>OX421933.2:23222500-24422500 GCA_949128155.2 Xanthia icteritia
TCAGAACAGTTTCTTTAACAGAAATATATGCAAACCAGTACTCATATCATCAAGTTAATAACTTGTATCTTAAGGAAATATATTCTGACGAATTAAATAGATATAAAATAGTTTTACCTTGTACCTAGCACCAGTATTATTTGGTCATGCCCTGTTTTGCTCGCCTCTCCCATTCGGCCCTCATCTGCAGAATCCCTTTAAACTGGGGAGACGCATCGGCTTCCCCCGAAGGCTCTCTCTCTTTCCCTCCTTCATCCTTCTCCAAATCTCCGTCCTTGTCTATCACAGCACTTTCTTTCCTATCTTTATCGACCGACAATCTGAACTTATCATCATTCTTCTGCCACGGCCTTTTCGTCAAAGTGTCGGCTTTATAAGCCATTGCTTCGCTTTTTGCTATGTTTTTAATGTCCTCTCTGTCATTTGATGGGTCAGGGAACGTCCTATTTCTAAGTCTCTTTTCGGGAGTTGAGTCTGATACTTCTTTCTTATACTTGTTTACTTCGCTTCTGTAAACGGGAGCGCTGTCTCTTTTAGGGTTCGACGATACATTGTTTACGATTACACTGTTAATGCTAACACTTCTTTGATAATGTGGAGCACCAAACTGGCTCACACGGGCAGCAATATCAACCAATCTCTTCTCTTCTTCCTTTATAACATCTTCATTTTCTTTGTCACTGTCCCTTGATTTTATAGAAGCGTTAAATTCGTTTTTCAGTATCTTACTTCTTGTAGGTGGCACGTCGCCTTCTTCTTTTTCTTTGTTATTGTTGATCGCGGCTATTTCTTGGGCAATGCTGTCGGCTTCAGAATCTTTCAGTTTTAAAGATCTTCTTGCGAATACTTTCATAAGTTCTGGTTCGTCATCGTTTTTTCTGTCACCTCGGAGCTCTTTAGAGAGGATTCCAGGTTTCTTGCGATATACGACAGTTTCATCATGTCTGTCAGGAGTTTTGATGTCATTGCTGTCCGTGCTCTGAATGGAACTCTTGCTTCCGAAGCTTGAATGAGATTTCTGATCAATAGATATGTTATCGTAAATTCTTTCTGTGCTTCCGTCAGTGCTCATGGAGTTTGTTCGTGGTTTCTCTGGTCTATCCTGTAGTTCGACGCTCATTGCTTTTCTTTTGAAGAATGCTTTGGGTGTGGAAGGGCTTTGTGGTATAATAGGGATGACAGATTTCCTTCCACTAAGTGGGGAGTTCTTGTCATCAGTTTGAGTATTCTCAATAATATTTTCAACGAATTTGTTGCTCTTGATAGATTCCCTTCTCACAGGTATATTATGTGTCTTAGTTTCAGAGATTTGGAAACATTCTACATCTTGCTCTTTCTCTACTGGCGGACTATCAATTTTCTTTGGCGTAACGTTAGCTGTCAAAACAATGTTTGTAGTCGGTTTCGCATCAACTTTGTTCAACTGAATATTAAGAAACTCCGGGACTCCAGGTTTAGATCCGGATTTCTGTAACTTTTCATCACTTTTATTAATTTTAGGTGCTTCCACCGTTTTGACTGGGGTTTGTTCTTTATTTATATGAGTAACCGATATAAAACTTTCGGGTTCTGGTTTCAATTCTCTTTGCACATTGTGTTTGGCACTTAAAGCGCTCTCGACTGAAATAGTTTTCCGCCTATCTTCCATCGGCTTCTCTGGGCTACTCTTAATGCTATCTAAAGAACTAGACTTGAGTATTGGGGCAATAATGGGCTTAGGCGAACTAATAATATCATCAATTTTAGCCTCTATTTGAGAGATATCGCTGTCGCGTTTATTATCCATCGTAATATGAATGCTATTAGTGAAGAGTTTCCTATCTTCATTAGCATCAGTTTTGAGGCTATCCAAGTAACTGCTATCGGTACTCGGCAAGCTATCGTAGTTAGCTTCGGCACTGCCGTGCATTAAACCGTAGTTTCTGGTTGAAATTCTTTTGGAGAAGTCGTTTCGTTCGCTCAGGTTCCTCCTGTAGTTGACTTCCCAGCTTTCTAGTAACGGTTCAGAAATGCCGACGATGGCCGGCAGACTAGGCATCTGATTCTCTTGGGAGCTTATAGAGGTCGTCTCTGACGCGTACCGGAAGCTGTGCGATTTGCCAATGCTGCTGCGAGTCTCCACATACTCATCGCCCAGAGACCTCATCGCGGAGGTGACGTAAGACTCCTCGGTTTTAGAAGCATGGCGGGCTGATTCACGTTTGCATTCGATCAATTTCTCAGTAAAATCGGAAACGTGCTCAGACGACCGGTGTTTGATGTTGTCGGAACTCTGATGCCTAATCGTTTTGGGGGGTGAAGTTGACGCCAGCATGCTTTGATTGAAGTAGGGTATATTCTTCGGCATGCTACCACTTGTGAACATGTTATAATCGTTGGGAACATTTTTGATGCGCATCGCTCTGATTGGAGGCTCATCATCTGAGATCGCTGGAGACTCTTCCTGTGCTCTGTTCAACAGTTCATTACTAATAAATGCTTTAGAGGAAAATGGATCAACCAGTCGTTGGACTGACGCTGGTCTCTTGGTTTTATCAAGGTGCAGGTTAAACGATTCCCTCTTATCTTCAATTGCCTCTTTAGAAGAAGTCCGTTTGGTTCTCTCAATCTTTTCACAGAATTCTTCGCGTCTGCTGTAGCGACTTTTCATTTCTAGATTCAACATTTTGTCAGTTTCTTCAGCGATTTTGAGATCAGTAATGTTGTATTCTACACCGGGGACTTTGGCAGCGCTATACACATCTTTGTACGCGCTGTCTTGGACGTAAGCGCCCTTGTTGTCCAACCTCTTGTGCATTTGGTTGGCGAAAGCTTTCTGTCCAGCGGATTTGTGGGTTCTTTCAGCGGGTACCGGCTTGTACCCTTGTTCATGAAAATTTCTCTCTGTATCAACAGGTTTATACTGCGCAGCAGACTTCTCAGTTTTAGACTTTTTAATCTCTTGCTGACCATCTCCGTCCGTCTGGTCTTTTTTAGACTTCTTCCCGCTCTTTCTCAGAAGAAGTCTACTGAAGAACGATTCCTCTTTCTTTGAAGACTTTATTGCTTCGTTCTCTGACTTTTTGTCTGACTTAGATTTCTTCTCGAGGCAAGATTCATCGGCTTTCTTATCCATACGGTACTTCGTCATCCTCTCTTCTGAATGGTAAGTTTGGATGGTTTCCTCATGGGGTCGCGATGAGCTCTCTCTAAGGGCCTGCCCTTGGGAGCTAGATTGGCTTCTTTTGATCGAGGACCTTGGGGTGTTGGATTCTGCTATGCTAAGCTTTGCAGGTGACTGACCCACAAGATGACTAAGTGCCAACCCGGGAGGTAAGGACGAGGATTTTAGCTTAGTATCGCTCGGAGTCTCCAGAACTCTTGTGAGTTCCCTGTTCACATGCTGATGCTGTTCTTTAACGATCATATGATGCTTCGTAGTGGTCGATGAAGAGAATGATTCTGAAACGAGAAAGTTTGACCATTAGATGTTATCAAAGAATATAAAGCTTTATTTGAATGTTACAAGGTGTATAATAGAATGCTTACCAGTAACGACTTCTGAATGTTTGTGGCTGACTTCAGGAGTAGTGCTTCGTATCATTTCTTCGTTCAGTTCGGGCGTTATCGGCAAGGCTGATGCGGCAATCTGGAATTTGATGGATTCCATAGTTAACATTTGGTCAGATTTTAAACTGGACATATAGACGTCGTGAGTGATTTGATGACTTCGTGATAGAAAACCAAAGAACCCACTTAGCAGAAAGCTTCTGTTAGAAGAGCACAATTAGGAATACTTGGTTTAGAAAGCAAATAAAAAACAAGCAGCACACCTAAGAACCGCACTGACACAAAAATAAACACAGACAAAAAATAATAAAAGGAGTTTAATGCTGATCTGTTTTAGTTTTCAATTCAAGTGACGTGGTGAGGAGTTAATCTCCTCACCATAACGGTATAAAAAAGGTCGGACAGATTCTTGCTAACAAAAAACTGTGTCACTCAGAGTCGGCCAGCTCGCTGTACGTACAGCCGCTTTACGCACACATTCACACAGTAGTAAACCATTTACGCGCAAATGTCAACACGGGCGATACGTCTATGCGGCGATATTTTTTTTAAGATACAGCATGTCTTGTGTGGTGAAATGGTGTAAAAACCGTAGTAAAAATCCAGGAATCACGTTTCATAGGTAATTGAATAATTAAATCATTTGTTTCCCGATTATAAACATCAAAATCAATCTTTATTTAATAAATTCGTCACAAGGCCAGTGCCAATATTCACGTGTGCAAATTACCCGAAATATGGGAAATTTATATAAACTATAAATTTTGGAAGATGTACTGGTTTGCTAAATTGTATTGTAATATTTGTGACCTATTTTATTACATTTTTATTAGAACGAGAGTAAACGGGTAGAAATCGTCACGGAACGAAAGAGCGAACGTGTTCAGCGACACGACGCCGTCGACGCGCCGCGTAACCATGTAGACTGAGCCGCCACCGCGCCAGCGCCGCCGCTTGATTTTGCCATTCTGCGAGCCCTACGTGTGGTGGAGTGGAGGCGGCGGCGGCGCGGCGGCGGTGCAGCGGCGGCGACGAGGCGGTGACGGGCGTCGCGGCCCTCCATGCGATATTCTCGATGAGAAAGTGTGAATTTGGTCAAAATGAAAATCCAAGATGGCGGCTGCGAGCCGTGCTTCCCGGCTGCTTAGCCCAGGTTCGCACGGACGTATTTTTATTGCGGCGATTTTCTTTTGTACACTGGATTTTCAACTCTCGGTATTGAGCCGAGCATTGAGAATCCAACAAAGCGCATCCAGCGCGTATCCCAGCGCGTCAAGAAAACACACTGTTGGATATTCAACTCTCGGCGCTAAACAGAGCGTAGAAAATCCAATACGCGAAAAAAAATCGCCGCGATAAAAATAAACCTGTGCTTAAAAATATTTTAAATTATCTGTGTATTATTTTCTTTTTTTTACTTTTATATTTTCATAATAATTGGTTCTTACCATTAACCTTTTGAAATGGCACGGTATAATTCTGCCTACACACGACTTGTATTTGTCTTAATAAAATAAAGCAATAATAAATGGGTAAATTTGGCTTACATGGCATCCCTAAATTCACTCACACATAAATTAGTCGCCGCCATTACGGCACACAGTTTTGTCTTAGCGGGAGTTCCGTCCGACCTTTTTTATACGTCTATGCTCCTCAATCACAACTTTTTAGCATATAAGGAAGAATAAGAAACGTTTGGACCCAAAATATCAGCGGTGTGCGGCGTGATGACGCAGTGTTTGTCATCCAGATGTCCATCGCAATGATTGATTTCTCTAATTTGCCTTTACATTAAAAATAATGAAAGATTAAGTTGCCAGAAACACAGGACAAATAATGTAGTTGTTAAGGTCTTCATGTTTCAGACAACTCAACAAAGGTAAGCTAGCGCCACCTTCCTTTAAAAATCAACACTACAAGCAGAAAACACAAGGACGGAAGCAAAGCGACAGGACAGTGACACCTACTTTAAAGTTCAATACTAACTGGGTTGTTTTTCTTGCGGCGAGGCGCGCCGTGCGTGCGGCGGGGTCGCACGGCCATCTTGTGCTTCGCAGCCGAGTGCGACAGTGGCGCCACACCGGAAGGTGGCTCAGACGTGTCTGGAACATGGGATATTTGTGGTTATTATACTGCTACATTTTTTTCAATGTATTTTTGAAAATGGAAACTTGGATGCCGCAGCATCCTGATTTACATGATACAAGCTAAGCAAGAGCTTGTGGCGTACAATAAAATTGAAGCAATAAATGACTATATAGCAACAGCTTTTATTGTTGCTTCAACATATATATGGCATAGGCAATTAAATAGCGCCGAGTCAATAAAGCTTTATTCAATAGCTTCATACACCGAGACATGGATTTTTCTATCCAAAATGTAAAACTAGGAAAATCGTCTATTTTTACAATGTTTGTAAATATGTGAGCACCATGTATCACATAATTAGTTTATCTTTTATTGCTTCATTTTTAATTCTGGGCATCGTCTTCACATATAATTAATGTGTACAAAATATTGTAAAACATTTTAAAAGAGTAACGGTGGAGTTTCTTGCCCATTCTTCTACATGCGAAAATTACCTTTTGGAAGGGGCGACTAGAATCACTTAATTTTTTTTGTAAACTTTGACGTTCCTGTGCCTTTTATATGCCTAATTGAAATAAATTATTTGACTTTGACCAAGGTGTTGCTAGCTAGTTCGCTGACCACATAGCCACAGCCCACTGGCTGTGATACTCTAGATAAACAAGATTGAGGCTTAAATCCAGCTTATTGCTGTAGGCTGAGTTGAGACAGGTTGAACTTAGGTTGGTATTGATGGTGGTTGTTATTTTAGGAGTTTATTCTGTCATCCACCAGTGTTCATTACCCCGGTAACAGGCGATAAAGATAACGTAGGTCTGGTAAAGCTATTTCAATTGAAAGCCTTATAAACCAGAAATATACTTAGGTACAATCCGACTTCGTTTTCCATAGGTTCTGAAAGCCTAAGGAAAACAATTTTTAAAGCCAGCTCTTCTCCATAGGAAACGAACAATTGAAAACGTGCTAGCTTAGCTTCTGATTTTCATAAGTGCCCATGTAGGTTTATGTGAAATAAAATATTTTGAATTTTTGAATACTCACTGTAGAAATCGAACTGGTCACTCCTGGAGTGGTCATGCGAGTGGTGATGACCACTGCTGCTGTCGTCATCCATCTCGGAGGAGCCGACGCTGAGGAGGGAGCCATCGCTGCAAGAAGACTGCGATATGCCTGCATGGTGCCGCTGGAAACAAAGATGAGGATGCTGTTAGTATGAGAAGATTTTGACATAGGGATAGTTGGCGAAAGACTTCTGGTCGAAAAATAGATCATGGTACCCGCTACCAATATATCTGAAAAACAAGAGGCGACGCAAGTGGGACAAAGCTGAAATGTCTTATTATCCTGTAACTACTCCGGGAGGGAGCTACTCTTTTGAAACCGGAACACAGACTGGTCTGCTTGGTGGCAGAAATAGGTGTGGTGGTAGTCTGTGGTAGTAATATCCTGGATGAGGTCCTTTACAAATAGCTCTGCTATTAATAAAAAGCTTGTAATAAACATTTAGAATTTGGTCGACAAGGATGCAAACTGAACGCATTCAGTGTGCATCCTTCAACCTGTTGGGGACCAACAATGTTGTGGTTGGCTTCCAGTCTAACGGAATGCAGCCGAATGGTACCAGTATTTCACATGGGGCGACTACCTATCTGACTTCCACAACCCAGTTACTGGGTAACACGATACCCCTTGGCAAGACTAGCTGTCAGACTTTTGGGCTTCTGACTAGCCGTAACGACTGCCAGCTATTGAGTTTGCGTCCTTGTCAACGAAAATTACAGACGGTAAGCAAAACGTTAAATTTAAAGGCCGTCAGCTTTAATCTGTTTAGAATCGATGATATTATAATTGGTAATTAATGGAACAAAAAACTACAATTTTGATAGGCCGTTTTAAACTGTCACGTCCTTCTACGATTATATCAATATGTATCAGGAAACGACTGATACATATTTAAATGCGATATCTTATCAGAAGAAATAACACTTTCATTGGGCGTATATACATCTGCCTTTGGCAATAATATTGATTCGATTCAAGGACAAAAAAGATTTTTTTTAAATACAACTATATTTTTTTATTTTAATGCTAAACTTTTTTATTATCTTCATTCGTAATTTATAACCAGTTCACTTATTCCTAGCTTAAACCCTAGGAAGTAATGAAGTGTTGGCGTTTGTCTTCTATAACTTTTAACTATATAACAAAAAATACTGAGTGTCATTCTAAATTGAATTAAATAATAAATTTAATGAGCTCAAAAGCAAAAACTACAGGGTTCATAACCGTTTTTTTCCAACTTTTTCATCTGGCCAGTAGTTTCCAGAAAAAAAAACCAAGCCTACGTACTGTTACTAATGCACAAAAATAAAGATAATTTATTTGTAAAAACTCGAGTAAGTATATAGCACAAATTGGATTTAGCAACTTTACATAATCACAGTATTGTTCTAAATAACGACCATTTTTCTACCATATACATTAGAAACCAAGCTATCAGTACAGATAATCTTATTGAAATAAATCACAAGCCGGATGCACGCTGCATTAGCATGTTTAGCTATTCAAGCCGTCTGTTCTACCGGCACGCCACGTAATACTAACTATTGCAGTTTCATAAACATTAATTACTAATATTATATGGTTTATATTTGGTTTATTGAAAGATTAATGGGTGTGGTTAAGGAATTGGAGGAAATAGAAATGGCTTGCAGCAAAACATAAGTAGTAAAACTATGTCTTACGTAAAGAAAAAGAAAGGCTATCTGATTGTTGTAAAAAAATAATAAAATATATCTGTATTATAGTGAAGCTGTGCACTTTTTAAAAATGAGTCATGATAATCTTCGATCCATCATCAAGTCATCTGCACTTATCATCAACAGATCACTTCGGTTTAATCATTTAGGTACACAGACTATCGCAGTATAATGCTGTATGTATGATTATCACTTGCCATAGACAAAAAAAAAACGTGTGCGGTCAGGGGACTGCCGCTGTCAGGAACGAAGTTCCTTACGTGATGCTCGCACAGACGCACACACTCGTATATAATAGAAAGAGATAGAGAGAGAGAGAAAGTAACATAGAGTCATAACGCTTTTTCCTTACGTGACGACTCTACCAGTCAACTCCTAGTGCAAGCATCTTTGTTCCAATTACATAATGCAAACACTAGATTCTGACTGAAATTGTTCCCTAATTTAAAGTTCCACCATATTCTGAAATCATTTTGGAACTTTGTAGTATGTAAGTATTTGGAAAATTCAAAATCCTAATAAAATTTTAATCAGTTATGTTGAATTTCATTAATTCTAACATACCATTTTTAAATGTTAGTCCAAGAAGATGCTTCGTGCCTGGCTAGACATTCTTCACTTACTTTAAAAATAGTATATCTTACTGAGTCTAATATTATAAATGACATTTCATTATTAACCTTAATGTTGGCACTAATACTCCTTCTCCTCGGCGGTCTCTTCGACACTTCCTCAGCCTTAGTAATGTACAACATCATCTTCACTATCGATATCACCAATCTTATCGATAGTCTCACTCGATACCGAACTTATCGACACACTCACATCACTTTGTACGTCAGTATTTGTTTGTTACACTTCTTATTCATAATTTACACTTGATTACACATGAATAACTGTTTTTACGATGAAAATTACACACTGAAAATGATGCATAATATGTTAAGTTGGAAATGTTTTTTTGTTTTTGTGAGATTTGGGCTCATGGTCTATTTTTATACCTTGCGGTACGAAATGATACACTGTCGTATATTTGTATAGGCTTTTGCAGTAGTAACGTTATCTATTATGACATAATTAAATATCAGTAAGTTTTGCAGTTTGGCTGGTAGAAAAAGACGGAGAAATAAAAGAAATAATTTAGTTAGTAAATAATAGATTTGTAAATGACCGCACTGTCGCATTGGGTGAATACACCTGTAATGATAGTTGTATGGGAGATTTTAATAAATAAATAAATAGGTACGACGTTTATTTTCTTAATTTGTTTGTTAAATTCTATAAAAATTTGGCAACCATAGTACTTTTTGCTTATTTTTTTATTGAAAAAACGGTTTAGTTGAAATAAAAATTGTAATAAAAACTGGAAAAGAAAGATTGGTGGAAGATTTGTGAAAAAATTATCTCTGCCGTAACAGACTCCATCCATCTTCAGATATTTAATACTCTATATTTCTAGAAAGTACTTGCTTCCTGTAGCGCCTAGTTTAGATATTACTGTTATCACTTATCAGACATTCATAATACGTTATCTTATCGGAAACAATCGATGTATTATGATTATAACGCTTATTGTCATTCTACGTTATCTTATTGTGTGATATATTTTGTATCAATTTCATATTTGATATGAATTTTGAACGTCGGTTATCGGTTAATTGTGACTTCACAAATGTTGCAGATATTGGATACCATTGTATTAAAAGGGGTAATTAAATTATTAAACGCTTTTGACACATGCATGTAGATCAACAATATGGTAACAATATATGGGGTGAAATAGGGGATAAAAGTTTTTATGGGAAACCCAGCAGTTTTTAAGTTAGGGATATGAAAATTCAAATTTGTTTTTTTTTTTGTTTATTGTTGAAGCCTATGTCCTTTCCCAGGACGCCATCTTAGATCTTATTGACAAATTTTATCGAAATGCGTTTAGTGGTTTAGGCGTGAAAATGTAATAGAGTTACGTTCGAATTTATAGTATTAGTATGGAAGTATGGATTGCATTGAGCAATGGATCTTAAAGACGCTGCCTAGTAGGTCTTGTAGCCGTAAGTGTGACTGCTGAATTAGCAGTGGGTCGCCCTTGGTTCGATTGATTTTCTTAATGATGATTCACTAACTGATTGACATGCTGTGACTCTGATTGACATAATTATATATATTTTATATTTTTTATTGTTGTGACCACACTGACATTTTTAATATATATTTCTTTTTATTTTTGTTGTAGTTTACAATGATCTGCCGCTAATTTTAGATTTTGAATTGTAAACCTTTGTATGCCCACGTGACGGTAAAATATGGAGAACTTTATGGTACTATACCCATGTTTGCAAAGAAATTAATGATTTGATTTGATTTGATCCCCGACTCGGGAATAGCGTCATTAGACTTCATCATCAGGAAAATCTCATGACCTGACTGGAATTTGTAGACATGTCAAACAAACGAAGACTAAGACTGGGAGCTATAGCTGACTCTACCAAACCCTTCACTCAATAGTAATGTGCATAACATTACTATTGAGTGAAGGGTTTTGTTTGGTTTAGAAGGTTGAATTTAAAGTACAATCGGTCTTGTTGATACTTTCTTTTCACAATTCAGAACTGTAGCCGGTAGGCGGTAGTTGAACATTTTATCGCGATTACCGATAAAGATGAAGTGCATGCGCACAGATGATAACAAAGTATCACACGTAATACGGATTATCAATGCCAATGTTACTGATAACGACCAATTCATATGAATATTATAATTTTTGGATTATGTCCGAGTTCCTCAGACTTAACACAATGGCCTTATTATTTCAATAGCCTCTTTTCAGAGTTATATAAATTATATAGATTGATTAGTCGAACTATATAGCAGTGATAACCTAGCGCCTCTGACTTTTCGGATTCATGTGCGTATTGTACAATTATCACTTGCTTCAAAAACGGTGAAGGAAAACATCGTGAGGAAACCGGCATGCCTGAGAGATATTTCTCGACGGCATGTGAAGCTAAGTCAGAGGCCCATGGGCGGCTGTAAAACTCTGACACCAGGCTAGTCACTAACCACACAAAAAGAAGAAGATTAGTCGAACTCAAACTCCAAGCATTTTTTTTTAATTAATCCATTCACAGGTACTTTTGTACTGTCAAGGATTCGATCAGTCAGAAGGATGAAGCTAATTTAGTCGTGATTTCAAACCTTATTAAGTCTACACAAAACTAAATAGATAATTATATGATATCAACGAACGTGAGCACAGACAAATAGTCTATTTATTACATTATAACTAATTAATTATCAATATTGCGAAATTGCTAAGCAATAAAACATAATTTGTATCGACCCTAAGTGTCACGTGTAGTTCGCTAATTTACTGAAAGAACATTAGGTAGGTAGTATGTACTAATTAACTATAATGGAATTATTCGTAATTAAATTAGGTATGAATTACTTTTGTTTAGTCGTTGTAAAAAAGTTTCCGCTGAGTGTCATTGAAACCGTATTTTAGAGGTTAATTTGTGAACACTTCAGACCAAGATATTTATTTTAAAAATAATAAAGTGACATTAAACAATTGGTTGCCTCAAAAATGTATATTGTTTGTGGCTAACTCTTAGACCATACCTATTTACTAATTTTTTTCGCATTTTACTTTTTGCTTTGCGATGGAAAACCACGCGAATATTATGAATTGTGTATAATACAAAAACTATTGTGAATTAAATTCTTATAAAGACTATTTTCAGCATGAAGTATTCGCGAAAAAGCCCTAAAAGGCTTACTCGAACCGATCAAGTGAACGAATGCAACTCTACTTAGTTTTGATTTGTCGGGCATTCACAATTATAAGCACATGATCTAGAAGAATGAACTGAGTGTTGTGTGAATGAGTTCGACCACAAGTGCAAGGCGCGGCGAAAGTCCCGCGTGGTACTCAGTTAGTGCGGGTGGTTACAAAATTACACGCGCGCTGACGCAACCCGCCGCACCTCTGTGGAAAACTGCAGAATTTAAGGTTAAATAGATCATTTTCAACTAATCTCTCAATTCACTGTTTACAATCTCAATTTACTGTATTTTAATTATGTAGATATTAGAATTTATCGAGTACAGTGAAAATATTTAACATTTTCATCGCATTTCAGACATTACGGGTACTCTTTGGAAACTGGGACCAACTCATGGAAATTGGAAACTGAGAACCGATTCTGCAGATAAATGCTGCGGAAAAGCTGCTCGACTCTTGAAGGATTTATTTAATCGAAAAATCTTTCTGAACAATTCAACCTTCAATCTTAGTCGTATAAACATAAAGACAGAGATTTATAGGTACGGAAAACACTCTACGGTGTCATAATAATATTTGTACTCTCAACGGGTATCCCAACCGTATCGTATGACAGCAAACATTACTTTCGATAGTAAACAACTCGATTGAAATGACATAAAAGGAACGAATTTAATCCGTACTTACTTGTAATCATTTTCAGCATTGATTGCTGAAAAACGCTTAGGCGACTTGAATGATTAAAAAGTAAAATAGGTATAAAAAGGGATTGGTAATCTAAGTGGCCTATGGCCGACTATCATGGCATGGCTGGTTGACGGAACGTGAAAAAAACGACGTACAAAAAAAACAGTTCAATGTTTCGTTCTCGGTTCCATAATAAAAAATATCATCGTTGCCTGAAACAGAAATGTTCATGGTCCGAATTACCAAACTGGTATCCTGGATACTCGTCACAGTATACAAGGTCGCATTAAAATAGATGGACAAATTTTAACACAGCGTTCACTACGTCTAACCAAAGATATCCAAGCAAAAAAAAACACTGATTAAAGTGATTTTATTTTGACCTAAAATAATAAATGGCATTGGGTAACCAACATTTTTAGTATATTTTTGTTAGCTGATTAATTTTCTTGTAAGTATCTAATGCATTTTTCTTATTATTTTTTTACCATTGTCCTTATTTTGGTGGTCTGAATGATTTTTAAAATTTTGTCCACATATTTTAATGGGACCTTATATAAAAAATATAATTGCCCAACTACTCTCGATATAATTTCCACAAATCACAACATTAACATTACACATAGCTCCACAAACATTGGCCCACTGCCATTGTTACCTATGTTAATGTCACAACAACTAATGGTGCCGCTCTGCCGGTTGCCGTGTGCCGTTGTGCCGGTGCCCAATGGGAAGCGGAAGAGGGGTGAGCTATCTCATCGAGCCGGATGTCATCTGTCTGCCGTTCGCGTAATTATGTAGTTGAGTGTTCAGCCATGATGGGTTTGAATAATGTTAATACCTACCATTAAATCTGGCTTATTCGTTGTTTTGTTAGATAAATATTAGGCAACCGAAAAATCCGCAGGGAATTTGTCATGGATATCAGTAGAGTCGCCGCGCCGTGTTTACTAATTTGACATCATAGCGAAATGTCACTTTTTTTGGAGGCATGCCTAAGTTCAGCAAATCGGTACGAGAATTCACATAACTAAGTACCTACTAAAATTATTGGAAATTCAAAGATCAAAATAATTACTACAATTTTTTTTTTGTCTAAGTGCATGTGAAACTGCACGTCATCTTGACGTCAAAACAATAAATACAGGTACTTAAGCACTTCAAGTTTATCAAATAAAACCTAGATCGTTTCATTAGCACGCAAATTATACTCTATTAAAAAGGTTTTACACCTACCTACTGATAAGAACTGGACATAATATGATATGTAAAGATAACAGATTTGGTACTTTATCACTCATGTGCGCATTTGCATACAAAAGTAATTTAGATAAAATATTTAGGTACATCCGCTGTGTAAATCCTTACTTATACAAAGATACGCAAGTAATAAATAAATAATAGACACCAGATGGTAGAGGGATTTCGAAAAACTATTTTTTTTATTAAGTATGACCAAACTGTGTCTCAGAGTTCATATAAAACAATTTCTGTCGACTTCTCATACTGCTCACACAGAATAGATAGATAGAGTACTCTTTATTGTACACCATAAAAATTACAGACAAATTTTTCATAGGGTGACAGTTATATATAATTTGTGTCTACTTTTATAAACATTTTCCTTTTGAAAACTCTCAGCCTTTGGCAATGAAGGACAGAAATATTAAACAGACAGACAAAAGTGGGTTGACAAAAACACGACACGTTTTCTTGAAGTGTTTACTGCAACAGGGAAGTCCTGTGCTTGAGAGTATTACGAGTACCTATATTTAAATTACAACTAACAATACAACCTACTTGAAAGACATCTAAGACTACTGACTAATTCTAAGTATTAGATATGGGTGATTTTCAACTCTTGAAAACACTAGACTTAATAATTTTCTGAAATTTTCAAGATGCAGAGACAATCAATGATCTTTTTACTACTACTGTGTGAGAAAGGCCGTTTGCGTATTTTAGAACCTCACTCAAACCTCAACCATTACTTAAAACTCGTTTAAAGCCTTTTATTGGTTGAGACTAGTTTAGTAATGCTAAAGTATTGAGTGAGGTTCTGTAATACGGGCCTAAGACTGATCAGCATCATCATTTCAGCCGAAAGACGTCCACAGCTGGATAAAGGCCTCCCCCAAGCACTGCCACTTCGACCGTTTCTGTGCTTCATGCATCCAGTGGATTCCTGCGGCATTCACAAGGTCATCGGTCCTCCTCGTGGGATTCCTTCCAACGCTACGTCGTCGGGTACGCGGTCGCCATTCCAGAACCTTTCGGCCCCATCGGCCATTTGTTCTGCACGACTTATAGTGATGAATTTTTCCTGGTCTTAGTCCGGTGACTGCTCAAATGACCATTAATAGAGAACTTTGGAACAAGGAAAAGACATGCTGCGCCAATCCCCAAAAAAAAATCGATAAAGGCAAAATGTCGTGATAGTCCAACTGTTACGGCCTCGCGTCTCATTCACGAGGTTGGTGTGTTCAATTCCGGGCAAGTAACAATATCACTTTTTCAATTCATATGTACTTTTTGAGTTTATCTTGGACCTACCGCCATCGGTGAAGGAAAAACATCGTGAGGAAACCTAGACTTATAGTTAATATAAGTCTGAAATCGCCAAACCGTCTTGAGCAAGCGTGGTGATCAATGCTCGTGCCTTCTTTGTATGAGAAGAGGCCTTTGCTCTGCTGTGGGACAATAATAGGCTGCTATTTTCTTCTTTTTCGTGTGGTTAGTGACTAACCTAGTGTCATTTTATGCCGCCCATGGGCCTCTGACTTGGCTTCGCATGCCGTCGAGAAAATATTTCTCAGGCATGCCGGTTTCCTCACGATATTTTCCTTCACCGTTTTTGAAGCAAGTGATAATTGTACAATAAGCACATGAATCTGAAAATTCAAGAGGTGCGTACGTTGGGTTCGAACTCGAGACCTATGACTTGGCAGTCCGACGGTCACACCACTAGGCTATGCTAAGTTATTAAGAGCAAAAGAATGATGGCGATGATAACGCTTAGTCCAAGAATCATAGACTATTTTTTTTCTTTCAAATCAATTTCTTTTTCCATCTAAGTCTCGATGCACGGAGTCGTAAGACGATGATTTTGTGAATTAAGTATTTAACAAGTTAATTTTGTAGAGACTGATAATAAACAAACGTGAAATCTGTTACCTACTACTTCAAAGTTAATACCTACCAATTACTGCTTTTCTCTTCAACTTAAACCAGCAGAAATTACTAGCATATTGACATTTAACCGATACTTAGTTAAATACGCCTCTTCGTTATATTATTACTAAACTGTGAAAACAATTGAACCATGGAAAGCGCATAGAAAGCGTTCACAAGAGTTATTCAAGTATAACCAATGTACTATGACCCATGGAATCTAATAAAATGTCGTATTACGCGGTTCAACGTTAACTTGATGATGAAATTCAATTATATGTAGGTATCTTGGTGTAGAAGAAATGTATATAATGAGGGCTCTAGATAAAATAGATCATTATTTAAAAGAGAACAGAGTAAAATATTACAATATTATTGGAACTTATATAAAAAACGGCTCGACCGTTTTGGGTTGAAACACTAGGGCCGTGAGGTCCGAGTGCCCACTGTTTTTCGGGAAGCGAACCGCCAAGCAATTGGTCGACTCTTCACGTGACCAGAGCGCTAGCCTATTTTTTGGCCAAAGACATTGCATTGCCATGCAACGTGACAACCTTTTGGGCACTTTTTCATGTTGACAGCGAGCGATGCCCTATGATTTCTTTCCCCTCTTTCTTATAAACATGTATTAATTATTAGTATTTCAAGACTGTTAACTTATATATTATTTGAATGTTGATCGTCTGAATAAACTTTAAAAGGAAAACAAAGGTTTTGCGCAATTAGGTCGGTACTTCGGTTGATTGATTGCGAAATACCTATATAAAGCAATCATAACTGACGCGCTAATTGATTATCGACGGTCAATAAAATAAAAACAAAAACTTTGTCAAAAGCATTTTCCCTTTGGGAAAAAAAATAATTATTTTGCAACTGGCAAGCTTCACTGAACTTCGCAAAATGATGTGAAAATCTGACACGGATAGTCGATATTCTTAAAAAAATTGCATCGATAACTTTATCAGTTTTTTTTTTAATTTAGTAATTTCTGATTCTAGGGTTCCTAAAGTAATCACTTAATTTACTGAAAACCCTACATACGTGGATAACTTAGTTTTTAGGCATTCGATTTATACACCGATGAACCCAATGCCAATTTTTTTATAAAAATCAAATCGTAAAACGTGCCAAACGTTGTGACACTTATCTATCAGATTAGATAATGCATAAAAACAATTAGTTATAATGAGTTATGCTAATATTATTAGTTAAACATACCTAATATACCTACTAAAACCTACAGTTCAAGCCACGCTTATAAAATCATTCTTCTATATTCAATATTTAAAAAAAAATCTAGGTACAGTAAAGCTCAAAAGCAAACCTTTTTACAGAGTAAACACCCTTTTCGTTTACTCGTCCATGAATATTGAAACAGTTTCAAATTGCGAACGGATTGAATTTTCGAACGCTCGACGTTTCTCATTCGCCGGATGTACTTCCGACATTACCTATAGTGATGCGCTTTCCAATAGGTATTACAACACAGTTTTCGGCGATGCGAATATTTTCATAAACGATTCTATTTCGTAATCGATTTTGACGTTAATGTTATACATTATAAACTCGTAATTCGACGAATTAAAATCACATTGTGTAAGTTTGTTTTGTTGATTCTCTGAACCGTGACTGTACGTTGAAAAGTACTTTAAACGTCAGGAAATGTTATTGTGAAAAAGGTATTTCGATTTTCCTAATGTTATCACGCGAATGAATTCGAAAAGTATTTCATTATGAAGTAAGAATATGCAAAATAGTTTTATTGCACTTGTAACCGCCTTTCTAAAAAGAGCAATTAATAAAAGAACATAACATCACGCCTGTAATCCCCGAGGAGTTGTATATCTGTGGTACACCCTGATTTCCCCATTGTCCGGCAATTTGTCATAATAATAATTATTATGACAAATTGCCAAATAAAAGGGGCGAGCCCTATTACATGGGATTTTAAAACATAACTGGGGAAATGAGGGTGTACCACAGATATACCTCTGCCTAACTCCTCGGGGATTACAGATTAGGAAACAAATCAAGATTAAATCTAGACCTCTAGGTAAGTATCTCAATCAATAGATATTAGACCAGATATTCTATTTACGATATTCGATTATCTTGTTTAAGACAAACAAACACAAGAAAACGTGCTTCCGATTAAAATAAGTGAATAGTAAACGATTGCAAAAAAACATGAATCATTTAAAATCAAGATGGCGGATACAACTGCCCCAGACAACTGATTTCTCAAAAACTCCGGATGTCTATCCTCTATTATGGTAAATCCCCAGTTACCCATAAAAACAACGAAACGTCATATAACACAACATAATATTTTTTAAGGAATTTACCACATTTTAATAAATTATCGGCAGGATGCGTAGGAGTCGGTGTATTACGGATCTTCGCGCTACGAAACAATATAAGTGGGTCAATGACTTTGATATTTCGTAGTTTTAATAATATAATAATGGCGATGTAATAAAACATAATTATCAGGGTATTTTTAGGGTTCTGCGTAACAGTATAATAAACGGGGTATATCCGTTTCTGTGCTTTCTGCTTCAGGAGATTCTGTGGGATAACCCTGATTGTGAAACTGGACAACATTATCAGAATTTTTGCGGTTTTGAAAGACCCTACTTATTATTTCAATAAGTTATTCAAATTACTCTTGACATATTGGGTTTATTTATTAATAGGAAAACCAGCAGCAATAACAGTTGATTAAGAAACACAAAGCCAATTACAAGCTCTCACGGGTAAAAAACAGTTTTTTTTTAGAAATTTTAATTAGATCACTAAAAAGCACGATAAAAAAGATTAAGAATAAGTATTATACACTATGCACTTTTAAAAAGTCAGCGTTCAGCCGAGCGCGAAAATGTAGTGTAGTGTATGTCAAAAATAAAGAAATTATAAATACATAGGGTGACGATTTAGTCACCTGCATCAATGTGGTCAAGGGGGTGATTTTACCCGCCATACTAAACAACTTTCATTATTAAACTCATATAAGTACTTACGATTCGTAAAAAAAAACTTTTCATACATGCATCGAAATACGAGTATGTAGTCTGTGTACGGTTGAATAGAAATAGTTTTTTCTCACTAATCGGTTATGAGTGTCTTAGCGAAAGTTGTTTAGGATGACGGGTAGAATCACCCCCTTGAAGGATGTAGGAGACTAAATTCACCATCCTGTATAACAATGCCTTAAACCCTATTTGTAAGTACTTATACAGTTCTTTTTATAACCCCTCAGATAAGTACATACCTATACCTTGTTAACTTCAAAATTTATGAAAAGGTTGAATGAATAGTAGTACAAAAGAACAAAAAAAAAAACAATATCTGCTCCAAAAAAACAACCACAACATAATCCTTATTGCACACGACGTAATGCGTTTTTCAGCCAATCAGCCAGTAAACACATAACGTGATAATATCGACACGCTACAGAAGGAACCGATTAGTAACGCTGCCTACCGCGAGAATGTGCTGGCATTGGCTGAACACAAGGCCCACTTGTGTAACTACGGCTTTATTAGGGTTAGGTTGTAACAGTTTTAGGTTTTTGTCGTATTTGGCTCGTGTGTCTTAGCAATACTTATATAAATCCTAAAGGATATTATAAATGAGAAAATGAGTTTGTTTGTTACGCTTTCACGGTAAAACGGCTGAACGGATTTGGATGAAATTCGGCACGTGAGTAGATGACCTGAGTAAGAATATAGGATACTTTTTATCCTGATATTCCCCACGAGATGGAGATTTATGTGAGTGAAACCGCGGGCAAAACCTGCGGGAAAAAGTTGCTCACTAACAATTTATTAACACGAATTTATTCGTTTTAAGACGAGCAGATGTCTTTTCTGAACTGTGTGTTTTATGTCATGTCTACCAAAAACGTGCTTAAAACTAGAAAATGTCACGCAGAATCTCAGCAGTCGAAAATAATGAAAGCTCTTATTTTCGAGTCCGAAATCTACCGAAAACTGGTAAAAAGCTCTGATTTCATAGTACCTAAGTAGTTCAATTCTATTGGCTTACGACAAAGCTAAGGCCAAAATATTTTTATTTATTAATCAAACAACCTCTATTCGAATTAAGCGTGCTCTATTGTAATGAATGCTGGCAACACTTTAACTTAATCGTTTAAGACAATGGCCACAATTAGTCTCACTCGTTTCGAAATTTAATTCGCTTTTGTAAATAAAGGCGGGGTCGAGGTCATTTGACAGATTTCTTTTATTTAAATACTTATATTAAATAATTAACTTGTACGTTTGTCTTGAAGAAAAGTAGACGTTCCCTTCACTATTTATTGGTTTGGCAAAGCGGCTTTGGGTTATATCAATATTACGGAAAATAGTCTACAGAAAACGTTTATCTACAATAAACATAAATGGATTTTTACGCTGTTTTTCCCATTTTAATTTACCGGTCAGTTTTCATGTGATGCCTCAGAGATCTTATTGCAGATAAGTAAGTAATACGTATTTTAATTGAGTCACGGGCACAGAATATGAGTCAAAATGTTCTAAGAATATTTCAATTTTATATAAATCTGCAAGGCCGTCTTGGCATACCCAAAAGATCATCATCGTATCTGCATCAAGAATTTAACAGGAAAAGAACTTATTTCAATGAAAATGTTACAAAATTAAGATGTTTAGTTCCGTACTCCGTTACTTTCATTTCAGTGTGCAATTCAAAATTTTGGGCACTTTGGTATCATGGATAGCAATACAGAAACTGTTAGGGAAAAACAAATGACTGAAGAGGCTGAATCAAATTGCTGTAAAAGCCTTTCTGGTTAACTTGCAAAGGTTAGAGGTTAGGTCATAGGCGTTAGAAACTTAGAAAGAGTAGTACGTTTATTTGAAAGTAAACTTTTATCCCTACATGAGAATTTTTTTACAGTCAACACATAAAATATAAATACCTATACATCTAAGCTGACAAGAAATAAATACAATACATGCAGTTACTCATGTACACCCATGTTTCACTATTCCAAGTGAGCATTGTGATAGTTCAATGCATATCGTGTACTTGTTGTACTCCCACGTTTTTATTGCGAGGTACACAACATGTACACCGTTAGTCATGGACAAACTGTCAAGTTTAGCTGTACATGAGTAGGTATGGAACAGAGACCAAGGTGTACCTAATAGCATAACGATGGATACGATGTCACTACGATGGATTCATCAAATTGAACGCAACGGGCTTTTGAAACGAAGAAGAACCTGGTGCCAGTTTACACAACTAACCCCTTAATCACATTTCATATCCTAAACACGTATTGTAACTACAATGGTGTTATAATGAACACTTGGTGTTAGAGCGTCTTCAAAAGTCAAGTTAAACGAATTAGGGGTGAAATTGCTAACAGCCAACAAGCGCAAAAAATAATTCGTGCCTTACGAACTAGCCCAGTCAATATCGACACACAAAAATGCAAAAGTCGCAAACGCCATGTAACTATAATTCTTTTATATGTTGTTAGGTCTCCTGAGAGTAGTTTATACCCAAGTTTGCAACCCTGAAAACCTTGTGCTACTCCCTAATCGAAAAACTGCGAAATTCTGGCACTTGAATCAGTTTTTTTGAAAAATATTCCTTAAGGACGCGTTTTCTTTCAAGGTTTAGAGGGTTGCAAACTTGGGTATAAACTACTCTCAATGTTGTTATTGACTAGGCTGGAACAGTATTGAATAATATGGTAAATGGCAATGGGATGTCAACACAACTCGATTTTATTGTATCGAGCTTGGTCTCTGTTGAATGTCTAGTCCTGCATCTAGCTGTGAATGTTGATATCGCATAGCACACCAATATTATCGACGTTTGAGTAAACGCTATATTATGTTTGAAATGGTTCGATTTGCTTTTGTTAGTGAGCAAAAATAATGTGATTCCGGAAACGTGATTTCTTTAAAAAAAAGAATTTTATATGGTATTGTTTGATATTACTTTCGCCTACTATTAATGAGTTTTGATAAATATTTCTTCTGCTTTACAAAGGAACTGCTATCAAATAACAGTTATAATGTAGATCATAGTAATCGCTCATCTTGGCTGACGTATTGGTGATCGCAGTATATTGTTATTGGCATAATATATTATGTGATGACACTGCTGCCCATATTCTTAAGATGCATGATCTTTTAGAAGCATGAGAAACAGAATGTACATTCATTCTCTATAGAAAAGGGAGGATCCTCCGACCAGACGGCTGTCGTGTCTGGTGGGCAACTGCCCAACGATAGATGTCGGGGAAGTTATACATATTCTGTTCGCACGGTAAACTCTAATGCAGGATTTGTCTGACGTCAGGTCTTTGATGCGTAGTTCGCATGTGGCGATGTACCACAACCTCCTAGTCTCCTTACAAGTAAAACGGGAGTCATTTATAATTATTGCCTAGTCATCATGATCTTCCTGCCCTGGTCCCATTGTAACGTGGGGTAGGCGCACCACGTGCTTTTCTTCTATTCTCCCCTGTCTGCCGTCATTCCATCATTCACTCCCTTTTCTTTCATATCTTCCCTCACGCAATCCATCCTTCTTTCAATCTCTTCTCTATTTTTATATTTTTGGTCTTCCTCTTCCTCTCCATACATAACTACTAGCCTTTATAATAAAATTACTTAAGTAACAAAATACGTGTTAGTTTATTTATAGCAAAGTTCAACTTTCTCTGTGGAAGGATATGGAAAATGTTGACTTATCCGGGATGTGGCATATTAACAGTGCTGAGATTGAGAAATACCACGGCATCTATACCTACGTGAGGCAATGAAGAACAGGTTGTTTGAAAGGGCTCATTCATGGTAGAGTAATAAAGTACGTATATACAGATCGGTAGATATATTTTGTGATAATATACTAGCATAGATGGACAGGGGCCAACCACCACCTCTTTTAACCACCAAGCATTTTATAATTATCGTTATCGTACTACTCGTACTAAAGTGGCTTACTATGGCTAGAGAAAACAGCATTAAAAACTATAACGTATCAATGTAACTACAACCCGATTAGCATACAGAATGATTTCATGCGTGTAACATGTTACTGTCATTGGTGAAGCAGTTAAAGTTAACTGCCTGTTACAAAACCGTTACAAGCGCATTATGTCAAAAAATTATGAATAACTACGGTATCGATTTTAACTGTAAATCAATTTGTACTGTGTAAGGAAATGCAATAGTAACTTGCTTTCTATTGTGTCATTGAATTTTTCTATTTTTTGTGGGGACGTTAGAATTTTCTGTTGTGTTGATTGTCTTTGATTTGTTTTGATGAGTGAGTTTGAGAATTGACAAAATAATAAATGAGTATTATAAGAGGAAGTTTGAAAGTGGTACCGGTGGCTGAAAAGTTGTGTGGAAATCGGTTGTCATGGTATGGGCATGTGATGCGGAGGGATGAGGAAAATGTCGTGAGGAAAGTTTTGAGTACGAACGTGGATGGCTAGAGGAGTACTAGTAAGTGGACTATGTGAATGATGGCTAGAAACGGGGTGACCTACCGAAATGACGGAGAACTATGGAAGAGAAAGACATGTTGCGCCGATCGCAAATAAATTGAGTTAAGGGTAAGAGAATGATGGTAGGTAAGTTAAATGTTTTGTGATGAGCCACAATGTGACATTGGAGAAAATCACAAACGATGCCACATCTCTTGTCGGGCTCTCTGTGCAATAACAATGCACTATGCGAGGCCAATGCCGCTGTCTGTGAATGCTGGTCGAAGCTAATATAAAATTTGAAAATGGAATCATTGACACGAAGAAGAAGAAGAATGTTTTGTCTGTGGTAAATGTCGCGGTTTTTGTTTTTATCTGTTAATTACACGTATAGGTAGTGTTTTATCAATCGAAGTGCATTCTGCTCACTTTATCATCACGTTTTTGCTCTCTATTTGTTATCTATGCTTATTTTTAATATATTTCGAGTCAGCACTATTTAGTTAACATTCAATAAATCATGGTCGATTTTATCGAAACTAGTGATGGGAACTCATGAATGCGCAATAATTTATCTATTAAACTTGTAATAAAGATAGTATCTAATTATTGCAGAAATAAGTTTTTTATGGCTGAATAACAATTAGAAAACATCGTTCTTTATGTGAAAAAAAAACAAATATCATTTTCATTGAGTTGTAAACGACATCATTAAGTTTCAGTCATTTGATCATTTGATAGCATTAAGTCATATGATGGCATAATTGAGCTTCAGTTTCTTGTGTACGGTATTCGCTGGTGTAAATCTTTTCAATTGTCACGGCTTTTTGTGCGATGCCTTTCTACTCTATGCGTCTGTCTGTTTGTGTTTTTATGTGAAATTTTCCTTATACGGCTAGTTTTCTATTCAGGGAGATTAGAATATAAATCTAAACTTATGGCTAAACATAATGTAAGTAATTCTTCTGCTTTTCGAGACGATGGTCAATGTAAGTATATCCTATACTATTAAACGAGCAATATTTGAATAATTATATATTTGTAATCACGTTCTCGAAACGACTCCAATGATTTCGATGAAAGTTGCAATATAGGAGTTTACGGGGGCGAAAAATCTATCTAGCTAGGTCTCTTATCTGGGAAAATTCGTTTTCTCCGTATTTTCACCCGCGCAGAGCTCGGTCACCCAAAGCTTAGAACAAGATGGCTACCTTAGAATAACATGACATGGCAGCATGGAATTAGTAAGTACCTACTATCATGGCAGCATGGAATTAGTATGAACTATCCTGTACTATTAAATGAGCATTCTCCATTTTCACCAGAGCACAGCTCGGTTGCCAGGTAATTATATATGTTAAATGAGTAAGTATAAATTAAACATAACATAAAATCATGCCTGTATTCCCCTAAAGGTTAGGCAGAGGCGTACCTATAGTACACCCACATTTCGCCAGTTACGTTTGAGTCCCTGCATGGGACTCAAACATAACATACGTGGCGAGCCTATTGCCATCAACCGGGCAGAAATTCAGACTCCTGGCTGCTGTTGTGAAATTCAAGATGGATTAACCCAATAACTTTTTACCCGACCCGGGAATTGAACTCAGGACCTCATGCTCAGCAGCGTTTGCGGCCACTAGACCAACGACGCAGATAAAAACATTGTTGTTGTAATTTAAAGAATGTTATAAAAATAATTTAATGCCATGTGAAAAAAATAGGTAGGTATATAAAAAGACGCCTATCTACTTACTTACTTATT
Organism: Xanthia icteritia; assembly: GCA_949128155.2. Lineage (NCBI taxonomy): Eukaryota > Metazoa > Arthropoda > Insecta > Lepidoptera > Noctuidae > Xanthia > Xanthia icteritia. The sequence continues at coordinate 23,247,778 of OX421933.2, forward strand.
TAACTATCCTAGCCGTTCAAATATCCATAAGTATTTTGATCCATCTATTTGACCAAAATCCATATAAATTATTGTCCATAAATCGCAATTTCCTTTGCCTTTCGTGAGCATTACTTATAATTTTTTCATCAACAAAATGTTTTACGGTAAATTAATTTCAATTAATAGGATATTAATAAAGCTAGATTAAATAATTAAAGCGCCTAATTAATGGACAATGTCGTAGTAAATCTTTTAACTTTCGTATGTCATATTTTCTGCGTATCTTTTTGCAATTTAGAGTTTTCTTTTGTAATGTGTGAGTTTCGCTTATGTTTTAAGCTAGGTGTGTGAATTTCTGTTACGTAGAGTGTGATATTTAAGTAACTTGGTTACGTGGACTGATATTTAAACTATAATAATTCAACATTATGACTCTCTAATATTTAGGAGGTTTATCTTAGTTAGGATTACTTTTTGCCTATAGTAACAATTGCCAAGAAAAAATTGTTACTTATCAATTTTCATGAATATTTCATGAGCCCCAATTCTCACAAAAGATATTTTTGCAACTTGCACTTGAAGTTAAGTACAATTTTTCAATGATCTCACCAATATTAAAGTACTTATACGTACACATAAAATAAAATAAATAAAACTTTTATCGATACACTTAAAAAAACTTCACTATAAAACCGCCATCATTAAATTAAAACTATTTTGTTACTTCACTATTTATAAAAAAAGTATTCCACACTTCGAATGTCAAAAATTAAAATAAATATCTCCCGCGGAAAATCTAACGTCAAAAAATCACAAACAATAAAATGATTTCTTTTTTATCGCGCGCGCAACGCTGTGTAAGTTCGCGTCGAGACTGGCACGTTTGTTAGTAGATAGGGGAAGCCTTAAATGGTAGTGTTGGTGTGACGTACAGATTAGAAGAGCTTTGTATTGGAATAGTGGCAGACTGGCAGTACATACATGGTGATACTGTTAGAGCATGTGGGTGTAGGCTGTGCCTTACAGGGCGAAGACATGATGGGTCATGATGAAATATTGAAGGGTAACTGACCCGCTGATTTTTTGTCAATTTGTTTGAGTGCCATAAAAATATGGTGTTGTTTTTATTCAAGTTGCGATTTATAGGCTTCACAGACAATTTTAAATAGAACCTGGCCAATGACACTGAAGTAAAACACATGAATTTCGGAGGATTCGTAAATGAGCATTAAAAAGGTTATGGTTTGTGAAGGTAACTAGATCACAATGAATAGTGATAACAGGCCTTATTTTATGGAATTTTTCACACATAAATATGAATTTTCAAAAAGCACAATTTTCATACAACATTTTTGCATTGTCCAGTTTCCGATTCACCCAATACCTTCCATATTCCTCGGGTAACCTTCACAATCCATACAGAATCCCCAAGAGAGCCACAATGAAAGTGCCACAGCCACAAAGGCAAACCCTATGGCGCTGTGAAAGCCATACAAAGCTGAATATTTAATGCGACCGTGACGGTCAGGGTTCTCGCTTGCGTCACATGTCAAAGTACTATTGATTATTTTTTTATCCTATTAGGTAGTAGATTGTTGGCTAGTTTTTGTTTAGTTCATTAAATAGAAATTCTAAAAATAACATTCTAACAAAAGTGAAAAATAATCAAGATCGGCCGTTTTTTGAAAGCCTACATGTCTGCTGTCCTGTCAATTTCAGTTTCGCCAATATACAGTGAAACTATGACCATGCAGATATTACCTAAGAAGCCCGTTAAGGACCTCTACAATTTCCTTAAAAATCTGAAAAACACCACAACTGACGGGAAAATATGTTTGTCTGTTTTACAATTAGGTACTGAACGGTTCAATCAATTTTAATGAAATTTTAATGAGGAATAGTTGTTCCCGGATATACATGGGCAGTGCCACGGGCCCAGATTCTTATTAGAAAACAGACACAGCAAATCTACAATTAAAACCATAACTTTACAGTTTTCAAAACAAACAATGTCAAAAGTGCACTTCCATTCAAATGTCACATACGTTATTTAAAAACAAATGAACCATAGACGATGGTGCGTGGTTACCGTTGCAACGGTACTGACACAATGGGGGACTATAAAAGTAGCCGTATGTCACGAGATATGCCCAGGTGTCTAGGTCTTGTACTTGTCTATGTTTCTTAGTGTACTTTGTGTTTGTTTTTGCCTTCCGCGATGTCTACAAAGTGCTTAAGGTTAATATTATATTTCAGATCACCATCACGGCTTCATCGTCGGCTTCCAGTTTAACCGGATGCAACTGAATATCAGTATTTATGGAGTGACTGTCTATCTAAAATTAACAACTCAGTTACTGGGTACGATACCGCTTGACTTTCGGGCTTTTGACTACCCGTATCGACTATCAAAGATCTACGAATGACAGCTGATTAAAGTGCTTTCCGAGGCATGGAAGGGCAATTATATTTCAGATAACCGCTCATAAAATTGGAATCAAGACTTCGCTTATCGTTGAATTTCTCAGCAATTTTTTTAGTAGCAGCCCGTAGTCTTCATTTGTACTAGATAAACTAAGTTAATGACAAAAGGCTTGCTGGGACTGTGGGTGTACCTAATATACACTTCTACTTTCTACCATTTCGGTCAATGCAGGCGTGATGTTGTGTAGGTTGGATTTTAAGGAATTTATGTTGATTTTTAAAGGTTAACAGTAATCTGGCTTCTTGAGGGTGTCGTTGAGGAGATTAAAGGATTTCGTAAGCAATAGGTGTGCGTAGCACCGTCGTTATTTCAGCTTATAAAATCACACTGTAATCACTAATCTCCCTGCCACTTGGAATCCCGACAATTTTTAGGTGTCCGTATCTATGATCGCTTATTGGTGTAAGTTATTATGAGACTAATGTACAGACGCCAGCACATTGACCTACCCGAAACTGTCTAATTTTCCCAATCAACTTAGAACCTTATACTTTAATAATAAAGTTGAAAATCTATTAAAGAAATTTGACAGATTGTAGTAGGTTGACGTGCTGGCGTCTGTACAACAGTGGTCGTTTACAAGTTCGTCTAAAAGATGGACGTGACACTTACATGTCAGTGCTGTAATATATCTCAGATTTGCGGAAGCTACAGAGCATAGGGAAGACCTTCGGGCCCTGCTGTCAATGAATTGTAAATTTCCACGGTTTCTTACGTCACAGTCTTAATTTTGAAATAGGTACTTAATACAAGTTAACGGCAGAAAATGGACTCACAATCAAAACAGCCCATATTAAGCTTTTCTGCTTCTCTCTGCATCTTAATGAGCAGACAATATTAATTCTTTTTTCCATTCCTTTAAGGTACCATTCCGTAACCTACCGCAGGCGGCAACTGCAGGCGACACGTGTCGCAGTGACACCACTGGTTTCTATGAATTTCTATGAAATACCTTCCGTAATATAAGAATACATAGATTCCAGTCGTGACACGTCAGCTGCAGTTGTCGCCTGCGATCTGCTACGTAATTTTAATTTATCTTGTTTCTGCTGTAATTCACCAATAACTGTATAACGGAAAACACTTTCTACCTGTAAAGTATTTAATTGAAAACCGATTTTCTCTTTTCACTTAGTTTTTAAGTCATGCGGGCGTATGACAGTTTGTATGACAGCTGGCAATCAATGACAAATGACAACAGACTGACACTTTACAAACCAACTGATTTTAAATATTTCAGGGTATTAAGTCATTCCTAGTTTAGTCTTGGAGCACTGCCTCGTTGGTCTAGTGGTCGCAAGCGTTTCTGCTGAGCATGAGGTCCTGGGTTCGATTAAAGAGTTATTAAGTTTTACCATCTGGAATTTCTCAGTAGCAGCCCGGAGTCTGGATATGTGCCCGGTTGATGGCAATAGGCTCGCCCCCTATTACATGGGACTCAAACATAACTGGCGAAATCTAGGTCCTCTGCCCAGCCCTTCGGGGAATACAAGCGTGATGTTATGTAGTTTAGTCTTTCAGAGATGAAAATAGTTACAGAACTTAAGGATTGGTGTTGTAAACTCCTAGCTCAATAAAAATGGAGGTTCAATATCTTCTCTGGGGATTATTTTTCAGGACATGCCTCGGTCCCGTATAAACAAGATTAATCCTTTCAGCCACTTTCTTTTATTGCTTACTGTGGGTACCTATCTCCCTTACTAAGCTTGGTGAGGTACCGAGATAATTTGCCTAGAGTGCCTCTTTAAAATTAGTTAAGCTTGTATACAAAGCTACGACATACCCCTAAGGCTACACACGTCACGGCTCAAGTTGGCTTTGGTAGATTCGACTTATCTAAGATCTTATCTACAAGGAAAACAATTGATAGTCGCTTCTTATAAAATTCCGAAATCAAGCATTTGGAACAAGGCTATAGTTTGTCAACTATCTCCCGAGGGACTGAACTCCTAAGGGGAACATTACACTAATAAGAGGCTCATGTAACAAACACAATATCGACCTCGACACCACTTTCACCGTTGCGCCTGCGTCGATTCTGCAACGCTCAATCAACTGCACTGATTTATAACATTATAATGCACACGATTTATTGGCTTTGTTCATGCAGACTCCTTATAAGGGTGAGCAGGATTATTAGTTTAGTTCGTTTTAGGAAGTGAATGGCATATTCAATGTAATAGATGTAAAAGAATATGAAAAAAGATGCAACAGATGTTGGCAAGTTTTCATGAGTGAACTTCTGAATTAATTTCAATGATTGGCAGAGATATCTTGGTTGTGAAGGACATGCATCTGCTTAGCCAGTTTCCAGTCTAACTGGATACTGCTGAATACCAGTATTTTACATGGAGCGACTGCCTATCTGACCTCCACAACTCAGTTACTGGGTAATACGATACCCCTTGGTAAGCCTGGTTGTCAGACTTCCGGGGGACGACCCGTAACGACTTCATAATTCTAAGTCAACCCTATAGGTTTTGATTTATTTGCGAGTAAGTATCAAAATACGTCGCATAAATGGCCTTTTTTTTTTATTGCATTGACATAGAAGCATGATTTTTTGAGCTCCAAAGGGCCTTAGACCTAGGCGCGGGCTTGCGGACGGTGAGCAATGGGTAGCTCGCCGTCCGATAAGGACCAGGCCCGGGTCGACGGCGCGTTGTGTTCCACGCGCGCCTCAAAGAGATGTCAGCACAACGGAAGGGGTCCGTTAGGACCGATGCCTGCCGGGGTTGCGGGAAAGTCCGAAAGGGATACCGTGGCCCCTGGCAACGTAAAGGCAACGGAAGGAACACGGGTGGGTTTTAGTCAGTAAGAGTCTGACACGCCCTCCCGCTCCACCCAGAGCGGGAGAAGTTATTTGATAATTTCCCAACCAAAAAAAAAAAAAAAAAAAAGGGCCTTAGACCTACGTATTAGATTTTAATTGATACCTCCACACGTTCCTGAGAAAAAGGGTCTTGATAGACAGACGGACAACGGAGTGATCCTATAAGGGTTCCGTTTTTTTCCTTTTGAGGTACGGAGCCCTAAAAATATCCACTTCTAAATAACGCTGAAAATCAGGCAGATTTTCAATCTTCGATCAAATTAACCTAAATATTTTCAGTCCATTGCGTGCTGTAATTCGTGGATCTTTGACAGTCGTTACGGGTCGTCAGAAGCCCGACAGTTTGACAACCAATCTTACCAAGGAGTAACGTATTACCAGTTACTGGGTTGTGTAGGTCAGATAGGCAGTCACTCCATGTAAAATACTGGTATTCAGCTGCATCCAGCTAGACTGGAAGTTGACCCCAACATAGTTGGGAAAAGGCTAGGCAGACTGATTGAATTGCGTGCACCAATCTTCCTACAAATACCTAAGTTCAAATTCTGATACACCTTCTTATTCAAATGAAGATACTTACATCCTATTATCTTTACTAACACTGGTAGACCGTGTGCCCAGTTTTATCATTACGACAGTATAGTTGTTATCTCGCTTTAAAATAATAATTGGTATTAGAAGATTAAACGATCTAATATCGAGTACTTTCCGATCGTAAACTAAAGTAGATCAGAGAGGTATCGATAAACAGGTACCTATAGGCTTTGACGTCACTATCTGAATCTGAAGTGGCACTCCAAAGAGGTAAATACAACTAATAGAAAGATTGAACATAATAGGCATCTGTATAGGTACACAAAAATATTATAATATAGGTACTTAGACAAAAATGAAATGGGTCAGAAATAAGTCTTTAGTTTTGAAAATCCTAATTATTGAAGCAAATATTCATTAAAAAACCTGAACTGATACCTAAACAATTGAAGGAGTGTTAACTGTTAGCTATTTACATGAAATGCTGAAAAGCAATGTATTAAATCATTTAATAAAACTGAAATGTTGTTCGTTGGTAAGCGTATCACTTCAGAACGGCTGGCCCGATTTGGCAATTATTTGTTTTATAATGTTCGTAATAGTCCGAATCAGATTTTACGGAAATATTTTTTTTAAAGATTTCCGGAAAATCGGAAAATTCGAGAAAACTGAAAGTGCTTTTTCTATGGGAATTTTGTATGAAATATTTTGACATTTGGACAGTTTCCTATAAATGTAGATGATGTGCAAAAGTCCTAGTGTTAATCGACTTTTGTTGCTGACTGTACCTACAGACTTTGAAACCCCTGTGAAGTGATTGGATTGGCTTTTGTTAATATTTATAACAGCGTGTTAGTTATTGTTGAGTTTATCTCGTTCCGACAGACAGACGCAGCGAGGGACTTTGTGTTTTATAATATGTAGGTAAATTATGCCTATTGGCACTCAACTAATAAATAAATACTTACTTATATCTACAAATAACTATTAGTGTTTCACAGCTTAGCTAATTCAATACTTTGCTATCTTTAAATCATTTCCATAATCGCTCAGTTTACGTAAAAGATGATTATGTAAATGTTTAAATCGTAATCCTATTAGGTATACCTTGGTTTCATAATAACAGCGACCTTCGGAGATTAGTCATATTTTCAGTAATTAAATTATTTGGAGTTTCATGAAATTGGAGGGATGGAATTAGAAGCCTTATATTAGGTAATGTCGTATTGACGACTTTACATTTAAGCAAATCTGTAAAAAATGATGCCTTGTAATTTTTTGAATAAATATTATTATTATATTATTATCCTCTGCTGGTTGTCAAAAAAAAAATAATATATATTTTTTATTTTTCGACAACGGTTTTCTCCTATTTTCATGTGTTATACATTCACGAGACAATCATGCTGAAATGTGTTAAGTAGCGACCTCTATATTGCAGTCCTTATACTATAACCTTTGCAATGAGTTGTAGTTCCTATTAACAAAAGTAGATGTCGCTACCCTCATGGGTCTTAAGCACATTTCAAGTCAACTTAGAAGTGAAATATAATAAAATACGAATTTTAAACTGTAGGTACTGCTTAGACTATAATTAAGTAACAGTTGGTCAGACTTTTCGAATAAATACATAGCTACGATGTTCAGCAATCAAACGTTCGTAATAGTTCGCACGGGCACCAACAGATGGCGCTAATCTCAAATAAAAGTACCAAGAAATTGAACATCTGCTTACCTTATCAACCTTGTCAGTAGGTGGCGATGCCGGTGGGCTCTGCGGTAGACCCAGGTCTTCATCATCGTCGCTGCCGTCACCTCGCCCCCGCCGTCTCACTGCCGCCACTAGCTCCGCCTAGCGAGAAAAAAAGGAACTATTAATTATAATACTAAATTACGTTGGTCTAGCAGTCGGGAGTACGGTGAATGTACGTGTAGGTATCTGCCGGGCCCCCAACTCATGGTTGTAGAAGAAACAGTGGGGTTTTAGTCGGCAGGAGTCCGAGATAACATCCGTTCTCCCCAGACGGAGGGTATTTATGAGAATAAAATCATCAAAGAAAAAAAAAATATATCGCCAGCGCGACTGTTGAGCGTGATGTCCTGGGCTCGATCCTGAGTTGGGCAAAGTGTTTTTGGTTCAGTAGCAGCCCGGAGTTTGGATTTGTGACCAGGAATTATGGCGGCAATAAACTAACCATTAGGTACCTATTATAATAATAAGTTACAATGTATTATGAATATGCTAACCCCTGCTTATCACCTCGAGGAATACAGCCGCATTGTTATTTAAGTAATAATTTAAATTCACAGCAGCTGTGAATTTAAATCTAAATCTACTTATTAACAGCTGATTTGAACATTGTTTAAAGGATAATTACAATTTTATTTAGTTATGTCTATCTACCTAGTAGCACATACCAGGATAAAGATGCACGGAAAGTCTGGTGCAGAACAGCTAAATGACAATTTGTTTACGTAGGTACGCGTTTAGTTTAAATGTAAAGTAGTAACATTGTGTGGAAACCGGCATGCCTGAGAGATATTTCTCGACGGCATGTGAAGTCAAGTCAGAGGCCCATGGGCGGCTTTAAAACTCTGACACCACGTTAGTCACCAACCACACGAAAAGAAGAAGAGTGAAGTACTTAGTTGCAAGTTCCAAAGCGTAGATGCCACCTAAACTATATTTCCGTTCTTTTCAAGAACTGGCAACATGAACATTAAAACTAACAAAATCATGAAAACCCTCTCCTACTTGTGGTATTTAACCCGATATAGCATTCCAAGTTCTTCTAACTGAACAGACAGCTGTGCTGCTGGGGTTTTCGTTCCGACACTTCTTCCCAGCTAAAGGACTAGGAAGTAGTGAAGAGCGGGCGTTTTGGGGGACTGTCTTATGTATTTTCTGATTCTCGGCTTAGTTTGAATAAATACTTTTGATTTTGATTTTGAACATCGGGTTAAGTAGGTACACGTTAGTGAATTGCACGTTAGTGAATTGCGTCCGGCCAAAGTGAGTTGAATCATGAAATTAAACTTGTAAAGGCCTAAACCAATCGGCTGAAATCAATGTAGGCCACTCATTAGTGTGAAAACCAAAACATTTATCACTTTAGTTCGTTTTTTAATCCCAGAAACGAATTTGACAGGTGTAAAAAACAAACAACAATCACTTGAAATGTCAAATTAGTCTCTGGGATAAAAAAAACGAACTTTAGCCCTGCTTCGCACGGTTTTTACGACTTGACCGACATCGAGATTATAGTAAGTTTAATATTAATGTATTATACACATAAACCTTCCGGAAAAAATCTCTAAATGATGGTGAAAAACACATCAAAATCCGTTGCGTAGTTTAGAAGAACAACGCGGTCACACAGACAGACTCGAAAACCGACTTTAATTAAATTATTTATTTTATTACTTATGTACACACAGAAAAATAGATACAGATAAGACATAATCATAATTATGAGTACAAAGGTACCAAGCAAAGGTAAAGGTACCAAAAGTAATTTATAATATGTACAGATGAATGCACGTCACAGTGCAAAATACTGCCATGTTTTTGACCCATTAAACACGATAATTAGAAGCGGACAGTAATAAAGATAACAGACGCAGCTTCCTTTGCATATTATCAATTTGTTACAGATATTTGGTATGTGGTACAATGTTATGTTATATCATATGAGAAGGCTTTGTTTGGGGACAAAAGTGATACGAAACAAGGGCAAAAAATGTCATAAAGCGTACCTAGTGCACTGTGCTCCAGGGTTGGTGCAAAATCAGTGGCAATGGTACCTATTCCACTCTTGTTGTTAGGATTCCAAGAAGTGTCATGTTTGTCCAGTACCACAGATTTACATGGATAGTTTCCGTGCTAATTTCAAAATGACTCTTTTGTTGTGAAATCAGAAAACAAATGAACACAGATTTTGCACATTCGCCTAGAGACAGTTACACTGTTTGTCCACCACCATCGTCAAGAGAAACGAGATTATTCGAACCGAGCGTGATGTCCAGATGACAAACGTGCGGTAGACATGCGGCCATAATCTCGTTCTGCTTGACGTCCCGTTAACGTGGCGGTGGACAAACGGCCTTAGCCCTACAGCCTCGCTGACTGGCAAGGGAAAATATTTTTTGCTGCTTACCGCTCTTATGGCAATTCGACAGATTCGAGGATTTTTCTTCGTAACGAAGTCGGTTGTTGTATGCTTTGATACTTTTCTTTGCATTTAGGAACCGTGTCGGTAGTTTTTGATTGGTAAATAAAAGCTTAGTCATTTTGGTATTTCTTAATTGGTCAATATGTTTGTCAAGCGATTAAAAAAACAATTTAATTCCATGTTTCATCAGGAAAACAAACACAATAAAATTGTTATTTTCATGACAATTAAAGTAGGTACGGTGAACTGCTTCAAAATATAAAATATATAATTATGAACAAACCCATAATCGTGCTAGTTTTCCGTCTGTGATCCAACTGAACTTCCTTTTCCATCCTTGACTCATACCCACTGGTAACTTTAACACTTATTTTTGGCACTTTTTCACTAACTTATCATTGCACTACACTATTTATTTTAGCTACTTAAATAACATTTCACATTGGCACTATTATATTGTTCCTTGGTCTTAACGTGTTTTTTTTAAAATTTTATCTGTAGATAGAAAACTTTTTTTTCAAAATTGACACTTCTTTGAAATTGGAACACTTTGACAAAGTGTTCAATGTTGCTATGTTTTCTGGTATTGTTTAAATATACACCAATATTGTTGCTAAATACGTATATTCGCACCAAAGTCTTGTGTCCAACTAATTGTAAAATAACTGAAATAAAATATATGAAACAATAACAGGCATTAGTCATGTCATATTTAGTGGTAAAGTCGTACAGTACAGACTGAGCTCACAGATAACAACGGGAAGTCGAATTAATTTAAATGTTTAGCGTGAAACCATTTGCCGTCTTCAAGCTTTTGGTTTATTACTGACCGGTTAGAAAAGTCAATAGTTTGCTAATTTTTAGCACTCATTATTAAATAAGCTTTGTTTTACGCGGGAACTTTTATATTTGGTAACGAGAGAACGGAAGAGAGGATTTTGTTTTCCCTAATGCCGGCGGTAAAAAGTGCAAAGGAAATATAATTTTAGACTTGTTCATATATTTCACAGAATTAATTATGAATATTTCTGAAGCTGACTATGGTTATGTTTTTACCTTTAATTGTCATATATTAACATGATAAAGGAACACGATGAATAGAACTTTATTAGATTTAAAAATAATTAGTTCTTATAGCAAAATAAAGATAGTGAAAATTTCTAGACTTGTCTTCCTCCATAGTTTTATTTAAGAGCGCTTATCCTAAAAGTTGGCAACGTCGCAAATAGCTGTCAAATATTTACCCGTTTTGATTAATTTGGCAATATTACAGTATGACTATGGAATTAAGAAGTGTGGCTAACTAGTGAAGTAAAATATTGATTATGAATTGCAATAATTAATATAGTAACACCGAATATTTCGTTTTAGATATTATATTAGATATTATTATAGAAAAAAAGTATTTCCAAATGCCCTTTTTACACCTAAAACAACCTCCAATTCAGTATTATAATTGCAATTTATTATCAATATTCTAGTTCACTAGTTAGCCATATTTCTTATTTCCACACAATAATATTGCAAAAATAATAAAAACAGGTAAATATTTGACAGCTATTTTCTACTTTGCCAAGTTTTTGGATGAACGCTTCCATTGCCGTACTAGGCAGTCATAGGTGTTGCTATGACTGCCTAATAGTAGTTTATGAATCAGCTCCATACGTGGTAGTTCTGATTTTAAAACAATCTGCAGGATAAGTCACTAATTCATTCTATTTTTGATTAATTTTATTGAAGAGATTTTTAGGTACTGGAATCTCAACTAAGATGCATATTTATGAATCAATAGATTGATTTGACATTTTATCTTTCTTCTTTCTTTCTATTTTGTCAGAACTTTGCGTTTACCGGCAAAAGTTCTTCAAGATAGTAGGTATATAACAAGTAGGAAAGCCCAATGACTATTTTTGGAAAAACACTTCTTTATCAAAATTAATTTTGCATAAACTGACATTTAAATAAGCCTATGTATAGGTACCACACGTGGCTAATTTAGAAAAAATCTAGAATCCTATCAAGCTATATCAAAACAGTAAACGGTTCAATAAGTACCAGGGCTCCAGGACATGAAAGAGATTGCATAACACATGTTCATAATAGCAGTGTGATATTTTGTAACTGTTATAACAATGGATAGGTTATTAACAAACTGTCTCATTGTTTGGTATATACTCACACATATGAATTAAATGTAAATGATAATGTGGTGAGCTGTATGATCCTCTAAGGACGTGATAAAGCGAAATCCTTATTGATAGAAAAAATCCGGGGCCAGTGCGGGTTGGCAGATGTCTTCGAATTTTTCCTTCACTGTTTTGTACGCAGTGGTGATAAAATAATTTATACAAAGTAAAGCGCCTGTCGGGGTTCGAACCTGCGACCTACAACTCGTGAGTCGCGACCGTTACCACTGAGCCACCGATGCTCTACTTGTGTCACTTTTCTTATATGCCTCTTCTTGTTCTACCACTTGTACTTGAATCTCTGCTGACCCCATAACGGGATGGTGATACGGTAATGACACATATTTCTCGCTAACGTAGAATAATAGCTGAGTATCGTGTGATGATAGACAATGGCGACCACAACCGCAGGAAAACCTTGTGTTAAACTAGAGCACGTCAGTTCAACATCCACTTACTTTAGTTACAGGGTTTGTTGAACTTAATATTACATTTTCATATATTCAAATGAGACTGGGAATCAGCACTTTTGAACGTCAAAATTACATAAAGCAGTCCCCCAAAACGCCCACCCTTCACCACTTCCTAGTGCTTTAGCTGGGAAGAAGAAGTGGCGCAACAAACTCCCCAGCAGCATCCCATTCAATATTTTATCAAAGATATGAAAATAGTAATTAAATAACGTCTAAAATCTACAATTGATTAACTTCAATAATTAAACTATTCAATTGAACCTAAAGAGGTTTTTTTTAGAAAAACCATATTTCAAATACTGGTATAGAGGACAAAAATAATAATAACTCGTTTTCCACCAACACAAGTTTAAATAAATTCGTCATTCTACAAGGAATCCATAAAAATATAATAATTATGTACTTTATACGACTAAATCTTTGTTATAAGTATAAACATCTTACAAAGATATATCACGGTAAAGAACCTAACATTTTAAGGTCAAATATTATGTAGAGAAATAACTGTGACCCACAGAGAATACACAGTAGTGACTTTCATTTTTATATAAACTCAATTGTATTGAGCTGTCAACAGAGTACCTAGATCTGTCAAAATGAATGCTATTGCAAAAGCGAGTGAAGATTAGAAGCAAATTGAAATGAATAATTACATTATATAAATAAATAGGTGACTGTAATATGAATACAGCTGTTGTTCATAAAACATGCCAATAAAATGTTAACAATCGTTTGAAAACTCGTAAAGCTTACAAAACCCGCGAGGTAACGTTAAATCTGAGATAAACATAAAAATATTAAATAATACGCGCCAGTTCACAGGTCGTATCCTCTTGTCTTGTGGCCCGAGTGACAAGATACTAGCGAGCAAGAAAGCACGTCTCAATCTGATAAAACTACAAAAACAAACGAGAAATACTTTTTTTTTTCAGAAATCGATCTTGTTTAAACCAAAACACGACCAAATAAAATCGATTTATGATTCATGGTTTTTGTTTTATCAACCTAAGTGTCAACTTGACGTGTCTAAAATGTGACGTCACAGAGGCTTCACCAAATTATTCGCCATGTTATTTATCCTGATCAGAGGCCCTAGTGTGAGTTTCTTTTAACCGTCTCGACTTTACGTATCGACCGCGTTCGGCGTTCCGATTGGCCCTTCATTGGCCTTCACTGGTGAAGAGCCAATCGGAGCGCCAAACGCGGTCGATGCGTAAAGTTGAGATGGTTAAAAGAAACTCACACTAGGGCCTCAGTGCGCTGTAACGAGTAATTCACGGTTAAGCATAGCATAAGCAGCTTACAATGTTCCCACTGCTCGGACAAAGGCCTCTTCTGTGTGAGAAGGAGTGATCCGTAATCCACAGCGCGGGCCGTTCCCGCGGGCAGGTCGGAGGATGTCACATATCTTCGACTTTTCAGTTCTAGGACATGTTGGTTTCTAACATGAGTTATGTACCTATAGGACTTACCTATTTTAAGCCACTTAGCTACTACCAGCTACCTTGAAGAATCTTTGCCCTACCTAGGTCGACTCCACAGATTTGCTCTAAATCTGTGGTCGACTCCCACACTACATTTGCCTACCCGTGGGCTCCATTTAAAAATCCACCACGCTATACTCTTCTCCCTTGCACCGTAACATCACAAAAGCGAGTGGAATTTCACTTTCGCGATGATAGAACAATAACACAATAGTAAGCTCGGAGGCAGCTCAGCACAGTTATTAAATTATAAAGGACATTGTGCTACTTCGACATTTCAACTATTTCCTCCTTGTGTGCAATGTTTGAAGGAAAATCGGTGCAGTATTATTTATATGATTAAAACTATTTAGAGCTAATGAGGTAGGAATGTAGCATTGCGGGCTCTGGCGGTGGACCACTTTTCAACCTTATTACTAAGGGCATAAGGTAAAGTAGTATTTATTTTAAACTAGAGTTCCCCGTGAACTTCGTACCACGTGAGACAAAATTTAGATTTTTTCGATTTTTCGGCTGTTACTTTGGGTTTTTTCAAATTTATTTTTTTCCTAAATCACACCGGTATTGAAGCGAACAAAAAAAAAGTATTTATATCGCTCGGGACATTTTCGAGATTTTGTGAAACTAATGCACGGCCATTGATTTATATATAGATTCATTAACGTACATAAACTAACGCCTTCTGCCCATGGGGGTAGGTAGAAACCACAGAACGCTACCTGCTACGATCCTTACATACTCCTTTTATATCGCCAATCATAGAGCCAATCCTTGCTGTGTCCAAACTGTCTCAATACAGTTTTCTTAATCCTTAAAACTCCCATCGTCTTTCACTTCACAAGGCTTCCTATTAACTTGCTAAGAAGTAGGATGCCTTCATCATCATCATCATATCGGCAGATAATAATATAGACAAGTTAGCCTTGGAAAACATTGAAAGGTAAATGATAAATTTTCGATGTCCTGTTATTTTTTGATGAAAACAAATCTTTGAAATATAGTTAGAATTTTGAATAAAACTTGATAACCCACTCGCACTCATCGACATTTGTACAGAGCCGCACTCTATAGGCCAAAGAGCCGCCGCGTTCGGCACGCGAGCCGCAATTTGCCAACCACAGTCCTAGGGCGTCGCCTCCCGACGCACTGTGGATCGAAAATAGGCTCTTGAAGACATTGGTTCTTTAATTTTAAAATGTCGGTTTTTATTTGAAATGGCTTCTAATAGCCAATATTATGCATAAATATATCATAGGATACCTTCTGGTATGGTCTGGCAGTGGCAAAAAACTTTTTTTGCAAAAAAAAATTAATGTAGCTTATGTTCATACGAGTATCTCCGGAACCGAGAGAATAACCAGAATATCCTTGCACACGGTGATGTAACTATTTATTAATGATTTTTGACATACCTCTGACATAACGAGATATACTCACTAAATCTGAAATATCAAGTATACATATGCTTGCTTTGGTAAGTTGTATATAATGAATCTATAAAAAAAAAATTAAAAGCGAGATTTCGGGAGTACAGAAAATTTTTCTGAAGAACAGATATTTTTAGTTTTTAGTAAATAAATAAATAGGTAGTTAATAATACTTGCTTATAATTTGATTGCTTTAGCTTGGTTACCTACGGGGTAATGGCATAACACACGTAAAATGACAAGTGATCGCAATTTCTTTCATTTTGGCAGTTCAGCCACGTCCATTGCGAATTTATGAAACCTATGAAGAAGAATATTTTTAATCCATTAGGATTAAAAATATTCTTCTAAACTCTCGGATTGTGATTAAAACTGTGTTACACAATTAGTGTACTGGTTTACATAATTAATATTGAAGTCTTTACTGAAATGAAGATTTAATAATAGTATTCACTAAATCGTTTATCATACTTTTAATAAAGACTGTAATTATTTCTTCAGTTTTAGAGAGTTGCTAAGTGAATATATTACAAAGAAGCTCGTTAAAGTAAGTGTATTGCGTAAGTTTGTTTTATTTTCTTCACTATAATTGCTAGTTCTTGATTACATGAGAATAATACCGTTTATTAGATCGCTTTTATCTATAGTTTTGACTATATTAGCATTTTTTCAAGTATGTTGATTAACGTAGGTCTCTCTACGTTAATCACCATTCTTGCAAATGCAAAAAATAGCATATTCAGCCTATAATGTCCCCACTGCTGGGTCACAGGCCTCCTATAAGAGAGGGAGTGGGCTGTAATGCACCACGCGGGCCCCCAGTGCGTGTTGGTAGATGTCACATGTCTTCGAATTTTTGTTTCTGTAACATGCCGGTTTCCTGACGATGTTTTCCTTCACAGTTTTGAGAGCAGTGGTGATGAAATAATTAACACAAAGTGCTTGTCTGGGCTCGAAGCTATGAACTACAGTCTCGTAAGTCAAGTCAAAAAAAAAAGAAAAAAAAAAAAGAAAGAAAGAATACAAATACTCTCACTTACACCTCACACTTACTCAACTGTTTTGTATAATCTTTGTTCTTTATTTTCTTTGTATTTAAATTATTGTAAATTTTGAATAATAATATTGCGCTAGCAGAACACCTCAAATTGTTAACTATGAGTATTGTTTGGGTCACCAAGATACAGGCTGAGCCTAAAAAAAATATTTCAAAATTAGCGAGAGCAGTAGTGGCCTACTCTCGCTAATACAGGGTGAAGACACACCGACACGCATCCTTTTACCATGGATTCAGTACCTACATGATTCTGGACCACACTGCGTTGAAATTATTGGTCGGTTATAAAAAAAAACAATTAGTTTTCCATACATTTTAATCGCGTAGGTCACTTTGTATGAAATAGCAGATCTTTTTTTATCATGGATCATGTCCTGAATTCATGGTTACAGATTGCGTCGGTGTCTCCGCCACCGTGTAGGTAATTTAGGGATGAACTGTGTCAAAGATGATATGGCTAGAAAGGGGGTGACAATTACTGAGATGATGACTAATAGATAAGTGTGGAAGAAGACATGTTGCGCCGATATCAAATATATTGGGGTAGGGCAAGAGAATGATGACGATGCTTGGTGATTACATGAGGATTTGATCACCATGCCGTCTTAGACACAAAGACTTCTTAACACTGTCATACAAAAACAAAATAATACTTGTATAGAAAAGAAGACGGGCGTATCATACGCCCTGAAGTTGTAGACTAATAGCGTGACTTCAATAATACCTATTCTATGGCAGTAAGCAATAATTCTGTTAATTTATTCTAATAAGTATCCCGTATAATAAACGATTAATTTAAATACAAAAGCTCTTAATGAAGTCATCTTCCTGATCCAATTAAGAAAAGACAGATTGTCAGCAATCGCTCAGAATGACAAGAGCGAATATACAAAATTAATAATGAAGTAGATAAGAGTCCATTCAAATCCTTGTTTCCAATTGACGTTATTTCCACTTCGAACGAATATCAACTGAAAGCTGGAGTCTATTAAATTTATTTCAGAATATAAAGGTATATTGCAAAAGTCATGAAAATGTTTGAAGTTGTAGCGCAAACGCAACTTTATGCTTGGATTGTAAAGTTGTTTTTCAAAAAACACATTTGTATACATGTTCGGAAACTAAATCGCGAACGCAGTACCGGGTTCTTGATCGTATTAATTACTTACAGTCGGCTTATTTGTCGGAAAGTAAACAGCTGAGTATCTTATCGATTCCAATACCTAACAGAAATAATTATGAGACAGATTATTAATGTTATTTTAATAATGAAACGAATTATTTGTGAGCGTTTTCCGTATTTTGATTGTAGGTAGGGAGGATCACTCAAACAATGGTTTATTGTTTGTCAATTTTTACATGGTAAAGGTACTCTTTATTATTTAAGTATGTATGACCAACAAGTCTACTGGTACAACCAGTAAAGTTTGCATGTAAAACCACAGATGAATACCGATGGGAACCTCCGTAAAATCATTTATTTAAAAAACGACTCTTGCTACGATACAATAAAGTGCAATTCAGGTCGCACAGCGCTAATCACCTAGAAGTTGCCTCTCTTTCTATCGCGTGACTCTTAGATCTTTTGACTACGTTACACTCACTGAATTGGCCCGGCAAGACGGGCCCACCGCGTACTTGTAGCGTCATACCTAAACTGCGGACTGTCCCATCTCATCGTATTAGTCTGTGTTAAAACCAAGGAAAATGGAATGCATCATGGTGATAGATAAAAATTCGAGAACGCAATAATCCACAACGGATTTCGGGAGCTCTCCGCTCAGTAGTTTCAAGAGACCTAAACGAATGAGTTCGTATTTTTACCCGACAAACGAGGGTTATGAGGGGTTATGATTTTATGAAGGACCAGTTAACATAACATAACATCACGCTTTGTTTTCCCGATGGGTTGGGCAGAGGTGTATCAGTACATTTCGCCAGTAAAGTCCCATGTAATAGGGGGCGAACCTTTTGCCATTAACCGGGCACAATTCCAGACTCCGGGCTATTCCAGAAAGATAAAATTGCCCGACCTGGGAAACGAACCCGAGACCTCATGCTCGCTTGCGACCACTAGAACAACGAGGCAATCAGTTTTTGGATATAACTAATATTTATTTTTCAAAACAAAAAAATCACCAAGTAGGGGAAGGTTGCTATGAATGGACCACTTAACTTTACGACAACATATCTTAAAAAATATAAGTGATAAAATGAAAACAGTTTATTATTTTTGTTTCGTAGGACCTTTATTTATAATAAGCAAACGCAAAAACAATTTGGGCTTACACTTTTTGGTATAAACGAAGAAAACTAAATCTTGGGCTGTTACCTTCTTTGGACCATGGGCACCTTCATTGAACCACCAGGTTGCCGTCAATGGACTTCGAGAAATATGTTCTAGAGGTCCAATCAAGGTAACATATTATAATTAGGTTAAATTATGGCATACGAGGAGAGACAAACAATACTCATACACTTACGACAAGCAAACAAACTATAGTTATAGGCTTAACCTTTGTTTAAGTGTTGCTTTCGGGACTCCGTAAATTCTACTAGCTTCATTTAAACCAGTTTTTTTTTCCCGCTGACTCTAGAGCGAGGTTCATGGTAGTTTCATTCCAAGTTAAGTATTTTCTTTTATTCGGCGACATTCTGAAATTATAAATTTACAATAATTTTTCAAGTGTTTTTCCATAATTAGTGAAATACTCGAAGCCACATGCCAGCCAAATACTCCCATAATTATGACAAAAAAAATACAGTAAATAGTTCCTATGATTGGACCGGTCCAACGGTGGAACTATCTTGAGGTCCATTGATGGCAACAAGGTACTCGTTAAGAAAAGAAAATCTTAAATATACATGGACATGATTAGACAGAATTGAATAACACTCATGGAATCACAATTAAATTATCTAATATTTCATACCAGTGCACACAAACAAATATGAATAGAATGATACTTACATCAAATTGTTCCGAGTCAAATAATAAGATTTTGACCGCCGCAAACACAACTTCACGCATCACTCCTCGCTACGTGCTGCAGCGTCACTGAGGTATGAGAGGGGTGCAACTGAGCCGGCATGGACTCATTTCGCCTAGTTTGGGTGTTGCTAGCTTGGACAGTTTTGGAAATACCTTGGTGGTCCAACGAAAGAGCTAGTCCAATGATCGCGACTTTCCCCTATGTATTGTCTTCGAAAAGAAAAAGTTCCATAAAGACCATTTTATTAAAATATTTTAGTGATGCGTGGGTGATCGTAGTAGAGGTTATTATCTCTGGCCTCATTACAAAAGCTTCGGACCGTGCGCCATTAATTTAATCGATGGGGAAAAGGTAGCAGGCACCTATATAAAGATTACCTGTGCTTCTATCTTGAGATCTTCAAGGTATTCTCACGAGATGAACTGGGGTATTGGATATTGTATGATCATGGTGGATATATTTGTGGAATGTGAAGTCGTGAATTGAGTTGACAACATTTTATGTCCCCATCGAAGTCGAAGTCAAAGTCAAATAAATTATTTCAACTAGGCACGTGAAAACCATTTTTGAACTACAAAATTTACAAATAAAATAAAATTGATTCTAGTCGCCCCTTCCAAAAGGTAGTTTTCGTATGGAGAAGAATGGGCAAGAAACTCCACCGTTACTCTTTTAAAATGTTTTACATTAATTATATAATTATATGTGAAGACGATGCACCTAGAATAAAATTACTATACCACAATAGGTAAAATTAATTAAAAATGAAGCAATGACAGATAAACTATGTAATAGATACATGATGGTGCTCATCTTTAAGGACGCATTAATGAAACTGTCTCCAGCCATATTGCAGCACGCACTTTGTAGAGGTCTTTATCATTTAAAACTGGTCGGGCTATTTCGTAACACTGTTTCGATAACAATCCAAGGGTTTTGGAGGGGAATTCTTAATTCATTGCCTCAATACGTTTGAAAACTTCGTCTGCTCAACAACGGAAATAACGCAACGAACGTGGCTGAACTGTCGAAGGAAAAGCATTGCCATCGATTGCTATTGTATATTTTCAATTTTCATTTTATGGGTGCTAATGTCTGAAAATATACGATTAATAATAAAAAATATGTATGTGTGTTACTTGCTCAATTACCCCACAGAAATAGTAATAATGGCGCACCCTATTGCTAGATGATATGGTAAAAAAAACCGGCCAAGTGCGAGTCGGACTCGTACACTTCTTTTTTAAAATACTTTATTTATAATTAATTTTATTATCTTTATTTATTGTTATATTATGTTGTTATAGCGACAATAGAAATGTATAATCTGTGAAAATTTCAACTGTCTACCTATTACGGTTCATGAGATATCCGCTCATAGACAATGGACAGACAACGGAGGCTCAGTAAAAGGGTTCTAAAAAAACATCGCGAGGAAACTGTCATGGACGCAGAGGCCTGAAATCATTCAAACTAGGTTTTCAAAGATCGTTCTTTCACTGAATTAGAAGAAGCATATTTATACCGGACAGTTGGACAGTTAAATACTGCTTATAACACTGGCTGACTCAATCATTTACATAACTAACAACTTGAATCACGAAGTTATTCGTTACATAAAACAATTTTCTAGTATTTTATCCAGTTCATAAAATACAGCATTTAACAGACGGGTATATAAATAATTAAGTATGTACATCTTATATAAACATGTACAGGAAAATAATGATGACATCACTCATAATAATTAATATTGTTTCCAATGCGTTTATCACTCAGGTAGGTACCTATAGGGTAAATCAGAAACCTAATAGGGAAAATCATTGTATCAAAATAAGGGTTAAAAATAGTTTTGCAGTTTGATGTCGTATAAGTATAATTATATAATTTTGCAGCATAATCTGCCTATAATGTACCCACTGCTGGGAAACCACGCCCCTGGGCCCACGCCCTCTCAGTGAGAGGGAGTGGGCCGTAATCCACCACGTGGGCCCATTGCACGTTGGTAGATGTCACAAATGTCATTCATCGGTCTTCTTTACCGCAAGTTCAACGCAATGAAACTAGTTCACCTGTCAAAACGAAAGCTATTGCTTAGGGCCCACTTGTTTTAGTCTGTCGGTTGTAGATAGGGTTGCCAACCCTACTATATAATATCCTGCTATATTAGAGGCCTAAATACTATATTTCTAGTAAGTAGGCGAAACTACTATATTTTCATTTTAATATAAAATGACCGCAATAAGGCCAGTATAATTAATCTCATAAAAACCGAATAGTATTTTGTAACCTTAATGAACTTATAAGATATTTATAAAAACATAGTAACCGTTCAAAAAGGCTCAACGTAGCGAAAAATATGTAGGCATTTTAAAAATATACTTGTTGTTTTTTAAACATACCTACCTACTTTGCTGTCTACTTTTTTTTTCAGGCAACGGCTTCGAAAATACTATATTTTATATTAAAAAAGTTGGCAACCCTAGTTGTAGACTATAGCAGAGATAGAATGATGTTTTAAATAGGTTTAGCGTTATTATATTATGCGCTTATTGATTTGTGGTGCAAATGGGCCTTAGTGTTAGGTAATCAGGCTGCGAAGAAAGAAATATTTTTTAATATAATACACGTGTTGAAGTTTATAGTATATTATGTCAAAGTTGCAGATGAACCAATGAACTTTGACTATGGGTAGTATTATATACATTATCTGTGACTATGGTACATTTAACAAATTCTGTTTTATTAATTGATTTCAATAGAGTATTATGATAAAAGAGGAACTATGACGTTGGTACCTAATGGATTTGCAAAAAAGACCTTGTAAGTAATTAATTAAATTAAATTAAATATTAAATCTGGCCGGAATCACCTTACCACATTCCAAAGATTCAAACAGAATCTGCATAAGTATTTCACGTAAATATCAAGGCAACACAATTACCGTTTACAAAATATTACACAAACTATACAGCAAAAGCTTATCATATTTTATAGACAAAGAAATAAAAAATAATATTCACCAAAAAGACTTTTGTTGCCAACAGCCAGGCCATGTTCCAAATAGTTCGAATTGCCTCCGAAATTCGCGCCATTTTGTTACGTCACCACTTCAAATAACCGAAATTCCAAATTTGAAAAGTATGATGCACATTCAATTTTTTGTTTGAGTGACTAGAATGAAACCAATTGTTACTGTTTTGTCTTATTCTTATTCCATCGTTACGGAATTTATAAACATGAGATGTGATGGGAAAATAAATAATTAGGCTTATGAACAACATAGTGAAAATTTTGTTTGAAAAGAATACACAGCGGAGTGAGGAAAAAACATTCTCTATGACTTAACATAATCGTTGATGCTACTGGCACTCAAGTTTGAATACATTTTAAATTCAAAAGTTGACTACAGTCACGAGCAGCCATTTCGTACCTTTTTAGTTGTGAAGAGGCCTAAAAAGCCCTTTGACCCTCAAGACCTTTTATGCTTAGAATTTAATAAGTACATTTCCCGGGACCAAACATTAAGTAATTAAAAAGTAACTCAACAAACAAAATTACCCATTCAAATTCACTTTCCGTAACTCAAGAATGAGAACAACAAATTCCAAATTTGAAAATCCGCGCGAAAATTTATGACAGCTATTTTTTTAATTAAAAAGAGGTAAAATGTTGCACAGTGTTGCACGACAGAAAGAATCAAAACCACTGGAAGTAATTGTAAGACGTATAGTGTACTCTGTGAAGAGAATTTTGGAAAGTAGAAGCATCGAGCGAAACGGTACTGAGCATTGAAATTAATGTATCGTCGCTTGCGCCGCGTGCACAGTGGCGAATTACCGTGAAATGGTGGTATTTTTCTGTAATGTAATTTGTTTTTTTGACGAAACAATTAGATATTGTATCAGGTGATTATCATTCTGTAAATTGTTTGTCTATAGTATGATGATTGTCTGAAAAGTTTATTTGGATGAGAGATTTAGTATTCTGTTCTGGTGTGGCCGAAGCTTGATTCTTCCTTATGGTATGGACCATAAGGGGGAATCAAATCTTCGGCCAAACCTGAGCGATCGCAACGTGGGACGCGGGTCCGCCATATAATAAACACGAGCAGCGTCCGCCGCGAGGTAGACGCTTCCGCTTCAGCTCTGCGTCCCGCGTTGTGGTCGCTCAGGTTTGGTCGAAGCTTCAGACAACTTTGCTTTACAAAATTTGAATCTCATAATTGTGCCAAACACCATAATTATACGTTTTCTATTTTTTATTCCCTTTATTCTACAATATTAACTCCTACTCATAATTCAGGGTAGCGAGAATATCAGACCAATACTAACCGACAATGTGTCCTGCACTTAACGTGTTTAACCGTCGTTAAATTAGTGGTAAGTATAGGCGAATTATTTGGAGAGGATTAGCAATGCGTGGCGGACTGGCAGCTGTAATGTCCGCGTCTTGAAGATTGCTGGCATTCGTGAGTTGTTATCTACTAGACAACTTGACGAGATGATGCGTCTTACGTGTGGTCTGGTAGAAGAACGGAGGAAAATCGGAATCACGGGCGAACTGGCAGAGTAGTCTGTCAGTTCGCCTGTCTGTCCGTCTATCACATAGACTAGAGAAACTATTCGATGTTACCTAATAGATTAAATCCTTTTTTTTCTTTTGTCATTCAAAAGTGCGTAACTTTTGAATGACAAAAGAAAAAAAAGGATGGTCTAAGTGAAATAAATGATTTGACTTTGAATTTGTACTTTTTTAACATCCTTTACTTCGTACATACGTAAGTAGGTACTTCTATTTCACCAGTAGGTTCTTAAAAAACGACCCATACTGATGTTGTTCAAAAAATTATGTCAGCGTATCAAAATAACAACTCAATTTATGTCTTTCTAGAATGGGCCAGTTGACGGATTTTGAAAAACCAACTAGAAATGTTCCTTGTGGTTTATCTCCCTTAAAATGTGAATATATCAGCGAAATATTGATGACCACCACTGAAGTCTATTTGACGCGGCGCTAGCGTCTATGTCTTTGCAAATTGCATTAAAATAAAAATAGTTCCACAATTTCCCGCCGGCCTTCTTTCGTGGCGCGCACTCCAAATTCATAAGATATTTTTTTTACTGTCAATTAGCCTATTAAGTTACCACGGAGTTCTGAACTTAAACACAATTTTACTTTGTACAACAGTGATCCAATATGCCTTGTACATAAATACAGGCGAACAAAGTTCTTCGGCACGTTATTACAAAACTTTTATATGAGTAACTATTTCATTTTCATGATCCCGTCTGAAAACTCGCGTTACTAATGAAACTTCAGCTACTACGACACGATCGTTTAAGTTCTGCTAACCTAATAAAGAAGATGGCATGGTGAAGATAGTCTTGAAATGCAGACTATGTGATACCAAAACCTGAGGGGCAATCCTCGTATTTTTAAGAACGTTCTAATATCAGTATTAATCTGATAAAAATATACTGATTTTCATATATTTTTGTAAAGATGGTGCCCCATCCACGCTACAACTGCGGCAAGCATAGCTCAACCTGATCGATCGACCCGTGTGGCAGTTATTACTTAGCCATAAGCCCGTCAATACAAAACTGACTATGGGATACTGAATAGTTATTATCAGTAGCGTGGCCAAATGAAAATTAGGACCTAGAAATCGACTATTTCTACTGGACCGAGACCTAGATAATACTTCCGTATATTGATAAAGTAAAGGACAAAAGCAACGACGATTTATAAGACCAGTACTTACTTCGATTGTGAATGTTCACGGGATCATCGTTTAAAAAATCATAACCCTCCTTTTTGCTTCGACGTAGTCGGGTAAAAAGGTTTCCACTTTATATGTCTTTAACAATTTCAACACTATTTGCTTGGATTTTGTGGTAGCTTTACGCTTTACCAATAATCTGTGCAAAATATTAGTATCTATATATTCCTTAGACATAATGTCATGTTTAAATGTATCTTATTTGAATATTTTAAATGTCTAGACGATTATATACGTAACACTTAACTTGCTAATGCTATATATGTAGTTAAATATACCTACCGACTCTATTACATAACCTGTTTCCTGACTGTTAACATTTCTTGTTCTATGTTTTTTTAACAAGAATTCCGATCTATAGTCAGAATTTTTGGATCAACGGAATTCTCTCTATTGTTTTTATAATAAGCTTAACTTACGAAGTTTGGTAGTAAGTAGTTAACAATAACTGCCTCATGGGTCTAGTGGTCGCAAGCGCTACCTACTGCTGAGCATGAGGTCTTGGGTTCCATTCCCGGGTCGGGCAAAGTTTTATTGTGTTGCCCGGTTGTTGGCAATAGGCTCGCCCCCTGTCAAATGGGACTTAAACATAAATAGCGAAATATGGGTGTACTATAGGTACACCTCTGCTTAACCCTTTGGAGAATACAGGCGTGATATTATGATTTAGTTAACCATCAAAAAAGACTTGGCTAAACGTGAAAGAGTATATTGTTGGTCAAGTGCCTAATAGACGTCAATCAACCTGCCTAGCCTTTTCCAGACTATGTTGAAATCGGCTTTCAGTTTAATCGGATGCAGCTGAATACCAGTATTTTACATGGAGCGACTGCCTATCTGACCTCCACAACCCAGTAACTGGCTAATACGATACTCCTTGGTAAGACTGGTTGTCAGACTTTCGGCCTTCTGACGACCCGTAACGACTGTCAAAGATCCACGAATGACAACCGAGACCAATGGCTTAACGTGCTTTCCGAGGCACAGAGAAGTCTCGGTATGTAAAGATGGTCACCCATCCACAGACTAACCCCGGCAAGCGCAGCTTAACCTGATGGAACACGAGAAGACTCCCCCGTGCGGCTGTTATTAGTGCCTAATAGACGTGTTTATCATACATTGGTATCAAGCTGAGTCGAAGATACATTATGACGCAGGAAATAACTCATCAATGACACACCCACTTTATCTAAAGCTTGCCGAGAAATAATTCCTACACACTATACCTTTCTTTATATTTGGTGTGATATAAAGAGTAAACTAAATATATAGCACAGTCTTCCGACTTCGACAACTCCACAAATTCATCTCTGGTTTGACAGAATTTGCAATACTTCTGACGCACATGGTGCCAAAACTTTTTTAGGCTATTTATAACAAGAGGAAAGAAGTGAAACCTGCTTCAAGACAAATAAAAAACTGAATCAGCTGCTCATATTTGCACACGAATTAATATTATGGGGGCAAGAGTATGATGACCCTTGAAGTAGATCTGGTGACGACCGACGTGTTATGTTATTGTAGCAGCTGATACCTGATATGTTGATGCATTTACGCAGGACTTTCATGAACGTCAAATAATATTGTTTTGTTAATGTATTAAAGGCTTGGCATTAAACAAAAACAAAATATACAACTTTATCACGGCTACCCACGGGCCACCTACACAACACACTGCCACACAGCCAGTACAACACGAATGAGTCAACTAAGACTTCGGAATGTCTACTTTTATAAGCTTACTCTTGCCAACTTTTGTATGGTCTGTTCTGTATTCCCAAGTTTTGTTTCCTGTGCTATGTTAATAAGGTCTATTTTGGATACTATTCAAGGTTATCGTTAGATTTTTATACTAAAGGTATGATTCCGATCGCAGGCCGATTTCCGGCCACCGTGGGCGCGATCTTGCGGACGGTGAGCAATGGGTAGCTCGCCGCTCGATAAGGGCCCGGGTCGGAAGCGCGTTGTGTTCCACGCGCGCCTCTTGTAGA
Source organism: Xanthia icteritia (assembly GCA_949128155.2). NCBI lineage: Eukaryota > Metazoa > Arthropoda > Insecta > Lepidoptera > Noctuidae > Xanthia > Xanthia icteritia. The sequence goes on from OX421933.2 coordinate 23,275,180, forward strand.
TGTTAGCAGAACTGACGGGGTCGCGGGAAAGTCCGAAAGGGATACCGTGGCCCCTGGCAACGTACAGGCAACTGAAGGAACACGGGTGGGTTTTACTCAGTAAGAGTCTGATACGCCTCCGCTCCGCCCAGAGCGGGAAAAGTTATTTGATAATTTCCCACCCAAAAAAAAAGGGATAATTCCGATCCCCGCTGCACGTGGCAGTATACCAGCGGGGTTCGGAATCATACCATAAAAGTCATAGATATTTCCGGTTTTAAAAATACCTACTAATCAATTTAATTCGTAGTCATGAACTCATGTGAAGGGATTCGATTGTCTGTTGTCATTTAGGTTGTTATTTTCTTTTCTTCCTGTCAGAAGTGTGAAGAACGGTCACCAATCTAAAGATTGCCTTGATATATTACTGTATTTATTTTTATTTTTAGGAAAACTTAAAGCTAAACAGATGAGATGAGAAGTAATAGTTTATGCAATAAATGGCCAATTACAAGTTTCCACATGTATTAGTATATAAATCATATGAAACAGAAAATTGATTTTATTTTATTTTTATTTTCTTTTATTTGGGACAATAAACGGTTACTCATTACAATATTATGGTATAGAACTTAAAACAAAAATGGGAGTATGAATGTTTAGCTAACAACATTTTCCACATAATATAATAAAGTTAAACAAACACGAACGGCGTGCGATATAAATTACCTAATTGATAATAGACTATATAACACAAAACAGAAAAATGACTATTTGCGCTCGATGAAGCCATTTGCTAAAGTTTTTTTCAATTTAGCAACACTAGTATTGAAAACGTCGATATCATATATTTGCTGCATTACATCGCTTTATAGGCCGACAACTAGTATTTTCAAGAGGTATCGTATTACCCAGTATCTGGGTAGTAAAATACTAGTATATAGCTGCATACGTTGGGCACAGCAACTATGTTGGGGTCAGCTGACAGGCTGACACTGTAAGCTGACCCAAACATAGTTGCTAGGAAGAGGCTAGTCGGATGACGATGACCTTGCATTCTCATTATCTTTCTCGTCATTTATCACGAAAACCCTTCATCTGCCCTGTCTTATTTCTTGCCATCTACATATCCTTCAAGAACACTAAACTTTTTCATCCACATTCATATTCAATACTCCAGGATGCTTAGGAAATTCATTTAATTTCTTAAATTACAGTAACGTAATCGTTAGAAATATTTGCATTACCAACAGCTATGGCTGTCGATCTTACTTTTTTGTTTAAGTTTTTACAGTAACCTAACACGAAGACGTAGGCTATGGTTTTTGTGAGTACATCGCGTGTCTTATGTATGTGCAATATTCTGAAAATTTACGAAATACATATTGATGTATTTCGCTTATACATGTTTTGATCACAATTATTAATTGTATAAATTATATTATTGATTACTCATTCCTTTTTATGGAACATCTCCGCATAGTTTGTATTAATTGACTACTTAATATATTTTTTATATTTTATACCTAATGTTTAATTAAGTTAATAAATATTAATTGGAGTTTCTTTCAGTATTTTTACTTAAATTATTTAACAGCCTGCACTTTCGCGTTTCGCAAAAACTAGTAATTAAGCCTGAAATTCTATTTAAAATTAATAATTACTTTGAGTTTTGGCTTGGAATTAACATTAACTGAACATATCCTCACTTATATTTAATTGAGTGTTTACTTAGCACACCCCAAGTAAATACTGAGTAGGTACTTACTTAACACCAACTTCGAACATAAACAAAAGTATTACGTCATTCAAAAATTCGAATAACAAACGAATACTTACTAAAACACAGGCATAAAAGTTTATCGATCAGTAGTCGTATGAGTCAGAGTCAGACCGAACCCAGTTTCCATATTTGAAAGGCAGACGTAAAACATTAAACTGGCTAATTAGCTTGAAATTGGTGTTCCTATTTTAAACTTATAGCTGTCAAGGGTGGCGAGACTAAGGTGACGTCATTATTTATGTTTTTTTTTTATTTATAAAAGTATCTATGGTTATGGCAACTGCAGTTTAATTCAATTAAACATGATGATCAAGCAGACTGGTTTAAGTTAGCCGACCAACTTAACGGTTAAGAATATTCTTGGCGACCTAGCCAAACGATTCACCAAGGCTAGAGCTTCATAAAGCACAGGTCAATGTCATGTGATAAAAGTATGACCATCAAATGATCATTAAAGAGATTCAACGAACTAAGTAATAACTTGTATCGCCTACATATAAACTTGCACTATACCGGTTGAATATTGCCACTTAAAACTAACTTAACACCAGAAAACTTAACAACACGAAAAACTTTTAAACACACTTTTCACACAATCCAATCACGCATTAATTTTTTGGACACTAAACACAACACACATTGTATTTTTAAAATTTTAAATATCGAAGCTCTATAGTACGCCGGGCGTAGTCGCGCGTTCGGTTCAGACTGGGTGATTCATCCCATTCGATGGAAGAAAAAAAAACTATAACTTGAATTAGGACCGCAACACACGCGCGGAACACAACTGTGACTGTGTTCGAGAGAGCATAACTGAGCAACGGAACTCGATCTTGTATAGGATTTCGCGTTACTACATGGTACGTGTTGAGTAAGAAATCTGCAGAAGGTTTGTTTTGTTGCTAAGATGTATTGTAATTCATGAAACGAGAAAAACTGAACTGCTGTCATGTTTCACCCTTTCATTTTTGGACAAAGATGGACGCTATTAAATTGTCATCTAACTGTTAGTAATATAAGAGGTTCCATGTTGTTCATGTTGTGGTTCATGTGGATGCCACAAATGAAATATCGAGCAGAATAGTTTTGTGTATTGTGGTTTGGCATAGGTCCAATTAGATGCCTCCGCTCCGGGAAGACGGAAGAAAAATAAAATTGGAATGGAATCGTCGCCAAAACTAGAGCTAGAAAAAAGTTACCACAGGATGACCTATACAGAGAGGCCTTTTTGCTTTTCTCGGGGACTCGCGAGGCCGCCGGCCGTGTTGCATTAAATTTTGCCGTCAACTCCTCCGTTCCGTTGCTTATTAGACCCCAATTTCTACGTGTGCTTTCTTAGCAAAAGCCGATTTAAAGTACGAGTGAATAGTAATTTTAAGCTGATTGGATGAGCTACCGTTTTCCATCAAACGAAACTGAATTCAAGCTACTCACGAGGTAAATTTTTCATAAAGAAGTTAGTTTTCAAAGGGCGAGGCTCACAAATTCGAATCTAACTTGCCTCGTACTTAAGTATGCGATCTTGTGCGGAGTGGTATTTCTGCTACGTATCCATTTGGTATTATTATGGTTGAATTATCACGGCTCCTACGTGATGTTGTTATGTGGTATTAATAAATGTATTAATTAATCGCGTCTGGGCGTGTCCAGGTTTCAGTATTACGAGACTTTTGTTTGCTTTTGTTCTGGCCATCTTGTTTTTACGTTTATTGCAAGAAAATAAATAAATGCGTTTGTGTTTCTCTAGGACTTAGCAATAAGGTTCGAGGTTTGTGGGTAGTAACAGATGGCCAGCACATTATTAGGTAATACGTATGTTTATATATGTAGGTGCATTATTTCACAGCGCAAACATGGGCTTTTTCCTTTTTCTACAGGAGTTAAAATTGCATGAATTTTGTCTGAAATAAAGGAATTTTATTTTATTTACGTCAATACGTTCTGACTTTAATGACAGTTGCGAGTTCTTATACCGTGATTTTGAGTAGATAACAGCCACGTATATATGAATTTTCTAGAGGCGAGTAGGTATCTACTAAAGTAGTTCTACCTTAAAAGGTAAACTAGGTACAGCTCTTTATTATTATTATTATTTTTATTTATTTCAGAACGATTATTTATTAAACAAATATTTTATTTCCATATAAAAATTGTTAGTAAGACTTAAAACTATGTTAGTAACTTATAACTACTATTGTTTTTATTTTACATTAAAAAGGACACAACCGGAGCTGTGTACCTTATTCCAATGCCTCACTATAGGACACTCCACGTTGTCTACTATGGTGTTCAGAAGGCTGTTGGGGCTGCCCCGGACACGATGCATCAGGGAGGCCACTCTCTTGCGCACTAGAGCCCTAAAGCAGTCAATGCTGGCCTCCGCAAACATCCCTGATGCACTGCAGTATCGCGGCAACCCCATCAGCATCCTGAACCCATTATTGTAGAGGACCCGTAGGGCATTGAAAGCCTTCTGCGTATAGCGAACCCACAGGCTGCAAGTGTACAGTGACTGGCAGTACGCCTTAAACAAAGTCATTTTAACAGCTTTTGTGCACCTCGCAAACCTTATAAAAGCATTGTTATTTTTAAACAAATAATCTTCGGTCTGTCTGATAACCTTGACCTAATATGTAGGTCAGATATTGCATCCCTTACTCTGAGTCAGCTCCTAAATCCAAGGTCTCTTTATTTTTTTAACTTTAAAATCTACGAGTTTAACGTAAGAGAAGCTACCCTAGCTGCACGGTGCGGGCGGGGTGTGGTGACGTGATGCGAGAGCTCAGTGATTCGTCAATTTCTGACAGCTGCCACCCCTCCCGCACCGCGCAGCTACCTCAAGAAACGTCTCAGTTAAGCGGTAGGCCTTAATAATAAGCGGGTTGTGGAGGTCAGACCTCTAGTCTCTATGTAAAATACTGATATTTAGCAGCGTCTACTTGGAGGGTTTCCTTCTATCTCTGCGTAATTAACCGTTACAGATAACACTATAAAAGTATGTATACTATACCTAGTATGAGAGAGCACAAAATATCAAGAGCAGAAACATCTTATCTTAAACAGTAGGAATATAGCAAAATGCAAAGATTTAAATCTTAGATTCGCCCTACCGCGTCAAAATATGAGCGCCTTTCCGTTTCGTTTGACACCTCTGACACACAATGTTGCAGAGACTTGACTTGACTGTCATGGAAACGCCTTTATTTTTGTGTGGGCTCACTCTCGCGCGAATAACGATTTAAATCTTTAGCAAAATGTTATCTACTTAGCTAAATACTTCAAAATGATCATTGGCTACAACCAAAATGTGCACTTTGGCCAAAACTTCTGCAACTCATTGAAGAGCGCGCAATGACCGGGCATTTCGGGAAGTTGTGTAAGAGTTTATACAATGACATGGTACTATTTATGTGCTTTCTATTCGAAAAGGTACTACTAAAATACTCGTACATGATAGTTTTTAAGTGGTCATCCGAAACGAGAATGAAATCGTGTACCACAGCGACAGAAACTATAAACATCAAATTACCAAACATTTATTTGATTTTGACCAATAACTTTGTTCCGAATACCTAGGTACCTATCTGTTTTCCGAAACAATAAAGTGTGCGGTTGGAGGACCCCCGTCAGGAACGAATTTAATACGCGATACTCGCACGCACACACACACGTATGTAATAGAAAGAGACAGAGAGAGAAAGAAAGTCGCATGGAGAAGGCATAACGCTTTTTCCTTACGTGACGATTTCTAACAGTTTACTCCTACTGCAAGCCGCATTAAGAACTTCGTTCTAAAAACCCCGGTTTGGGGTTTCCGCCAATTATCCACCAAGGCATTAACTTCCTTAAGTATTTAACGCGAAGTAAATGCGGTTATAGGGTTTCTGCTCATCCTTTTGGTCTCGAAAGTACCTACATACGAGCGACATCCTACAACAACACCTGTATAATTTCATCTTCAGAATAGAAGCACCTTAAGCAGCCTTGTGGACTGTAGATTTGCTGACCATGTACTTGTTGACAGGCCTACACTGTCCTCTAGACACTGTAATTTGAAAACATTGTAAAAGCCAAATAAGTGAGTAACCGTTAGGGTTGCCAATTTTTTTATATCAAATATAGTATTTTATAAGCCATAGCCTGTAAAAATATAGTAGCTGGCAAAAAAATAAAAAATATATAGTAGCTATGTTTCAAAAACATTTTTATTCTGTAAATGCATATTTTTTTGCTACTATGAACCTTTAATAAGAGGATTTTTTTTAAATGTCTCATAACTATTTTCACACTCTAAATTAAGGTTACAAAATACCATTAAATCAGCTTTTATGAGCTGGCCCTATTGCGATCATCTCGCCATATTGTATTGAAATAAAAATATAGTAGTTTCGTCTAAGTACTATATTTTTTCTTTAGAAATATAGTATTTAGACCTCTAATATAGTAGGATACTACATTACATTGGGTTGGCAACCCCAGTAACCGTGGAGTTTCTTGCCGGCTTTTCTCTATAGGAAACGAACAATTGGAACCGTGCACTTAACGTTTCATAAGTGCCCATATAGGTTTATGTGAAATTAAATATTTTGATTTTACGCCTGTAATACCCAAAGGGGTTGACAGAGGTGTTGATTCAACCTCATTTTGCCAGTTTAAAAATCTCATGTTATTGGGGCAATCGGACACAGATACCTGCAATAACCGACTGTAAAGTAAACACAATATCTTGAGACCTACATTATGAGAGAAAGGAAACGAATACAGCTCCTTCCGGGGCAGAACAATAGTGTATCGGCGCTGTATCATAAACACTGATGATTCTTTTGTAAGCTAAAAGGCCGGCTGTTGTTTATAGCATAATCAGCCTATAATGTACCCACTGCTGGGCCACAGGCCTCCACTCTTCGAGAGGGAGTGGGCTGTAATCTACCACGCGTGCCCAGTGCGATTTGGTAGATCCCACATGTTTTCGAATTTTCGGTTCTAGGACATGCCGGTTTCCGCACGATGATTTCCTTCGCCGTTTGGAGAGCAGTGTTACATACTATACTAGTTAAAAGATAGCTTGATCTCTGCGACATATGTCAAACTGACATTCCTAGGGTTGTCAGGATATAAAAAAATGTCGATAGAAATTATCGACGTTTCTTACTATTATCGATGCTACTGTAACATATGTTTAATTTAATTACAAACGTTACTAAACAAAACGAATATTTTAATATAAAATACAAGTACTTATACAATACATGAGTAGGTGTAAAATTGGATTTTATTTACTCACTATTATTTTAGATCAAGTATATCCAAATGTAAGTAATGTAAAATATTAAAATAAAATTAAAAGATAAATTAATTTTAAATTAAGTATTATTTAGTCGCGATGCTTCATCGCCCATCACTAATTAGGTCGGCATGCCCATAAAGTATGACATTGACAGTTACTGTCTGTACTTTATGAAATTCAGGACTTCATAGGCGTGATTTGACTGACAGCTGTCGCAGAGATCAAGCTATCTTTTATGAAGTACAGTCAAAGATTTGCAGAAACGCAGTAGACTAAAAATAGGTTACTGACAAAAGTATACAGTTTTCCCAGTATATTTAATAATATAATACTAGCCTATCATTATCCACTGCGGGGCATGGAACTCTTCTCATACAGAAAAGACACGATCATTGATCACCTCGCTTACTCAAGACGGGTTGGTGATTTCAGACTTAAATTAACTATAAGTCCGGGTTTCCTCATGATGTCTACCTTCATCGACGTCACTCATGTTCAAAATAAACTGAGAAAGTACAAAAATGAATTGAAGTCACATTGGCACTTGCCCGGATGCCTTAACCACTGGGCCATCACGACAAGCGTCCCAGTGGTTCCCTGTAATTCCCGTTTGATACTGGCGCAGTAAAAAGTGACTAAGAGATGACGTCAACAAGGGTATCTCAATCTGCTAATAATAACTGCGATGACCGACCCGTCTAGCAAGCAATTATGGCAAGCCAGGAGATGATGTTAGTTGTTAAGTATTTTCCCGTGCAAAATAAATCGAATTAGGTAATTGCTTAGATGAAGTAGAAAATAATCTATTTATAGGGCTCGTGACTGAGTAACAGCGGCACGGTTCGATCTATCTAGGTTAAGCTACTCTAGCCGCGGTCGGTCCGTGGATGGGAACCCGTTGCATACCGAGACCCGTTCGTGCCTCGGAAAGCACGTTGAGCCGTTGTTCCAGGCTGTTATACGTAATCTTCGTTCGCAATTTATTTGCCAAACATATAAACAAACACGAGTTTTAGGAAAAACAACTGTAAAGCCTATAACACATACAGCCTATAAAGCCATATAAGGTCTGTCTGTATGGCTTTACAGGCTGTAAAAAGTCATGAAAAATATGAATGTGTAGCGGAAATGATTTGCGCTACACATATTTAACATGACTTTTTCAACAGTACGAGTCAGTCTAAAATCAACTTTATTTACACAGGCATAAAGTTGATGTTTGTTTAAGTGGAAATAACATCAATTGGAAATAATAATTTGAATAGACCTTAGATCTTTGACAGTTGTTACGATTAGTTAGAAGCCCGAAAAACTGACTGATACTGACTGAGTTGTGGAGGTCAGATAGGGAGTTGCTTCATGTAAAATACTGGTATTCAGCATCCGGTTACACTAGTAGACGACTCGAAGAGGAAGAGGCTAGTCAGAAAACGAAGAATCTAGATATAGAAAGTTATACGGTGCCGCGTGCAATAGTGTCTACCAGCAATGATTATAACACTCAATATTATAAGTAGCTGGAGTGACGTCTATCACGTAAATAGGCTTATGTAACCGCGTCAGGAGTCGCGCCTCATTCATAATCTCATTTGTAACGACATGCAACATGTGTTATTTTATCAGAAAATCAATGTTTTCTTTTATGCTCTTCCGGTTTCTGAGAAGCATTTGAGTTCACAAGATGGTACTTGGAAATTAAATCAAACAAACTCAACAGCAAAGTTTTTATTGACTTTCATAAATCAGAAGATAGTCAATATCTTGAGACCTTTCTTCATGCTTGAAACTTTCTCAGAACAGCCCAGCGTAGCCTTTGCTCAATTGAGTAAAGGCGACGCTGGCTGTTCTGAGAAAGTTTTATCGGTTAATACTTATGGTAGATTTCATTTATTGGTCTGGGAATAGCTTAGGCAAAACTTGTCAGTCGGTCAGTGAAATAGGCTTCATGACAAGCCCCTATCATATCTGACAACAGATTTATTCGTTTGATAAGTATGATGGCTTTAAAATAGGCTTGGTTTTTAATCTGAATCGAGATCACATTCGTGCTGGACCATTGTTTTAGTTTTTTTAATGTGTAACATCTTTCCTCTCGCTTACCTGCAATCCGTGGGAGTGATTTCGTGAAAAGGGACGGAAGTGTGTAACAGGAAGCCTGGGAAGCGCGCGCTGTTTGATTTGACCAATGAGCGCGCGCGATGCTAGAATTGGCCGTCAGATGGTACCAACCCCTTTTTCCGAAAGGTTTGGTACAGTCGGCCAAGATGTCAGATGTTATCCATCATATACGACTACTGTAAAGCTCACTCGTTTTTTTTTTAACTGCATTATGTGAAGCCTTCATCTCAGCTGATGGTAAGTGATGATCATGCCGAAGGTGAAAGCGAGCTTCGCCCAGAATCCTCAACCACAGAGGGACTGACTATCTTACCTCTAACTGCTGAAACACAACAATGCTGTTAACATTGTTGTTATGGCAACAGACTTAGATAAGATAGCGGTAGCTAGCCAGGATTACTTAGAACAAGCCCTACCACCAACCAAACCGAGCAGAAAATTTTACTCCAACTAAGAATCGAACCCGAGACCTCTGGGTCTGAGACAGGTGGTCTTACCACTAGACCACAGAGGTGGTTACAATAGATCGCCTATCCTCTTTCGATGTAAGCTAGGCATAAATGAGGCGTTAGGTTTCCCCTCTTCTTCTTTATCCAGCTATGGACATTATATTCTTAGATATAAAAGGTACTCACCCGGTGCGATGTGGCGACATGCCCTAATCCGTGCGCAGGAGTGGGTCGCTCGTCACTGGACTCATCACCTGATCTCTCGCCCGTGAACACTGAGTCGTGAGACACGGACAAGCCGCTGCCGTAGGCGCCCTCCCTTGGTCAAGGAAGAAAGGATGGGTAAATTAATTGAAATGCCAAGTATTCATACACGATTTACAAATATTCAACAAAATTTCGCAGTCACAAAATACAAACATTTGTATGACAAAATCACAATATTCCTACCTACCTCCATTTCGATACATCTTCTTGGACACTTCCATTATTTTGAACTCCATAATAATTGTTTACAACTTTCAAATTAAATAAAACAACCCAGTTGGTTAAACTCTAAACAAAGCAAAAAGTTTCTAACTTAGTAGTACCGCCACCAAATCATAGATGGCGGTACTCGTTGAGTAACTTAAAATTGGCTAAGTTGAAGTTAAGTTCGGGAACTTTAGAATCGTAAAAGTACCGATAGCACGAGCGATAACGTCAATAATATAATGATGCGGCATTGGTTCACTACCTCAAAAGGAAGTGAAGCTAATTCCCGCTTCCAAAGATCTGAATTTCTAGGTTCAATTCTGAATCGCAAGCCAAAATAAGAATAATCCAACTTACTTTCTTCTAGCATGCCGGTCAGCGTCCAGCAGTTCGGACGTAGAACTGCTCTTAGGGTCGGGCGAGGCGTCTGCGCGGGCGCCACTGCCGCGACGCTTGAACATGCGTCGGAGGCCCCGCAGAAAGCGCCCTGTGCGCCCTTCGCCTGGAACATGGACAAATTGTGTTAGGAAAATCCAACTATCAAATACTACGAGCACTATTATTCAGTTTCTATAAAGTTTTACCTGAAACTTTACAAATTCTGTAAGAAAATTAACAAAAGGGGAAAATCCCGTAATCCCGATTAGGGTATTTGTTCACTTAGGCAAAATCTAAGACTGCTTCTTCAAACCATTTGCTGTGTGTTTTTCATAACATTATCTGTTTTGTTTTAATGCAAACCTGCTCTAATTTCCCTTAATTTTTGACATTGATTGTCGTTGAGATAAGAACGAGAACGTGGAAAAAAAATACATTTTTTATTTTTCGTGTTTAAAGTAGACTTTCCTGACAAAATTACCAAACTTTCCAAGTATTGGATGGCTATGATTTGTCACTTAAACAAGGCTTCTCATTGTAATAAACTTGTGTTTATGTACTTATTAACAAAAATGAATTGTATGATCTGAAATAAAAAAAATGAAATGATATTGTTTATTCTGTAAACAGGATATAGTAATCACTTTTACACGGCATATTAAAAAATATTAAAAATAAGCTAGATGAGGATTATTACTATTATTTTTTAATTCTACTTTTGCAAACAGTCAGTTTTTGAGACTTACGCGAGCACAATCTAGGGGAGCAATTTTATTTAGTTTCTTTAAGAGGCGAAATTACTTATTTTTAGGAAAGACCAATATCCTAATAAAAGATCCACCCTAATCAAATTGTATACCACATCTAGATGTTATTAAAGCTGCGCCCGTCCCTCTTCGTAATTATTTCCTTACATACTTTTTATGACACCAACAAAAACATTTGGGGTTGAACCCCCAAGCCGCGAATTATGTGATAGATTTACGATTGTAGATCGTTCGTTAAATCTGGGGTCAGCGTGAAGAATTATTTTGTTACTAGTTATTTATTTGAGGGGACCACCCTTCGCCAATTGTCGCGGATTTGTCAGCTTCAACAATCAATTGATCAAACAATTTGGAGTGGCACATGTAGTTTTGGCAAGCTGTTCGATATTGAATTGAAATCATGGAGAATATTGTCAATATGTTGCTTGTATAATAATTGGTACTTAAATTAATAGTTCTAATAGATAAAGTAATTAGGTAGCTTTTGTCCACTAACTTTTGAGTAGCATGCACGCTGCACGAGCCCAAACATCTCTATGCGACCCTGATACTTAATTTTGTATAAATCGATGGTGCTCCAACAAGCCCTCATACCTCGTTTCACCTATTCTGGCGTCACGGCAAATGTCAAGAGCCAAGTATCTACCTCGGCAAGAGTCAAGTATCTTAGACTGATATGTTATCCTAGTAATCACCATGGCGGTATGCGGTTGAAAGACACTCACAGTCATGCTAATCATGGTCTCGTAAGTGAAGTATTTTGAATATGACCTCTAAGTATCTAATGACGCCCTGGTACTCACCATGGTTGTGTGTGTCGGTGATGGGCGGTCGGTATGGCGGCTCCAGCGAGCCCTCGCGCACACACGACATGAGGCCCCCGCCGCCGCCGCCCGACATTCGAGCCCGCTCCTGTAACATACAAATAAGACAAATTATAGGAAGGTACTAAAGGGAAACTGTGAGGCCTCATCTTGAACTTCACCGATGGAATATTGTTAACATACGATGGTGGGTGGATGGCATTGAGACTCGCACAGACCAGGGAAGCATGGCACAAAATGGAGAAGGTGGAAAAGGGCTGCCGGTGACGATGATGAAGCTGTAGAACCATCTGGTCAGCCGTTTAGCCAATAACAGAGAATTCCATTTTTGTTTCATAAACGAACAGATTTTTTTGGAAACTTTACAAACAACGGCAGTCGAAACCCGAAATTAAAATTTTGAGGGATTAAAAACTTTAAGCCTGTTCTCGTAGGCCTTCTTTAATCAACATGTTAATTTGGGGCATCCCTAATTCGCTTATTTATGATGATTTAATTAACATAGGAACTCATTTAAGACCCTGGAGTCACAAATTACCGCTAGTGTTTAATTAAAACGTTTTAAATCTTTTCTACGCACCTCTGACTTTTAAATTTCGTATAAAATCATAACATCACGCTTGTAATATCCGAAGAGGCAGTCAGAGGTGCAAAGTGTACTACATGTTCGTTATGTTTTGTTTAAGTGCCTTATCGAATTCTGGGCGAGCTTATTGCCATCAACCGGGACTGCATGTGGCAACTGAGGAAATCCCGATGGAATAGCCTGTTATTGGGTTATTCCATCGGTTTCCTTTGCCCGATATAAGAAATCGAACTAGGATCTCACGTTCAGTAGTCGTGCTTGAGACCAAAGAGGCGGATAGAGCTATTAACTTTTTCTTTCAACCAGTAGGGTCCCACTGCTTTCCACTGTTCCTTGTACTTTGCTTTCTCCGGCAAAGCTTAAAAAATCAACAGGCATTGACTTTACCTTAACAATATTTTCTTTTACCAATCAAGTGCAGATTGAAAAGAGAAGCTGATAAAGAAAAAGTAATTGATGTGTCAGTCTTCATTTACAGAAGATATGGGTCTAATAGAGCCTTGGAGCTTGTAAAGCACTTTCCTAAGGAAGAAAAGGGCATCGACGTCAAATCATTTATATCAATCAGAGTTTTACAGGTACTTTTAGAAAAAAGGATTGTCGGTGAGAATATGGAGGGGTAAAAGGGGGGAAAAAGAGTAAAAGTTCCCAAACTGTCGGTCTGAGTGACGAACTGATCCTAACTAAAGTAGACTGAATTGTTGTATCTTCTTGAACCATTTTTGGGCTTCCGTAACCGAAGGGTGTCAGCAACTGAAGGGGTCCGATAGAACTTATGTCTGCCGGTGTTGCGGGAAAGTCCGAAAGGGATACCGTGGCCCCTGGCAACGTACAGGAACACGGGTGGGTTTTAGTCAGTAAGAGTCTGACACGACCTCCCGCTCCGCCTTTGATAAATTCCCACCAAAAATATATACCTATAAACAAAGGGTGCCAAACTCCGCTGTCCGTCTGTCTGTCAGCCGGCTGTATCTCATGATACAGCCCACTGACAGACATATAAGTAGACAGATTACACAGAATTTGACAGTAGTAGTACATAGAATTTGACAGATTGTGATAACAAACTATAATAAAAAATAAAAACCAAGTTAAAAATTAAATAGTAAAAATGTTGTGTTTTTTTTTCGAGTCCGACTCGCACTTGGCCGGATTTTTTGCCAGATTTTCAGCTAAACAGAGAAAGGGTTTTAGATAACTAGGTACTTTTAGTAATGACAAACGTGGAAAGAAAAAGAGGAATACTGATTGAACTCAGTAGTGTAGAGATAATTGCAGTACGTATGAGAACGTCTATGAACCTGAATGTGTTTAAAAAAGAAGAAGCAAGGAAACGAACTTATTAATATCAATAAAAAACTGCAGTGACATACTTAAAGAGCCGCTAGTCATTTTTATAAACGTAAAAATTTAATTTTATATTTTTTTTGTGCGGAAATCTGTTGACATTATATGGGCATGTGATGCGGAGGAAAGAGGGAAATGTCGTGAGGAGAGTTTTGAGTATGAATGTCGATGGCTATAAGATTAAGAGAAGACCAAAGAAACGATGGATGGACTGTGTGGAAGATGGTATGGCTAGAAAGGGGTGACTACCGAGATGACGACTGATAGAGAAGTGTGGAAGACAGGGATTGGGATAAGGTCAGGGAAATGACGGTGATGCACCTAAACAGTGCAATATTCAGTAAACTTACCTTACACGGTCCACATTGATTCAGACATTATAGCTAAATATTACATTATTGTTACAAGACATTCACAGCTACGCGAACGTTGTACACAGGTTCACGAGATCATTATTATGTTTGAGCGTATCTTTACACAAACCCTTTAGGGTCTACCCGTAATTACGTTAAACCTTTATGGAGTTATTTGCTTGTAGGTATTGTAATTATTTATCCTTTATCTCTTTCTCTTACAGAGGAGGTCTGGGTCCCAGCAGTGGGAATAGTATAGGCTGATTATGTAAGGTTGGTCAAGGTCGTGGAAATCCGCTGGAAGTGAGAGGCACTGAATCGGTCGATGTGACGGCGCTTGACATAGGCTTTCCCCTATGTCCAGCAGTGGACGTTTTCTGCTCAAATGATAATGGAAACGGAGCTTGCTGTTATAACATAACATATAGTATAATTATTAATAATTCATGGAGACTTGTATCTTAAAACACTCACAGGTTTTCATGGCTCTTGGTATATTCAAATCTATTGTTAAATTAAGACCAATACAATCGATACCAATACCTAGATTTGAATCCTATCGTAGAAATTTGCTCAATCATAAATTCTAGATGTAGGTGCCCTATGTTGATATAGGTTACATAAGAAAGGTACTTCTCTTTCTTAAGCATAGGATTTAGATCAATAAACAGAATTGCGAAATAAACGTAAATAGAATGTGCCGTCCATCTCGAGCAAACGTCTAATAAACCTCCATTACGACGCAATAAATCGATCTGAAGTAACGTTACTAGAACACACAATAAAGCTCGGGCACTACGCACCCATGTGTATGCCCAGATATAAGAAGGTACACAATGGTTTGAAGGCTTCGATAGACGCAATTTAGTTCAGTTCGGTTTTTATTTTTTGCGTCCGTTGCAAGCCAAAGGCCGCCTTGCTATCCGAGTCCAGTTCCTCAGATATGAGCCCAGTTCATCTCCAATCTCGCCGCCTGATGCTGTTTGAAAGTCAGTTTTTGTGCTACAAACAGCGACAAACAACCTCTGTATCTCCGACAGGTTGCTCGGGGTTTTTTCATGTCATATGCACTAGTTACAGAACAACATATAGGTATGCCGTAAAAGCTACGAGTAAAATCATATCGCCCGACAGTAAGATTTTTCTCGTAGCGTTTAAGGGTTCAAATTGACTCTGATTCTACTGCTGGCTGGGACGGACTAAACTAAATAAATCTTATTTTCTTCACGCAGGCCAAACAAGAAAGATATGGAAGAATTTAGAGCAGTCTCTTCTTGTCCTCGTTAGTTTACGATCAAAATTAACCCTAAATAATCTCATGGTTCGTACTAAAACTAAGTATAATAATTAGTAAATTGTCTTTGCTCATGTCTTTACGACACTTTTGTGACGCATCAACAAGCCATGTGTTGTGTTATTGTATAACAATGTGCCATGTATTATTAATTCTATAAATATACTCGAATAATAATCGCATTGCCTTGCGTATAGTAGTACTATTACTATTTCGTAGAGAAGCCAAACATGCGCTATTATCCTGAACTGCCTCAAGCTGAGAGGCGTATAATAATAAAATAAAAAATAATTTCATTCAGACTATTTTTGTCCATATTTTGTTAGTACCTAACTATGTTAGTACTGACGAGGTCTATTAATAAACCCAGTTCTTTGTTGTATCGATGATTTCGATGTTTCATATCAGCTGCGACCAGAGTTTGTCCACGTCGACAGCATTAACATTGGCCTCGGCAAGGAACGTTATAGTGCAAGTGTTATTTCTCAGAGAGCACGACAATCTGTGGCTCCACAGTCACCTGATTAACTTATAGAGATTAGCCCAGTTTCATTGCTTGTATAGAGTATAATAATACTCATCATTATTTCCGAGAAAAGAACCAAGATTTTTTCCTTTTTTTTCTGTATTAATCAGAACTAAAGTTCTTAATAATTGATTACAATCTAGCCTAATAGACTTTAAGCAATTTAACTGAAACTTACTATTTTACGTGATAGATTATGTTATAACTAAGAATAGTGTCAATTTGAGGCTAGGCTAATTTGTAAAGGAGTATTGTAAAGGAGTAAGAAGTATAAGTATTTTTTTTGTAATGTGTGTTTAGTTTGTGCAGAATTTAAAAAAAACTTTTTCTTATAATTTGCACATTTTTTACCTAATAAAGTACCTAAGAATTGGGAGCAAGCATCGCCAAATTTTTCTTTTCTATTATGAAGTTGCCTTTGTATTTGAAACTTTGATGATCAATTTAATTAAGTCGACCCGCAAATGCTCACCAATTAAAGTTTCTACAACTCTGTTTCAACTCTATATATAACTTCATTGAAATCCCTTCAAACACTATTAAAATTAACTCTAAAATCATATTAATCGGATGAGTAGGTAAAGGCTCCGAAGTTTCTTGACCTCAATCCTATATAATCTTACACAATATAGGTTTGCCCTATTTTGTAATGAGCCCCTCGTGTACCCTTTGAAATAATCCTAATGTATTGGAAGGAGTGCTGTATTTACAAAATCTACTTATACAATAGAATAGAACATAACACATAACATAACATCACGCCTTGTTTCCCCGAAGGGTTGGGCAGAGATGTACCCATATTTCGCCAGTTATGTTTAAGTCTCATGTAATAGGGCGTACCTATTGCTATCAACCGGACTCAAATCCAAACTCCGGGCTGCTACTGTGAAATTCAAGATGGAAAACCCAATAACTTTGCCCGACGTGGGAATCGAACCTGGGACCTAATGCTCATCAGTAGCTATTGCGACCACTACACCAGCGAGGCCGTCCGTAAGTACAATAGAAATGCCAATAAAAATCTACACGCGTAAATGGTAAATGGCCGTCTAAGAACACATATATACATAAATGTACTTACTAATGTATGTGTAAACGTGACGAAAACTGAAAGAGTATGTAAGCGTCTTGACACGTGTCGTTCTGTGGTTTCTGCCTTTAAATGGTGTGAGTACATTATTATTAAGTACAAAAGGCCCGATCACATGTACCAAAACCTCACCACAACGAGAACATGTGGACTGCCGCTAATTTGTATTAAAATTAATAGTTTATTCACACGGACTACATAAGACCCCCAAAATCAACCGTGTACCGGCGATACCTACCATTTCAAGGCCACGTCGCAGTCACAACACAACCATCAGCGAGACCGCTAGCGGCCGGCCACATCGCAAACACAACGATCTGTCTGTCTGCAAACACTAGCCACAACCAACGTAACCACATCGCAACTACTAGCGACAACGCAACCACAAGGCAATTGCAAGAAGTTGCAGCGACATTATTCACACGTAACCGTGCTTGCCCTCATTTTGTTATGGTACGTATGAATAGGCCCTAAGGCTAAATAGGCCAAAATACTACTTCGATCGTGTTATCTTAAGACGATGTTCTGTAGCTTATCCTTCTCAACATTATCCTTGAATTCGTCTAATAAAATTTATGCGACGATATCTTGAGGAAACGCACACTGGACACGTATTATAAACCTTTCTATTTCCTGGAATTATCATTTTCAGTATGAGCTGAATAAATCCCTGAAAACATCCCTCCTACCCCTAAATCCCTGATTTAGGTATTCAAAACTTTGATAATGTGTAACTCTGAAAGTCTTTTTCCAGGGTCCATGCTTCATCTTCGCTTGGGTCTCATATCGTAATGATTTTCCAGTCAGTAAAAGTGGGGCTAATTGCCAGTGCGCCCGACATACTTTGCTAAAACCTTGCAACAAGGCCGAGTAATCAAAAACACTGTTCCTTACATAGTCAGAATAACATTACTAAACAACAGACGCCATTTATACGTGAAAACTGGAACACGTGTACACGTGTTGTATCCGGCTGTCGGATGGATGTAGAAGTATAGACGAAACCGTTAACCGGGTATATTGTGTCGGCAGGAACTTGTGAAGTTTTCATAGTTATCGATACAATTCCCCACCCGGCACCTACATACCGGACCCGGAGATGTGAAGACTCTCTAGTATACCCCAGTCTTCGTTAACCCTACAATATAAAATCTATACACAACCCACAAATTGAAAAGAGTATGTTTAGATGATTTGGAAATGTGGACAGGATTAATGAAAGGGACTAACAAAACGTATTTACAAGGCAGATGAGTCATGAGAGTGGAAACGCTTGCAGGGGACGCCCTAGAAGGACATAATATAGTGACCTTATTGGTGATTTTCTTCAGAAATGTCAAATACGTAGTACCTACTCGCAACCGGTGTGCGTGTATGACCAGATGTATGAACGTAAACGAAGCAAAAGTAGTATGCAAGGGATGTGAGTTTATGTATGTATGTACTCTAAACACAACCTACAATCCAAGAGACATCCCTAAATAACAGTATTATAGCAATCACCAGGACTTTATCGAGATCAAACCGGTACTAAGACAACTTTGCGACCACCATTATCGTTCACAACATCGTTTTCTCTCTCCCCCAGTTTCATAGTACAAGGTCGGGAACACGGGACATTGTATGCCCCTCTGCCAAGGTCAAGGTCGTCACTCCGATCGATACGGATGCTGTGGTGGGGAGACGGAGATATGCCAAATGCGTAAGTGCAAAAGAAAGGGCGCATTAGAGTAAGAGCTACGAGGATAGTGTTTTCCATTTACGACACTGTGTAAGGATGTCCTAGTGTGGAAATTTTAATTAATGAAAGGTCATTGCTTGGAGAATCATAGGTTTTAAGAATGGGAGATAGATAGTTATGTTGAAAAGAGAATGAGTTGATATTCTAGTGGAGTGTCATTCAACAAGCCAGAAATAATTGTAATAAAATAATTAGTTTATAATAAAATATTTACTTAATTATTAAGTTCTTCGGTAAGTTATGTAAATGTATTATTATCTCTTTGTTTTTCTACTGTGAAGGCCGGCCGGCCGGCGTTAGGCTTACCCAGTTTTTCAGCTGGAGTTTTTCCGCTAGTCTCTTGGGCAAACTTCTAATTACATGACTACCAAGAATACCATTTAACTTTTTTTATTGGTATCGTCGTCTTTGTGTAACCACAAAATAAAACGTTATTCCCGTGTAAGTATTCAGTAAACTTCTTTGCGGGTTTTTCGCATTCTGTATACCCTGGATGCCTTCGATCAGTCTGTTTGTATGAGTAGGACTGATCCTGATCACATGATCATAGGAGACATCTCCTATAACCTCATTAATGTGGAAGCGGATCTAAACCAGTTGAAAACAAAAATAGAAATTAAGGTCATGGACCTCTGTAGCAGATTATAATAGGATTATAAATCCGTGACCCTGTGTTCTAAGCCCCGGAGTACATAAATTATTGTACGAAACATTTTCAAGCAAAAACTTATGAACGTACCAATAAACTCGTAAATGTCCACTGTTATACATGAGCTTTCTAATAACTGCAACAATAAACTTCCTAGGAAGAACTATTGGGAAGGTGACCCAAGCGGTTTGTTGTAAATACAAAACAGAAGGCTCAAGGGGCTTCCTGAGTTTCTACTGCCCATCTT
The DNA here is from genome assembly GCA_949128155.2 of Xanthia icteritia. Taxonomy (NCBI): domain Eukaryota; kingdom Metazoa; phylum Arthropoda; class Insecta; order Lepidoptera; family Noctuidae; genus Xanthia; species Xanthia icteritia. The sequence continues at coordinate 23,295,072 of OX421933.2, forward strand.
CGTGGGTCAGCCTCTAAAAGATGTTCGACGAGAATAAACACGATTGTTTACAGTTTGTGTTCCATAATACTGTATCAATTTGTAGCTTCAATCACGTAACCAATGTAATGTTTGGATGTCTAATTATGTCACCGTAAAATTGTGAGAACCGTTAGTTTATAATCTAGTGGTATTATTTCCGTTAGATTATACATTGTAAAAAAAAACTGAACTGGATGAAATGGGTTGTGATCAACCGCGCGCGAGCCGAGCGAGCGCTACTTCCAAGTTGCTCGCAGCTTTTTTTTTTTTTTTTTAGCTAGCTAGGCAGCCTATTTAGTATTAGCGGTGCGTCACGTCATCGCAAGCAACTTTGATACCAGTTCACAATTTGTCGTTTTTCCTATGGATGGATTATAAACTATCGAATACAATGCGTTAAATTGTAAATGGTTTCTTGCAGTTCACAACTTTTCAACAGTTTATAGTCTAAAGGAAATAATACCGATACATTATAAACTAACGAAGTTTTTATTTATTAATGGCAGTGTATAGAGTGCCGCTAGCGGCATAATAGTGGCGCTGCCTCGGCTCGGCTAAAGTGTCGAAAGAATTGCATTGTCACTGTCACTTGTTATTTCGTTTGATTGTCGAGATTAGTTCGCTGTGAAACACCACATTCAAAAAACATTACATTCTCTTGGGCCTAAAAAGACCCTGGCACTCGCTGGCCGCTGCCGCGGCACCGCTCGCTTCGCTCGCTCGGATCGTACGTTGTGTGGTCACAGTTCTAACCTAACCTACGTTTCAGCCATTTTCATTTGCTTCTAAATTTTGTTTTTTTTTTGATAAAGTAACAAGCGACAGTGACAATGACAATGCAATGCTTACGGCACTTTAGCCGGGTCGTGGCAGCGCCACTATTATGCCGCAAATAGCGGAACTTAATCCGATAGGGCTCTATCAGAATACCAGCGCGGTGGTATTTACTATCGCCGTATTATGCTGAGATAGGGGCCTTTTTGGCCTCGCACAGGTCGTTATTATTTTGTTCGTTTTTTATACTTAAGCTCCTTTTTTATTTTATTTGTATATATTGTTTTTTTTTTACTGTTTGTATTTCCTGTGCGTGTCACAAATAAAATATTTTTCTTTCTTTCTTTCTTCTCTTTCTTTATAGGGATAAAGTGCAGCTAGCGACACTCTATACACTTCCTTTATTAATTTCATCTGTCAGTAGTCTTTGTCGAATCACACACAAAAAAAGTATCGCTAGTTTCATTAAATTATTCAATATTGTCTTATTTACACTATGGCCAAATTCGATACTACCATCATAATTCTAGTGTACTTACTAATTATTACCCACAAACTCTCCATTCAACCTCAAAAAAATGACACAGTGTTTTACCGTGATAGCTCTAAAAACGGTACTTTGAACACAGTGTCTCGCTGTGTCTTCAGTTGAAACACCCCTCGTTCAGGGGTACATGTCGTCAAAGCGGTCATTTATTAGGGCAGGCTTACTCATATGATGTGAGAGAAAAACGAGTGATTGATGACAGTGATATGCGTTAGCGCTGTTTTTGTAAAAGATGTGGGTAAGAGAGTTGGTACCCCTGTAGATCACATAAGTATTGCTCTTGTATTGTAGGCTGTATATGGGGATTTAGATAAGGCTTTATCAATGGTGACATAAGCAAGTGAACCAAAAATATAGAATTCAAGACTACTTTAGGAAACGTACATAATTTCTATGAGAAGCAACAACTGCGAAGGAAGGTTTATCTGAGAAACTTAAGTTAATCTTAGAGATTGAAGACTTACGGCAAATGAAAACAAAGTGAGAGAACTAAGACTTAAGTACTTAAACAAGTATTTCGTGACCACCAAAGGTTTTTCACAGGTTTTCGCTATTTCTACCCTCTTGACAAAACCTTTAGCAACCATTTACGACACACTCAGCCATAAAACTTCAAACTACCCACATTAAAAACCGCGGTGACTACATGGTCTAGCCCGAAAGTTTCGCGGTGTACAATTATTATAATGTTGCTTCATACCCTGAGAACTGGGTTGACGACCATAATGTTACGACATGCATATTGTGGTCACACTAACAGACACTGCAGTATTACGCTTTATTGTCAATTTGGGACCCGTGGTTTTAATGAATAAAGAAAATTGGAGAAAGGGCTCGAAATTGGTCGTCTTTTGTCTTAAATTTAGATTTGAAAGGAATTCTTTTGTTGTATGGTCTTTGTAATAAGTTTGAGTTTGGGTTCATCATTTCATTGCATAACTCTTTCGTTGTGTTTTTTTTTGCGGAGAAAATTGTTTCCCATTCATTTTTCTACTTTTCAAGGCCGTGTACACATAGATACCTAGATTACTTCCATAGTTACGTCTTCATTCAAGGATTATACCTACTTTTTGCCGGTTGATACAGGCATAATATTTTCGGTCACCTACCTACCTAATGGTGAAATGAACGCAAATATTTACAACTATCAAAAACGAGCTCTTTATTTTAATTTTACTGCTTTGAGACTGCAGAACACAGCTCACAAAGTCCTACTTCTACGTAATTCAACGGAATTATCTTTGCATCCAAAACTTTTCTTCTATCATGCAATGCCGCACATGGGCAGGTGACCGTATTTTTCTTAATATTCATGAAAAATTATCCAAAATTAACTTTAAAAGGGGGATCTTTAATATTGTTCATGTTATTCAATTTAATTTTTTTGTGTAGCGTTTGAAATGAAATGAAATTATTTATTCTGTAAATAGGATATTGCAATCACTTTTACACGTCATATTAAACAAATGTTTTTTTTAGAAAGAAGAAAATGCTAGATTATTTCGGCTTTCCTATCTGACTACTCTGAGAAGAAAGACCGAAACAAACTCAGAGGTCACAGTCTCTTTTAAAGTCCAGACATAATCTTGGTCAGGCCATATGAGGACCATGTACATTAGTGTCTGAAATGGTCTTTTGAGGAAAGAACCACACAGATTTGAGTGGACCTGTCCAGTCAGTGCAAGCATTTGTCAGTAATCGTGGAGCTCAACTCAGAACTTAAGGAACTCAACTCGACGAACAATACCAAAGAAAGGACATTTGGGTAGGTCACATAAAGTACTCAAACTGCCAGACCATCATTAAAACTAACTGAGAAAGAAAAAATTAAAGAAAGCGGAAAAACAATAAAAATAAAATGTCCGCATAGTCCTCATATTCACAATCATTAAAACAATATAATACTTTACAAAGTAATCATGTTATTTTGTTGTTTGTGAACTTGCTATTTGGATTCTGTTTATTATTTCTAAAATATTAACTCATAAGCTTTTAGAAATAATAAACAGAATCCAAATCGAGCCAATAACATCGGAGATATGGCAAAAAATGTAAAGCAAGGTCACAAACGCTACTCAAAAAATTTAAATTGAGTAACATGAAAAATATTAAAGATAGACCCCCCTTTTAAAGTAAATATACGATAATTTTTCATGAATATTCAGAAAAATACGGGCGGTCCCACGCCCATGGGCGGCATTGTTTATTTAAGGCGATAGTGATGAGGCTCCCAAGAAAGACCACTAAAAATATTAAACCTCCTAAAACATTGACGAAATGTCTGTTTAAGCCGTTTGGGGGCTTAAACTAAGTGGCAAAGACATCTCTAAAAGGTTTTCCGAGTTAAATCAATATTACCAGTCAGATTGGCCTTCAAAATTTACAAGGTAGGTCCTGTTTAATTATTTTCTTTAAAGGCTCAGGCAGGTGTCCTTGTGTCTTTCTTACTCCTTAACCAAATAATTTATCGGTTTTCGTGGCGACCCATTAAAAGCCTTATAAGTGGGGAATGAAATTGCTTTCTGTCAAATACTTTATTAAAGTGGTAATTTATGTTAGTTCAAGAATTGTTTTGATAGGAAAACCTGTGAATTTAAAGTTGAATGGAATTCCTTCTAATTGGTTGTTATTGCCATGGTGATGAGTCCGTTGAGGTCCAGTAAGTGGGCGAGTGTTTGAATAATAATGATAATGATACAAATGAGATTTTGATCTTCAATTGATTATTGGTAAGGATTTTAAAGTTATTAAGGTTTTCTTGAAAACAATATAGTAAGATTGATGGATGTCTTGATCTAACTGGTATAAGCCATAAAAATATAGCAAATGCTTCAGTTCACATAAATAAAACTACACAAAATGCCTGCGCAAATTGACCTGAAGCGACAGTCTGCTTTTGCCTACGATCAGTGATCGAAAGCAGAGTATATCGCGTTAATTCCTGTAACGTATTTCATAAAATTCAAAAAAATAAAAAAATCCCATAAACCTACAAGGGCACTTATGAAACGTCAGAAGCTAGGTGCACGGTTCCAATTGGTCATTTCCTATGGAGAAGAGCCGCCAAGAAACTCCACGGTTACTCTTTTAAAAGTAAATGGTATTTACAATGTTTCAAATTACAGTGTTAATAGGTATGAGAGGACAGTGTAGGTCTATCAACAAGTATCAGGTACTTAGCAAGCTTAGACAGATCTACAGTCTGTTAAGCCTACAACGTTCTCACATTCACAAAATCTAAAAGAAAAGAATCTACCTATATAAAAGAAAAAGAAAATAATAAAAATAAAGACCTATTTAAACCAAATGATATTTCCACCACAGCTGCAAGAAATCTAATTTAATAAAAAAAAATGAATATTGTATGTATATAATGTCAAATAACGAAAACATTATGTCAAGGAAGTATGTAAAAGAATACTGAGGGAAGACGATATTATAGAATATTCTGAAATACTTCTTCACCATTGAAAGCTTTATTTATTCAGTTGTATGAACGGCATTGCTAGGACGCGGCCTCATTTCAGTTTTGTGTGTGTGTTTGAGCAAATATTATTATCTGTGGTCTATTGCCACAAGTGTCAGGAGTTGCTCAATCGTATGTATCTGCAATGTGGTGGAGAACAGACGTAGAAGTTGTATTGTATTTAATTGACGTACGTAGTATTATTGTTTGGAAATTCCTTAGGTTATAGTCAAATTCAAATTATTTTATTTCACATAAACCTACATGGGCACATATGAAACGTCAGAAGCTAGGTGTACGGTTCCAACTGGTCGTTTCCTATGGAGAAGAGCCGGCAATAAACTCCACGGTTACTCTTTTAAAAATAATTGGCTTTTACAATATTTTCAAATAACAGTGTTATTAGGTATGGGAGGACAGTGTAGGTCTTTCAACAAGTACCAGGTACTTAACAGAATAATGATGGTCAATAAATCTACAGTCCACTAAGCCTACAGCGTTCTCACATTCACAAAATAGAAAAGAATCTGTATAAAGATAATAATAGTGCAGACGAATTTTCTTTAAGGAGATATAGGAAGTCCTTGGAAGTCCTTTCAACCCAAAGGTTGACTGTCAGAGAATACTTTGTGACATAATCTAAATCTGCCTATGTACCCCTATTGTACAGTCAGCTGCAGACAAATCTCACTACGCTCCTTCCATAGCTAGCGATACGTCGATTTCATAGAAATACATATAAACTAGTAGTGTCGCGTCGCCTGCTGCGGCTGCCTGCAGTCCCTAAGATTTACAAAAAAGTTGGATATTGGAAACTGCCTATCAACAGGCCTAGCTAACTACTATCTGAATTTCTCATAATCATAATAACATTATTATGTCTTATATCGAGTTCTATCATGTCAAAAATAGAATTTACATAATTATGTTCAATCCATAGCGACAATTTCAAATAATTCACAATTAATCAATCTGCCGAGCCTTTTCCCAACGATGTCGGGGTCGGCTTCCAGTCTAACCGGATGCAGATGAATACCAGTATTTTAAATGGAGCGACTGCCTATCTGACCTGCAAAACCCAGTTACTGGCTGGGTTATACGATACCCCTTTGGTAAGACTGGTTGTCAGACTTTCGGATTTCTTACGACCAAATAATTCACAATTCAAATTAATTTACTTAATCTTACATTGACAGTCATCATTTAGAATTTCAAATCGTCTATGAAATTATTCGGGTTCTCTCGCTCTACTTGGAAATCTCTTGAATTAATGATCTTCGAATAAAATTGCTTGAGAATAAATTAGGGGAGGCCAGATAAGTGTTATCCAGCGTGATTTGCGAGCAAAATGAGTTAAGAGTTACTTTCGACCGAGCAAATATTGATCGATTGTATGAAACTGAATGCACTTCTACTTATTAGGTGTTGGAAATTCAGTGGGCTTATGCTAGTACGTTTTAGAAAAATATTATATTATCTCATACAATAACGTATGTTTTCATAGGAAGAGTAGGCAGAAATATAGCTAGTAAAGTACACCCAGTTAATTCTTAATTCTTTTTACCTATTGTGGTATAATAATTTTATTCTAGGTGCATCGTCCTCACATATAATTATATAACTAATGTACTTATACAAAATATTGTAAAACATTTTAAAAGAGTAACGGTGGAGTTTCTTGCCCATTCTTCTCCATACGAAAACTACCTTTTGGAAGGGGCAACTAGAATCAATTAATTTTTTTTGTAAATTTTTGACGTTCAAAAGTGCCTTATACGGGCCTATTTGAAATAAATGATTTGACTTTGACTTTGAAGTCCCATGCAACAGCAACAGAGGGCCAGCTTTTGCCATCAACCTTGCACTAATTCAGACTGAATCCATGAGAATCCCAGCTACTGTTGTCTTTGCATATATAGGGATATTTCTTAAGTCCTTGTGTTTCTTGAGACATAATTCTAAAGTGCGTTGAGTTTGAGACGCAGTTTAGCAATTCATTTGACGGGCGTGGGTGTACCTACAAGATAAATTAGAATGTATTTTGATTCCATTCGATAGTTAAACACCCCATACTGCTTCTAAAAGTCAATTGAGATACGTTTTTATTAATTGTCTGTTTTTAAAAATACTAAGTTATAGCTACAGGATTGTGTCAACTTTACTTTGTTATTACTTTTGTGGAATCTCGTAGTACCTAGTATATTTCCAAAAGTACGAGATTGTTTAATGATAAATAACCCGTGATTTTCAGGAGTTTCATGCAGGTAAACAGTACCACGACACCAAAGAGACTTTACTTTTTATCCTTAGAATAAGCATAATCAGCCTATACCATTGGTCGGCAAACCGCGGCTCGCGAGCCGCATGCGGCTCTGTACAAATATCGATGAGTGCGAGCATAGATACACGCGGGGGTCGGGTTTCGGTCACTAAGCAAGATATCAAGCGGGTTGGTAGATGTCACGTCTTCGATTTTTTGGTTCCAAGACATTCCGGTTTCCTCACGATGATCAATTATGTACACAAAGTAAAGCGCCTGCCTGGTGTTTAACCCACGGCCTGCAACTCGTAAGTCGGACCGTTAGACCCTGAAAATCTTTGTAGGAAAAGCAAGTCTCTTTGAGGTTCTGACGCAAAGACAATAAATCCTTGAGTAATTAAACTGTCTATCCATCCGTTTTTCTTTGTCAAGATAAGAAAGACTTTTACGTAAAATAATATTTTTTGCCGAGTTGATCTTGGTACCTTATTTCCTTCATATTTTTTTTATTAAAGGTATTATTAGGACTGTTGTAAATGTGTACCATAAAGCGCAAGCAAGCAATCATCCATCACTAGACGATTAAAACTTCTACTTTTCAACTTTCACCCATCAAGCGCCACTTCCGCTTGATGTTCACTTTCACCCCTACCCTTTGTATTACATCTAGGTTAGGTCGTGAACTCACCCGTTGGTTTCAGGGGTTTGTTTCAGTAGCTGTTGCCATGGTAACCGGTCGCCCCGACAAGACCTGTAAGAGAGGTAATAATTAGCTTTGTGTAGGTAACTTTTTTTTACGAAAATTGGTGGGAATTATATCTACGTGTGTTGCTTCAAGCAATTTCCTTGGATAAAGTTTTACGAAGTAAGGTTGTGTTTTATGAATCACTGTTTTTTTTGGGTTCCCCTTTTTACCTATTTTACCTTAAAAGGAAAAAACGGAATCCTTATATGATCACTTCGTTGTCCGTCTGTCTGTCTGTCAGTCTGTCAAGACCCTTTTTGTCAGGAACGCGTGGAGATATCAAGTGGCAATTAATATCTCGTACGTAGGTCTACGGTCTCGTAAAGCTCCACAAAAATCAAGCTTTTAAGTTAACGCAATAAAAAAATACGGCCATTTATGCGACATATTATGATACTCGCAAATAAATCAAAATGTAAAAAGTACTTGCCGTTGATCTAGAAACATGAAATTTGGCAGGAAGCAAGATCTCACAGCACAAATAATTTCATAATTAGGAAAAAGTCCGAAAATCGTTGTAAAAATGTGATAAAACTACATTTGCTTACATTTACAGTTGGAGAATTGACCGTGACGTATATCGATGTACGGGAGAACATGTTTTTCAACTACAATGTTAAGTTTGTTTTTAGGATAAATTCATTCCCAACTACGGAATCCTTCATTGTACGTGCTCCGATACGCATTTGTCCAATTTTTTTTCCATTGGTATCGATTTGTAACTATTGGAAAAACAATCTTGGCCACGGATTCAAATTTTATAGCCAATCTATTCTGTAAAAATCTCAATGGGTGAAGTGAGCTGTTTTCCCACAGGGATTGATTTCCAGCTCTCCTCACCCAAGTTTTCACGGTGAGATTAGTATAATATATCAGCATGTTTCTAACAAGCCTCTTTTGAGTGACGATAATAGGATGTGCCTATGTCTAGAGCATCTGTAGATATCAATGTATAAGAGCACCAGACCACTACCGACTCGTTAGGTAAAATTTGCTACGGCAATAAAGATGGCGACTATGGCGACTAACAGAGAAGTATGGAAGAAGAATACATGCTGCCTGGACCCCAAATAAATTGGGATGAGGGCAGGAGATTTATGATGATGTATGAAGATTGTAATAAGAGAACTATTTGATACAGGCAGTAACTTTTTGTCAACAAGAAAAGATACTGCCTTAGCAGTATCTTTTTGTCTTGGCATATAAGAAAAAAAACTGGCATCACGGAGGTTTCGAAACGCCAAAAAAAACACGTTTCTTGTATGGAGCCTTACATTTTAAACTTTTCTTTTTTATTATTGCGGTTTTTTTTTATAGCGGATATTGAAATACACAATCTGTGAAAATTTCAACTGTCTACCTATCACGGTTCATGAGATACAGACCGCTGACAGACAAACCGTTCCGTACTCGAAGGGTTCCGTTTGAAACCCTTCGAGTACGGAACCTTAAAAGAACTCTAATGAAAAAAAAAAAAAAACTTCAACTAAGTAGACCAGGGAAAAGTGGAGCCTACCTCATCAGTACAGTATTCCAAAACAAAGTTAAATATAAAACCATTCCTAAACACGAGTGGTCCTTCTAAAAGTCAAGTAATACGCCGACCGGACCTTACCTCGCAAATAATCGGATCCTGCCATAATTGCTGCTTGAATTTTTAATATATCCTAAAACACTCATACATTGTTTGCAACCGACTTCAAAAACGAGGAAGTTCATAATTTGTCTGAATATATTTTTTAAATATTCGGGCAAATATTTACAGATTCGGATGGACTATTTCTTTGTTTCAAATAGGTTCCCATTCAAATTCTCTCAAATGGTTCCCATTTAAATTTTGTGAAGATCTAATGAAGAACTTTGGAGATCGAGAAAGGAACCCAATAAGCGTTAGAGAGTGAGCTTGTTGCCGGGCACAAATCGAAGCTTCCGGCTGTAATTGAGAAAATTCTGATAAAGAACCCAAAATCACTTGCGCAATCTGGAGTCTACATCACTAGACCAACGAGACAGTCGTAATACATACACATACTATCGACTTCATATCTAAGCAATTTTAAAACAAAATCCCGTGAACGCGATGACCACATCTGTTACCGCCGCGGTTCGCGGATAGCGGCCGATCGCTGCAAGCAGAAATAGTCCTTACGGTTTATATTTAGTTTAAAATACTTTTTTATTTTTATTAATTTCTTTATATAGATTCTTTTCAATTTTGTGAATGTGAGAACGATGTAGGCGTAGTGGACTGTAGATTTGCTGACCATCATTATTCTGTGAAGTACCTGGTACTTGTTGAAAGACCTACACTGTCCTCCCATACCTAATAACACTGTTATTTGAAAATATTGTAAAAGCCAATTATTTTTAAAAGAGTAACCGTGGAGTTTCTTGCCGGCTCTTCTCCATAGGAAACAACCAATTGGAACCGTGCACCTAGCTTCTGACGTTTCATAAGTGCCCATGTAGGTTTATATGAAATAAAAATATATTGAATTTTGAATTTTTTGAATTTTATAGATATGAACTTCTTCGATGGTACATAATATCACCCGTTTATTCTTCCTAAGGGATCCGCAGAACTGTACGAATAGTACACTCACATTCCACTAATTATTTTTAAGTCCCCTATAATAGAAAGTGATCCTGTTGCCATCAACCGGGCACGAATCCAGACTCCAATGCTGCTACTGAGAAATTCCAGATTGAAAAACCCAAAGACACTTGCTTCTTCTGGGGATCGTACCCAAGGCTCGGCCGTCGCGCCAGTCATAACATTGTTTAAAAAAGGCAGTTTAACAAAGTATCGCTTGCTCCCCTAGTGGGTAAAAATATTGTTAATTGAGATGTTGTTCAAGTGGCTTTAGACTCAGACGTTTCCGTTTCAAGACCAATCTGCTTGATTTATATAACCCTCCGTTCGTGTAATTGTTTTTGCGATCTGTTGCTATGTCTAAACTTGGTCTAAAACAGGTTCGATGTTTTTTTTCTTCGAAATAACGATACCTACTACCTCATGCTTGAATTCAGACGCTGTTAATTTATAACACCTGCCTTATAGACTAGGTACATTGGAAAATAAATCATAGAGACTAAACTGTATGACTGTTTAAGTTCTTTGAAGTATGGTTACCTACGTTCAGTTTCTACTGACCTAGTACTTCGCATTAATAATACCAGCCTGTAACTGTTCTACTGCAGGGCAAAAGCCTCTTCTCGTACAGAGAAGGCGCGAGCATTGATCACCACTCTTGCTAAAGGTGTCTCTGAAATATTAAAATTAAAAAAAAATGGTTTGGTCATTTTTCGACCAAAGACGATGACCATTTTTTTATGTTTTGATCTCCACGGGGAATCTCTTAGCCTTTATCTCACCTGATGGTAAGTGATGATCAGGCCGGAGGTGGAAGCGTGCTTCACCCGGTATCCTCAACTAAAGAGGAACTAGCTATCTTTCCTCTATCAATGCTGTTAACAATGTTGTTATGGCGACAGACTTAGATAAGATGGTGGCCAGGCAGACTTAGAACAAGTCCTACCACCAACCAAACCGAGCAGAAAATTTTGCCCCACTGGGAATCGAACCCGGGACCTCTAGGTCTGAGACAGGTGGTCTAACCACAGAAGCAGATACACTATGCACATTTTATTATATAATTTTTCTCGTCTTTTGAGCCGTATTGACACTATTACTGTGTAAGTACTAGCCTGAAACCAAAGTGAAAATATTCCGCAATTCCCACAGTAAAAAATATCTTCAAAAAACAAACAAAGACCAATAAGTTATCTTCCAAGAATTTCTAACTTAAAACTAACAAACAGATTCCCACAAAAACTGAACTAGAAGTAGAACTAAATCGTTAACAATAAATAATAAAAAATAAACATATCGAAACAATACAAGTTGCAATAAGTTGCGTGACGGAACCCACGGTATGGCATACTATTTTTTTACTCAAGCCATTGAACTATTTACCAGAATACAAACGCAGTTACCATCACCCTTATCATTAAGACAACAAGTCATATTTTATCTTGATTGAAAAGTTATTGCTCATTTGTCGATCTATAATAAAAGTGGTCTTGTCTTTACAGTTGTTATCACTCTTATTGCTGTTAAATACAGCAGATTTTACCTTGAATTAAGTGTTGGTATAAAGTTGGCTTAAACTTGTCTTGTTCTAAGTTCAAGGTTTTGCGGTGTTTCCGTATGGTGACTGTTGGCGGTTGCTTGTGGGAATAATTCACTTTTAATTGGTCGTGTTTAGCTAATGACGAGTGGTAGAAAGTAAGGGTCATTAGCAGTGATCAGAGTAGGTAGATTGAATTGGGGTCATTGATCCGAAACGTATATATTAATATGGACATTCCTCCGGAATTGGTTAATTATTAAGAAAAAAACCGGAACTTAGATAGGAATTGTATTCAAATGAGCAATATTATATTCATCATAATTTTTTTAACGGCACACAGTCATGATTCCAAGCTTTGGTAAGTAATATTTTACTTGTTACAAGGAGTTTAAAGCACGTTTGGATGTACTATAAGAATATTTTTAGTATTGTGTTTGTTTGCCTAAGCTGTTGAACATACCATCACCAACTTTGAATTGAGTAGTAATAATATCACTACCAACATTAACAATATTTAATTGAATCCGGTAATACCGGAATTGCTTTCCGGAAAAATGGCTTATCCATGTTATTCTTTCTGTGTGCATTTATGATAGAAGTACCAAAAATCAATCTACCTACTCCGATCACTGGTCATTAGTATTTGTCAAGTTTTTGAGATATTTGCCTTTAACATGATCGCCTACGACAGACATGTGGCAATAAAGATTGCACCAGTTCATTACACTGATCATCATCCATCAAAACTTAGGGTTACGTACACACCAAAAGACGCTAAAGAGTTTTTATAACATAAAACTTCACGCCTTGTTTCCCTGAAGGATTGAGCAGAGGTGTATAATACAGCCACATTTAGCCAGTTATGTTTAAGTCCCATGTAATAGGAGGCGAGCTTATTGCCATCAACCGGGCATAAATCCTTACTCCGGGCTGCTACTGAGACATTCCAGATGGAAAACTCAATAACACTTTGCTCGACCTGGAAATCTAACCCAAGACATCATATTCAGCAGTAGCGCTTGCGACCACTAGACCAACGCAGTTAAGTTACGAATTTTTTATATGTTTGTTGGGGTATCCTGTTGCCCAGTAACTGGGTCGGACCACAACATAGTTGGAAAAGGGCTAGGCAGATTATGATTGAATGGCAAACAAGTTGAAAGCCCATCTGATGCTAAGCTAGGTATCCAACCTATGAACATCTGAAATACACACATTCCTGCTAGTATCATACAACGCACTTTACACTTCTTATTTTGTTTTATTTCTTTTTACTTGTGTGCCTTTTAGTCTGTGCTGAATAATAGTATTTTCTTTCTTTAAATACAAGAACCATCGCAGATCATCAAATCTATGATATAAGTCTGTCAGACAAGGCTTATCGCAGTAAGAGGCTTACACTCACATAATTATTTGTTTATGGTGTAATACAAGGAGTGTTCTATCTATTCTAGCCTAGCCAATGAATCTCACTAAACTGAAATAAAACATAAAAATCTTAGCGAGAGCAAATCTATCATGTTTAATATAGAACTGTCCAGGTTTAATATTTCGGTTAAAAATAACATATTCCACTAGGGATGTGCAACGGTCCGGACTTCGGAACGCGGGATCCAATGCGCTCCTTCGTGGTTGATACGAAAATAGAAGTTCTCACATTATGTATTTGATATTCCAGCAGCATGAATTTAATATGGATTTTACAGTAGGTATCTATATTCTTAGATTCTACTAAACAGAACGTTTTTTTTTAATCCTGCATAATCTATCGCCATATCATTCAATCTATTTTCGGTTAACGTCATTTCTAGTATCAATTTTGTTTTTTGGTGGCACAGTAACATTTATACTGGAAATGAGGCAAATTACAACTGAATAAAGTCTCTTGTGCACAACACAACCTTATAGCCTGAACACCATCGTTATCATTCTTTGCAAAGTATCTGAGGTTCGACTACTAATCAAACGATTCACCTGAAAACAAAAGTGCTACCAAAGGTCCCAGGAGGCCAGGAACCATGACAAACTTCTCCTATACTAAGATGTCTCAGACTCATTGCGTCACTTCACACACAGTCCCAATTGGTTTAGCAACGCTTCTCATATCGCAACATCTCAGGAGGCTGCAAGACGATTTCCTTGCTAAAATAGGACTCGAATCCGTTCCCAGGAGATATGATTTACAGAGCCGCCACAAATGGAAAAACCGCTGCTTTCTCAGATGGTTATGGTTTAATAATGCATCATGTGGTTCGTTATAAGAGGTGAATTAATGTTGGATTATGCCATTATTGCTTCTTTTCGTTTTTCTGTGTTTGTGCGGATGGAGAAATAAGTTTGCGTGGTTGTTTAAAGGTTTGATAAATACGATACTTGAGATCCAAGAAATTTCAATTCGTATTTTATTCTAAAATCATTACTGGAAGACAAGAAACTGGAGTTTTAATCTTCACCCACCGCGTTGTTGTTCAGATAGTTCATGCAAGTGCGTCATCTGTTGAATTGGCTTTGCAATAAGCTTTGTCACCATATATTTTGCATAAGACTTCTTTAGGATCAATTTGACAGGAGCCTTCGTCTAATTATCTAGAATTATGATCTGATAAAATATCTTCTTTAGAAGCCAAAGGTCACTTTATCCTTGATTCATCATCATCTCAGCAAAAAGACATATGGACAAAGGCCTCACCCATTGCATTCGGCATTGCTGTAACAACCGGACCTTGATTGAAGACAACTTCTGCAATCTACACTCGTTTCAACCAACCCACTACCTACAGGGACATCTCACCTTGATTAATAAGTTACCAAGACCCCTATTCCATTTTTTTACCAACGCATCATCATTATGAAAGTGACCTTAGAGATTCGTGAGCGAGCGTACCTCCAAGTGCTCTGAGGTCACGACGTTATAATTATATTCCACAATGGATTGCGACATCACTATTACGAGTTTTTGTAATTTTGGGAACTTGCATGAGAATTAGAACAAGGTATTAGTACTCATTGATTTTGAGATTACTACCTTCGATAAGAAATGATTAATTTCGAGAATACAATCGCGAATAAAAAATGTGCAGGAATGGTTATGATTTAAAATCGGTTTGAGTTCAGAATGTATCATGAATAAAATCACATATAAGGTATGAATTCTTGGTCTAGTCGATTGGTCAAAAGTACAAAGATGTAAACCAGTACCTTGGCTACAATTAAAGAAGATAAACCACAGGTTTTTTTATCTTCAGTCAAAGTCATCACAAAGTCAGATCAATCCTCATCCAATAATACATGACCATAACCAATAATAATGAGTTCCATACTAATCAGTTCAAGTTTTCTCAACGACCATCATTATCCACAACTCCATGCAAATCAGCTCAAATTCCATCACGATGCCAAATAATTGTCCGCATATAATTCCGAGTCAGTACGGTACCAGAGAAACGAGGACGAAGATATAATTCAATGCATTTTAAAATTGCGATCGCATCGTGTTCGGAAAGTGTAGTTATGTGATGTTTATCATTCTTCGATGATGTCAGTTTGTCTGTAGAGAAACCGTTGTTCCTTGGAATAATTTTACTCTTTGAACGGTCAAAGAGTAAAATTATCCCCAAAATTATCTACTGCAAGATTTAAGAAACGGTTCTTAATTCTTGCAGTAAAACCAATAAGGGCTCAGGGCTCCTCCTACAATTTAGTGCAAGCCAAATCAATCTTTAACTTGAGATCTTTTTTAAACCACGGATTTAGAACCTTATCCCTTGATTTCAAATCCCTCTAATGAATCAAGTCTGCGTCTTTTGTTGAACTAAGTAATCTTAGTAAGTACTCACTAAAGTAAAAGTCTACTATCAACGTCTCAAAAGACTTCACCAAAAACGATTTATATCCTGTCGCGTAATCCTTTACCTTACAATCTCTTTACAGGCATCACATAATGTAACATCAAAATAAATCTACTTTAAAAAGACACCTTGATCTACAAGCTAGATATCTGCTTACCCCGCAGTGAGCGAACCAATCCAATCAGTCCCAGAGGTAGATATTCGGGAAATGGCGACGATCCCCGCCTATTCAATTTCCTTATTGTGATGCCATCCGAATATGAATATATTACACGTTAGACGACATGTCTTCAGACATCCATTTTATAGGATATATCTTATGGCTTAGATGAAAGAAATCTCTGTTTTGGATATGAGATAAAAACGGGACTTTAGAAAAGAATGGATTACTTCTAGGTAAGTGAACCATAGTCAACCGCATCATTATTTCATTATCATCTTATATATATTGTACTCGTAATGTCAACAGTATACTTATGGTAATAATTGTGAACAAAATAAATAAATAAATCTTCCTAGCTTTTTCTCAACAATTTTGGGGACGGCTGTAAGTCTCGCCGGATGCAGCAGAATACCAGTATTTTACACGGAGCGACTGCCTATAATATGATCTCCACAATCCAGTTGTTGCATCATCACTTCATATCAGGAGAAAATACATACGTAGTAGAAAAATTCGAGCAAAAAAAAGGGTCAATCATTTTGTAAATCTTCTTTTATAAAGAGCTTATCTTTAAGTATGCTAACACTAAAAGCTAGACACAAAGTGAAAATCACTTGGCAAAATATTCCTAATTTCCAAGTCGGCTTTCGTGATTTCCATTTAGCACAAAATGGTAAAACCTAGTGCTCTGTTTGGATTATCCGGAGGATTTACTAACCTATTTGGCTAAATGTATCTAATTTCCGGATCATCCTGCTCCAGGCATATTTTGAGAATGTTTTATTTATAAACATGAATACAGATTTTAGGATTCACAGTCTCGTTGGGATAGTCCAGATTTCCCTTAACTTTCATATTTATTTTATCTAATTTCCTCATCTGATTTACTGTAAAGTATGCTGTAGTTCTGTTAGATTTCAAATTACGTTACATATTTATTCAGTCTGGATTTAATCGCCTTTCGTCTCCATGTATTTTCTCTGTCCTCATAAATATTTTACTTCTTAAGTTCATTAATTACTTATACAAAATAGATCTCTTTGCTCCTTAAATATTTTATGATCTCCATTATGTTCAGTTTGTTTCCCTTCCCAGTATTTATCGAGTAAGACCTAATGTTTTGTTTAGACATTGCCTAGTCTATTATGTTTTTCTCTAATGTCTGCAATTTCCTTTCTTGCGACATGCTCCTAAATTTATAGTCTTTTAACTTCTCTTATTATTACAGTTTAGTGTGTAACTTTAGTACAATTTATAGTTTCCTTTCATTCTTGTGTGGTAGC
This sequence comes from Xanthia icteritia, assembly GCA_949128155.2. Taxonomy (NCBI): domain Eukaryota; kingdom Metazoa; phylum Arthropoda; class Insecta; order Lepidoptera; family Noctuidae; genus Xanthia; species Xanthia icteritia. Next base: position 23,312,312 of record OX421933.2, read on the forward strand.
AAATAGAACTACATTTGGGGTATATTTATTTTTAGGTTTAAGTAGAATCGGTCTACCTTCTTAAATATTGCATTTGTAAGTAAAGGTTTTGTTAAATTATGTGTGAGTGTTAAATTATTTTTCTCGTTGAAAGACATACATGAGTAAACAAGGATTATAACAATATTGTACAATAGAGTCACATTAAAGGGCGAACTGATGCCTCTTAAACTAGGCTAAAAGCCTGTATTTTAGGAGCCAAGTTCCTCTAGGTATAAATAATGGCATACAACAGTTACCGAGTGTCATGCAAGTGCTTACAGAAATAAATTAAACAAACAATGCTTTAACTTAAATACAGTATTAATTAGTTCTGTTAAGAGACAATTGTAATAAGATTCTCGGTTTCGTCATACGTTAATTTCTGCAACTAATTTGTAATTTTGATTCTTCGTGTTTAGTCAGGGAGTATATGGGTATAAGTTTATGTAGTTGCCGCATACTGTCGGCTAGCATACTTGGAACGGCATTGGACTAAATCGCACTCGGGAGACTACTAAATTCCGTTTTTTTAGCTTATCTTGATCCAGATGTGACGTAGAGTGTTTCCGCAGCTCGGCACGGAGCACGAAAAGTTGTCTCACAATCATTACTCCGGCTTTTGAATAAAATTTATTGGGCGAAAAGTCCCTGCGCTTAAAGTGCATGACTTTCAAGATCACCCTTTAAGCTCTTTCAACTTTAAGTACGGCGGTTTTGTAGGTTCCGCCCCAAACCGGGATACAATATAAAATGATTGACTGGACACTGGTAAACTTTAGAGAGCCTCACCTGAGCAAATGTGGACTTTAATTTGACCTGATTCCCGTAGAGGAGTTATAGTGTTAGATAGCGAAAATCTACCTTTGTCTTTGCTACGTTTAAGGTAAATACATTCTCTGAGAGCCACTCCATCACAAAGCGAAGCGACTGTTCCGCCCTTTTAGTTGCTCTGACCCAGACGGAATCATACACTCAAAGCTGTGTCATCGGCGTACGTAAATATGTCATAATTTGGAATATGTGTATGACACAGGTCATTGATGTAGGGCAAAAAGAGAGTGGCCCCGAGGATACTACCCTGTGGAACACCAAAATTGATAAGTCTATCATCACTCTTTGCAGTCGATTTTAACCCGTTGACAGTACTCAACGGGTTAAAATCGACTCTACAAAGAGTGATGATAGATTTATCAGTAAGAGAGATAATCTTTAAATATATCCAAAGCAAGGCCACGAATACCAACGCTTTCCATTTTCAAGATCAAGGTGGGAACAGAAACCGTGTCGAATGCCTTGGATAAGTCAAGGAAAATGTAGTAGCATTTCAAGCTTTTGTCCAGGTTGTTACCTAATGTTTTGGTGAGCTCAGCTACAGAATCCTCCGGTGAGATTCCTGGTCTAAAGCCGTACTGATTGTTTGCAATGATTTTGTGTTTAGAGAGATACGCAACGAGACAATTGTTAAGTATCCTTTTGAGGATCTTAGATAAAGAGCTTGGTACAGATATTGGATGGTTCATTGGCTCTGTCTCCACTCTTGAAAATGGGGTGCACGACCGCTTTTTAAGGACGTTGGGAAAGATTCCAGTATTAATAGCACGATTGAAGATATGCGTGATGGGTGATGATAGAATGAAACTCGATTGTTTCAGTAATTTAGCTGATATGTTGTCGTAGCCAGTGGCAAAATCAGAACGCAAAGTCCTGATCAGCCTTTCCACTTGTGTTTCATCTACTGGCAGTATAACGAGAGACTGGCAAGAAGGAGGTTGTGGAGGGGTTCTAACATCATGTTTAGTTCTTCGGAGAGGCTAGTTAACGACCTATATCAGTGAAAAATTAATTGACACGAAAATGCTGCATGGACATGCTACCTATACCCAAGTAAAATATTAATAGTCGTAAGTATGTTAATTACAAGTGTGCAGCTGCTCTGGTATGACTAAGTTAAGCTAAATTTAGTATATCTTGATAAGAATCAGTGTAGTCACGATTGGTCTAGTATTAGCACCTACGTACAGATTTTACGTATCGGCTTATAAGCTTAACATTTCTAGTTTCAATCCTTAAAACTAAATGAGAAATAATTTTGAGAAAGAACTCAACTTGCAAATATTTGGAATTATTTAGAAATTCGGACTCAAATGGCAAGATATTCATAACCACAGTTTTGAATGGGAAGTACCAACATAACATTACCACTTTAACAGGTCCCAGGTGCCAGGAAACAAGTCTATAATCATACAATTCTACTTTCTCCAGCTCGTTGCAAACTGTCAATGTTTCTAAACATCGTATTTCCTCTCCTAAGTATAGAATCTACTGCACGCATTCCGATGTTTGCTACAAATAGATAGAGCTCTCCTTACTAGCTTCACCCAGAGCTCCACATCGAACAAAATGATGTGTGCTTTATACATTGATGACATTACATTAACACTTGAAGTACGAGCTCTGTTTGAACGGGTAATGTATTAGGGATTGAATTAGGTCGAGATAGCGCAGTTTTGAAGGATGACGCAGCTAAAACTTAGATAGGATTTTGTGCTTCGCTGTTCTTTGACTTCGCTGTGTGCTTTTGTTCGGAAGTTTTGAAGCAATATGTCATGTGGTAATGTTTGTTTTCGATTAAATGGTTTTCATATTTTTATACTAACTTCTTCGCATGCGTGAAATTGTTATCTATGAAGGAGATTTTATCAAAAATAAACTAGTATCTAATTTTAGCGGTTATTCCTCGAATAATCATGTGTACCCACTCTAGTGAAAAATTATATCCTTAACAATATAACTCAGTTTCATTGTTAAGGATATTATTTTTCTAATTACAGCTAGTTATGTTGCTATTAGAAAACGAAACTGTTGACTCAAGAAACAAATGCAAGTTTCAATTTTAAGCACACCCTAATTTAAAACAGGTCATATTTGAAAGTGGTCTAAACCTTTCTTGATCAATGCCATAAAATACTATTTCAAGCTTCAAACCATATTATACCAAAAGCACTTGAAAGCATGCATCATTCTTGCAACCATACATTCCAAAGCATTTAGTTTATAGCCTAGTCCATCAGCTGAATCTGCCTGCATTACTTCGTTATCTTCAACACTATCCAGTCTGCGATCAAGGTTTATTTATAAAGGATCTGTCTGTTTGTCTGTTTCAACTGAAGTAATATTAACATCTGCAGGGTGAGTCAGATTATTGAAAATACGTTTAATATTTATTGTTTAGATGGTTGTCTTGTTTATTGCCGCCGCTACTGGGCTTAAATTATCGCACGTGGGTGCTATGGCTGTAGTAGCTTTTTGTTGGTTGCATGTTCTGATAAGTTGTTACTACTCGATCAACTGTCGCAGATCAATTATAAGCGTAGACACTTTTCTAATTAGCTTATCTTTACTTGGATTGAATTTGAAAAATAGGTATTTGAAGAAACTATTCCCGTCGTCTTACCTCGAGTCTGCGTCCGTAGAGTGCGATAGGGACTGCTGCAGCTCAGACCGCTTATATCACAAATAACGAGATCGACGTTTCGTATTGCCCTTTTTTCTCCTCGAAAATTGAGCCGATTCAATTATTTTTTACATTCAAATTTTAAGAAAGCGTATGTCTATGTTCCTCTCATTTTCTTTTATGTTAATAACTTTTCGAATTTTTGTGGTAGTACTTTTTTTTTTTTTTTTTTTGGTTGGGATATTATCAAATAACTTCTCCCGCTCTGGGCTGAGCAGGAGGGCGTGTCAGACTCTTACTAACTAAAACTCACCCGTGTTCCTTCCGTTGCCTGTACGTTGCCAGGGACCACGGTATCCCTTTCGGACTTTCCCGCAACCCCGGCAGGCATTGGTCCTATCGGACCCCTTCACTTGCTGACATCTCTTTGAGGCGCGCGTGGAACACATCGCGCCGTCGACCCGGGCCTGGTCCTTATCGGACGGCGAGCTACCCATTGCTCACCGTCCGCAAGCCCGCGTCTACGGTGGCCGGGAATCGGCCTGCGATTCCCGACGCCCAGGGCGTCTCCTGCGGTGGCTAGGGGCGTGAGGGCGCGAAATTTGCCTCTCCCTCACGCGTTCTGCCTCCTCCTTCGCGAGCATTACTGCTTCGCAGAAGGAGGTGACGGCCTCCCATGCCCTCTCGCTCCGTACCATGGCCTGGACCAGGGCCGGACGCGAGAAATCCCCGCCGCCGATCGCCTCCACGAGGACACGGCGATTCTCTGCCCAAGCCGGACAAACCTCCACCGTATGCTCAACCGTGTCCTCCGGGCGATCCACGCAATGATGACACCCTGGCGTTTCCTCCCGCCTGATACGAAAGAGGAACCTCCCGAAACAACCGTGTCCGGTGAGGACCTGCGTTAGGCGGAAGGTGAGGACGCCGTGGCGGACTTATCGCCGCAATAGTGGCGTGCCCAAATTTTTTTTTTTGGTATTCCTCTAGTCGCGGCGGTAAAAAAGGGGCATTTTTGTAATTTTTGGAGGGTCATATATTTTCTTTACCAATAAGTTGTTGAAAAGAAGGAAATAACAGGGACGTGTCTACAGCGGACTCTGATTTTATGAAAAAATAATTATTGCTCTAGAGCCATTATTCAGAAAGAAAAAAGGTCGAATACGTTTGTATGGAGAATCGCAGGCCCTGTTCCCTCTTAAGCACCGAACGGAAATCAATAAATGAATTCAGGAAATATTCATAATAATCTTGAATGCTATTTCCAGTCATAAAACAAACGATATTGAGCGTCATTAGAATGGGAATAAAAAAGAGATTCCCAGAGAGGCGCCTGAAACGTCCGGTAATAAGAATTCCTAAGCCGAGGTAGGAATTCCTAGGAACTTATATTTGCGGGCTTCATAATAAACTCTGCAAGCTGAGTTTTATATTTGTTGAGGCTTTTATAGGTTTCCAAGAGCGATGATCATGGCAATATACGACTTTTGTTCGGTTGGCTAGCAATGGATTTATTTTTAGCTTTTGTATTATTAGTACAAAGGTAATGTAGGTTAAAATATAAGAACGTGAGTAAAATCATTGCAATTTTTTAAATTTAGATTTCTGGCGAAACAGCGAAGGGCCTTCATGATGCGTTTTATATTTTTTGAGGCTTTTATAGGTTTCCAAGAGCGATGATTGTGGCAATATACGAGTTTTGTAAACCAAAGCCATTACAGGAGAGCTGCCATTCAAAATAAAGAGATTTATAGGTAAATAGAATGCTTTTTGTTGCGAAAACCCAAAGTGACGAATACCGACTGTGCCTGAAGTTACATCTATTTTCACCATACATACATTTAGGTAAATTATTAACTTTTTTTTTTTGGAACCTCAAATCGTTTATTGCAGCAATCCATAATGTACAATTACAGGTGGTAAGTAAAATAAATAATAATAGAAATTATTATAGACCCTGTCGGGCACAGCAAATTTTTAAATAGGTTTTTCAAGTAACCTGCATATTATATTGTTTTGTGAGATCTGGACCCATACCCTTCACACCGGAACATAAACACACGATGCTTTGCAGCAGAATTTATAAGGTACTTTAAAAGTCTTCACTAATTGTTAATTAATCAATCAAATCCCTAACAGGGTACTCACTGTTAGGGACGAGAAGTTACCATGTCGCATTGTAAAAATTCACCACGGTCGTTGTTTTCAAGCAGATCATACAACAAGTAACAAAACGGTTTACCTACACGTGGTTATAAAAGTCGTTGTACTACCTATCAATACTAACCAGTTTTCACTCGGTCATCACTCTACGAAGTCATTACCAAGACTGCACGCCGTGACGAATGACGCCGGCGACATTATCCATACTAGCGTGACAAATTATGATAAAGTTCTTATAAATAAAACTGTTGATTAGTGCAGCACCTTGTGAAAGAGTTCATTGGAAAACACCAAATCGCAAAACAGCAATTCTGTTTCATATTAAAGGGTGAAATTGCAGGCTGGAAAGGGCTGGTCTCCGCTTTTCCTAAAGTTGATGAATTAACGATTCGTAAAGCACATCCTAGGTGAACTTACGAGATTAGAGCAAATATTACGGCATAAAAACAGGAAGGCTATCAGCCAGATCCAGTACTGCCTCAAATAAAAAATAATAAAGAAGAACTAAAGAGAACCAAAGGATATAATATCAAAAAGATGATCTTCTCCTGCAATTATTGTCGGACGGACTAAAGGTCACTCGACTATAGCTTCTAGTATTATCTAAACACTAGCTTTTGCCCGCCAATTTCGTCCACGTGGGAAGTCAACTAAACCATAAAACATATTCTATGGCACTCGGAAACCCTGCAGCATCCCATTAGTGAAAGAATTTTCGGAATCGGATCAGTACTTCCAGAGATAACCTCTTACAAATAACTGTACCTTTTTACAACATTTGTTTAGACGAAAATTCTTTTGATTCACCACAAGTGTTTTATCCACTTTAGATATCTATGTTTTGATCCAACACAACTCGTAACATAAAAAAATTTTGTTCAGAATCTGTGTCTAGATTCTATAAGGTCGTCACATGATCATTCTCTTGCCCTTATACCAATTTATTTGGGGGTCGGTGCAACATGTCCCTTTCTTCCATACTTCTCTATCAGTCGTCATCTCGGTGGTCACCCCCTTTCTACCCATACCATCTTCCACACAGTCCATCCATCGTTTCTTTGGTCTTCCCCCACTCTTAAAGTTATCCACATTCATACTGAAAACTTTCCTCACGCCATTTTCTTGGTCATCACTCCGCTACAATTATTTCGTCTAAAATCCGTGACGCGAACTGTTGGTAACGACAAATCATGCACAGGTTTTTGTCGCATGTAATCTATTGTCATTTTCTTAATAGCTTATTACTATTTATGGTTTTTATTGTATTAAAGATGTATACTACAGTTCGTTGGTACGTTTGTAACTTATTAGCAATTGTAATGTGAGTAATTGGAGATAGCTATAATTACGACAAATTTGTTTCATTTTGACAGTTCAACAACATTAATTGCGTTATTTACGTTGTTGAGCAGATTTTTTTTTCGAACTTATGAAGCAATGGATTAGCAATTTGTTTCAAAACGATTCAAATTCCGATTGACCGTGTATTACGTAATTAAGGTACAGGTTGGCTATTCTACTTGGATTAGTTTTTGTATTGTGTATTGATTTTTGATGCACGATATAATTATTTATGAACCTATCTTCATTAAAAACGATTATCACAATTTTGATTTGGTAAATGGATAAATAGTGGTGGCCCAGTGGTAACAGCCCCGACTTACGAGTTGTAGGTCGAGGGTTCGAACCCAGGCGCTTTTCTTTGTGTAAATAATTTAATCACCACTGCTCTCAAAACGGTGAAGGAAAATATCGTGAGGAAACCGGCATGTCCTAGAACCAAAAAATTCGAAGACATGTGACATCTGCCAACCCGTACTGGACCCGTGTGGTGGATTACGGCCCACTCCCTCTCGAAGAGAGGAGGCCTGAGTCCCAACAGTGGGGACATTATAGGTTGATTATGAAATGGATAAAGACATTTCGTAAGTTTTACAAATAGTTGACCAAAAATAGATTTACACTATGAAAAGGCAAATACTGGGGTGACCCCAATACTGACATACAGACTGCATAATGTTAGAGAACATAAATGAAAATAAATGTAGGTTCGTAGATTTTTGCCACATCATGGCGAGCTTCACTTAACAAATCTACACTAAAGATCTGAATTTCTTATTAAATTCTGTCCCAATGAAATCGGGTAATGTAGGATTTCCCAATTTCACAAGGAAATGGCCCAAAAATCTGGATTATTCCACTGATAACAAGGCTATGTAAAACCCGTTCATTGTAGCGATGTATCGTGTAATATCGTTCAGATTCACGCGTCGCCTACCGTGAATATTGTGAGATACGGTAGCCATGAATTTAGGATGGCTGGGACTAACATTGACCTAGTTTACCAAATTGCTAGAATGAACTTTGTTAGGGAAACAGATTTGCGACTTGATGATTAGAATTTAGGGACGCTCTTGCTGATCCAAGTCAAAATCCTTGAGATATCGAAATGCTGTTCCCGTTTAGCGGTTTTAAAAGTTGATGGGTTAAAAATCCATAACAATATATAGTAATAAGAACCGCACTCTGTCTGTCTGTAACCTTTATATTTCGCACACAGGACGACTACACTAACATAGGACTTTTTCTCCCGGTATTATGTTCCCGATAATTTCCGACCTACGCGCTGGTGAAACCGTGGGCAAAACGTAGTACAGGCCGGCTGTCGAGAGAATGCGTTGGACAATTTCTAGTAGTAATATTTAATTTCGATATTTTCTATTTCATTTGTATTTTTATTTTAATGGAACACTTACTAACGTAGTTCATAAGTTTTACTAACAACAATATGAATCATTTGTATTTGATATAAATAAATAATAATAATAATAACCCCACCGCCGTATCTCTACGTTGACGTCGTGGTGGAGCTTGCGCGCTCCAAACTCTGGGATCTGTGCCGGTAGAGTTTACTTGGCCGGCTGTAGTGAAAAGTGATGAGGAACAGAGCTCCAACCTCTTTCTTGTCTTTATTGGCCGACTTGAATGGAGATTCGCAAGAGCAAACGAGCTCGGAGGAAGGAAGTTTTCCAGTAAGATGCTGGTAGGGATCTTGACCGTACTTCCGGGATTCTCCTGATAGCCGTGGAATACCGCTCCACTCCTTATAAGCACCTCAGGATATGTTGCCTCCTTGTCGCTACGACACTTTGTGCTAGCGGCCGTTTTCGGGGGCCCATTATTGAGTGTGCAAGTCACCCCCTGCCATTTTACCTGTGTATTTTATATAAAATATAGGTCAGGCAGGGGCCATAGTCTTTCCATAGTTCTAGATAACCAGTTCACTTAGCCACCCAAACCCATAATCCAATATCTTTGTTTCCATATCTTGCAATAGTCCTGCACCAACCGGGGGTTGTCCTTGGGTGCACTAGCATAGTGCGTACAGGGATAATCGTCGGTTGGTGCCTCGTTTCATTAAACACGTCTAATGGGCCTCTGCGAGTTGGCTTCGGCCCCTCGTACGCCTTCCAAAGGTCCGGGACCTAGGGTCCCGAGAAATGTCAAAGACATAAAAAATAATAATATGGATAAAATTCGCAAAACACATATTCGTTAGTATGAAGCTGACAGGTGTCAAGAACGCATTATCTCGGCAGCCGCACTGTAGATTATAATATTTTTACTTTGTTCGTAAGTTTTTGCTGTAAACAATACTTCTTTCTTGCTATACTTGAAAAATGTGACGCATGGTTACCCGTTGGGAGACCTCGAGCGCTTACCAAGCGAAATCCCACATTACCTAGCAAACTGAAGCGTGAATGGACATACCGACTTGGAATACTTTAGGTACTTACTGAATAGTGCCTACTATGAAGGAATATTTGTAGAAAGAAAGAAAAATAGATTTATTTGTCACAGAAACACGTGCATACAAAAAGACAAGAGTAGGTAAGCAGAAAACAAAATAGATCAATAATATAAATATAACAGAAATGGTCAGCATAATGCTGTGCTATGAGGGACCCACAGCACAGCGCTGATTTTCAGTGGTCACCCGAAAAACACGTACGGAAATCAAGTCTGGTTCAGTATTTAAGAAGATGGCTATTAGTCGTCTGTTGAATGAAATAATCAACCATCGGGTCTATTTTTTTAATTCCATATCCAAAACCAGTCAAACCAGATTTCTATAGTATGACGCTGCTGTGTCTATCAGATTGATACCTAGGAATTTTCTTACAAGTCTTTGGAGATGGGAACAATCCATGGCATAATTTAGAGGCAATAAGTTTATCTTCTATATTAATAATAAAAATGAAATGTTCGTTAACAAGCGCAACACTTGAGAACTGTTGGATCAATTTGGGTATTTTTGTTTTACGTTCGTAATAGTCCGAATAAGGTTTTTAGGGAACGAAAAAATATAAAAAATTTGAAAAACTGAAAGTCTATTTTTCTATGGGATTTTTGTATGAACTATTGTTTGGATAGGACGTCTTTCGGGTCAGCTAGTTTATCATAAATATCCACAGATAGGGGTAGGGTTTTATCTATAGGTATACCTCTGCTCAACCCTTGGGGAAAAAATGCGTGATTGTTATGTTACATCCTATCAAAATACCCTCAGGATCATCTCTCTAACGTCCAGTACACCAACAGCACTGGCTACAAACCAGTTACTCTGTGGCACCGCGTCGAATGCTCGCTTTCTCTCACGCTCGGCTGGCAGAGAGGCAGATGTCACAGCCGAGCGAACATTCGCAGTACGCTTTGATAGGCGCTCGGATTTTAAATAACACGCCTTATTATACTCTAAGGTCATGTTTAATACGGATTTTAGTTGCTTTTTGCACCTAGTTAATTTGTTTATTTCCTGACATTTTAGGATTTTTCAAAACTACAGCGAGCGTGGATGTCCAGCACGTTTAGCATGACCACAATAGAAACAGATTTTGTCGACGGAAGAATAGACAAAATTACAGATAAACAATCACAATCTGTCATTTTGTCTATTCATCCGTTGACAAAACCCGTAAAAAACCCGTTTCTATGGTTTTCATGCTACGCGTGCTGATGTATGAACGTAAACGAAAAAAAAGGATGTAAGGATTGTATCAGTTTCTGCCTACCCTTGTGCGGGTAGGCAGAAACTGATACAATCCTGGATGATGGAAAAGGCGTGAGTTTATATTTGTATGTCCCTAGGCTAAACCAAAGGCTAAACGTAAGGATATGCTAGCTAGGCTATCAGGTTAACAGCCAGTAAATGTTTTGTTTGGCTCTTATTAATATACACTATTTGAGTTTGATTTCAATAATAATTTCAAAATGTTTTCATAGAGCTATTAATTGATTCCGTCATTACTAACATACTTTTAAGATAATGTAATAGGTACTAACAAAATATGGACAAAAAAAGTTTGAATTAATTATTTAATATCGTATATTATTTTACAATGTTTGTAAATATGTGAGCACCATGCATCTATCACATAATTACTTTATCTGTCATTACTTAATTTTTCATTCTTTTTACCTATCGTGGTATAGTAATCTTATTCTAGTTGCATCGTCTTCACATATTTTATTTTATTTATAGAGCAAAAACTATCTCACAAGTTTTTGCTCTATAATATCAATTTGTACATGAACAATCAAAATAATTGTTATTTCAGAAAATAGTAGGAGTATTTGTCCAACACAAACTGAGGTCTGAATAAATTGCATTGAGCTTTAAGGGTGCACTAGTCGACGCGACTGCTCAAACTCGTTGGTTGGCGTGACACATAGGCATGCAAATTTGTCTAATTATTAATTAATTTAGTATTTATTTACATAGTTTTTATTTATTTCCTTATATATTTATTAATTTATTTAGTGAAATAGACGATGATTTATAACGAAAACGAACGCGTAAAATTTCATGAACAGACCTTTGGGCGTATAGATTTATTATAGAAAGACTACTGGATGTATTTAGTCAAAATAAAACTTTTGAATAAATTTTCTATTCTGCCATTTTTTTACTACATAAGTTATATATATTGACATCCAAAGAACGAGTAAAAATTCGTGTTGAAATATGGAACTTTTAACGCTCATAACTCCCAAAAAACTTTTTTTTTTCCAATTCTGCTTCCATACAGAGCTAATGACAGCGAAGGATAGTGACAAGACAAAAGGTTTTGAACTTAGACCGTCAAACAGACGAGTAATCACCATACAACGTTTATATGGAAGAATGACCGACTAGCTTACCCTTAAGTAATACCTCGTTCACTATCAGGGTTGAGACATCGATAAAATTCCATGCACGAAATTCCAATATCTACATGGCGAACACAGGATCCCAAGATCAATAACCTGAGTTGCTATCTACTAATGAGGTAAGAAAAACAAGGTGCACATTGCACTAATTATTTGCATGCAACACAACTGACAATCTCGAATGCAACATATTATTCGCACATTAAAAAAAAACGACTACTAAATTTAGTTTGTTTTAGGCCCTTTTTTATCACCAGCTGCAAATTACATTTTGAAAATATTCATTGCTTTATTTTCGTTGTCGAGTAGACAATTTTTCATTTTTTTTTAAGAAGATTAGGATTTGAAATTTCCGCCAAAATCCTTCGGATTGTGATTGAAAGTGTGATACGATATTGGGGTTCAGGTTTCCTCACAATATTTCCTTTCACCGTTAAGTCAATGGTGTTAAGATTTACTTTACCTTAAATTTATTATATGCCAATCTGGTCGGTTTCCAGTCTAACCGCATGCAGCTGAATACCAGCATTTTACATGGAGCGACTGTCTATCTGACCTCCACAACCCAGAAACTGGGTAATACGATACCCCTTAGTAAGACAGTGGTGACCCAGTGGTAACGGCCCCGACTTACGAGTTGTTGGTCGTGGGTTCGAACCCAGATAGGCGCTTTACTTTGTATAAATAATTTCATCACCACTGCTCTATAAACGGTGAAGAAAAACATCGTGAGGAAACCGGCATGTCCCAGAACCAAAAATTTTAAGACATGTCGCATCTACCAACGCGCACCGGGCCCGCGTGGTAGATTACAGCCCAGTCCCTCTCAAAGAGCTTGAAGAGCTCAAAGGGCTTGTGTCCCAGCAGTGGGGACATTATAGGCTGATTATGCTTATGGTAAGACTTTCGGGCTTCTGACGACCCGTAACGACTGTCAAAGATCCACGAATGACAGCCGGGACCAACGGCTTAACGTGCTTCCCGAGGCACGCAGGAGTCTCGGTATGTAAAGATTGTCACCCATCCACGGGCCCACACCGGCAAGCCTAGCTTAACCTGATAGACCGACCCGTGCGATTGTAATTACTCAGCCACGAGCTCCCCTTTTATTTTCCTGTAGGTATAATTTGAAAAAGGTCACATGGGTTTTATCACTTTGGGTTGACTTTGACTTTGACTTTGACTTTGATCAGGTTCGAACTCACTACCTACATACTCAATTTATATAGGTCCTACCTGCTACTGAGCATCAGGTTTTGTGCGGGTTGATGCCAAACCACCACCTCGAGTTTAACCTCTGGGCCATCACAACTTTTTTTCAGCGAAAAATAAACAGTGAGAGATAACATCATGAACCACAGTGATTGCTGCGCACGATTCGTTGTTACTTAATTATTTTGTTCCAAGAATTCGACAGTATTGTCTTTTCTTATCGCTGTGTGCATAGCTCATGTTTACATAATGTACGATGTGCTTATGTGTTTACTGGCGATCGAAGGTCAACATGTAGGACGAGATAAGGAGCTAGGACCTACAAAGATTACTAGGTTATGTTGCTCTTTATCATTAAAATTTGGAAGGGATAGAGATGGACTGTAGGAAAAGTTCTATAAACTTGCATAAAGATTAGGTTGAACATGATCAACATAGAAACAAATCATTTAAGTTCATGTCCAGAATATACAGTGTGTCCCTGGGTAAAGTGCACAAACGAAAATGGGTGAAACTAGACTATAATTCAACAACATAAAAATTGGAAAAAAAATCTTTAAAAAAAAACTAAAAAGTCTAAAAATATTTAAAAAAAAAAAAAAATGTATACAAAGAAACGTGTTTTTTTTTACTTGATGACTGTTTTCAAAGGGTTTCTTTGTATTTGCCATGCAACATCAATTATCAGACATCATTATTGTTTTTATTTTAACGAAATTCACTCGTTTATAAAGTTATCATGTTTTCAATACAGGGGAATTACGATATAGGCAGTAAAAAAGTAAAAAAAACGATAATAATTAAAACGATTTTTTTCGATTTATTTTCCAAATTTTTTGTCGATGAATAATGGTCTAGTTTTACCCAATTTCGTTTGTGCACTTTATCCATTACATCACGCCTGTATGCCCCGAAGGGTTAGGCAGAAGTGTTAAGTCCCTTGTAATAGTACTTGTATTCTGTGGTGTGGAGGCGGGCGAGCCTATGGCCATGAACCGGGCATAAATTTAGACTAAAATATAGATAAATAAATAATGCAAACCGCAGTGGAGAAACGTAAGTCCCTCAGTTTGATGTCCACGCAACCTATAGGCTTGGATTGTGTGTTAGCAAGAATCAAGAATCATTTATTTGCTTTTGTTACTTAATGTGCCCCATATTAAGAGCGTTCATCCTAAAAGTTGGCAACAGGTTGGTTAGCTGTGAAATATTTACCTGTTTTGATTAATTTGCCAATATTACTGTATGGAAATATGAAATATAAAATATTGATTATGAAATGCAATAATTAATATCGTAACACCGAATATTTAGTTTTAGGTGTATAAAAGTATTTGGAAACGTTTTTTTTACATCTAAAACGGTTACAACATCAAATTCACTGTTATAATTGCAATTCATTATTAATATTCTAATGTTACTATTAATGTTCGCAAGTTAGCCTTATTTCATATTTATATACAGTAATATTGCCAAATTAATCAAAACAGCATATTTGACATCTATTTGCGACGTTGCCAACTTTCAGAATAAACACTCTTAGACGTAGTTTTTGGTACAAAAACAGATTCCTACAGCAAACCATCCTTACAAAAATACTACAGTTTCCAAGAAATTATCAAGTGGATTTTCCTTGTAAGTCTCCTGTATATACACAATGATAAAGGCACAACAACAAGTAGCACAGCACCTAAAAATACCAGCCACAGATACCAGTGAATCATCCTGCGACTCCTGCGCATACAGTGCGCTCTGTTCCGAGAAACTACACTAATTGCATTCACTTATCGTTGTTACAATAACATGCTGAGGTTACATCACGGCGTGTGATGTCACGATACTCACGATGCACACGTATTATGTAGACAAAAAAAGTTAGTTTTATTTTAAACTAATTTGTGAAATTATATAGATATCTTCTCTATACTTTTAATAAGCCACCCATCCACCTACTTCATCTGACAGATTTTTACGACTTACTAGCAACATCGCGACATAACAAACATTTTAGTAAATATAGTAAATAAAAAATAGATTATCGCAGAAACGTAAAAGTTGATTGTATTAGTATCATCTTACCGGTAGCAAAAATGTCAGACATTTTGTTATAGACAACGGATCATCGCAACTGAAATTCTTTGCAAGTTTTCCGCGAAACGACGCTAATTCTTTTTAGCTATTGCCATGATTCGCCATGTGACATGCGTTTGTTTTCAGCATGGGTGCTGTTTTGATAAATTTGAATCGGGAGAACCGATTCTCAGACTAAAACGTCTTTTTGTGGAAGACTGCCATAGAAATGGTTTTTAAGTATGTGCATGAAATCAACTCATTTTTCTCATTTCTGCTACAGAATAATTTGTAATGTAAGTAAAAAATTAAATGGATTGTAGCGGAACCATTTTGTTAACAAACATTAAAACCGTCTGTCATTGAGTAGTAGTAGCGCGTAAGCAAACGCACAATGACACATGGATTTCTATTCTTTTCGTTTCCTTTCTTGATTAAAAAACACATCAGTCTAGGATATCCAGGGTTCCATTGAGTTCATTCAGCCCGGTGACGTAATCTAAAAACAAAGCGTAAGCTAAAACTGTACGTGCTTCTATTTACTGTATATGCACACAGTTCAAATGCAATAAAGATTCCCATGCACCGTGCGTTCGAGGACAAACCAGTTGTACGCAAGTAATTGTCTTGACATGAACAGATAACGAACTTCCTCGTACATAATGGCGTGGCACATATTTTTTTCTTTCTATCTGCACCTTTTATCTGTGTAACGCGAAGTTTCACCGTGTTTACTTTCCTGCTATGTTTATCTATGATTTTAGTGAGAGTTGCGGAGAATTTGAGCATTCAAAACAATGCAAAATGTTTTAAATATTATGTATTGTGGATTATCGGTACCTACTTATGGTGTTATTTTAATTGCAAATACAAATTTAACTAATCGTAAAAATGCAAAATGATGCACGTTGATAAGGTTTCTAAAATATATTGACCGGAAAACATGACCTACAAAATAAAGTCTGTACTTACCTACCCAAATCGAGCTACTAAAGTAAAAACATACCACTATCTAAACGACCCTACCGATCTAAACCTCTTTTCTCTAAATTCAAGAAAAACCATCGTCCACTGGTATTATGAATGCGACGCCTTACAAGTGCGGATGACTCACTCAATGAACTTGTCCGCCGCAACTCGCAAGTTCAACGATTGTCGCAGGGGAGGTCGCTCTATCGATTGCTTGTACGTGCCATGAATAGGCGGCTTTAATTACTAGTATTACGAATCTTATGTAATGTTTTATTATTTCCTTTTATTTGTAATGGTTACTTGTACTTCCATGAAGCGGCAATAGCCAGTGGTCCAAAGGTTAAGGCGTCGAATTTGCGAACGGAAGTCGTGAATTTGAATCCCACCTGACGCACTATTATTAAATAGTACGTCAGGCGGGATTCAATTTCCTGCCTTCAAGGCATTCCTAAGTTCTTATGAATAGGTAGGAAAAGTTTGAACCGTTAATAAGAATAGAAAAAATGTACAATAACGATCTTAATTAAACATTTATATTTCTATAATATTGAGATCGAAAATATTGATCCTCAAACTGGGTGGTCTTCAGCCAAGAAGAAAGACACTTCATCCGCTATTTTCAAGAGTACCATGAGAGGCCACTTTACGATAAAACTCTCGTCTAAGAAGTGGCTATATCGTGGCCTTTTGGGTGCTGTAAAAAACTTGAAGGCGCGTAGCAACAACGTCTATGAACGTAAATAATCATCGAAATACTAAGAAAAATCTTTGTTTTCTTTGCTGTGACTTAAAACTAAAAATCGTCAAGATTTTATATACTTCTCATTTCGTAATGGTTCTCGTGACATCTATACATACATAAACTATATACAGTCATACAAATAAACAAAATTGAAGTGTCTGTTTGTAATGTGAAAATTACAGATTTTACTACATGCATATGAAAGTTTTTGGTCTATTTGATTTTTGTCTGTCCGTCTGTTTGTTCCGGCTGATCTCCCAAACGGCTGGGCCAATGGTAACGAGAGTTTCACTGGCAGATAGCTGAAGTTATAAGGAGTAACATAGACTTTTTTTTTTTAAGAATTATGATCCACGCGATCGCTGTCGCGGGCTGCAGCTAGTCATAAATAAAGTTAAGATCGGAAATATTGACCCTCAGTCTGGGTGGTCTTCAGCTGCAAAGAGAACACTTCATTGGCTATTCTCAAGAGTATCCTGAGAAGCCACTTTAAGATAAAACTCTCGCAAAGAAGTGGCTATATCGTTGCCTTTTGGGTGCTATAAAGGAAAACTTCAAGTTGGGTAGCAACAACGTCTATGCATAAACTTCGCGATACTACAGTATAAATAAGTAACAGTATTACGTCTTCTAGAAAACGGCCCAAATGACGCGCTTCGAAATCTCAGTGTATACCAATAAGTAACAGTCTCGAGTACGCGGCAGTTACGCACGGGTGCGGAAGCTTTATCTATCGAGCGGCCGAAGGTCGCTGCCGAGACGTAATACTGTTACTTTATTATACTGTGGCGATACTGAGAAAACCCTTATTTTCCCTGTAGTACCTAAGGCTAAAAACGTGTTTGCATGACATCCTATAATAAACTGTAACACGTAAGTTAATTTATACAGTTAAATAAATATTGATTAGAGGTAAACAATTGAAATCTAACAAGAACTTAAGATTTACATAAATGTCAAGTTAAATAAACATTTATCATGTGTCATGCAACGCATACTTTTTGAACACACTGTACTTATGTATACCTGATTCTAATTCTTTTTTCTTCATCAAAACTCTCTTTTGGCACGGAAACGCCAAACAATAAACAAGCTAAGTGCTACTAATTAAAAGCACAATAAATCAATCTCTTGTCAGTCATAAGTTCACAACGTTGTTTACTTTTTCTAATGTTAACTGTAAACGTACTGTAAACAGTTTCCCATCATTAAAGCGAACTATCAAGCACAAAGGTGACTTGTTGCGACAGAGCTCCCGATATGGTGGGGACACAGAGTAGGAAACACATGGAGTACTAACTTTGTGTCTTTTAGTTGTGTGTCTGACGTTATTTTTGCTAAATATGAGAACAAAGTGATGTCTGTTTGGCTGTCTGAAATGCGTGTTATAAGAGAGAGTAAGATTGAGGTCTTCTCTCTAGGAAAATTATTCTGCTGTCTGTACGATCTGCGGTAGCGCATCGCACATAGTTCTCGCAGCGGCTCCTATGTAACCTATCAAAAACTCTTTTTTTAAACTATGTGTGTAGATAGCGAAAGATAGACAGAAAACTACCTTACAAGAAGAAGGAAAACCTTAGATTGGTCTCAATAAGATAGGACATAAAGAGTTACTAAATAATAACAGGCACTTAAGCTACTTTAGGTCAGCCAAAGCCTTGGCTCTAGTTTTAGTCCGCACTTATGAAATGAAATTGTTTATTCTGTAAATAAGAATCACATTTACACGCCATATTAAAAAATAATAAAAATAAGGTCGGCGTTTCCTATCTGACTACTCTGAGAAGAAAGGCCGAAACAAACTCAGAGGTCGCAGTCTCTTTTAAAGTCCAGACATAATCTTGGTCGGGCCATATGAGGACCGTGTAGATTAGTGTCTGAAATGGTCTTTTGAGGAAAGGACCACACAGATTTTAGTGGACCTGTCCAGTCAGTGCAAGCATTGATCAGTAATCGTGGAGCTCAACTCAGAACTTAAAGGGAACTTAACATTCCATTAGCCAACCACTCCATGTCACTGCCCGATACGGCCCGTTCCAGCCTGTCTTGTTACACCCACAGAACAAGTAGTTTGATGGACGTGCGTCCTAGAATCCGTTATTAAGTTTCGTGTTGTTTATGTAAAGTTTGCTGAGCAGCTTTGTGCGCACGATTATTGGCCCGTTAGCTTTGATATTGATAAACTGGCTCATGCCCGCGACTTCGTTCGCGTGGATGTCGTGAGACAACACAATATACTAAAATTACAGTCACATTTCCCGCCCGCGTTGTTATTACTTCGTTTTCTTTGACTTTTTTTCTTTTTGCTCAGAAGCTAAGGGTCGTAGCGTGATGATAAATAGTCTATAACCTTCCTCAAGGATTGCGCTAAAGAATTTGTTAAATCCGACAGGTAGTTCCAGAGGTTAGCGCGTTCAAAAAAACAAACATACTCTTCAGCTATATTAGTATAAAAAACAGCAGACGGAGCATGTCTGTATCCGCGCGTCGTGATCAAGATGCTCATGTCATAAGCAAATGGCCGTCTCCGCGAACTAATGCGCTTTCGACCGCGATCGTGACAACATTTAAGAATGCCGTGTTGTTCAGTGGTTTCTTGTAAAAATCGAAGCCAAACTAAAAAGTTTATAAATCATGGAACCACTTATCATATATCAACAAGTATTTTACTGTATTTCTTGATATATTTTTTTCAATACCTCGTGGTAGTTCCAGAGAGTGAGATTAGCAAGTTCACACAAACAAACTCTTCAGCTTTATTAAATGTATAGATAGATTGTGTCTATGGATTGGGCAGGTTTAACTGATTTTCAATTATAACTTGTTCGACGTTGAGGTCATGTTTAGCCGTCTGGTGTGTCAGCTGTGGACGTAGTTGGGCTATTATGAATCAGGCTATGGACTGGAGATTGACCTGTCTTAATTTATTGAATGTCAACCTACTATGGAGTGATAAATCGACTGATTTTGATAATAATCCAAGTTTTTGCACTTCAATAATTATTAAAATCAGTCGATGTTGGAGTAATTTGGCTAATTGTTGTCACTATCGTTTCACATAATCTTTTCTTTACGTCTGATGATAGTCCATGCATAATCAACCTACAAAAGTCCTACTTCTAGAACGCAGGCCTTCTCTCTGTGAGCGGCAGTGGGCTGTAATCCATCACGCGGGCCGAGTGTGTGGTCGATTTCACATGTCTTTTTGGTTCTAGGAGAGATACTATGTGCACGGAATAAAATTGGTCGAAATGTTCTCCATACGTCAATAATTCATTCTCAAAATAACACCTAAAGTTCATGGCTTCATTTAATTACCTTTTAGCAAAACATTAAACCTCTTAAACCGAATATAACTTTGCGTCGGCGAAACTTGATATTTGGTTTCCGTTTAGCGTGAATTGTGTACAATGTCTGAATTCTCATTTTACAATTAGATTTATTATTAATCGGTTCTCAAACGCGATGTTTTTACAATGACAGCCAGAATTTTAAGCCAAGCGTGGGTGTGTTTGGTTAATGTTATTAATTCGGGAAAAATGAACAAAATTAAGGCTATATTGACCATAACGACAGTTTAATTGCGAATATATTGAGCTATGAAATTAGGCATATATATATATATATAGAAGGCTGCAGGATTTAAATTAAATAGACAGAACATAGGTATACCGTATAATAAACATAAACATCACGCCTGTAATCCGCGAAGGCTTAGGCAGAGTTATGCTTGTCCCATGTCTATTGCCATCAACCGGGCATAAATCCAGACTCCGGGCTGATACTGAGAAAATCCAGGAATATATATACTGAGCGCGTATCTCTTGTATGATGTAAAGGTACCTAAATACTAAATATGAACTGGATTGTATTGTCTTCGGACATTCGCTATCTCTACTTTTACCAATTCTTTGAACATAATCACATTTCGCCCGATTATTATCACAAATGCGTATTTTTAGACGTTTGGATGTTTGTTTATTAATTACGCCCACCGGAAAACCGTTAAGGTCAACGAATGCCTAACCAGAATTAATTTTCATCCCGGAAAACTTAATACTGTCACACCCAGACGCCGCAAACGCAGCTAGTTTTACAAATTGTGCGAAGAATCAATTAAAAATATCCCCGAAATTCTTGTACTTCGAAAACACGGATCTAATTCCGAGCAGCCGGTAACATTTCGACATGTGTCACCATCGGCGGATAACCGGGTTTCTGTCGCTGGCGTGCTGCCAACCGGGCTGTGCACGTTGCACCAAATGTAGTGTTGTTATGTTGGTAAGAGACCGGCCGCCCCCGTGACATAAGCTGATTTTGAGTTTTTTTATTGTCATTATAAGTATGATGCAGTTTTAAAATGAATGTTTTTTTTTGAAAATTAACTACTTAGGAATCTCGCGCATTAGACGGCCACGACTCCGGCCAGTCGTGGCCGTCAGTGGTATTGTATGGTGTGCGGCTAGTTGGCCGTTGCGACCAAGTGCGTGATTCGGATTAGTCGTGGTCATAACCGTCCGAGCGCGTGCGTATAAACAACCCTTAAGTCCATTCAATGAAGAGATTCTTGGAATCACAAAATAAAGTTTTGTGACTCCAAGAATCTCTTCATTGTTCACTCTCAAAAGTTTCAAAACAACAATAGTAGGTATATTTTGATTGCATTCGAGGTGAGTGCAATAACAAACTTCCATTAAGTATTTAATCTCTTCAAGGCCAAAGGACATCATTGAGGTTTCGAACGATTTGTAATTTTTTTTTTTTTGTAAAATGTGGGTACTAAATTAATGTCATTTCTAAGGCTCGTGCAGACTAACGCGACTTGCCGTAGGTACACAGACACACGGCTACATATCAAGTTAAACATTTGCAGTATAAGCTGATGTCACATTGTTTAGGACCGTACAATGAGCGGTCTGTTTATATTGGAAGTGTATAGCTTGATTATGTAGCCGTTTGTACATGTATAAAGTTGGGTTAAGGCTCTTAACTTTATTGGTGAGATAATCACGCGAAAACGTCGAGAATATGAGTCTAAACTGCATCCTGACTAATTTCTACTTTAATGTGGTCATATTAGTTATAGAAACAGTAGCAGCCCCAAAGTTCAAGGTAAAAATCATGAACTTACAATAGGTACTATCTGTTTTTCTTACGATAACCCTCACTACTTTTGCCTTAGCTACCGAAGCATGTAACAACACATTTTCATAATTTTTCCTCATTCACAAAATTTCTTAGCTTGCCAATTACTCATGCAAATGTACTGAGCTGATACCAGTAGAACACATAACAAACTAACACACTGCTATCTAGGTTCAGACAGGTCACGTGATACGGCGGACTGACCACGGCACTAAACTTGGATGTAAAAGAACACGTGGTTGCTGACGCAATTACTTAATATGGAATATATTGCTCATTTTGTTTATTGGCTGTATCATATCTGGCTGCTTTTTACGGTTCCGTACCGAAGGGTACCAAACGGAACCCTATTACTAAGCCTGCGCTGTCCGTCTGTCTGTCAGCGGGCTGCATCTCATGAACCGTAACAGCAACCTAAATGCAGTAGTATTGTCTTGTTGTGTTAGATTTAGTTTAAAACATCCTATTTTGAATATTAGCTGCCCTTAACATGATTCCCCTGCCCTTATCCCAATTTATTCGAGGTCAGCGCAACGTGTCTCCCATACTTCTCTATTTGTCGTCATCTCGGTAGTCTCCCCCTTTCTAGCCATATCATCTTTCACACAGTCCATCCATCGTTTCTTTGGTCTTCCCCTACTCTTACTGACTCTAACTAATCTTAACATGAAAATATTATGAAACAGGTTCTTAGTTACTTAATCGACTTTCTTTCTTGTGTCTATACAGGAAATCCATATATATTTTCAGCCGAAAGACGTCCACTGCTGGACATAGGCCTCCCCCAAGCACCGCCACTTCGACCGATTCTGTGCCTCCCGCATCCAGCAGATTCCTGCAGCCTTTGCAAGATCATCGGTTCATGTGAGAGGCCTTCCAATGTCTTCCGGTACGCGGTCGCCACTCCAGAACCTTTCCGCCCCATCGGTCATCTGTTCTGCGAGCAATGTGCCCTGCCCATTGCCACTTAAGTTTGGCAATTCTTCGGGCTATGTCGGTTACCTCGTTCCTTCTGCGGATCTCGTCATTTCCGATTCGATCACATAGGGAAACTCCAAGCATAGCCCTCTCCATTGCCCTTTGGGTGACTTTTAGCCTTCTGATAAGGCGCATTGTGAGCGATCACGTTTCAGTGTCATAGGTCATCACTGGCAACACGCACTGGTCAAAGACTTTCGTCTTGAGACACTGTGGTATGTGTCTCATACTTAGGTGCCTCATATTTTAGGTGCTATATTAAGAACAGCTACGATATTCATTCCGCTAGTCTAATAATCTTTACCACCTAATTCCAAATTCCACACAATTTACATACCTTCCTAATTCCCGCAAACGTAGGAAGACTTAGCACCAACACGTTTAGCACGTACTCTGTTACACAACCGAAACCCTATTCTGGTAGTATACGCAAAATTTCGCCGCCATAATTGAATTTACGGCGATCAGTTTAGTGAGCCAAGCATTGGATTATGTTTAAATTAGCGTTACAAGGTCTTTATTACGCCATTACTGAGAAATTGGGATAATCATATTGGGTCGTTTACATACATTGAAGGTTTTGAAGAGAATTACAAGGGAAAGTGCTCTTGGATTAGCGGAAATGGAAAATTAGGACAGAATTTTTTTGTTTTTGTTTTTATATTAAGTTATAACAGGAATTCCTGATGAGAAGAGGTTGTCTGTGAAGTGAGGACACTTGCAACGTCAAGAGAATAGATAAGGTGTTTCCGATCAAAAATCTAGTCGGCTTCCAGTCTAACAGGATGCAGCTGAATACCAGTATTTTACACGGAGCGACTGCCTATCTGACCTCCACAACCCAGAGTAACTGGGTAATACGACACCCCTTAGTCAGACTGGTTGTCAATCTTTCGGGCGTCTGACGACCCGTAACGACTGTCAAATATCCACGAATGACAGCCGGACACAACGGCTTAACGTGCTTTCCGAGGCACGGAAGTATCGGTATGTGAAGATGTTTACCAATCCACGGACCAACCCCCGCAAGCGTAGCTTAACCTGATGGAACTTAAGTGCGAGTGCGTACATCTGTTCTGCAAGCAATGTGCCCTGCCCAGTGCCATCTGGCCGATGGTGCCGAAAGGTTCTGGAGTGGCGACCGCGCATACGAGTGAACCACTTGTGGACCGATCTATACTTTAATATTATAAAATTGTGAAAGTAATTCTGGCATATCTGTTGCATTTTTCTGAACGGATTTCGTGACGTGAGTTAGGAGTGTGTTTTTTTTATCCCGGTAGTACGCCGTGGGATAATTTCCGAACTCTACGTGGGCGAAACCGTGGGCAAAAGCTAGTCTTTGTCTAACAGATATAGGTAATGTGTTTCCTGTTCCATAGTATCTGCAATGTGTTACTATTAACATATGCTCATTATTATCAACTCCTGAATGTAAGTCTAATCACGCGTAGATTGTATATAAACAAATACTTTCGCAACAAGATGCTAATGATGAAGAAAAACAGCGTAATAATATGCATATAATATGCTGTAAATTTATTAAAATATGCGTAAACATTATGATACACCTATATTAAAATTGATAGGTAGGTACACCCCGATTCAAACTTAATGGCGGCTCGGAGCATGAGGCGAATCGCTGCGCAGTAATGAATTCATGGGTCAGCGGGGGTGAGGGGTGGGGTACGGCGCAGCGAGTAACGCACTTCAGAGCCGCCATTAAGTTGTCTCGAACTGTACTACTGATTCAAATAATCGTTTGAAAAATGCAGAAAACCAAGACAGCTAGATAATTTGGAAATCGTAGGTAATGGTATTGTTAAACACTAAAGCACATCAGTCGTTACTCGTTTTGCGGGAAAGTCCGAAAGGGATACCGTGGCCCCTGGCAACGTACAGGCAACGGAAGGAACACGGGTGGGTTTTAGTCAGTAAGAGTCTGACACGCCCTCCCGCTCCACCCAGAGCGGGAGAAGTTATTTGATAATTTCCCACCCAAAAAAAAAAAAAAAGTCGTTACTCGTTATAGAACCTTTTTTTCCATTTCGTTTCTCTTAGAACTCTCATGTCATAGCTATCAAAAGTTATAGAACATTTTTTTTTCTCCATCGACGATACGTAGGCGCGAAAGTTAAGCTTATCTTGTTCCAAGTGAGTTGTCGCAGAGTAAAAACAATTGCTTATCATGCTACCGAGCAATATTTGTACACTGTGGTTACTGAGGAAGTGCTTCCGACCGGCACGCTTTCTTCAGAAGAATAGCAAAATTATTACGTGTAGGTTATATAAACAAAATAATTGTAGCTATGGGTGTTTGAAAGTGTAATCGGGTTTTCCATTACGAAATTCTCAGTAGCAGACCAGAATCTGCTTTTGTGCACGATTAATGAAAACAATGAAATACGTTTATTCGGTAAAATGTGACGCAAAAAAGAACAACTCGGGGGAAAATAACCGTCACATCTACGCTAAACTGCCATCGCTCACCATAAAGGACGCGACGCGAACCCCGGTAAGATAATTTCCGTGAAGTTTTCATAAGTTGTTCCACCAGAGTCACGTCGCGCCTTTCTGCGGGAACCTTACCGTTGTGACCCTATGCGAGACAGAGCCACAGCGCTGGCTTTCAGCGACAACCATAATGTCATATGTAGGTTCGGCCCCTGTTATAGGTTCTTATAACTATAGTCTTTTTTCTTCGTGTTATTATTTATACGAAAATGGGCTCACAGCACATCATTGACATCACACATCGAATGTCTGCATATTACATCTCTTTACCACATATATGCCTCCTTATTGACGAATATAGAAGATCGCTTTTGGCGATAAGACCACCCATTGCGTCGCACGTATTAACTCTATGTAAAATTTCTACATTTGTATCTGTAACGGATTACCTATCGAATTAACTCCCGGGATTAAAAGTATCGTCCTCACTCAGGTTATGGTCAACCCATGTGCCAAATCTCATCAAATTCCGTTCAGCCGTTTAAGCGTGAAAGTGTAACAAACAAACAAACTCACTTTCGCATTTATAATATTAGTTAGGATTTGTATGGATGGTGTACATAATGAAGAGTATTCTATTCTATTGTCTTATACAGGTTAGCTAGGAGTCAGCTCCGATTCCGAATATTCTCTTTGTCTTTATGAGACAAATAATTCAAAAAACCGCGCAATTTTCCCAAGGGCAAACATACCTTACATTATTTACCTAATTACAAAATTACAAGCAGGTAAGTAGGTGAAGAACCACATGATCTACAATACAAATGCAACAAACCAGTCAGCGTATCCCCCACACCTTCGACTACAACAAAGCGATCAGATGATTCACGACCATGCGCGCGCGCTTCCTGTCGACCTTGACTGATCGTCTGCATGTCACGTTCGTGCGTGATTGGTTAACGAGTTAGTTTATTGTTCGAAAAGTTTGAATTAAGAACATCGTTATATTGCAAAGTGATATTAGAAGAGGATGAGGAGCAAATAGACTTTGCTAAGATCCGCAGAGCAACGACCTTCACCCATCTGTTCAATGAATGAAAAGTATTTTATATCAAATTTATTATGTTTAAAAATATACCGCGAGTGGGTTAACTAGTAAAATTCCTGACCAGACTAGGATTAATTAAAAATTCAAAAATAGTGTTTTTATTAATTGCACTCATTCGTTTAACGATTAATTCGTTTTAGTGACAAATTTTTCTCTTAAAAAGCACTCTTCATTGATATATCACTCATGGCTATTGGACGCCAAAAGCATTCCTAAAGTTATGTGGCCAAGTAGTCCCCTATTTAGAATGACCTAAATAGGGCCACTTAACTCTGAATTTAGTAACTATTGGCAAAAGTCGGATTAGTAGCAAAGGTTCTCCCTGAAAAGCTCTTCTAATGGCAATGTCTAAAAAAAAATAATAAAATGTTTACTTATTCAGTCTAGCCAGGAATTTTTTTCCCAACCCACTCGCGATATATTTTCTAACATACCACTCGTAAATTTGATTTTAAATACTTTTCATCCATTAAACAGATGGAAGGTCTTTCATCTGCGGGTCCTATGCTATAAGCATGATGGTTGTGAGATCATTAAACCTACTGCTAAGTGGTGATTAATAGATTATTTAAATACCAGACAAGTGTAGATCTGTCCCTTTGAAAGGTCATTGAGAGATCGGCAATTAATGAGTTGATAAATGACTTTCTCCAATACTGTTAAGTTGATATCAAATTGTTAACAAGAGTCAGTGATTTTTCATTCAGTCTTTTGTGAATTTCGTTCAACAACTTTAGGTACAGCTCTGCCTAACTGTTCGGGGTCATGTTAACCTCACAGATCAAAACTTTTTTCTTCACCAGAAACTCGCCTACAAGAACGCTTATTTAATAGGATTAGTAGACATTAACCAGTCAGTGTCCTACTAATTTCTAGCCAGAAACCGTCAGACCAAATGAAAAACCAAGACATAGCGACAATACAGTGAGGCACGCCAAAACTACACCTCTGCTCTGTGCATACACGCTCACACGCACACATTTACAACCATTTCCAATCAAAATACACCTCACTAATTGCACACATGTTTACGAAACCGGCCACACGTCACTGTTGACAGTGCTATGTCTTGGTTTTTTATTTGGTCTGAGCACCACCCTGTCAAACTGAAATAGAAATACAATACCAACCATATCCCATTACATTTAATTTCCTGAAAGGTAACTTTGAAATAGATTTTCATTAGAGAGTTGCCCATTATGAAATATAATAGTAGTAAGTAGAAAGTTAAACGGGGTATTACGGCTTCTCTATCAGGAGTTCAAAGCCGCTGTAAGCCGGGTAGTCCATGTCACTTCGTAAGCCGCTTCCATTTTTATTATGGGGCCATGAAAACAGCGGGTAAATGAGGAAGTGTACATATAAGACGTAAGCGCCGGGTAACCCCGCGAAATTAAATTTTTCTTACGTTTTTTTTTTCAATTTGCAGATCAATCATCAGGTTGTATTTTTATCAAAATATGATTTGCGACCGTAACTAATATGTATTTACAGAATTACAATTATAGAATTATAATTATAAAATTTGATTTTCACGGGCTAAGAAGCGCAAGCTTTATCTGCAAATAAATAGCAGGTACACAAGTAAGGTAGCAACTAGGTTTTCTTTTTTTGAACATATGTATTTTACAAATGACCAATGTAGCTTTTCAGACATGGGATAATATCTTCTTTTGCCTACCCATGATCCCATGTCACGTGAGAACGGTGCAAAAGGTTGTGATACATTTTTAAATTTATCAGAATTTTTTATGAAAATTATTTTGCTCTTTATTCTGTCTGTTTTTAATTTGTGAGCGAACCGTCCCATATCAAACTAGAATTTATAAAACCCGCTTTAATTAATAGATTTCGTGAAATTCAATTTTTACAATTAATTTTCCTAATGTCGTCTTGTAGGCTATGTTATGTATGTTTTCAATAATAATATGCTAGCAAAGTATACAATACAGGGGACATTTTCAGTATATTAGGTACTACATGTATTTGTAATTAAATGTCACAGTTGCCTAAATTCGCATTTGTTGGTTATATTTAAATTTAAATTAGATCAATCTGGCTAGCCTTTTCCCAACTGTATTGGGGTCGGCTTCCAGTCTAACCAGCTGAATACCAATTTTACATGGAGCGACTACCTATCTGACCTCCACAACCCAGTAACTGGGTAACACGATACCCCTTGGTAAGACTGATTGTCACACTTTCGGGCTTCTGACGACCCGTAACGACTGTTAAAGATCCACGAATGACAGCCGGGACCAACGGCTTAACGTGCTTTCCGAGGCACGGAGGAGTCTCGGTATGTAAAGATGGTCACCTATCCACAGACCAACCCCGGCAAGTGTAGCTTAACCTGACGTATCTACCCGTGCGGCAATTATTACTTAGCCACGAGTTCCTCTAATCTCTCTAATTAAGTTTAAATTGGATGCGGACTAATAAATACGCGGTCAAAGGTAACTGAGTGACATACGACTTGTTTGTGATTGTTTCGTTAGTTTGCCTACTACACAGAATGGAAGAATTAATTTACAGGGTGCAGAGCCTGAATTCCTTTAAACATAGGCCTCCTGATTGCCTAAACTATAACATAGTAATTTTAATTACTATCTCAGGTTTTATATGTAACGATAACCGTATAAAAGTATACAAAATAAAATAATCAGCAGTTGTTTCAAAACCTTGCTATTTACAGTTGAACTGCCTTAACACAATAATAAAACAAGACCTCGTTACTTTAATTAATTATATTACTCCTAATAATTAACGTATCGCCGATGATCGCGGTTTTCCTAGCCCCACATGTCATCCGCCTTGACACCCAGTTGATCTCGGTTTAATAGCATCCGAGCTAGCGATAAAAATCAAGGGGACGCTGTTTCACGACCAATATTAATCCTCTGCTCGCTGGTTGATATTTTGAATTTTATGATTGCGATCGCTTTTCGTAATTTTCGGGAAAATTTAATTGAAGAAGTTTGTATTACGAACGAGAGCAATGAGGGACAGTTTTGAGTAAGAATGTGGATGGTTAAAAACAGGAGAAGGTCAAAGAAAAGGTGGATGTAAATAATTTATATTAGCCATACTGCCCTCCTAAGTCAAAAGACGCTATCTCAATCGGAGTAAGTTTTGAGAAAATTTACGTTTATTGTAATTTTTAAGGAAACATAAGGATATAAAAAAACTTCTGAGTGGTTCTTTTATGTTTTAAGTTAGATAGTACTATTTGGCTTATATCATTAGATGCGAATTGTTAAAAAACTAAAAGACCGTATCTCAGAGATAGCGCCTTTCGGCTTAGCAGGGCATCATATCAATTAGAAATAAATGGAAGAAGAAGACACGTGGCATCAAGTCCAAATAAATTCAGATAAGAGCAGGAAGATTATTGCGTGTACTTATAGCTAACGTCATTGTAGAGGAAACCAACAACAAGTGTTGTCTTTCTTTTGATATTCTCTTATAGATATTTAGTAACTTATGTAGCTGCAACTTTGTAATGTAAATTATTAACTAAATGGAATTTATTGTACAAAATTTCATCTTCGTGCATTTCCCATTTCCTGACATTTTAAACTTATGTCATCTCCCAACACTACACCTGCCAACGAAATGTTTCCAGTATTGGAAAATGTACCGTCTGCTTCCACAATGCAATTCACAAATGTCGGGTCGGCGGACTAAAGCACATAAGTCAAAAAATTGCTTTATTTTTTCTTTGTACCATAATCATTCATTTAAATCAATACATCGGCAGACTAAAGCACATAAGTCATGTTCGCTTGTTCGGGCTCGAACCTAAGGGGCGTCCTTTTTCAACCTCTTGATTCGCATGAATCTTGCGACGTTATAAAAAACATAAGTTGAGTTATGTTAAAAGGAACACTTGACGCTCTCAAACTTCATAGATACAGAACGTGACTTATGTTATTAGGAACGTTAAGTGCGTCGCGTTATCTCGACGTTGAACTCGGGGGTAGGTAGTGTAGGTACTCAAATTATTATTTATTGCTAAGGAAAAAATGAAGTGTTAAGATTTGGGTCACTAGTCAAGTTAGTTTTGCTCTGATTTATAAAAGGGACAGTTGTGTGGTGTGTGATATTTTTGTTAAAATATTAAACTAATATTACTATGGATTGTCAACGAGGAAAGAAATTAGTTGAGATGGTGCTGAGGAGAAACTCAACTGTTGAAAGTAAGTTTGTCATGTTTGATTTAAATTAGAAATTAAGTATATTTATCTTTCATTGCAGTTTTAGTAAAAATCATCAGTTCATTATAGCATCAATCATAAATAAATCATTGAAACGATTATTTTATTAGCCTTTACAGTATATTTTTATTTTTAGGTGAACAAAATGAACAGCACTCAATAGGCACAATGGCGGAAGAAGAACCCATGCCTTCCACATCATCAGGCCACGCTGGCATTATGTTTACTAATCGGGAAATAGATTTCTCAAGTGATGATTCTGTCCTGGATCCACATTTTGAACTCCCAGAAACAACAGCAGATTCGTCGATGTCCAGTGATATATCGACTCATCCGGATACTGACCGAAGAGCCGAAACACCGACACACTCGGTCGAAACATCTCCAAAAAAAAGTATTCGCATTATGAAACAGGATAAGAAAATAAAACGCAACACAGGTCAATCTTATAAAACATTAAAAGGTAAAGTTGTTTCCAGCAGAACAATGAAAGAGCTAGGGACGTGTCGAATGAAATGTAAGGAGCGTATATCATTGAACGATAGACAAGCTATTTTCAGAGAATATTGGCAAATGGGAACATATCTCAAGAGAACATCTTATATGGCATCTTTAATGGAAATACAAGACAAGGCCACTCAAAGACAACGCACACTAGATCCTGACCAACAAAAGGTTCGCATGAAAACATATAAATATTTTTTATTAATTCACGGGAAGCGTGAACCCATTTGTCGGGGATGCCTTTTAAAAACGTTAAGCGAAAGCGATAATTTTATAAAAACAGTTGCCATGAAAAAAAGGTCTTCTGTAGGTGGCACTCAAACAGATGATAACCGTGGGAAGAGTATACCCAAACATAAAATTTCTGATGAAAAAAGACAAGAAATTAAGCAACACATTTTATCATTTCCATCCTATGAGAGCCATTACACAAGAAAAACTACATCAAAAAAGTACTTGCCTTCTCATCTAACTATTAACAAAATGTATGAATTATTTTGTGAAAACCGCGACAATCCACCATCAGTAAAAATTTATAGTCAAGAATTCCACAAATTAGGATTATCTTTCAAAAAGCCCCGTGCCGACACATGCTATACTTGTGATAAATTCAAGATGCAAATTCAACTATGTCAAGAAGACCAAGTCAAAACTGAACTAATTGCTCAACATGAACATCACAAGATTGCCGCAGATCAAGCATACGAAATGAAAAAATGTGATACTCAAGTGAATAAAAATGACAGTACTGTGCAAGTTTACACATTTGACTTACAACAGTGTTTACCCACTCCAGCTCTCAGCTCTTCTGTAGCTTTCTACAAACGCCAGTTGTGGACGTTCAACTTGACTGTCCATGATAACAAAACTGGAAAAGCTGTATGTTACATATAGTATGAAACCATAGCTGCTAGAGGAGCTAATCAAATAGCATCATGTCTTTTTAAACATCTTCAAACATACATACCTGAGAATACAAAACATGTTATTTTTTATTCTGATACTTGTGGCGGTCAGAACCGCAATTCTCATGTCAGTTCAATGTTGACCTGGGCTTTGCAGAAATTAGACATAGATGTCATAGACCACAAGTTCATGGTTCCTGGTCATAGCCACTTGGAAGTAGACACGGATCATGGCATCATTGAAAAAAAGAAAAAAAAAAACGGATTTGCAGATTTATCACCCTCATGATTGGATACAACTTATAAGATCGAGCAGTAAAAAATTTGAAGTGGTCGAAATGCGCAGCTCCGACTTTTTGGATTTTTCTGCGTTGTTAAAGGGTCCTTTAGTATTGAGAAACAAAGATGTGGAAGGGCGACAATTTAAATGGCTCGATAAAAAGTGGTTGCGCTATGATTCTGAATTTGGCGTAATCTCTTACAAAGACACTTTGGACACGGAATGTCAATTTTCCAAATTAAACTTGAAACGTCGAGTTTTTGCCATACCTGACACTATTCATGTTATATCGGAACAGCCCTTACCGATATCAAAAGAAAAAAAGGATGATCTGATTTCCTTACTCTCCCTAATACCCGATGTTTTTCACAGATTTTATTTAGATTTGCCTACTGTGAACAATATACGTAATACTGACCCTGATATTTTAGATAGTGAAGAAGATGAATAAATAGTTAATTAAAAAAATATATAAATATAGGCTAGTATATAAATGATGCATAGTAAATATTTTACGTTTATAGAAGTAGCTTTTGTTTGTTAACTAAAATATAGTTTATAATGAAATGTACTGTTCTCATACACTTAAGTCACAAGTATCTACTATGTACTTGGTGTTCCTTGTAACATAAGTCACTAAAATCGCTTTTTATTATATTTATGTCTAATGATTTTTAAGTGCATGTTAGTATTAATTAAAAACATCTCAATATTCCAATAAATTTGAATTTATAGTTTAACGTTATTTTTTTATATAGTTTTTAGTTGTTCCTGAAAAGTATGACTTTTTGACTTATGTTTTTTAGTCTGCCGACCCTAGAAATAGCCTGTCGTGTTTCATGTCCATTTTAATCTGTATAAGAGCACTGACATATTTTATGCTTGACAGCAATACATTTGCAGCCGTACTCTTGAAAACAACACTTTGGTTTGTGAACTCCTGTCTCATGACTCCGATCAGTTAGTCAGCTTGTAATCTCAAGTCATCTTACTAAGTAACCGCCTTACATTCCTATAATACCTTAGATTTGATATATAGTAGTTCTACAATGTACCTACTGACTACCGTACGTTCCTAGGCACTTTAAAACCGACTGCCCCGTTTGTCTCGTGGTTGTAAGCGCGACTGCTGAACGTGGAGTCTTGGGTTCGATTCCCGGGTCGGGTTTAATTTAAGTAATTAGTAATTTCTTAGCAACAGCCCGGAGTGTGGAAGTTGGCGGTGTGATACCCCCGTGCCGCAGAAAGCACGTTAAGCTGTTGGCCCTGGGCCTGATCTTTCTCCGGTCGTATCGGATTGCCGTCCCATCGGACTATGAGTGTGAGGAAAGAGACAGTGAACCTGTGTCTGCGCACACAATTGTGGACTATAATATCTCCCGCGCCGAAAGCTGGTGTCCGCACAGATTGATCGCCATGACCGAAATTACGTCTGGCGGACTATTAGTTCTAAACACAACTACACTACTATCTATTAATGACTAGTAAGACTAGGCTTTCAGAAACGGAAGGAAGCATACTTTAAAAATCTACCCATCAATGATGTGTGTGTAAGAATTATGCAAGAGATCCTTTAAATGTAATTCAGCTTTTCGTGAAAGTGTAACGCATCAACTACCTATAAGTAATACAGGCTTAATCAACCAATCATGATCGAAGGCCGTCCGTCCTTCACCGACCCACTCCGATATCTTATTAACGTTGGCGGGAATCCATTTAGGCATAATCAACGCTGTGATGGCAGTATTTATGCAAAAATTGAGATGTAAATCGAAAAATTTTATCGAATTAAAATTGGTTAAACAAGGCTTTGGTTTATATGTTTATATCCTACTAAAAGAGTACTACAATTGTGAAAGTTTGTATATTTGGATGTTTGTATGTTTGTGACTCAATCACGCAAAAACGGCCGAACGGATTTAGATAAAATTTGGCACACATAATGTTTATCACCTGGATTATCACATAGGATATTTTTTATCCCGATATTCCCACGGGATCGAGACTTATGCGAGTGAAACCACGGGGCGATGCTAGTAAGTATATAATGCCACAAAGAAACAACACCTATATAATACTGCATCAGTACGTGTATACGGAGAAATAGCAGGTGTTGTCGACGTTACAGACAAAGTGGAAAGTTTCCTGTGCCTATAATTTCACCGACACCTCTAAAACCGAAACACACCAATGCTGGTCGCAGAAAAATTTTACTCCATCTGCAAACGAAATTTTTAGAAGCTCTATGGTAATTACTCGTTAAAATAACGTTTATTATAAGCAGTGACGTCATGTGGATGCATCCTTTGGAAGACAGGGTGCGTGTGCGTCTGTCTCAGACACGAAAGTGATATACATATATACCTTTTAGCCGTTCCGATGCAAAAAACCAGAAAAAGACTAGTCATAAATCTAACATCTGGTGGTGTAGCTTCATATAGTCTTGCTAATCTTCAGTAAAGCTTTCAACTTGAATTACCTGAAACAAAAACACGCTTTAATTAGTACAGAATTCATTTTTAATTCAACAGATATTAAGGAAAATGGCCGCCTTATTACTTCAGCTGGAAATCTTAAGGCGATTAAGGGATTATGTCAGATGGCCACTTGGGCAGCTGCTCTCATTTATATTATTTGCTAGTCACTGGGAGACGTCGAGATTATGGCTGTATTTCGTTAAGATAGGTTTTTGTATAACATATTTATATTAGGTAGACTCTAAGTTTAGTAGTGCTTATGATAAAGCTGGAACAGCTAGAAATGCAATAATGAAAATGTAAAAGTGCTATTATTCTTGTTAACTCTTCGAAGTCGTCAATATAATAAAGGTTCAAGTTTCAATTAGCATTTTATTAAAGTCAAAAACTACGAAAATAAAAAAATATAGGGGGACTTTTTCGTACAAGTGTGCGAGGGCGGGAGACCGCCTGGCAGGAGCGTCAGTCGCTCGCTAGCGTGAATCATGGGACTGTCACCAACGAAACATCTCCCTTCTGTCTTTCGTAAAATTTCAATATTAATTAATTCTCAGCCATTACCGCCGCTGAGCTCATGACTCTTGAGTTCAAGTTAAATACGTCCCCCACTACGTTCACCGATACCGATTCACAATCTGGATTCAAAAGCACGTCTTCTCTGACAGTAATTTGTTCTACACCTACTATTACCAGATTGACCAGCCCTTTGCCACTTCAGCTTGCTTACTCTGCAGTCTAAAATACTCCTCCATAAACACAAATATACATGACTTGTAGTCAAACTGCAGTTTCGCCGTGCATGCTAATGGCCGAGTTTCGCGGCGCGTTAATGTAAGTGCCGCAGTTTGCCGTGCTAACGCTAATGACAGGCCACACTGACGCGGTTGTAAGTTTTAATAGTAAGGTGCTGTAATTGCTGCTGTTGGAGTTTCATGCTTGTTCTTGGTCTTGAGGCTTGAGAATTTCGCGGAGGTGTGTTGTGGAATGATTATGAAGATATTTATTTATTTTATTCTTTATGTACACACAGAAAAATAGAAACAGATTAGACATAATCATAATTATGAGTACAAAGGTACTGCTTATTTCTTAAGAAATTTCTTCCAGCAGACCTGCGATAGGAGAAATGAGAAAAAAATGTAGACTATAGTGTGTGAGAACAAGAAGAGAAAAATATAAATATGCGAAGTCTTAAACTAAAATATTGAAATAAACTTACACGTATAACGTAAGATATGTTACAGGAAAGAAAACAGTTGTGAAACCCATCAATACGTTAGCAATTTCGACCTATCGGTACACCGAAAAGGTAGTCTGGTCTGCAACCTAAATGCGTAACACACTTTTAATCACAATCTGAATGATTTTGAAGGATACTGCTAATCCATTGCTTCATATGTTCAAAAAAATTGTCTGTTCAAAAACGTAAATAACGCAATGGATGTTGTTGAACTGTCAAAATGAAAGCCGTTGCTACTGTGTTACACAATTACCCCACTGATTAGTTTTATAAACAGTTAATCACCTCAGCCTATTGTAGTCTACTGCTGAATACAGCGGGGCGATTGAGTAACACTCAATCGAAATGTCTTTCATTTTGTCAGTTCATTGCGTTTTAAATACTGTTGAGCAGATGAATTTTTCATATATATGAAGCAATGCAGTTACGCAAATATAGTGCTGGTCTTTCCAAAGTCTTCCGTATTTAGTTTCTTTAGCAATGAGGTATAAAATAAAGTATTTGTGTGCTTCTAAATTTCCACATATTTTGGACCAAGTTTCTGTATTAGGGCGAATGTCACCAATGAAACTGAACTGAGTTTCATTGGTGAAATTTGCCCTTAATGATCTAACTTTCATATTTCCCGCTTTTCATTTCACTTTTCAACTAGCGATGAAAATGCCACTAGTGCGCATCCTATTACACACGTACAGTAGTCGAGTCGTGCGGTATCGCGACGCGCTAACTGCATCGCGTTATGTGCATTGACACTTACATTTTAGCACTTAGTAACGTATAGCCTTAATAGCTAGGATGCCTGTCTTGTGCACTTATTACGCGTAGAACTTCCTGACTTGGAAACTGAAACGAAATTGTGGTAAATAGGCGTACTTAGTAGTAATATTTGTGTTGTTATTATTTTAGAGATATGAGGAACATTTATTACGTAATTATTATATATTATTTTTTGACGTTCAAAAGGCCTATTTGAAATAAATGATTTGTCTTTTTTTTTTACAGGATTTAAAGTTCACTCATCCTCTATAGAAAAGGGAGGATCCTCCGACCAGACGGGTGTCGTGCCTGGCGGGCAACTGCCCAACGCTTGATGTCGGGGAAGTTATATATATTCTGTTCGCGCGGTAAACTCTAATTGCGCGATGCAGAATTTGTGTGACGTCAGGTCTTTGATGCGTAGTTCGCATGTGGCGATGTAGATGTCGCCAAAGATTTTGGGGAAAACAAAAATTGAAACTCCTTGAAAAAGGTATAGTTACCAGTTAAAAAACAAACTGTTACCGTCTTAGTACAAAATGAGTTTAGATTTTAGTTCAGTACTAAAGTTACAACTTGGGCTTGGATAAAAGTAAAAGTAGTTTCGAAAAGAGGACAGTTAAAAGTCCACTGCAAAATCTGGTTTAAATCGTGGATTAAAGCCGTCATATAAACTTCAAGCTTTACGAACTTACAGCTTTAATTGCATAATAAAAACAACATAATAAAAATCTTAGATACTGGTTGACATAAAAGAGTCTGACGTCGCGCGTCGTGACATTTGGAACTACTTAAATATTTTACTTAAATAATACAGACCTATGATGATGGCACTAATTTGCCGACAAGTGCTAGTAGGTTTTGAGTCACCCACAAACACTGTTTTTAACTATTTGATATTCTTTTAAGTACTCATTTCCCATTCGAAATGAGATAGTGGCGCCCTCATTTTTTCCAGACTTTTTTGCCAAGCGTTAGAATCCGTTCGAGACTGAAACTGTCAGTTGAAAACTAGTCGGGAAAACCTAAAATACGTACGTGAGTAACCGTACCTAAACATTAATTAACCATTTAAGGAAGCTCTGCTCCCAGAATAACCTTTTAGACTATTGAAACACTGATTTAAATAAATCAACTAGAATTTCAGTAGGCATTTGATACAATATTCAATTTCAATGTAACGTATTGAAATTGGAGTTTAAACTTTTATAGCAACGCTTGAGAACTCCCAAGATACATTCGAAGAGCAGTTTAAATTCAAAATATTTTATTTCACATAAAACTACAAGGGCACATATGAAACGTCAGAAGCTAGGTGCATGGTTCCAATTGGTCGTTTCCTATGGAGAAGAGCCGGCAAGAAACTCGGTAACTCGGTTACTCTTTTAAAAGTAAATAGTATTTACAATGTTTTCAAATTACAGTGTTACTAGGTATGAGAGGACAGTGTAGGCCTATCAACAAGTACCAGGTACTTAGCAACATTGAAAATGGTCGATAGATCTACAGTCTGTTAAGCCTACGGTGGAACGGTGGAGTTTCTTGCCCATTCTTCTCCATACGAAAACTACCTTTTGGAAGGGGCAACTAGAATCAATTATTATTTAAATGTTGACGTTCAAAAGTGCCTTTTTTGTGCCTAATTGAAATAAATTATTTGACTTTGACTTTACAACGTTCTCACATTCACAAAACCTAAAAGAAAAGAATCTATATAAAAGCAAAATAAAATAAACCAAATTTACCAATATAAACACCGATTTTGAACCGTAACCCTGGAAAATAGCCGAGGAATTCACACTACCTACCCGGAACCAGACACCAGACAGGTATCGCTGACATTCTTACATCTTATAGGTATTATTTGTGAATACGTTGGTATTTACTTAGCATTTTGTGCATTGCGTGTGTTCTTATGTAAAATAGTTTATGTTATTATGTCTGCATTCCTGGAGAGGCATTTATTTTATAGCATTTACATGCTATAAGATAAATGCGTTTTGCCTGCGCTATGGCACCAGTGGCGAAGGGTCAACCAACATAACACAATTAATTTAGCATCCTTTTCTTAACATTGCATTAGTCAACTTAGTTGTTTATTAATTTTGGCCACAGCTGTGTTACAAGCTATGTCCCAAGGTCTATCCAGCCTTCTGTGCCCCAAAACATGCAGCCATAGCGACCTCTGCGCAGCCACTGACGACGCACTGGAAGTGGCGAAGTTTTGGGCTGTCGTGCCATCGACACGAGAGAGAATTTCGGCCACATTTTTGAACCGGCTTCCTATTCGATTATTTTCACTATTTGCCACTGAGCAACTTGTGTGCTGTTTATATTTTTATTGAAAATTCACCCGTAAATAATACTGCAGAAGCAATTCTAAAGCACAATCCCGACTTATGACAGTAAATAAGTCGATGGACGATTTATGTGCACTGAAGATCCTTTTACGACGAAATAAATATATTTAATAAATATATATATATATATATAATAAAAAAGGTAAATGCCTTAATATATATATATATATATATATATTAAGGCATTTACCTACAATGAAAGGTTCTAGGGGAGCATTACTAAGGCCGTATTCTCGGCGAAGGGCAGCGGGGCAGCGGCGCGTTCAAATGCATAGTATGGAAGTGTTCTCAATGGAAGCGGCGGCGCGGGGAGAATTTAGCCTTCTTGTAATTAATTATTATGCAGCAGGTGTATCGTTAATTCCATTACATATTACGGAATGTCTCGTTGGTCTAGTGGTCGCAAGCGCGACTACTGAGACTACGGAGGGTCCTGGGTTCGGTCCTCACTTCGGGCCGTGTTTTTTGACAAGAAAATTGAGTACCCAGGACTCTGGCTGTATAAAAACCTATACACCCGGTTAATGGCATACTCGACCCCTATTACATGAAACCTGAAGATAAATTAGCGAATGGGTACCCTATACACATCTATTACCCCTTCGAGAAATAAATGTGTGATATTATGTAATCAATTTTATTAAGCCTTTCAATTATTTTAAGTCTGTTAGTTTTTCAATTATGTAAATACAAAAAAAAAAAAAAACTAGAAATGATAGGAGCCATATTTTACTCAAACGTTAACTCAGCGTGGACAATTAAGATTTATCAAATATTTTTCTACCGACTTGTCAGTAGTATAATTAGCGAGAAATCGGTAAATTTACTGTCTGTGTCTCGTCACACATTTTCTGATTATGTGGAGACTTGAGAGAGACTTGAAAGTGAAAGAAGCAATTTGTAAGCAAATAGTTGACATTAGGACAGTAATAATAATCGGTATCTTCTTCAGTGTCGTTTTAAGGCATCGTCTTATAATGTGACATCACAAAATATCTTCCCCATTACAGTAAATTATAGCATCATTTATTCTCCTTTAACTGTATTTCGAAAGAAAAATACTTGGAGTTATATTCTTTTTCAGCTGTTTTCAGAGCTCAAATTTATAACAGGTGGTTAAGTTCAGAATTCTGCAACACTATACTCTAGGGAACTTTTAAATTATGCATTAAAAGTAAAGTCTAAAATAAGTCTTCCAAGATTTTACATTATAAGAATTTGTCGCACAAAACTGAGACGGAAATAGTCACAACTATTCTGTCTTTGGGGCACTATCTCTGTATCACCCGACATATTTTTAGATTTTTCCTTAAAATCTCAATTTATAAATGCCACAAGATTACTTTGTATAATATGTGACTAGGTAATCTTTTTTGTTCGGTCTAACTGAAATATTAAAAATAATATTCGGGACATAAGTATCATTATTTATGTTCGAATAACATCTGTAAATTCAACAGCCGTAAATAAGTTGTCAGATATCATGCGGGTGTTTAATTGCACGCAAAATGTGAAATTAACAGTTTTATAAATATGAATTTACTAGCTTTTTCCCGTGACTATTCACATGTACGTAAGCAAGAACTCACATTTTCCGAGCTAGAAGAGTAGGATACCTATCGTATTGTTATCCAGGTTGACTACGAGCGTTATCATACTGACGATTTGCCAGCGTGTTTCTATTTAGGCGATCTGTGGAAGTGCTCTCCGCGGGTGCGAAGCGAGCTAACCACGACTCGCGACGTATACGCCGCGTTTTCGCAATATTGTACACTCGCTTGTCTCGCTCTCTCTTGTATAGCCACGTGAATCGCTCTCGTCACGTAAACGCGGTGAACAATTTGCACACACGTGGCGTGCTCGCTACGCACACGCAGAGAGCGCATTGAACAATCGCCTCGCTGATATCTCGTTCGCAAATAGCCAGTGTGTAATGGCCCTTATTTTAGCCGTAATTACATATCATTATGAGCTCTTGTACACCTTTAATCTAAACGTAACGATAACAAAACATATTTTCTTGTCGAGATAATTCGGAACTGCACGTGAGTAACATGAAACATAAATAAATCATGTTTGTTGTCAACCATAAATTCCTTCAATTAATTGTTTATTTAGATTTAAAACCGTTGCAATTACAGTAAATTAAATACATAAATCACGATTACAATCTTAAACGACTGAAATTATTACTCGTCAATTCTATTACGAGTGACATTAACGAGTGATTTAGAACAACGCCCCCTCGCCCCGTTTCTTCGGGCGAGTTATTTTGCTTTATAATGACAATGGCTTGAGACGGAGGAGTAGACTTCTTAGTTCAAGAAGAATGCGCTCATTTGTACAAGAGCATTATCTTGCAGCGAGTTTTGGAATAAAGCCAATTGTGTATAGAGGATCAACAGGAATTATTTACTGTTTAATCTACTATATAAAAATAAGTTGGGTTTTCCTTCCTGACGCTATAACTCCAGAACGCACGAACCGATTTCCACGGTTTTGCATTCGTTGGAAAGGTCTCGGGCTCCGTGAGGTTTATAGTAGGTAGGGTAGGTAGGGTAGGTAGGGTAGGTAGGGTAGGTAGGGTAGGTAGGGTAGGTAGGGTAGGTAGGGTAGGTAGGGTAGGTAGGGTAGGTAGGGTAGGTAGGGTAGGTAGGGTAGGTAGGGTAGGTAGGGTAGGTAGGGTAGGGTAGGTAGGGTAGGTAGGGTAGGTAGGGTAGGTAGGGTAGAGTAGGTAGAGTAGTTTGGTAGGGTAGGTATAAGTACTTAGTGCTACCCGTGCGAAGCCGGGCCGGGTAAAGCTAGTATTTCATAAATGATAGCTAATAATCAGACACCAAGTTATGGAACTCAAATGGCGTTGGGCAGGACACCTGGCAAAGCGCAGTGATGGAAGGTAGAGTAAGGCAGTGATCAAGTGGCGTCCAAGGATTGGAAGACGTTCATCCGGCGGAGGGATGGGCCGGAGCAGGCCTGTGCCGCAGTAGAGAACCGCGCCTCGCTATGCCCAGCAGTGGGTGAAGTCCGGCTGTGGATGGTGAGGATGATGGAGGAATAATCAGCCTATAATGTTCCCACTACTGTTGCACAGACCTCTTCTCTGAGAGGGAGTGGTCGTAATCCATAAAGCAGTCTATAATATTCACTCTGCTAGGGCACAAGCCCCCTCTCTCTGAGAGGGAGTGGACCGTAATCCACCACGAGGGCCCATTGTGTGTAACTTGTCGTCGAATATTTGGTTCTAGGACCTGCCAGATTCCCCACGATGTTTTCCTTCACCGATTTGAGAGCAGCAAATGGAAACACATACATAAACACACATAACATCACGCCTGTAATCCCCGAAAGTTCAA
This sequence comes from Xanthia icteritia, assembly GCA_949128155.2. Classification (NCBI taxonomy): domain Eukaryota; kingdom Metazoa; phylum Arthropoda; class Insecta; order Lepidoptera; family Noctuidae; genus Xanthia; species Xanthia icteritia. The sequence goes on from OX421933.2 coordinate 23,354,933, forward strand.
GTAAACGCCGTAAACTCATTGGGGTCTGAAATGGCAATGGGCGTTCCTCAAGGTTCAATATTGGGTCCATTCCTCTTTTTAGTTTACATTAATGATTTACCCCAATTACTTCAAAATCAACCGAAGATGGTGTTATTTGCAGATGACACATCATTGATCTTTAAAATCAATCGACGGTCACAAAATCTTGACGACGTGAATAGCTCTATTCTTCAGGTCCAACATTGGTTTACGGTAAATAATTTGGTACTAAATAAAAAAAAAACCAAATGCATTAGATTTAAATTACCTAATGTTAGAAGTAGCGAATGTGACATCATATTGAACGGAGAAAAACTGGAATTTATTAATCAAACTGTTTTCCTGGGAATCACATTAGACGAGAAATTACAATGGGGACCTCACATAACATCTCTTGCGGGGCGGCTAAGCTCAGTCGCTTATGCTGTTAGAAAGATAAGACAGTTAACAGACGTAGAAACCGCGCGATTGGTCTATTTTAGTTACTTCCACAGTATTATGTCGTATGGCATTTTACTGTGGGGTCGGGCTGCTGACATTGAATCCATCTTTATTTTGCAAAAGAGAGCTGTCAGAGCCATTTATAATCTACGTCACCGCGAATCTCTCAGGGAACTATTTAAAAGGATTAATATTATGACGGTACCTTGCCAGTTCATTTATGAAAATATTATGTATGTTAGAAAAAATCGACATCTTTTTAATAAAATAAGTGATAGACATAATTTTAATACTAGAAATAAAGATAAAATAGATCAACCATTTTTCAGATTATCTAAAGTACATACATCTTTTATGGGGTACTGTGTTAAATGTTACAACAAAATACCTTGTGATATTTTGCAATTAAATGAAAGAAAATTTAAAGCTCATATTAAAAGTACACTTTGTAAACAAGCATATTATAAATTAGAGGATTATATCCAAGATAAGAATGCTTGGAAACATGCTGGTCCTGCTCCATAGGATAATTTAGAATCAAGACAAAATCAAACTGGTTGCAAATTTAAGTGTATATTTTTTTTTATTTTTTTTTATTATATGACATTGATTTTACATTGTATGACCAATTCCTCGCACACTGACTTATTAATTGTGGAATCTTAGGAGAATCGTCTACTTTTACAATGTTTGTAAATATGTGAGCACCATGTATCTATCACATAATTAGTTTATCTGTTGTTGCTTCATTTTTAATTCTTAATTCTTTTTACCTATTGTGGTATAATAATTTTATTCTAGGTGCATCGTCCTCACATATAATTATATAACTAATGTACTATACAAAATATTGTAAAACATTTTAAAAGAGTAACGGTGGAGTTTCTTGCCCATTCTTCTCCATACGAAAACTACCTTTTGGAAGGGGCAACTAGAATCAATTAATTTTTTTGTAAATTTTTGACGTTCATAAGTGCCTTATACGGGCCTATTTGAAATAAATGATTTGACTTTGACTTTGACTTCGAAAGGCTAGGCAGAAGTGAAATAATAATTATCTGTAATCATTGAACAGTTAGAGAGCATTGGCCTATCGTCCACTTTTACTTGTTTATTGCACTGATTAATTTGAACTTACGATGTGTGAATTTAATTAATTAATGCGAGCGTGTAAGTGATATCATTGGAAAAAACGTGGGGACCTATTAACCTCGCAAATGATAAGGGAACAGCAATAAAATATAAAACCAACAACTGAACCCATCTCATCATCATCATCATCATCAGCGTCTTTACATAGTTTTCACATATGTATATGTAGCAGTAAGATGGTTATAGCCGTGATATAGTTATATCCCTAGGAATATCCCTATCTTACTATATAACTAACTATATTAGGGTATTTACCCTAATATAGTTATATGAAAGCGGTTAATAACTGTCGGAGTGTCCTAATTTTGCTACTGCGACCAATTTCGACGTAGCTTTTGCCGGCCGCTGGTCACAGTTCTAACCCAACCTATTTGGTCGGAGTGCCCTAATTTTTATATTACTAGGTCGTGCTCATTTATCATAGTTATATTCCTAGTAAGAATGTTAGGAACCGCTTTTACATAACTATATTACGGTATATAGCTATATCCCTAGGGATATAACTATATCACGGCTATAACCATCTTACTGCAACATAATTATACATATATTGTAGTTTCAAAATAACCGATTTGATTTGACATGTCCATGGAGTTTCTTGCCTGTTCTTCTCTCGTACGAACCTACTACGCTTTGGAATGAGCAACTAGCTTCATCTCTCTGTCTGGTCCGACTCCTTGATAATTTAAAAATGGCTGTAAGTAAATGATTTAGTTGAAATAAATGCTTTTAGTTTGAGTTTTAAAGATTAGGTACCTTATAAACCATTTGTCAGAAAGTAAGTTGACAATTCCAAAGAGTTCTGTTTTCATTCATCTCTACTTGACCGTGGCTTCTAATATCTTAAGATAAGCATTAAATGATAAGCGACGTTAAGTCTCTTTATTCATTTCCTCTCCATTACCAAATTCTTCACGTGGAAATAATTACTAAAGTACCATAAGCTGACAGAAACATCACAAAACGACAAAAATTACGTCACTATTCCAAGTCGCATTTCATTCCAACTCAAAGGATGACTTCAAACTTCAAACGCATTTCAAAAGATCTCTGCCTCACATGCTAATTTTATCCTTAATGTTTCCGTTATAAAGTTTAATCTACCTTGGCGAGATTAAATGAGAGAATGGAGGGTAGGTAACAAAATCAGGTTAAGTGTACTTGCCTACAGGTGGCGTGGCCTTTTTACATTTTGCGCTTGTTACTTGATGGGCCTTAACTTGGGGAAAAAACGTCAAGTCCTAGATCCAGGTTCCCTTGCCAAGTTCCATCCTTTGCGCTACGAATTCTGAGCACTATCTAAAGCACTTAGGTATTGGAAAAAATGTGGGTTATTTTTAAAGGAAGGTTTAATTAGAATTACAGTTGGTAAAGAGATAACTGAAGATGTTGAAGTCGGGAATATTAATTTAGAAAAGTGGGAAAAAGATTTTGAGTTTAGATTTAGTTAATGCTTACCTCACAGGGAATCTGTGTCACTGAGGCCTGTTGACATAGTCTATGAAGATAAACGTTTGTTATCATGGACATTTTGGAAAACTTGACACAGAAGTTCCTATGAAAGTCTCAGTTTTTATAGAACAAGTTCATTGTGATGTTAGTTGACCAACCAGACAGAACCCAGATTGTTTTGTTACCTAATACCAATGGCTGCTTAGCTACCTGTCTAAAAATCTTTCCCTTGCTCCATATTCATGAATTCTTACTTAGAATTCTGCCTGATCCATAAAGGAACACAGTCTTATAGCTGTAGCTACATGTGCTACTCAAAGGCTGATGTAAGCGACTGGCAATGCAACCTTTAATGACGTCACGCATACATATGCACACCAGTCAGCAAATCATATGTTTTACAATGCGCATTGAAATTGTTACACTGCGGAAGATATGAAAGACATTCTTAGTATATTATAACAATAAATAAAGATGAATAACACAGGAATACTTTAAATGTCCATGGTTATTACAATAGACCCCTTTAATGGACCCATTAAAAAAAACAACGAAAATTGACGTAATCTTTACACTTAGCAACAGATTTGACGGTTTGACTACCGAAATCACGGCTAAACTTGAACCAAAAACCTGATATAACATCGACCATATTATTTTGAAATTGCTTACAAAAACGACAATAATTGAATTCACCCAAACATTCCGTCCCAATGATATAATAACGTTTTATTGCTATCATAACAATATCTCGGCCGTCAAGCTTTCTGAGACAGTTTTTCTGCTGAAGATAAGGATAAAAAAACTATATAATCAATGAAGCAAAACATTGCGTGAAGGCATCTTTACGTCTCGCTTCGCATCACAAAATGTTGAGAGTTCAAGGCAATGGAGATACGCGACGCACTGAGCGAGAGGGATGGAGATAGGGAAGTAACAGTGTTAGAATGAGACAGATAGTGATGTCGCAGAAGGTAAACATTTTATGAAAGTGTACTTAATTATCAAGTGTTTACTGAGTCTGAATGTTTGGATTATGCGGTGTGATATTGTTTTAAGTGGAATTGTTTAATTTAACTTGTGAAGTAGGCCATTCGGTTCATTGTTTAGGATTTTGAAGATGTCAAGTGTATACTCGAACGGACTGTTGCAAAGAATTATTATCTTCTTATTTATTTTCGTTAGAAGAATCCTAAGGATCAAGTTACATTTTACAAAGCTATTCTTATATACAGTTCTTCGAAGCAAAATATTAGTTTTGTAAAATTTGTAACGTGGGAAATCCTATTTACGTATATTCTGTTATTCTAACTGGAATCTTGGATATTTTAGAAATAGAATGGCGTCTTTTAACATGTAAAAATAGCAAAAGAAAACAAGAAAAAGCGAAGACGATCTGAGGAACAGTTACACAAAGACGCCAAAAACAACAAAAACCTACCATATTTTATTTATAACTCATCCATCACAAACATTGCAAAAACCAGTCTCCAACGAAAAAAAATCTCCTTAACATTTTTCGTCCCAAAATAAAAAAGAAGTTCGCATCTCATTTAACGGTAGGTACTTGCTGAGGCTTCTGACTGGTGTCACGAGGGGTGAAGTGAAGAGGGGGAGGGGGAGGTCAAGGGTCAAACGTTTATGGAGTTACCATCAATTAAAATTGAGTTTGAAGATGAGACAGATGTAGTAGCAGTGAAATTATTAACAGTAGTGTTTAGTATCATTGAAATATTTACTATTTCAATAATCCTAGCCATTAAACGTACCCAAGCAAAGTTAATACAATTTATATGATACCACCGCGCAAGGTTTGTCTACCATATGAAATAGAATTTTAAAAATCAGTCCACAATTGACGAAAATATCGATGAACATACATAAAAAATGTATACAGAAGAATTGAAAACCTACTCCTTTTTTAAGAAGTAGGTTAAAAATTGTCAAAGATTCTCTTTGAGGACCCGCGTTGATTCTCATAAGCATAATCAGACTATAATGTTCCCACTGTTGAAACGCAGACCTCTCTGTGAGAGGAAGTGGGCCGTAATCCACCACGCGGGCCCAGTGCGTGTTGATGGATGTCACATATCTTCAATTTTTTTATTCTAGGACATGCCGATTTCCTCACGATGTTTTCCTTCATGGTGATGAAATAATTTACACGAAGTGCCTGCCTGGGTTCGAACCGACGACCTTAAGTCGCGGCCGTTTCCACTGGGCCACCGCTGCACAGCCGCGGCAGCTTTGATTCTCAGAAAGTGCTAATTGGCTCACCCTATTTTGAATTAATTACATTTTGATTTGATTGACATAAATATCTACCGGAATTTATTTCAAAATTCTGAAAGGCTGGAAATCAGCACTTTTCGAACGTCAAAATTACATAAGACAGTCCCTCAAAACGCCCGCCCTTCACCACGTAGTGCTAAAGTCCCTAGTGCTTTAGCTGGGAAGAAGAAGTGGCGCAACAAACTCCCCAGCAGCACAGCTGTCTGTTCAGTTAGAAAAAAAAAAATCTATATCATAGTATGCAAATTAATTTACATTACGCAACACAAAACATAATTTAAATTATAAATTAATAGCCTTATGACAGCTATTGTATTGTGAATAAAGCCAACTGTTTATATGCCATGCCATATACATTATTCAAAATATATGCAAGAATGAAAAGCTAAAAATTAATCTGAAGTTTCATTAACTTTGACAAAGAAGGAAAGGATTATATTGAAACCGAAGTAATCAACATCGGAACGAAGGAAACATGAGACAAAATGAAAGCGAAGTCTGACAACGAACATTGAAATGAAAGATCTCAACAAACTGTGTACTTAGCAGTATTTGTGGAACAAAAGATTATTTTGTTGGTTTCTGAGAATAACTTGAGGAGTTTTGATAATTAATTTTCGGTATTATTTAAGATTTTAGTCTTTTTGTAATTGGTTTGATTTCTTGAAGTTTACGATGAAATTGAGCTTGTTCTTTACTAAGTTTTAAAATTTGAAGTGGACAGAAGGCATCCTGGAGTTAGTAATGTCATACCGTTAGACGGTGGTCTCGCACTTATCAATAAGTGTAATAAGGAAGTTTTTCGTAACCTTTAATAGTCCTACTGGCTATTTCTCTAATTTCATTAATCTTGGAACGAAACTAGATGCTGAAAACCCTGGGTAGCTTGTAGCACTAATAACCCTTCACTCACTTCGTAAAGGATATAAATCCCTAAATGTATCTTTCGTATATTTTGTCTTCACTCGACCTTGACAGATCATACGTCCTAATTGAGGTAGCCACCGTCAAGAAAAAAGAATAATGTAAAAATAATCCTCTCGTTCAACAGTTTCATCTTCAAACGAACGAGTATCATCACAAAACAATACGGTATTTTCGCAACTAAAGCTCACAGTCATTAACGGTTGTGCATCAGTGACTCAATAACCTAAAAACTGGCAACATTAATGTGCAGACAAAGGAGGATCGTTAGTGTGTGTCACTAAAATGTGGTAACACTCGTCAATTGCGACATTGAAATAGGGTTAGCAGCTTGTTTATTTATATCCTGTCTTTAAATTAGGTAACATTTCGTGACTGCCAGATTTATGGATACGATTCTTGAGCACTAAGATCTTAGATTTAAAATCTGGCAAGAACCAGTATGAGTTGGAAGTGTCACCATGAAAGTAGGTATAGTAAACCTAGACTTAATGGTCCAATATTGTGGACAAGAAGTTAGCAAGCCTAGTGATCCTTGTTCATTGTCAGTACCAGAAGTGGCTGAAGAGGCATTTGCTCCACTGAGGGACAGTTACCTGTCGCTGAAGCAAGAGGACATCGACGTTGCTATAAAGGCAAGAAGCAAGGGATGAAAAAGATATTTATTTCAACATTTTAATGTGCGTATTGCCAAATTAAAACACAGCATCAAGTGCAGATCCTAGTACCTAGCTTGTTGATACCAAACATAATATAGAAAGGCCTATTGCCGACCCTAAACACAGGTGACACGTATCCGGGTCGCTGATGTGCTCTGACCTACTCCACTTGGGCACAATGACCAATTTATTGACCATAACAATCGATGGAACTAATTCATGTTGCTCTATTATATGAATGAGCATTATATGTGGAGGATTGTTGACATGTTATTTAGCTGGTTCGGTTTGGGCATTATTTTTACAAAGAAAAGTCTTAAGTTCCTTTTGCTGAATATATTTTGATCTTAACGGGATTCTTCGTTCTTTCTCTTGGGATAATGATTGTTGATTATGTTCTAGTAGGCAGCTAAGCAACGTCATGAAATTTAATCGACAGCCCTGTAACAAGGCTTTCTACTGCAGTTTTTTCTTCAGCTTGTAACTGCCTTAGCTCCAGGACGAATTCCACTTCTACAATGAAGGAAAAAACAGTGATGACCAATTTATCACGTTTGCTTACGATAAGTTTATTTTATCAAACAACTATCGTGGTTTTATCCTTTTCATAACCTACACCACCACACTTTATAAAATAAACTTTAAAAGTCATTTATAAGACTTTTAAAGTAAAACCAAAATACTTCAAATAAATACCCAAAATTGCAATGATCATATTTAAAATTAACATAACTTGACATGGGTAAGCCCTGACCCTCTGGTGGGTAATATTGTATAATTAAATGGCCGCAGCAGACATCAATCGATGCTGACATCAGTATTCATGTCGTGTGCGCCAAGTCGATGGATATTTCATACATAATGTTAGTTACTTATTGTAGAACAAGGCATAGTATACAGCGATTTTTCAATGCACCGCTGCACCTACTCATAACGACTTTTCCAGAGTGTATCAAGTATTGTTTTATTTTAGTGTTTTCAGATCCTGATCATTCTATTGACTGAATAGTGTTGTATTCTTTCGACAGCATACAATTATTCTACAAACAAGCTCATGTGTGGAACTAGGATTATCGGACTTGCATTGTGCATGCGTATAAGCTAGTGCTCTCCTGAACTCTTTAAAAACTTCCACACCTCAAACCCGCTATCAGTTCCAAACTTGCAACCTCATCTAGTTTTTCCACTACAAATGCAAAAGCACCTACGAACACTCCATCACCAAGGGTCGCATAAATTTGGAAGTACGGAAATTCTTACCAGACCATTTCCTATACTGTATCTACTGACCTTCAGACTTCTACTGGAAAGACAGGTACTAGTCATATTAATTAGCAAACAGGTTTTATTTGAAGCAGTTCATTTACATATGAGTATGGATAGATCGTGTGAACCTGGGCTTGAGATAGACGATGGTGTTTGTGAATGAATGATGGCAGTTGGATGGTATTTTGCGTCTGATTATTGTTTTATTACGTAGTTGATATTGTGAGGGTATATGAAGACAACATCAATCTTTTTCAAGTCATCATGTTTGTCTAGCTCGATTTTGATATCGGTACTGTTTTAGGTATGTTGGGGGTTCACTACAAATCAAGGTTGAAGAATTCGTTTGGCTTAAATTCTTGAACAATTCTTACAATTTTGGTATAATCATGACCAGAAAACCAAGAATGTTTAATATGGAAGAAAATAATTGCGTTCATTTAAATAGAAAATCTGCCTTATAGCTATTGTTAGACCCACAGCGTTAAGCTCTTTACGCTAACGTGGCGCTTGAAGCCAAAAGCCTATGCCGTCAGATTTGAGCCTGCGGACTGACGGCGTGGCATTGTGCTGACGGCTTATGTGCAGCTTTGGACCGGCGGCCGGCTTTACAGCCAACCTAGTCTGATAGGCGCGTTATTATTCGAACTTGCGAAGCAGAATAAAATGCAGCAGTCAATTTTCAACGTAAATGACATACACACACATACACAAACTCACGCCTTCTTTCCATGGGGGTAGGCAGAAACTACAGAACGCCGCCTGCTACGATTTTTACGATTCATACATCTGGTCATACACGCACGCCGGTTGCGAGTACTACGCATCTGACCTTTCTGAAAAACATCACTAATAAGGTCAGTACCTATATGTCCTCCTAATGCGTCCCCTCCCGGCGTTTCCACTCACATCTACCTTGTAAAAACATTTTGTTAGTCGCCTTTCATTCATCCTCTCAACATGACCAAACCATCTCAGCATACCCTTTTCAATTTTTGTCACTACATCTGTTAACTCACACCGCTGTCTTATCACATCATTCCTCAGCCTATCATTTATAGTTAGACCACACGTGCTAAAACAACAACGCAGCGTAAATTATAGTTGTGATATTATGTATTTCCATCTGCCTAGCCTTTTTCCCAACTTTTTCGGCTTCCAGTCTAACTGGATGCAGCTGAATACCAGTATTTGACATGAAGCCACTACCTGAACTCCACAACCCAGTACCTGGGTAACACGATACCCCTTGGTAAGACTGATTGCCAGACTTTTAGGCATAACGGCCAACGGCGTAACGTGCTTTCCGAGGCACGGAGGGTTCCGATTATGTAATGGATGGTCACCCATCTACGAACCAACCGCGGCAAGCGCAGTAAGCTAACTAAGCTAAGATACCTTCAATTGACCCGTGCGGCTGTTATTATTTAGCCACGAGCCCCACTGTAATACTATGTATGTACTTAGAAGTTGTATCGTAGGCAGTGTCAACTTGCTGTCTATAGTTTTCTAAAAACCATTTTACGTTAAAATTAAAATTGGAGCATCGTCACAATCAATGCATCAGAAAGGAATCCTTTTCGATTAATTTCATGTAGACACTACATATGCCACATATATTCTGACTCAACATCATTGATGTTAGAATGAACTGTTCAAGTAATAAATATTTGCCGCCCAAAGACGCATCAAGACAGTCTATCAACAAATACCCAAATCTATAAATAACCCCAATCACTAATCATCTTAAAAACAAACTGACGATGACGATCCTAAGCTCCTAAAGCTATAATAAATAGCTGTCATCCCTTCAGAACTTCAGACGCAGGTGAATGACCTCAGCTATATCGGGATTGTCTTAGACTGCAGTTAAATCTTCGGATAGTGTCGCCACAATTTCTTGGGACAGGATTTGACGAAAGTGTAGTAAACAACGATTAGTTCGCGTTCAAGATGGCAGGTATCAGGAACATTGAAATATTTTCGTTGGTTGACTAATCTGCCCAGGTGTGTTGATTAAGAAAATGAATGGCCGCTCAGCAGTGGACACTGATTATGATGATTAATGCGTCGATGACAGTCAGGTGTTATTCAATAATAAGCTATTTCCCTAACGGCTGAAGGATTACTTTCTCCCAATGGTTTAGATTCCTCTGTCTTACACCATTTAAACGATTGTATACATATTGTTTAGTTGTATTTCTTGTTCTTTGTGCTCATATAAACTAACTAGAAGTCACCCAGATGTAAATGACACCAATAAGATGGATCGCAGTATCAACTGAAATTCTGATTTTACTGTATTTTGAGTACCTTAGCTATCTACAGTGTCTTTCAACTTTGTACGGACCATATCATCATGAAAAATATCTATTTCAAAAAGAAACATTTTTGTTTACTTTATATTGACCCTTAAACTTTCAACCCCACAATATTTCCTCTCCACAAACATTCATGGCTACCACAGGGGCATTGACAGTGATCCGGGGGGTTAGACAGATAAATCCTGGCTCTAAACAATTTACGACAGTTCTCTGTCGTATCGTGTCGTATCCGATTCGTCTTGCAGGTTTTTATAATGTCGACTTTATTACTTGTGCTGGGTTTAAAGGGACTTCAGGGAGGTTCGGTGTATCTATTGGATTAGGCTTAGAAAGACACATGGCTTCAGGTATTGGTGCTTTAAGAGCATTCGTTTTGATTTGGTCTACGTCGTGTGGGTAGACCCACACAATACCACATAATAGCTTTGGCTTTAGTTAAGACACAAATCTTGGACAATAATAATATTTTTTAAGGCAAAAGCGGCAGGGTATCCCGCGAAATTCAAATTTTCTTACGATTTTACAATTTACAGGTCAGTATCAGGTTGTGTGTTGATCTCAATATGATTCGCGGCCGTATCTAATATTTATAAGAAGAATTATAATCATTAAAATTGACAATACAACTCTCGAAGTTCATATAATCCTATTGAATGACTGTATCATGAAATCATGACATTAGAGGATTATTCTAACTTAAGGAATTGTACTGCTGATTCTAATGACTATAATTCTGTAAAGCCATATTTTTTACGGTCGCGAATCATGTTTTAATCGACATAAAACCTGACACTGACCCGCAAATGCAAAAAACATAAGAAAATTTTAATTTTGCGGGCTACCTCAGCGCATCCCCCTTAAACGAATATCTTTTGGTTTAAAAGAACACAATGTTTTAAAATTAAATTGGTGTATAACTTAGTGAATCAATGATGAGGTAAAGGGGTAATTAAATGAAAGAAACACGCTAACTTTGTCAATTACCTCATCAACTTCTTAACTTTTAAAAGTACTAATTACTTAAACTAATTACTAAGAACACTTTGTTCTAGGTAAGTACTCACTTTCTCTCCGCCTTGGTTTTACTAAACTAAATTATTCCGAGACTTGAGCGATCTAGGTACTTACCTAATCTTAAAAGGAAAATAAGTAGTTCCAAATGGTTATAAAACCATTTACAATTTGATAGTTCTGTAACATAGACAAGGCAATGAAAATGACCCATCAAGACTTTCGGAGTGTTTATGAAAACTACTTTTTCATGAACAAGGGGAAGTCACCCCTTAGCCATAAAAACTTGACAACAATAAATCTTATCTATCACTCTCAAAACGAGACAGTATTACAAAGTTATTGAACCCTTCTATTTATAGAAAGGGTAAATTTATAGACTAGTAACTACAACTATTAAATAATTTTCACTACAACATAGCGACTCTGTTTCCGTTAGGTGCAGGCAGAGAAGATAGTACACAAAATTTTCGCCAAGCGGGTCAAACCTATTGCCATTAGGGGTCGCAATACCGGTCCCTCTCTCCGAAACCGGTATTTTCGGTATTGAGTCTAGCAAAATACCGGGATCCCGGTATTTCCGGTATTTTCGACATTTAGAGAAATTATATTTATTTTATTAGTTTTTCTTTCCGTTAAAGTCATTAATCATTATAGTATAGTGAAATCTCTAATTTAAAAGGTATTATAAGTTTAAGTATAAGTTGTCAAACAATAAAAGAGCATTTTAATCAAAGAAAACGAGTATCTCCTTCCTATCAAAATTGTAACATTGCAACGGTTGGTTACAACTCACATAAAAGTAATAGTGTAAATATATATCTATATATATAAAAGAAAGACGGGTTTGTTACAACACTTATAACTCGAGATCTGCTGGATCAATTTTCATGGTTTTTGATTCGTTGGATTTGTCTCCTCCCCGAATAGCAGAATAACTACTAAAACATTTGAAACATTCACGAGAAAAAAAGATATGAAGAAAAATCATGTTTTTATAAATTTTGCACTTATGTTGTCCCGGTATACATACCATAAATACTAACAAAAAGTACTAGGCTTGCATGAACACGATAGTATTGCATCATTAAACACTACTTAATTCATTTTGTATGGAACGGGTTTTTTGATGACATCTCGAGAACGGATTGACTGATTTCGAAGTTTTTTTTTCATTCGTCTCGGCCTAGATAAGAAGAAAAATCATGTTTTCATCAATTTTGCATTCAAATTCAAATTCAAAATATTTTATTTCACATAAACCTATAAGGGCACTTATGAAACGTCAGAAGCTAGATGCACGGTTCCAATTGGTCGTTTCCTATGGAGAAGAGCCGGCAAGAAACTCCATGGTTACTCTTTTAAAAATAAATGGTATTTACAATGCTTTCAAATTACAGAGTTAATAGGTATGAGAGGACAGTGTAGGCCTATCAACAAGTACCAGGTACTTAGCAAGATAGAAAATGGTCGATAGATCTACAGTCTGTTAAGCCTACAACGTTCTCACATTCACAAATTCTAAAAGAAAAGAATCTATATAAAAGCAAAATCAAATAATAAAAATAAAAAGCTATTTAAACCAAATGACATAATTGCCACTACAGCTGTATGTAACAATACTTATTTGCTATAAAAAAATATATATATATATATATAATATTTTAGGTATATAATGTCAAATAACGAAGAGATTATGTCAAGGTAGTATGTAAAAGAAAAAAGGTAAAATAAAATAAAATAATCATCGTAATTTGGGAGCCGTTAATAGATATTTACATAGTTATGCCGTTAATGAGGTACCAGGGAAGCCACATGTGCAGAAGGAATTATTGCCAAACTTCCTTGTCTTCAACGTAGTCTTTAATCTTATAATATGCTTTTTTGATAAGGACACGTTTGATGTGGGTTTTGAACTTTCCATCGCTAAGTTCTGTAATCGTCTTTGGCAACTTGTTATAAAATCGAATACTGTTTATTACAAATGACTTACTAGTTTTAGTTAATCTAAATTTGGGTATCACAATTTCATGTTTACTACGTGTATTTATATTATGGAAATCGCTTCTTATTTTGAAAAGTCCCAAGTTTTTGCGAACATACAAAATACTTTCTAAGATATAAAGAGAAGGCTGCGTTAGTATATCAATTTCTTTGAATTTATTTCTAAGGGACTCGCGGGGACCCATTTTATAGATAGAGCGAATTGCCCTCTTTTGTAAAATAAAAATTGAATCTACGTCAGCTGCCGATCCCCACAGCAGAACGCCATAAGACATAATACTGTGGAAATAAGCAAAGTATACTAACCTAGCTGTGGCTACATCAGTCAACTGCCTTATTTTTCTTACAGCGTATGCAGCTGAACTTAATCTACCTGAAAGAGCTCTAATGTGGGCGCCCCATTGCAATCTCGAATCTAAAGTAATTCCTAGAAATACAGTTTCCGTAATAGCATCTAGTTTCTTGCCATCAAGTTTTAAATTTAGACCTACTTGAGGTACATTTGGTAATGAGAACTTAAGACATTTAGTTTTGTTCGCATTAAGTAAAAGATTATTAGCTGCGAACCATTTCGAAAGAACTGCCAGACTATCATTGACATGTGTGACATCCGTATCTTTTCTATCTATTTTAAAAATAAGAGAAGTGTCATCAGCGAATAGAATTATATCTGATAAGTTAGCCATCATGTAAGGAAGGTCATTAATATAAACTAGAAATAGGAAAGGGCCAAGAATTGATCCTTGAGGCACGCCCATCTTTACTAGAGACCCCAAGGACGTCGCCCCGTTAACGTTTACTTTTTGCTGCCTATTTGATAGATATGAAAGAATAAGATCAGCAGCAGGTCCACGAATTCCGTAGTGGTGTAATTTACAGATCAGTGTTTTGTGGTCAACGCAGTCAAACGCTTTTGAGAGGTCACAGAAAATGCCAATTGCATCCTGGGATTTCTCCCAGAATTCCAAAATGTGACTGATGAGTTTTACTCCTGCGTCAGTCGTCGACCTACCTTTCGTGAAACCAAACTGGTGACTATGTAAAATTCCATTTGAGTTAAAATGTGACGACATCTGGTCTAGCATGATTTTTTCATATATTTTACTCAATGCTGGTAGCACAGATATAGGTCTATAATTGGAGGGATCACTCTTAGTACCTGATTTGAAAATTGGTACTACTTTACTATGTTTCATTAAATCAGGAAACGTACCGCTATCTAAACATTGATTAAATATGCCTGTTAGGACAGGGGCAATTGTGTCAATAATATCTCTAAGAACCTTAACGGAAATCCCCCATAAGTCTTCTGTGTTTTTTATGTTAAGACTTTGGAATGCTTTTTTAATTGTGTCAATAGAAATAGGCTTGAATTCAAAACTTGGAATGTCCTTACTGAAGTTTTCTTTTAAAAGAGATTCAGCTAATATAGATGATGAGGGGAGAGATTTTGTAACCTCTATTGGAATGTTGGTAAAGAAATTTTCTAGTGTCTCAGCAACTTTTAACTTATCTGAAATGATTTCATTATTAATTTTTAGAGACAATTCATTCTGATCTCGCTGTTTTGTGTTTCCAGTTTCTTTGTTAATTACCTGCCACACAGCTTTTATTTTATTATTTGAAATACTAATTTTGTTACTTATTAATTTAGATTTAGCTTGGGCGCAGACTCGTTTGAATATCTTAGAATAGTTTCTGACATAATTATGAAGGGCTTGATCAGAAGTTAATGATTTCTCGTTGTACAAATTATATAAAATATCTCTGCTTTTTTTAATGCCAGCAGTGGCCCATTCATTGAATTTTGGTTTAGCATTGATGGTTACTTTTTTTACAGGACATGCTTTATTGAATTCATGGCATACTGTAGAAAATAATGTACCGTAGTTTATATTGGGGTCTTGTGAATCAAAACTAGCAGTTGAGAGATTGCTAAGAACATTATTATTAAATCTCTTCAATCTATTTTTAGTGAGAGGTCTTAATTCAATGGTTTTATCTAGATGCAACTTTTTATCTAAGTCAAATGATACAAGTTGACCAGTATGATCAGACCTGACGCCACTAATTAAGCACGAGTCTTGTACTTTACAATTAGTAAATATATTGTCAATGCATGAAGCTGAGGTTGCTGTTATTCTAGTCGCTTCATTAAATATACATTTTAAATTGAATGATTTAAACAATGATATAAGCTTACATTTATCGGGTGAGTTAACTAATAGATCAATATTTAGGTCACCACAAACAAAAACTAATTTATTATCTTTAAAAAGTTTGCTTAGTATTTCTTCCATAATTATTAAAAATGATGACAAGTTTGAGGCTGGTGGTCTATAAACACATAGGAAAGTATGGCCCTCAACCTCTGCACATGCTACCTCACATAAGCGATCAACAGAGCAAGCAGTGATATCCTTCCTTTCCTTATGCCTGAAGCAACTATTACATAATATCAAGGTACCACCCCCTATTGAGGATCTGTTATACGCACTGGCAACTGAAAAACTATTTACATTAAACAGCATCCTATCCGGTCTTAACCAGGTTTCACAAAAACATAAGATATCTATTTGATATTTATCTATTAACAATTCCACGTCTAGAATTTTGCCAGAGAAGCGATTAATATTTTGGTGATACAGTAAAATATTCTTATTATGCTTCTCTATTGTCGAGTCTAAATGTTTAAAGAATCTATTACAGTATTATTAGAAATACTAGATAATACTGTTTCGTCACTTAACCTAGTCTCAGTTAAATTATCAATAACTGCGTGTATATTGTAAGCTAACAAAGTAGCCAATACATGTTGACTTTTCTTGGGAAGAAACATATGTTCCCGAATTAATACAAAATCTCTAACAAAATTGTTAGTATCAAAATACAATAAACGGTCACTATGACGACATGTCAAAATATGCATTAGGTTGTTTAAACTACAAATGTAATCGTTTTCTTCAGCATACAAATTATCTGAATAAGGCAATGCACATAATATTAATTTACCTAATTTTAATTTAAGTAGGGTTTCGACACCATTAACTATGTCCCTTTTTGTGATGTTCAGACTGTTTCCAATTAAAAGAACTACAGTAGTCTGCTCATTCATTTGTGTGTTTTTTATTTTATGAACAAGCTCATTAAAATGCAGGTTATGGTAACAACAGTTAACCATGGTATGTTTAGATCGGTTATTTAACAAGGCTCCAAAACCTGCTCCTAATCTATCAGAATATACCAAAACATTACTTTGAGTGGGATTGACAGATTCTATGGTATGAGTTAAAGTGGGTGAAGTGGCAGGAACAACATGCTGTGACATGAGAGGTGGCGGAGTGGGAGCACAACTACAGGTGAGGTTGTTTGTCAGCGACTCGTACCTCTCTGCGTTGTACTTCACCAAATCTACCAACTCACAGGCCTCCTGCAAGCGCTCATTTAACATTTGCTGACTTGACTCATACTTACAAGATATTTCCTTAAGTGTATTTTCCCTGCTCAGTAATTCCTTTTGAAGGTTTTGTATCTCAATATCATACATTTGTTTGCTACTTTCTAACTTAATATTACATAAATTTAGTTGGCATTTTAAGTTAATACGTTCTTTCCTAAGATTAACATTAAACTTATAAACACTTTGTGACTTCAAGAGTTTCTTGTACTTTTTTATATTTTTACTAATTTTAATATACTTCTTAATTTTATTATGACTAGTCGCATTTATGATATCCCCCGTTAGAAAGTAGGTAGGTAGGGTAGGTAGGTATGTAAGTAGGTAGGTAGGTAAGTAGGTAAGGTAGGAATGTAAGTATGTAGGTAGGGTAGGTAGGGTAGTAGGTAAGGTGGGTAGGTAGGGTAGGTAGGTCGGGTAGGTTAGTAGGGTAGGTAAGTAGGTAGGTAGATAGGTAGGTGCGCCATAGATAAGTACTTAGTGCTTCCGTGCGAAGCCGGGGCGGGCAGCTAGTAATATATAAAAGTAATAGTGACGCGTTAGAGCTCGTACAGGAAAAGAGGCGGCGGTGTCACTACTCGCATGGGAGGATTTGCGATTTGTAGCGTTCTGTGATGAATACCGAAAATATCGTAAAACCCGGTATTCAAAAATTCAATACCGGTATTGTGAAGGCTTCTTTTCGGTCCGGTATCCCGGTATTTTCGGTATCCGGGATCCCGGTTTGCGACCCCTAATTGCCATTCATCGCTCATAATGTCAGACTCCGGGCTGTTACTGAAAAATCCTACCGTCCATTGTGTCACCCTATGTAATATTTCTACATTTTATTTGTATAATTATATTCTAATCCTAATGAAATAACTCAATAACACTTATCCCCGTTTTTTCCAACACTAAGCTACACCTAAATGACAGCCTCGATAAAAGCGCGCTGATTTTCAACGCTCGGCTCAGCGCCAAAAGTTGAAAATCCTACAGCGCGCTTTTATTTAGGCATTCATTTAGCAGTCGCCTAGTGTTAGTGAAAATGGGCACTAGCCCGACCTGAGGAATGCACTCAAGACCGCTGAGCAGTCGCCTTACTTATAAAACACACAACTAACTACTGGGTGACAACTAATTCGACAATTTGAACTTTCAACAACAATAGTTCGAATCAAACACTGAAGTTTACTGTCTTCTAAACTTAGCTTCCTCAGTTCAAGGCACTGAGCTAGAAATAGACAGACAAAACAACAAGTTCAGTTAGGCTCAAATAAGACAAGTAACGTACTGAAGGTACTTCAGACTTGTCCGTAAGGAGAGCTTCTGTAGCTAAAGGACTCTAGACTATTTTATTTTTATATGTTACTATTTTAAGACGTTTTCTTATGGCATTCTTGCTTGTGTAGGGAGGAATGAGATTATAATAGGATACAGCATTGTTTAAGGCCGACGGGAACATGTCTAAGTCAAGGCATGGATAAATAAAGTAACGTTTAAGGCTTCCACAGACAACGCGACTCTAGTAGAACAATTTCTATGAAAAATTTCATCGAAATTTTTATACGAGATTCGCGACGCACCTTCACGTCGGTCCTGTCTGCGGGTGCCTTAAAGATCTCGGTCTTAATCATGGTAGAAAAGGCGTTCTTTTAAGTGTTGAAAACAACTTCGTGGTAAACAACCATGAATATAAATACGAAGTAAATATACCAGATCAAGAGAGCAATAAGAACTTGATAAATAATGGAGACCCGTATTTTTCTTTTTCTTCTTGTTTGTCGACTGGAGTTACGAGTGGCCTGGCGTGTTTTGGCTTCCTACCAATTTAGTTGATTGGTATGGTTATCCTACCATCTGGCACTGGCTGGTAGTGGCTAAAGATCTGGATGCAAATGCAGTTTAATATAGGGTTTACGATTCACTCTTAAAACATGGACCAATTATCATAAAACAAAGTTCGAAAACGCCCAATTAATATCAATTAATCGATGAACATAATAATCGTGTGACATTTAGCAATTATAATCAATGTTTAATTAATAAGCAATCAGCTTTGAACGGTCTTGTTTTAATACCGACTGAGAAGGTTAATTCATTAAGTATATCGATTTTAAATAAAATATACAAAATTATTTACTATAGCAGCTTATGTTCAATCATAGCTTAATCAATATAATACATACATACATACATACATACATAAACTCACGCCTTCTTCCCATAGGGGTAGGCAGAAGCTACAGAACGCCACCTGCTACGATCCTTACATACTCCTTTTGCCTCGTTTACGTGCATACATCTGGTCACACACGCATGCCGGTTGCGAGTACTACGCACCTATCCTTTATTTTCAATATAATACAGTGCGAAATAAACGAACGAAAATATGTTTTGTTGTCTGTCCAAAAGTCAGTTTGTCATCGTCAGAGGCATCGCTTAAAAAAATCAATTCTAGTCTATAGGTAGTCTATGGGGCAGTTGCGAGGCCAGTCTTACTTAGAGTAGAACAGGATAATCGTGTAAGTAGAACAGAGAGGAAACGATAATAAGAATCAACATACCATCAAAGTCAAAAGTCAAATAATTTATTTAAATTAGGCACAAAAAAGGCACTTTTGAACGTCAACATTTAAATAATAATTGATTCTAGTTGCCCCTTCCAAAAGGTAGTTTTCGTATGGAGAAGAATGGACAAGAAACTCCACCGTTACTCTTTTAAAATGTTTTCACAATATCTTGTATACATCAATTATATAATTATATGTGAAGACGATGCACCTAGAATAAGATTACTATACCACGTTAGGTAAAAATAATGAAAAATTAAGGAATTACAGATAAATTAATCATGTGATAGATGCATGGTGCTCACATATTTACAAACATTGTAAAATTATACGATATTCCTAGCATTTTTACAACTAATATAACTCAGTGTGTGAGTTCGAGTAATCACAGAATGTAAAACCAATATTAAAAAAAATATATACGAGTATATATTATACAATTAAATTAGCAACCAGTTAGATTTTGTCTAGATTCTAAATTGTCCTATGGAGCAGGACCAGCATGTTTCCAAGCATTTTTATCTTGGATATAATCCTCTAATTTGTAATATGCTTGTTTGCAAAGTGTATTTTTTATATGAGTTTTAAATTTTCTTTCATTTAATTCTAATATATCACAAGGTATTCTGTTGTAACATTTAACACAGTACCCCATAAAAGATGTATGTACTTTAGATAGTCTGAAAAATGGTTGATTTATTTTATCTTTATTTCTAGTATTAAAATTATGTCTATCACTTATTTTGTTAAAAAGATGTAGATTTTTTCTCACATACATAATATTTTCATAAATGAATTGGCAAGGTACCGTCATAATATTAATCTTTTTAAATAGTTCCCTGAGAGATTCGCGACGACGTAGATTATAAATGGCTCTGACAGCTCTCTTTTGTAAAATAAAGATAGATTCAATGTCAGCAGCCCGACCCCACAGTAAAATGCCATACGACATAATACTGTGGAAGTAACTAAAATAGACCAAACGCGCGGTTTCTACATCTGTTAACTGTCTTATCTTTCTAACAGCATAAGCGGCTGAACTTAGCCGCCCCGCGAGAGATGTTATATGGGGTCCCCATTGTAACTTCTCGTCTAGCGTGATTCCTAGGAAAACTGTTTGATTAATAAATTCCAGTTTTTCTCCATTCAATATGATGTCACATTCGCTACTTCTAACATTTGGTAATTTAAATCTAATGCATTTGGTTTTTTTTTTATTTAGTACCAGATTATTTACCGTAAACCAATCTTGGACCTGAACAATAAAGCTATTCACGTCGTCAAGATTTTGTGACCGTCGGTTTATTTTAAAGATCAATGATGTGTCATCAGCAAATAACACCATCTTCGGTTGATTTTGAAATAATTGGGGTAAATCATTAATATAAACTAAAAAGAGGAATGGACCCAATATCGAACCTTGAGGAACGCCCATTACCATTTCAGACCCTAATGAGTTTGTGCCGTTGACTTGAACTTTAACCTTTCTATCTTTCAGGTATGATCCAAGCAAATCAAGAGCTGTATTCCTAATCCCATAATGCTCCAGTTTCAGCAGAAGTGTCTCATGTTCCACGCAATCGAACGCCTTCGAGAGGTCGCAAAAGATTCCAATGGCATCTTGTGCTTCTTCCCAGGCGTTAAAAATGTTCTTTATTAGGGTGACACCGGCGTCAGTGGTACAACGCCCTTTGGTGAAACCGTACTGATGATCATGAAAGATGGAATTTTTATTAAAGTGACGTAACATTTGATTGAGTATCAACTTTTCAAACACCTTACTGAGAACTGGCAGAATCATCACCACCATCACCTGTAGGTATCAGTATTACCACTGGTATCGGGTATCGTGTTACCCAGTACCTACCTAACTAGTTTGTGGAGGTCAGATCAGCAGTCGCTCCACGTAAAATAGTGGTATTCAGCTGCATCCGGGTAGCCTGGAAGCCGATCCCAACATAGTTGGGAAAGGCTAGGCAGATGACGATGGTATTTGCGAGGCCAGTGGAGAAACAGCAAACTTTCTCGAACAAAATCATCACGTTTTGTCTTCTCTCGTTCTGTGTTTATATTCTTCGATATATTAGGTAAACATCACCTGCCTAGCCTTTTCGCAGTCTAACCGGATGCAGCCGAATACCAATATTTTACATGGATCGACTGCCTATCAACCTCCAGAACCCACTTACTGGGTAACACGATACCCCTTGGTAAAACGGATATAGGTGACAGCATTTTAATTCTTATAATCGTATCATATCTTGTTCTACTTACATGATTATCCTCTTCTACTACGAATGGGTACCTAATCCGACTTTTGGCACCTAACATATTAACCCACTCGATGTGTGCCTACTGGGGCGTTAAATTGGTTCCATTTATCAGCTCAGTAAACACGGCTAGCCTACATCCGAGATCTGTTTACTACCACAACAATGTAAACAATGTACTTGTTATAATGTGTGTACTGGTTGTATGTGATTCATCTAATGTAGTTGTATTCGGTTAGTACAAACGGTTTTATTTTTTTTGTTTCAGAAATTATTAAATAACTTCTCCCGCTCTGAGCACAGCGGGAGGGCGTGTCAGACTCTTACTGACTAAAACCCACCCATGTTCCTTCAGTTGCCTGTATTTTGCCAGGGGCCACGTATCCCTTTCGGACTTTCCCGCGACCCCGGCAGTAGTGCTGACATCTCTTCGAGGCGCACGTGGAACACAACGCGCCGTTGACCCGGGCCTGGTCCTTATCGGACGGCGAGCTACCCATTGTTCACCGTCCGCAAGCCCGCGCCTACGGTGGCAGGAAATCGGCCTGGGATTCCCGACGCCCAGGGGGTCTCCTGCGGCAGCTAGGGGCGTGAGGGCGCGACATTTGCCTCTCCCTCGCGCGTTCCGCCTCCTCCTTCGCGAGCACTACTGCTTCGCAGAAGGACGTGATGGATTCCCATGCCCTCTCGCTCCGTACCATGGCCTGGACCAGGGCCGGACGCGAGAGATCACCGCCGCCGATCGCCTCCACGTTAGTACATACTTTAAAACTACTCGATGGATTTTGAGAACATCAATGTTTAAACAATGTCTAGTACTTGTAACAATGAGTTTACTGCCTGTAATACATATCTAAATAAGATAACATAGTTGTATGTGCGTGTCTTCGCTTATAATATCCAAACTTGCGAACTTGCTTGTTTTGTTTGTGCAGAATAAACATATTTCTTTCTTTCTTTCTTCTTTAAACTACTTGGTGGATTTTTATCTGTTTTTTACCATCGTGTAGAAAAATTCTTTAGGAAGGTTTATGTGTCAGACTCAAAGAAATTGTTATACTTTCTGTGGTTACACTTCTACCACATTATTCAATAGCACCTGTACGAAACCGCGGAAGGTCGTAGCATGAAAAGAAAAACAGCCTTAAGCCATTAAAGATAGAAGCATAAATGAAAGTAAATACGGTCGTTAGATGGTGTTAAGGTCCCAAGGAACGATTTTTCAGCTCCTCCTGTAGATCACATCAAAACAATCTTCCGACGTTGTCTTTAAAAATACGGAAGGTGTGAATTTAATACAAGTAAACATCAAAGTTGAAGATACATTCTCTAGGGGACGTCGTCTTGAAAGTAACAAACACTATAGGGGTGCGAAAACTGCGAAAAGTATAAAACTAGCGAAGTTTTGAAGTTAAAATACAAGTTGTCTATACTTTATATCCCTCGAGAAATAGAACTTGGAGTCACGAGAATATATGAATAAGTTAGATTTCATTTAAAGTTTAAAATAAACTAACAGCATCAACAAGTTTTATGTATATTTAGTCTCATGATAGGGTATTGTTAGCTAGGATCTGCCAAGACGAACCAAACACAAAAAGCGGGGCACTAACCACCTTTTCTCGAAGCGTTTTGTCATATTTTCAAACCCTCATAGTTTCGGCCTGGTTAATGCTAGAGAGCTCAAATTCTCAGGATAAGATGTAATTAGCAGCTTTTTATTTTGTATTCTTTCTTTTTACTTGTGTGCCTTTTAGTCTGTGCTAACTAAATGTGTTTTCTTTCTTTCTTTCTAGCTTTTTTACTTTGGATTTTAGTAAAACCTAAAAAACGTCGATTTCGTTACTCATTCACTCACTCAAGGCCTAACACTACAAATCTCACATCTTGGTCAAAATGTACGGCTTGACCGTTCCATTGAACTATTGTATCTTACCATACCATAAGTCCATAAGTTTGTCTGTGCGACGGACGCGAAACGGCCAAGCCGTACATTTTGACCAAGATGTGAGATTTGTAGTGTTAGGCCTTGAGTGAGTTCATTGTGAGTTCTCGATCATTGTACTGTAGAATTAGGCTTTGGAGAGTTAGGGGCTTGGCTCTCCATGAGTCCTGATAACTTTTTAACAGTGAAAGCGTTATGTAAGTCTTGACTACCTACTTTATATGAAATGTTCTTCCACGTAGGGTTAACAGGTTCCATAAACTATTATTAGATAGTTGTTGCCGCAATGATTGAAAAATCGAGACGATGGAATATCTATTCGGCAAAACTGCTTTCTGTGGAATTGCATGATTCATGACAATATTCAAGAATATTTTCGATATGTCACAGTCCCATTACCTTTCTAGTTTTTAGGGTTCCGTAACCAAAGGGTGCCAAACGGAATCCCATTACTAAGGCTCCGCTGTACGTCTGTCTGTCAGCGGGCTGTATCTCATGTAACCGTAACAGATAGAAGGTTGAAATTTGCACAGATTGTGGAGTTTTATTACCGCTACAACAACAAAAAGTAAAAATATGATAAAGTTTTAAATCCAAGGCGGTCCCCATACAAGAAACGTGTTTTTTTCGGCGTTTTTTTTTGTACGGTAGTACGGAGCCCTTCGTGTACGAGTCCGACTCGCACCTGCCTGGTTTTTCTTTTTTATTAATGCGCATCTCTGCTATGCACCACACAGCAGAATTTTTGACGAAGAACGAAGAAAAACTCACTTGTCCAGTATCAGAACAAAATAGTTCAAAATTCAAACCAGGGGAACGAGACATTTAGCATTCGCTTTGAAAGCGTTTCGTATTTTTACAACGACTTTATGTCAATCCAATATATTTTTGACCGTTGCATCATCGTTATCGCTGATAGACTGTCACTTTGCCTAGGCCTGCTGAACGCAGAACGATAGAAGCATGGACGAACAAAAAAAGTCTGACAGATTCTCGCTAACAAGAAACTGTGTCACTCAAGTCGGCCAGCTCGTTGTACGCAGGCCGGCACGCACATATTCACACATTAGTTGGTCAGCCAATAGTCATGCAAACGTCAACACTCACACAAAAATATTCACCCATACGTACAGCGAGCTGGCCGACTTGAGTGACACAGTTTCTTGTTAGCGAGAATCTGTCAGACTTTTTTTGTTCGTTCATGGATAGAAGATTTTAAAATGTTCTTTTATTTTTGCTAGAAATAATAGTTGTCTAGTCCGCACGCGACTGCTAGTCACCGTCTTAGGTATGTGAGCGGTGAGACGAGGGAGGACACCATTGACAAAATGGGCAGACTGAGTTAGCTTGGTCTTTGTCTACCTCCCCCGTCTCACCGCTTACATTCCTCAGACGGTGACTACCAGTCGCGCAAGGACTATAGTTCAACTAACATGGTCGACTGTTCCTCATGAACTAGATAGCTACCCAAATGTGGCGCCTGCTGTAATAAATAAACATTTAAGCTACGGAAGACATTTCCGATAGCCTTGGCATTCGCTTAATGTTACTTTTATTTTAAATGCTAATTATTGTGTTTAATGTATAGCTAAATGATGAGTAAATGGATGGTCTATTTATTTGTTTAAGGCTGGATTCACATCACACGGTTTGTATCTACACGAGAATAGATTTGTATTTGTGTTTATAATGAATAAACTTAAAACTACTGGACCGATTTTAAAAATTCTTTCACCAGTAGAATGCTATATTATCACTGAGTAACATACGCTATAATTTATAAAGATATCACGCGGGTGAAGCCGCTGGCGGAAGCTAGTATGCAATATTTTGATGTAACTTGATTATTTACACAAAATATTCCGTGGCCTTAAATATGCGTTAGATAATAAATTAAGATAATGTCATTGTCACCACAGATTACGACATTAAACCTTGCATAAAACAACAAGTCAACAATTTCAAAATAACTAAAATAGAAATGTAAAAAAATACAATAAAGTAAACATTTTAATTTCGCGAGCCATAAAAATGCATCATCTATGCAATCTGCATGACTACTATAAAATATGACTGGCTATCAAGTTAGAAATTTGTGAAATCGTTAATATTTGATTGTAAAATAAATATTAGTGTTGGTTCAGACAGTCACGCGTTGTCGCGTGA
This sequence comes from Xanthia icteritia, assembly GCA_949128155.2. Classification (NCBI taxonomy): domain Eukaryota; kingdom Metazoa; phylum Arthropoda; class Insecta; order Lepidoptera; family Noctuidae; genus Xanthia; species Xanthia icteritia. Next base: position 23,380,872 of record OX421933.2, read on the forward strand.
TTAGAAGTTCGCCTGTACTTAAATGATTAAATAAATAATAAATGTTGAGGAACGTTCCAATGAATTAACGCGCGGCAAACCATGTAACAGCTTTGTCAAGTCGTATTAACGTAGGCCTAAGTGCTTTGCACGACCTAAGTTAAAGACCAACTTTCAGTCAGTATAAAATGGAACTTTGCTCATGTTCTGTTAACGCTTTCATAAACCGAGTCAAGAGGACGACAAGAATAGTTTAGGTTAATTGCTTGTTTTTGCATATAATTGTCACACTTCCAATTTATACACTTTTAATCATTACAAACCGGATCAGTGTCATCATTTCTAAGGAATATTGACACTGACAGCTCTTGAATGCGGATTAATTGTACTGATCGTGTTCAATTTCATTTATGAAACACGCACTTAGCATGTCCAACTGGCAAATAAAGATAAAAAAAAACATTTGGGGGCAGTCTTTGGGGACTGCCGATAGAAGTGAAAACAGCGTGCGGTGACGATGACGCGAGTTTCACGCTTTTTGTTCACCCAAAAAGTGCTCAACGCGGCTAAAGAAGTTTTCACTTCAAAAAAACTCAACTGAAACCGCGCGTGAATCGCCTCATCTAAACAAGCTCTTAGTTGCATTTTATTAAACTGCAAAAACTAGTGTCTATCCGTCTCTAATGGGTCTCCTGACCCTAATGATGCACGGACATTGCCTCACACGGCGAATATTGTTAACTATGTGTTTCAATACTTGTATAATTGGGCATGCATGACTTTTGCTTGCGTATGTACATACTACCTATTTGCGTAAATCGCGTAGACACTTTGAAAGAGGAAGGAAGTCTTTTAATTCAGTTGCTGGGTAATAAAAAGTCAATAATGTTACCATAAATGTCGTAAGAGGTGATTTAAAATCATTAGAGCAGTGTGCTAACTCTGCTAATTACAAACGCTGCAATGGTCTCGCCATTGTGAGTTTTTTGACAGATTTGTCATACAAGATCTGACAAAAACTCACAATGGACCATTACAACGTTTGTAAATTAGTAGAATTAGGCCCCAGGTGTATGAGCAAAGACTTCAGAAGTCATGGCAATGACTCAGGAGAGATGGAAGAAGTGTTGGCAGATCAACAGCTAATGAGAACTCAGACCAAATAAAACACCTAGACATAACGCTGTCAATAGTGACGTGAGGCCGGTTTCGTTAACATGTTTGCACTTAGTGAGGTGGAGTTTGATTGTAAATGGTTGTAAATGTGTGCGTGTGAGCGTGTATGCACAGAATGGAGGTGTAATTTCGGCATGTTTCACTACAATGATGCCGATGAGGGAAGAAGGACCGACTTTTGCAAAAAAAAAATATCTGAGACCCATTTCGCCCGATAATTAAATATCATTAGTGATAACTAGAATTACCCACTCAGCAATATTGTCAGTGTTGAAATTTTCACAAATTCATGACGTTAATTTAAAAGGTTCATAACGTTAACGAGCATTAATTAATTTTAGCAACTCTCATTTAAAGAGGCTGATCCTTATTATATTTTAGTATTGAAGAGCTGACAGGCATCTTGTTAACTTAAGACTTCCATTAACCTTCAGCGAAGAACTTTATCAAACAGATGAGTGATGGCTTTGAAGGAAACATTACATTAAATCGACAGTTTGGATGATTTGTCAGTAACTTTTAGTAAATGGCTCAGTGGCGTTGGCGAGAACCACAACGTAGATAATATGATGATACACATAATCCTGCCGTAAGATATGTAAATATAAAAAAAACAACTTTGATCACCAATTCAGCCTTTACCCAACAATATAGGGGTCGGCTTCCAGTCCAACCGGATGCAGCTGAATACCAGTATCTACATACATATATCTTACATGGAGACACCCTGACGGTACCTTAGAGAAAAACGGGTTGTCAGACTTTTGGGGTTCAATTTCGTCTGCCAATTCTGGCAAATTGTCCACGACTGCCAAAAATTCTACCTACTGAAGACCAATTATTCTTAAAATACTACTTATACCAGACGTCCATGATTAGCTTCCAATGTTGCTAAGTAACACACGATTCTTACCTGGAAAGAAATAAAAACAAACATTAATTATATTGCAATTAAAAACATATTAATGCACATGAATTACTTTAGTTATGTAATCAAATTACTTTATAGCACAATATATAATGGCGAAGGTATTAAATGTACGCCTACTGACTACCTTGAAAGGCATATAAGTGAATGCAGTTAATTTACAGTATGATGTTAGTGTACTATTGAAGAAGTTCATATCTATACACCGAAAGGACTATTTCTGCTTGCAGCGCTCAACCGCTATAGAACCGGATAACAGATGTGGTCATCGTGTCCACGGGATTTTGTTTTCGAACTGCTCAGATATGAAGTTCTTCGACCGTACCTACTAAACTATTCTACTGATGGAAGTTTCAAATAAACATTCAATGATAATTGATAACAACACCTATAAATAAGATCTATAAGGTTGCACTTGCAAGTCACAAAACGTCAAAGTCAGTTGTTGCTCTAAAACCTGATGTGACAGTACCATAGTTTTAACCCTAGTGAATTTTAAATTTCATGGGAGTTTTTATCAAAAGTGTAAAGACAAACTACTTAGCCCATTTTGAAATAATTAAACCCGGATATGAATGTAGAGAGCCGGGGACTTTACAAGACAAAACTTTAGCAACGTGCCTAGATCCTACTATCACGAGGAAGAAATCCGGGGAAGCCCAGATAAACCTATGATAGCCCTAAAACAAATACACTGTTTAGGCTAGAGTATAGATATGATATACAGACAACAAGATACGATTAGTGATTGATAGTGAACGGTAGTCATTATAAAGAAAAAAGATTCGATTTTCGGATGTTTGTTTGTTACGCTTTCACGCTAAAACGGCTGAACGGATTTGGATGAAATTTAGCACATGGGTAGACCATGACCTAGGTTAGGACATAGGACTTTTTATCCCGTAATTCCCGCGAGATCGTGACTTATGCGGGTGAAACCGCGGGGCGCAGCGTGTTATTTATACATTTGTATTGTGATAATGACGTCGCTGCGGGAGGCCTATGTCCATGTCGGGACGTCTTTCGGCTGCTATGATCATGATGAAGAAATGCCTTGCTCGGCCGATTCCCTGAAAGACAGTCTAATTAACAGACACAATATAGACGCTAGACAAATCGAAGATCATTCGTCTCGAATATTCCGATCTAGTCTCCCCGCAGTCTGGAGTCTGGACCCTCGGTGCAAACAATCAATGCAACCTTGAATCAATTGGTCATAGTGGGCCACATGTCAAACGTGATAGAAGTTAGCAGGCATGATGACGTTAGATAGTTATTGGATGACTTTTATATTTAAGATATATAGGTACACAATATCATAATATAAACGAAGATGATAAAGATACGTTGTACGGAATAGTATACTCTTAATTTTATGTAATTTCTCCATTTATTTTATTAATTTCAATATCTGTAATTTCTCCATATAAATTACAGATATTGAAAGGAGAAATTGTACACACGGCTACATACCAAGCTATAAATTTCCATTATAAACTGACCTCGCATTATACAGAAATCATTTATAAAGAAAGAAAGAATGAAAAAAATAAAATAAATTTATAATGCGCGATCAGCACAAACTGGAAATGTATAGCTTGATGTGTAATCGTGTGTACATATGGTGATACAATGGGCGGTCTTATCGCTGTTATATATCAAGATGATGAAAGTGCACCCAGATCTGCAAATTCTTTACACTCCTTATTAATCTACTTCTAACACGATTAATAACTAATCAACAACAACACTAACATATAGTCTGTGGCGTGCTTTGCATGCAATAGAACACGTGTCACACATTGATACTACGAACACGTACAGTGCCCTTATTTAGCAAACATGTAGGTGATAATATAGGTGTTAAACTCAGGTGGTATTTAAATAATAAGGTGTAAGAAAAATACGACCAGGATGAGACTCGTACAGACCAGGGAAGCATGGCACAAAAGGGAGCAGGACTATACTCAGCTGTCGGTGAAATTGTTCCATCTGCCAATAACGATGATGTCGATGAAGAAGCATATTATTAGTACCTACTTCAAAGATGCAGGTACTAATAATGAAAGAGTAGAGAAGCACGTAGTTACAGAAACAGGTAAAGATCTAACTAGTGTATGACCATGTACCTAAGATGGAAAAAAACGCACGAATAAAAAAAAATGCCTGTAGTTTGTAGCACAAAGGTTTTATTTATATTAAAATATCGTCATGCACTTAAGCAAGGTATTTAAAATAAACGTCAAAGACATAACAGCTATCAGCTAAAATACTACAGACAAAAAAAAACAAAACACGTTATATTAATAATTCCAAAATAGTCTACGTTTATCACATGTGTCCCTCACAGCAGAGCAAGCTAAAAAACGCAATAACTCGTTCAAACGAAGGACATTTTCATCGCATTACATTCGTCACTACTTGAACGGTCAACTACAACAATTCAGTTCACGGACAAAATATTCATGAAAATCTGATCTGACATGAAATTTAAAGAGTTTTAAGTCTTAGTTATTACGTGAAATACTCAAAACAATGTATCAAATCATCTTGTATCATCTTTAGATGATAATATTATGTGAATGTAACCGTGTCAGTCGGATTTTATTGCTGACTGACCACGGTGCCTCGTTATATTAGCTTCTTATTCGTAAACAAATTGTATTCGTTTGAAAAGCGTGCTCAAAACAAAGGAGGTTTTAACAATACAATGAGATTACAATGGCAGTGATCTCCGAGTTGTCTTGGAACAAAACAGCTGTAAAGTCAGTTCAGCATTAGATACATAATATTGAAGTGTTAAAGTTGGAGAATTCCTATTGATCTGATAGATGAGGTTTTTTCATCTAACCATTCAATAAAGCAAAGATATGTTAGAATGATTTAGAACTGATGATAGTAAGGTAAACGATAAAGTTTTTTAGTGCCAATTGGGAATCAAACTTGGAAATGCATGCAAAAATTGTATGAGACTCGTTTTCTTGCCTGAATAGAGATCATAGAGTATCATGCTAGCGGAAATTTCACCTCTGTGAAACTATTCAAGAATTTTATGAGTATTTTTCCGCTAAGTGTAAACAAAGTAACCCAATGAACGACACTTTGCTTGCAGAAGCACTTACTACTAAAACTTAAGTTCTTTGTTTACATTATAAAAGAAAAACGTCAACTTAGGTAAATAACCGTTTTGAAAGCCTTTAAAAACTTACCAAGTCTCTTGTTTTTAAATTCTCTTAAGGGGATTACATCGCTCAAATCCCAAAAACACCGTATGTTTAGAGAAGTTTGTAGATGAATCCTTTTGTGCGATTTCCATATAAAAAATATATGTTATACTTAAGGTCATCACAAATACATTGTATTGTTTAAAACTGTAATAAACTTTCCCAATTTTTGGATAAAAATCGGAGTAAATAGGTCCTTTCAAAACCTAAATTGTAAATTTTCTCTGTAACGGCAGAATAGTTTGGCATGATTTTTTTACCAAAAAATATGTAATGACGTATTTAACAATTTGTATTGTTTATTTTTTCTTGTTTCTCTTACAATTTTTGAATAATAAATAAAAACCTGAAATATCACCAATACCCCGCGAGAAGCACCCCCGCAATGCCTGTGACGCGTACTTGGGGCACGACACATTCAGTGTCTGGATGACTCTTGTGACGGGTGGACTATACGCGTGTTATTTTTTAAAAATAAAACTCGAAAAGTTCAGCTTTTAAATGATTTTTGAATGAAATCATATTGTAAATAATATAATTATAAATATTTCGTAAAATAAGAATAGAATTTAAGGTTGTAAATATCTATAAAGTAGATTGTAATTTCGTTTTATTTTTTGAACCTGACATAGACTAAGCGTGACTATGCCTAAATACAAGAAAAAATGTAAAGTGAAGCGTGGCCGAGCTCTCCAAAACTATTTGTAAGTACCTATCCACCTAGTAAATACATTATTTTTTATCGTGTTCGCTATAGCTATTTTGAGAATTTCGTTTGACGGAGGTTGGAGACCTAGGTGACTGATGGATGATGCCACATACCTGATGGTGGACTCCGAAGGTGGGTATAGGAGCTCAGTGACGGCACTACGTAGAACCTTCGTGTTTGGACTCATTTGAAAGACCTCATGGAGGCCTTGGTGACTGATGATGTCATCTACCTGATGGTGGACTCCGAAGGTGGGTATAGGATCTCAGTGACGGCACTACGTAGAACCATCGTGTTTGGACTCATTTGAAAGAGCTCATGGAGACCTTGGTGACTGATGATGTCATCTACCTGATGGTGGACTCCGAAGGTGGGTATAGGAGCTCAGTGACGGCACTACGTAGAACCATCGTGTTTGGACTCATTTGAAAGAGCTCATGGAGACCTTGGTGACTGATGATGTCATCTACCTGATGGTGGACTCCGAAGGTGGTTATAGGATCTCGGTGACGGCACTACGTAGAACCATCGTGTTTGGACTCATTTGAAAGAGCTCATGGAGACCTTGGTGACTGATGATGTCATCTACCTGATGGTGGACTCCGAAGGTGGGTATAGGATCTCAGTGACGGCACTACGTAGAACCATCGTGTTTGGACTCATTTGAAAGAGCTCATGGAGACCTTGGTGACTGATGATGTCATCTACCTGATGGTGGACTCCGAAGGTGGGTATAGGAGCTCAGTGACGGCACTACGTAGAACCATCGTGTTTGGACTCATTTGAAAGAGCTCATGGAGACCTTGGTGACTGATGATGTCATCTACCTGATGGTGGACTCCGAAGGTGGTTATAGGATCTCGGTGACGGCACTACGTAGAACCATCGTGTTTGGACTCATTTGAAAGAGCTCATGGAGACCTTGGTGACCGATGATGTCATCTACCTGATGGTGGACTCCGAAGGTGGGTATAAGATCTCAGTGACGGCACTACATAGAACCATCGTGTTTGGACTCATTTGAAAGAGCTCATGGAGACCTTGGTGACTGATGGTGGACTCCGAAGGTGGTAAGTATAGGATCTCAGTGACGGCACTACGTAGAACCATCGTGTTTGGACTCATTTGAAAGAACTCATAGAGACCTTGGTGACTGAGGATGTCACCTACCTGATGGTGGACTCCGAAGGTAGGTATAGGATCTCAGTGACGGCACTACGTAGAACCATCGTGTTTGGACTCATTTGAAAGAGCTCATGGAGACTAAGGTGAATGAAAATGTCAGTCTTGATTTTAAGAAAAAATACCTAGTTAAATTACTTTTTCGTTTTTTTTGTGGTGTGTTGCTTATTACCAGACTGTAATATCAAAAACAGTACCTTATCTCACTTAAGTTGTTATTTTTCAGGCAATTAAGAAAGCAGCAATCCTCAGAATTACAAAATCAGGAACTACAGCCATTAACAGAAACAGACGATCTGTCTAGTATGGCAGTTGATGAGGAGGTAGTGCAAATTATGCCGGTAACTTATTCTGTTTGCTTACAATGCAGAAACTGTTTCTTAAACTAAGTGCAATAACCTATTCCAATTGAAGAAACAGTTTGCTTCAGACCCACTTGAAAATCATCTTGTATATATTAAAATGTTTGTTTTAGCTTGAACAAGATGAAGAAGATATACCAGAATTGATTATTGAAGAAACGCAATCACAAGCAGAAATAAACAATATATCTGGAAGACGAGTTATTGATATAGCTTACTTTTTTTCCAAAATTCAAGAAATAGGTGGTCATGGTGCTTTTAACTGTGGTATACAAAGTTTGAAACTTATAGGAGAGAAACGTGTTGGACTTGCATCTAAGTTTACAGTAGAATGTATGATGTGTAAAGAGAAGTTTTCTCTATGTAATGTGACTGGCGACTTAGATGTAAATACAGCAGCCGTCGCGGGTGCAGTTTCAGTGGGTATAGGGTATTCGCAGTTAGAGGAACTGTTATCAGCAATTGACTTGCCCGTGATGACTGAGCCTGTATACCAGAAACGGCATGACATTGTTTCCAACACCTGGGATAAAGCACTTAGCAAATCCATGAAGGAAGCTGCTGAAGAAGAAAAAAGAATTGCTTTAGAAAAAGGTCGCGTCAGCAAAGATGGAATACCTGTTATAGACGTGGTTGTAGACGGATGCTGGAGTAAACGGTCTTACAAAAAAAACTACTCAGCACTGTCAGGAGCTGCTGCCATAATTGGAAGACACACAAAACAAATTTTGTTTCTTGGCATTAAAAATAAATATTGTAGCATATGTGCACAGGACTTTAATAAAAATCAAAATCCAAGAAGTCACCAGTGCTTTAAAAATTATACTGGATCATCAACTGCCATGGAGTCAACAATAATTGTGGAAGGCTTTAAAGCATCTGTCGAAATGTATGGCTTGATTTATGGTCGCCTCATTTCTGACGGGGACTCTAGCACGTATGCGAAGATTTTGGAAGCAAGACCTTATCCTCAATTTACTGTCGAAAAGGTAGAATGTAGGAACCACCTTCTAAGAAACTTGTGCAACAAAATAGAAAACCTGAGCACTGATACGAAATATCCTATAAGTCTCAGAAAATTATTAACAAAAAAACGCATCATGAGCATAAGGTCAGCTATACGCAAATGTAGCAAAAAATACCATGACTCGTTAGAAAATTTAGATTTTAGCACTCAAAAACTTTTTGAGGATATCCAGACTGTACATTTACATGCCTTTGGTAACCATACCAAATGTAAAAGCCATTTCTGTAACAATCCACAGAATGTTGAAATCTTGCCACAAACATTTTTTACAAGTTCCTTATGGCAGAAAATATGTTTTTTCATTAATACAATTGCAGGACATTCCAGAAGTCTCGTTCATGATGTTGACAGTAACATAGTGGAAAGTTTTCATAGCGTGGTGGCTAAATTTGTGGGTGGTAAAAGAGTGAATTACTCGTGCCGGCGTGGATACCAAACGCGATGTTCAGCGTCTGCAGTTAACTTTAACACTAAAAGGAAACCTGTTTCCATATTATATAAAACAATTGTTGGGCAAAGTCCTAAGGGCAAAATGAGTAGCTTAGATAAAAAGTATCGCAGAAAGAGAAATGCGTTAAAACGTACTCATTATAAAAAACGACAGACACATGGCACTGATGGCAACGTAAATAAAGATTATGGAGAACAAAGCCTCAAGCCCGATGTGAGCGATGCGATGCTAGAGCAAATGGAGGAAAACTTTCTCTCCAATTTGGGTAAAAGTGAGGAAGAAAGAAGAAAAATTGAAAGGGACACAATTTTGCAGAGCGAGTCGAGCGAATGGCTCGAACTCCGGCGCTCCTTATTGACGGCCTCAAACTTTGGAAGAGTTATTAAAATGAGGCCTGATACTAGTTGTGCCAGCATAGTTAAGCAACTGCTCTATAAAATAAACATAGATGCTGCGCCTGTACGGCATGGAAGAGAACACGAACAAAAAGCGCTAGATCAACTGTCTAGACAAGAAGACATTGAAATTGCGCCATGCGGCCTTTTTATTGATCCCGAGATACCATTTTTAGGAGCTACACCAGATGGGCTCATTGGAGAAGAAGCGATAGTAGAGGTGAAATGTCCGATCTCGGCGCACAAGATAGGACTAGATGAAGCCATAGCTCAGAAAAAAGTAAATTTTTGGGTTCAAGATAATTCGGGCGTTTTGCAGGTTAATAAAACCCACAATTGGTACTACCAAGTACAAGGGCAATTACATGTGACTCGAAAAGAAAAATGTTTATTTGGAGTATGGTTCGATGAGACAAAGCCTCTGAAAATAGAAAGCATTACTAGAGATGATGATTTTTTTGAAAATAAAATGAGAGTAAAATTATGTCAATTTTATTTAAATTGTATTTTGCCGGAACTTTTGGATCCGCGGCATAGTCGAAATATGGAAATTAGAAATCCGCCAGATATTTTACAAGCAATAAAGAGCAAGGAAGACCGGAAAAAGGCGCATAACCTACAAAAACCAGGAGACGAAAATATGTGCGTACTTCAAGAAAGCTTACATGTACCATCACCAGTATCACCACCAACACAAATCCCAATACATGACCAACCGACCTGTTCACGGTATTTAGACTTCAATGACTTTTAACGGGAATTAATTTTAGATTTTGTTAATTGTTACATTTTGTACATAACGAAGCAACATTAAAACAAAATGAAAACTTATTTTTTTATTTTATTTATACCAGTCATCATCAGACATTCAACTTTATTACTAGATGGTGGGACATACATGAGCAAATTAAATTAGCTGGCGATACCCATTACGTATGTGAAGTTTCGCCAGCTAATTTAATTTGATCTTGTTTATAAAGTGTAAACAAAAAACTTGGACATTTTTTTGTAGTACACAGTACCTACTCATGAATATGAGCAACTTTTACTATGGATGGGACGAACTCTGAAATACAAAAAAAAACCGCTGTTTCATATTATATAATATTTTGATTTTGATCGAGTAGGTACCTATTGCACTTTTGTATGGAACAGCAGCTGTTTTTTAAATATTTTGTTTACACATTATACGGATAATAGTACTTATTGCTCACATAAAAAAATACCTTCAGAATGTATCATGTAGTAGCACCCGTGCTCAATTAGGTAAATGTTGAAAGCTAGGTCATCCTAACTATTTCTGTTACTGAGAACTGTTAAGCATTTACCTGGTCATGGTCAGGTTGTATCATGTAGTAGCACCCGTGCTCAATTAGATAAATGTTGAAAGCTAGGTCATCATAACTATTTCTGTTACTGAGAACTGTTAAGCATTTACCTGGTCATGGTCAGACCTTCAGGTTGTATCATGTAGTAGCACCCGTGCTCAATTAGATAAATGTTGAAAGCTAGGTCATCCTAACTATTTCTGTTACTGAGAACTGTTAAGCATTTACCTGGTCATGGTCAGACCTTCAGGTTGTATCATGTAGTAGCACCCGTGCTCAATTAGATAAATGTTGAAAGCTAGGTCATCCTAACTATTTCTGTTACTGAGAACTGTTAAGCATTTACCTGGTCATGGTCAGACCTTCAGGTTGTATCATGTAGTAGCACCCGCGCTCAATTAGATAAATGTTGAAAGCTAGGTCATCCTAACTATTTCTGTTACTGAGAACTGTTAAGCATTTACCTGGTCATGGTCAGACCTTCAGGTTGTATCATGTAGTAGCACCCGTGCTCAATTAGATAAATGTTGAAAGCTAGGTCATCCTAACTATTTCTGTTACTGAGAACTGTTAAGCATTTACCTGGTTATGGTCAGACCTTCAGGTTGTATCATGTAGTAGCACCCGTGCTCAATTAGATAAATGTTGAAAGCTAGGTCATCCTAACTATTTCTGTTACTGAGAACTGTTAAGCATTTACCTGGTCATCATCAGACCTTCAGATTGTATCATGTAATTCCTGTAGTAGCACCCGTGCTCAATCAGATTAATTTTGAAAGCTAGGTCAGCAGGCAAAATGCATTTTTTTTATCAATTCATATCAAATAAATAATTATAATATAGAGTACTCTTTTTACAAGACTCCTAGAGGAACAAAATGTATTAAATCTCTCAGAGAGCAAATAAAATAGGCATAAACGTTGAAAACTCTGCGACACATCTGTGTTGTTGCATAATCTTCAGTTCGTTTTATTGTAGTATGGTCATTTTGTCGATAGATGGAGCCAAACTAGCAAGTACTAGTACAGGGGTCAAATCTTCAAAGTCATCGGGCAATGTAATACCCTTAAAAGCGTTTAAGAAACCCGTCAACTATAATATCAGAGAAACAAGTTAATGTTCGTGCTTTTAAAATGTTCTAGAGGAAATAAGAAACTGACGTGTATTTCCTATGACATTTTAAACGAGTTTCAGATGGAAGATTGTACTTGTAACATATTTATTATATCTAGTTTTAATATAGACAGGCAGAAAGATTACAAAGGACATAAGGAAATGGGGACTGCTAATCTTGGGTCTGTTATTCATGAATACGATAGTCCATAGCACCATTAGCATAGCGCTTTCTTCTTGTCTGTTTATATTTGTGTACATAAACTGTTAAATCAAATAAGATGGCGTCAGTTTGATAAGGATAAGAAAAATGAGTTTGACGTAATTTTCCTTTCTTGGAAAGGCTGCACGGTAGAACAATTTCAGAGTGGTTCATATTTTGTTCCATTTGGGCATAGAACAGAATACTCTTAGCAAGACATAGAAGACTTTTGATTATGCAGGATGGAAAAAATATAGCCAGGATGATGCAAGAATCATGATTATATTAAATTTATTTGATAAGCGTCCTTGCCTCCAACGCAACCACTAAGAAAGCTAAACACATTATAATCAAAGAACCACACATGACATGTCCACACATGACATGTCCATGCACGACTCATATTACTACTAATAAACACTAAACCAATACCAATTGCGTTCAGTCTAAAAAGACAGCTGTAGTAAATTTAATGATATCAATGATTTACAACCCGAGCTAATATATGCCGTGACTGATGATCATAGCGAGTGACATAAGAACATCGTAACTCACGGAACAGACTGGCCAGTTACAACGCGGAACTGTTATCGTGGAGACATTATTAGGTAGGAAGATTTCCCTACAGTTTTTGTAATTAATTTTTGTGTTTGAGATACTTATTAATGAGATTTTGAGATTGGGAAAAAGGAGATTTATTCTGATTGAAGATTGACCATGACTAGGACATAATGCAATACCTATGCACTAAGGGAAAATGGATTGTGTAAAAGATGTTATGTATAAATAGGAAGTTAAGAGGGAACAGGGCCTGCGATTCTCCATACAAATGTATTCCCCTTTTTTCTTCCTGAATAATGCCTCTAGAGCATTTTTTTTTTGTCATAAAGTCAAGGTTTGCTGCAGACACGTCCCTATTATTTCCTTTTTTGGTAGTAACTTATTGGTAAAGAAAATATGACCCTCCAAAAATTACGAAAAATGCCCATTTCTTACCACCGTTATTAGAGGACTACCAGAAACATTCGAAAAGTTTTTAACGTAAAAGAAAATGATAGAAACCTAGACATACTCTATCTTAAAATTTAATTGTAAAAAATATTTGAATCGGCTCAGTTTTCGAGGAGAAAAAAGGGGAATGCGAAACGTCGATTTCGTCAATTTTTTTTGTGATATAATCGGTCTGAGCTGCAGCTGTCCCTATCGCACTCTACGGGGGCAGACTTGAGGTAACACGATGGCAATAGTTTCTTCAAATACCTATTCTTCAAATTCCTCGCAGACCCTGTTCTGATGATTATACTTATGTGGAGGAGGAAGAAAAAGACGTAGGTACTATGGTGACTCCAAATTAATTAAAGAAAGGGCAGGGGTAGACAGAAGAGAAAATACATGACAGAAAAAATAATCTCCAAGTGGAATAGAATCAATCTTAAATACATACATTGTAAAACATGTATCAGAATTTCCCATAAATATGGCACGATAAACCGTTACTCCTTGTACTGTCACCGCAATCAACACTTTTATAGCAGATCGTTAGCTTGTATATACGACGTTTTTATGTCCCAATGCCGATACGCTGTAGTTTACCGCGTTTTTGTAATTTTTGTACTCGTAAACGTTAAGGTGATTTGGTGACGTATTAGGTACTTGTGTTCTTGCTTTAGTTGGTAATGTTAAAACCTTGAGGTTTTCTAAAGGTTTTGTTCGGGTCGCTGTTTCGTTACGCTTGGGAGTTAAAAAAATGCTTGTATATAATTAATAACATTACAGCCATGAAATGTGGCAGTTCCTGATATTATAACATAAGCTCGGCCGCTATTGCATGGCGAGTTCCAAAGAGTATCGAGCTAGAACTCAGGACTTACATCAGCAATCTACTAGTGTAAGTGATTATGTCTGTTACTTACAATGATCGCTGTCGAATGACACTGTCATTATCGTGGTACCATTTATCATTTTAGCAAAATAATCCTCCAATATATTTCTAATAGTGATCATTTTATTTTAGTCTTATCATAGAGGAAGCTGAACTGAATCAATTTCTTTCATTACACTCGGATGAAGCTTATACAACAGTCCTCAAGTTATATAATCCCATTGCAGTCTCCACTCAATCTGTTGCAGAAATAACGTTTATACGCGTAAAGTGCATTCGTCGCTATCCACCAATAAATAATATAAAAATCTTCTCTTGAACAAACGACTGTGGCGTAACGAGTACATTGTCGGGCGAATGCACTCGCCTTAACTAGAGTTCACGTCACAAGTGGAATAGGGTTGGTGATTTGACAGAAAATCGTGAAATCCCTTTTGCGGAACTGATTCGTTTATAATCTTGAATAAAGAGATGCAGTAATTAAAGCCAAAGAAAGTCTTTTTGGAATGAGTTCCACAGAAAGTCGCAGGACGCGGTTCTCAATTTGTCTCGGGATATTTTTAATCGTTACCAATCGTTAACAGATAAAAAATTGGCTTTAATTTAGTCTCTTTTTAGAATTAGGCATTACCACACAGTATGCTTGTATGACCGTCAATTATGGCGGTCAATTAAGAATCTGACATCAACCATTTAGGTAATAAAAACCCTTTTCCCAACTAAGTTGGGGTCGGCTCCCAGTCTAACCGGATGCAGCTGAATACCAGTATTTTTCATGGAGCGACTGTCTATCTGACCTCCATAATCCACTTACTAAGTAACACAATACCCCTTGGTAAGGCTGGTTGTCAGACTTTCGGGTTTCTGACGACAATTAGAGATCTACGAATGACAGCCTGTCGCGTTAAGCCGGTGACCAACGGCTTAACGTGCTTTCTGAGGCATAAACTTTAGCATTAATATAGATTTTCTTAATCTCCAATATAATTATCCTTTCCCATCTTGGGCAACCCTGTCATAGGGAGAGATCGTTGCTCCACAACATTGCACTATCCTCACTCCTCAGTGAAACGGATCTTAAGTGGACCGTACCAGATATTTATTGCAAATTGTTTTACGTAAACATAATACGTTATAGCCCACGTTGTAACACTTCACCTTCACTTGTTTGAGGATTTACGTCAATAGATCCGAAGATTAGGCAGGTTTTAGACTTAGTCATGTTGAAAGGTTTTCAGCCAGTTACAGCCATGTTTTCGTCGAAGTTAGTTAGCCTTTCAATATTTATAGTAGTATAGGAAACTTGTAATTGGTATTTTGTTTAGCCCTTCATTATTTAGTTATTCAAAAAAACTTATAATTGGTGTTTAGTCAATATTTCTAATTAGTAATTAAATAAGACCAACAAGGCACAGGGCTAAACATTTAAAAAAGTAAAAAATAAGGAATAGAATAAAGGCATCTAATCCTAAAAACGTTATTAAACTTGAAATGCCCTTGACTGCACAGATAAGATCGATAACGCATCAAATTCCTGGTGTTGCAAATGCTTAACATCGTCGAAAAGTTTTTAAGCAGTTTGGTCCAGCTCAGCACCATGATACACCAAGCGCAACACTCATCCCACTTTTAAACCCCAAACCTTATTGTTCCATCTCAAATCACATAGGGTAGGGTTATCATTTCGAAATTTGGAAAGTCCTGACAAAAAACAATCCTCATAAGTTCGGATAAATAACAAGGTCGGACAAAGTTCGGAAGGGAGGCAAAAAAACCGAACATGTCCGAAGACATCGGGACGGATGGTAAACCTACGCATCACCCCTACTCTCACCACACGAACTCATCAGCCGTGACGTCACCCAGCACTATCAATAAATCTAGCAATTGCAACAGATAGCGACGGTTGCACAAGCGCTTCTTTACGACGCATTGTCTTCAGAATTGGTAATTGCTCGCGTGAAATTGACCGATCTTTATATCCGATATCTTTTGGTAAGCGAGTTATGTCATGGTTGAAAAGTAGGATGGTCGGGTTGGTGTATTTGAAATGCATACCTACCGTGAACGCTTATTGTTTAAAGAAAGGAGGAAATATTAATTAATGGTTTTTGGTAGCACCACAGCACACGTAGCATGATCTTTTCTATATCTGAAGAAAAAGTGATATTTATTTTCTTCGCGTCGTAGAAATCTTTTTAGAATCTTTTTGTTTGTCTTCCGATTCTTATTTCTACGCTGGCCATGCTACGCGTGCTGGTTATTCAAAACGAAGAGGCATTTTCAAACGGGAGTCAAAGGATTCCGGATTATGTAAAATAAATTGATTTTGTGTATAGTCTTGGCTTGGCTTTTCAGTCTCAGGAGGTAATCAAGAGTCAACTGTAAAGCCCAGACTAAACAGAAAAATCGAATCTTCAAAGAGATATCAATAGGTCAACCTGTTGTATTATTTCAGTCGTTGTCTTACGGAATCAAAATTATATGTTAATAACAGAAATATCTGTCATCAATCACGAATGTTGTGTCTGTGTTGACATTGCATCGGTAGTCACTGCCCTTTCGACTCTGCCATTTGTAGGTGAGCTCATCCCTTCAATACAAAAGAGCACTATACTATCGGGATCTTATCGTGTATGTAGGTAGGTATAATAATATGACTCATATATACAAATCTGGTATTGGTGATGGTGATTACGATATCCTTCCCCTTTTCTTCGACAATTTATATACCCTACTTCTGCAGAACCTCTTATTCTCTTATCACTTCTGACTGATAAAGGAAAACATCGTGAGAAAACCTGGAGTAATAGTTAATATAACATGGCATGGGTTTTCTTCATTAGTTTGTCTGTACTCTTCCATCCCTGTCCTGTTGATGACTCCATCCATACCAGTTTTTGTACCAGTGTAGGCTACAGTTCGCTGCTGAAGGTTTTATAAAGAGACTCGCGTCCATCAGTAAAGGATTACTGTTTCCTACGATGAATCCGTCCAACCCTATTTAAAACCTCGCATCGTTAGGCTCCAAACTTGAGCAACGTCCAACTAAAGAGTATATAAAATAGTTGCAATCTATTGTTGATTATCTCGGCATCTGCCTGGCGTACCGTAAAGAGGCCCACACTATTGCATCCGCGGTTCAGACGCTTTTACAACACTATTGTTAAAGACGCACTTTATGCGTTGCGATAGATTCGAAGTAATCTTTTTGGATATATGGCAAATAATGTTTTAGAATTTGTAATGCTGTAGCCAGCAATAGCTTCTCTTTCTATTTGTGTTTCGGCTTGGAATCTTCCACTGCTGTGTGCCTTTCCTTTCTGCCAGAATTCCCGGTACCAAGCGTCCCTCATCTTACTCGGAGAGTATTTCCCGCGACTTTGATGATATCTTCGCGCCATCTTTGTTTTTTAATGGCGATATATTCGTTTTTGTCCAATAGAAGTGGTATACGCTTTTACAGGAGGAATGAGCTCAAAAATAACAATTCCAGACTATGAAGCCGCGGTCTTCTTGATTTGCCTTTGCATTATGTAAGTTAAAACTCTGGAAATGTTCCTCTTAATAGAACTTTGCCCTATGTGTGGCAAAAAAAAACTACTTACAAAATATTGTTGCATTAAAATCCAGTTGTTTCTAATGTTATAAATTACATCATTTCTTATCATAGTGGTTGCATTGCGCTTACCCATTGATCGTCACGCTTGTTTCTCGTACTGAATGAAGTAAATTCCAAGGTAAGTATGTGCATCAGAATCGCTTAATGCCACATTACGACTGGTTCTAGTATCTACAGTTGGATAGTTATTGGTATGATGTCTCTATTGGCGATTAACAGCTGCTGGGACATGGTGTCCGGTAATTGTTTTAAGGCTTATGCTATTTGGGTCATCTTCGTCTGGATCTTTAGTTATTCAAACTCTGGTTACTTTAGTTTATATTTCAGAAAAAGCGCTACAATTCATTGTTAACTTCGTTTACTACAAATGAACCGGTGCATAGCTGAAGTAGGTACCCATGTGGAACCCATTATAATTAAATAACGACTACTCAGTGACAACAAAACACTATTTGTTTGACAACTTTCCATTAAATTCGACGCTTTAATTCAATAGAGTTTATTAGTCCATAAACAATCACAGTTCACACCCAGCCAGCATAACTCAATTGTCGTCAAAATTTAATGCAAATCTGACCTTATTTCCACTGCACTCAATACCTAACCTTATGATTTCAGCATAAGGTTGAAACTCCCTTCTATAGTAGTCAGAACTAAATTCGGAGTAACCGAATCATGAGTGTCAGCGATTTAATTCGTCAGTTACGAAACGCATGCGACTCGATTCGTTTGAATAGGGATTTACTATCATTATGTGCAGCCAGTGTCACTAGACCTGTGGTGAAATTGGAAACTAGTTTATTGAAATCCTTGTTTCCAATTGAAGTTAGTTCCAGAATATCGTCTTTATGGTAGTGTGAGTTAATTAAGTTGAATTCAGAATGACTATTGAAGAAGTAATAAAATTGTTTGAAGCTGTAGCGTAAACTAAACTTTGAATGTGGGTATTGAAGTTGTATTTCCAAAAACACTTGACTTGTTTACATGTTTGGAAACTCAATCGCGAACGCAGTATAGCTTCAATGTAGTATCTTATTTTAGATAGTGGTCTTTGAAACCAGCGCCGCTTTAATGTGTCAGATTATACCGGGTGGTTGTGTTGAAATATGTGTGGGTTCGTTGATGGCACTTTGTTTGTGGTTAGAGAATAAAAGGTAAACATAATTTATGTCAGCTGATTATATGCCCACGTGTGTTTATCGTAGTGATGGAGTGTTCGGAGTGAAAACCAAGGATGAATGCCTTTTGAAAGAACTTGCGAACAAATAATGACAAGCCATATAGAGATGTTGCAAGTGTACTTAGATATTTATGCAGCAAAAGAAGCAGTAACTTGCAAAGTTGCAACCCTGCCGATTCTTCAAGCAAATTAAAAGAAGAGTAGAAACTCATCTGAATTAAATACAGTTTTAGGTTACCGGAGACCAGGTTACCGACCATTTTTTTCTATAATTACCAAAATTATAGAAAAAATTGCGTAAGTACCTAACACAGAACTAACAAATATGTATGATTAACAATTTACAATCTACAATTCATTCGCATTATTACAAGCTTACACAAAGCATGAGGGCTTTGTATAATTGTAGACTTGTCCCAACAATTTACATATTTGTGAGGTTTTCCGTTACAATTGTGTGGGTTAATTTACAAATTTGTAAATTGTAACTGGTAACTTGTAAGGCCCAGGTTAGATCGATTAGATCTTTATATAGAATAAATTCATGTATACTAAAAGCCTTACCTCGAACCAAAATGTGAGAGGAAGTTCCATAATTCCATTTGTCAGTTTCATTACCGTCATGTTCAATGCACAAACTCCGACCAACTTGGAAATAACCTCAGGCTTCACACTTTTCCCGTAACGTACAAAAACACATAGTAAAACTTTATCTCGGCTCTGATTGTGAGCAAACAGAGTTTCAATCGTGATCCGACCCATATGGCAGGATTGCAATTACTCTGAATTTTCATACCAATCAGAGCGGAGAAATCGTGATTGTGAGTACACGCCCGTAACTGCATAATAGGTAAGGTATAATATGTTGTGATTTTATGCTATCTACAACCATTGCAACAGCGAATCAATTTTTACGCCTCCCCTTAAGACCTTGGCCAAATTTTTTTTATATTCGGATAGCTTATGACCTACACAGCTGATAGAAGAAGAATTAAAAATCTAAAAAAAAAAACGAAATTTTGCGGATATTCTGGTATACATAGAATCCGGAAAAGTCCCAAGAGATGTTTTCGTACAAAATCAAAAGCATTTTATTTCTTAACTAGTAAAAAGTTTGCAGTTTCCCGAGATAAAAAAGGACACCCTTAAAAAGTTATTAGTTTATTGATATGGAAACCAATGGAAAGTCACTCGTGAACTGGGTTGAGAGGTTTTTTTTAAATATTGATATTTTTACATAAAAAAACATAACATGACGTCTGTTTTCCCGAAGGGTTAGGCAGAGGTATACCCCACATTTCACCAGTAATGTTTAAGTCCCATGTAACAGGGGGCGAACCCTTTGGGGCTCAATTGCCATCAGCCGGGCACAAATCGAGACCCCGAGCTGATACTGAGAAATTCCAGATGGAATATCCAATGACAACTTGCCCGACCTGGGACTTCATGCGCAGCAGTAGCGCTTGCTACCACTCGATCAACGAGGTAGTCACTAATAATGTATTTTACGTGTATAAAAAGGACATACACGTCTCTTAATATGAATAAAAATAAAGTATTTAAAGATCAGAAAGAATGACGAGGTCTCCAATTTTAATAGAACTTCATCATAAAAGTGAATATTAAAATTTCCATATTGTCCACCATTCAGGTGTTAATTCAGTTCACATTTAATAAAATTTAAACAAACACTTTCACTCCGTAAAAATACAAGTTCCAAAGGAGTGAAACTTGAATGTATTTTGCATACAAATTAGTATCACAATTCCAGTAAAGCACAATATACACAAATCGGAATATTGGCCTGCCGTTTGAGGCGCCGAGCAGACGATGAACAATTTGTCCGCGAACAATTTGGAATTGCGTAAGGCAAAATCCAAATTGTTATCCAATTAGGTTATCCACACGATTTCAAACTGTCCATTGTTTGCTCAGCGCCTTCTTATTTGTCATGCCTCTATCATGTCTAAGAGTGATACTATTATAATCTATAGGATAGTTGTATTTTCCTTCCACAAATCGCTTGAATTCACATTACTTTTACTTCGCACTTGAGCCTTTGAAGGGTTCATGTTAATGCCTGTGTAAGTGTAGCTAGCTGTAAAAGTAGCTAGCTAGCAAGTAACTTTATAAAAACTTAAAAAACCATTTGCTCATTTTAAAATTGATTTAATTGATTATTATTAATTGATGATTGGTTTCTATTTACACATACAATCAAAAAGGCTAACAGTGCCAAACCCCACGCTGCTGTGCCAGCCTCATCTAGGGCAAATAGGGCAGTTGTTGGATATTTAGATCTACGAGTCTCACTGAACATCGCAGATGTTCCTAGAGCCGATTTGGATGACATTTGGTGTTCAGAAAAGGAACGCATCCTTGATCAATTTATGTCACTTTTCATTCCGTGAAAAATATATTTTTTCTAGCAAGTAAAGCCACGGCTGTGGCTAGATAATTATGTATTTAACTTAATGAGAATGGAACTACGGCTCATAAATCAGCTAATTATATTGGTTGTATAAATATTCATATCAAAACCAATTATTTTAATTTGAACTGCGCTGTTGAGTTAAATTATTTGTTATTATTTGTGATAATCATATTATTTAGGTCTAAGTAAGTACAAAAGTAGATATATACCTGCCTATATTAGTCTTGTGGCTACAGATGTAGTATTGAAATCCTTCTTTACAATTGATATGATTACCACATAAACGAATACTACCTTTATTTGTGTAAATTAAGTTGATTTTGAAATGACTAGGTACTTAGTACTATTGAAGAAGTCTTAAAAATGTTTGAAGCGTGGCTCAGTCTTTCCAAAAACACATACTTGTTTTCATTTTTGGAAGCTAAATCGCGAACGCAGTGTAGAGGTCTCCGATCGAATTGAAGGGTGATTTGAATTTAAATTTTTTGAGACTATTCTTTCATCCTTGTTTTTCTGTTATTCCTATTCCTATTTAAAGTATTTAATTAGGCTTATTAGTCTAGTCTAGACCAGCAGTTGAGTCTTCTATGACATAAGTAACCAATTGAAATGAATCATTCAACGAAATATAGACTTCTGCTCATTAAAACAGGCCTCTATTTCAATGAGCTGAAGGTTTTAGTCTCTAGGGTCAATTAAAATACCAATTACTTGCCATATAAATATAAAGGCTTTGACTCTTCAAAGCTATCACACATTCCTATCATTCATGTAGTACTTAATTAGCAGTTATAGCCTAGTGGTATGACCGTCGGACTGCCAAGTCACAGGTCTTTTTTTTATTTGGATGGGAAATTATCAAATAACTTCTCCCGCTCTGGGTGGAGCGGGAGGGCGTGTCAGACTCTTACTGACTAAAACCCACCCGTGCTCCTTCAGTTGCCTGTACGTTGCCAGGGGCCACGGTATCCCTTTCGGACTTTCCCGCAACCCCGGCAGGAATCGGCCCTAGCGGACCCCGTCAGTTGTGCTGACATCTTTGAGTCATAGGTCTCGAGTTCGAACCCAAGGCACGCACCTCCGTCTTTTCGGATTCATGTGTGTATTGTATAATTATCACTCGCTTCAAAAACGGCGAAGGGATACATCGTGAGGAAAAACCGGCATGCCTAAGAGATATTCTCGACGGCACGTGAAGCCAAGTCAGACTCATGGGCGGCATAAAAACTTAAAAATTCTGACATCAGTATTTTAATTACGTAACACATTTTCGTAAACGATTACGACAAATTTGTTTCATTTTGACAGTTCAACAACATTCATTGCGTTATTTACGTTGTTGAGCAGATTTTTTTTCAAACTTAAGAAGCAATGGATTAGCAATCTGTTTCAAAACGATTCAGATTTTATTTTATTTTATTTGTTAGGGACAAAAAACAGTTACATGCCAAGCTTAACTAAAGATTCTTAAATTAGCAAAGTACTTAGAAATACATCTAAATATAATCTATTCCATATTTATGTTACTACACATGTAACCCACAACATTGTCCACGAATTCACAAAAAAAAAGTTAAAAGAAAACTGACGTACAGTACAGTGTGCATCATAAAATACTATTAAGAAGAAGAAGAAAGAAACAAAAATATATATGTGTATATATACTTAAGAATTTAGTAATTCTATTGCTCTCGCCCTGAAACTATGTTTAGAAAGAGTAAATATGTCGAGCTCCATAAAGTGAGTGTTACATCAACGAGGCGACGAAGAGGCACGCGCACCCCGGCGTTAGTCCTGCACGAATTTGTGTGAAATAGTCGAGGCACACGTACCCCACGAAGCATGACAGATCTAGGTACTATATAATGCAGACTATTTGATAGAGGAATGCAGTCAAATCTATTATTACATATGCCATGCAGCATCATTACACCCAGAAGAAATCGTCTAGATTCCAAACTAAGAATATCAGATTGTGATTGATCGTGTATTGCGTAATTCGGGTACAAGTTAGTCACTAACCAGACTAAAAAGAAAGAAGAAGTAGGTACACATCAACCTACCCGAAACTGTCAAATTTTCTTAATCAACTTTGAACCTTACGTTTCAGTGATAAAGTTGAAAATATTTTAAAGAAATTTGACAGATTGTAGTGGGTTGACGTGCTGGCGTCTGTACTTTGATACTAACCTAAATCTATTATTAGTCCCCAATAGGAAAATACCTTGAAATCAAGTAAATCGTAAGAGCTCCATGTTTCTTGGAATACATAAATCTCCGACTTAAAGATATTATGTTCTAGATGGGTGCTTTTATCGCTAACTTCAATCGAAATCAGATTTTATAAAATAAAGGCCATTAAAAACATTTTTCGACAGAAATTCGTCACTTCTTAGAACCTTCATTTGCAAACATAACATCACGCCTGCAATCCCCTAAGGGTACGGCAGAGGTGTACCTATAGTACACCCACATTTCGCCAGTTATGTGTAAATCTCATATAATCGGTGGCAAGCTACCGGCACAAATCCAGAGTCCGGGCTGCTTCTGAGAAATTCTAGATGGAAAAACTTAATAACGATTTGCCCCGGGGAATCGAAACTAGGAAAACATAATCATAATCAATTTTATTAGATTTATTTATCAAAAATGATGAATCCATTTTTTTACTTGTCACTTAAAATTTGTCTCAGCTCACACACTCATTAAAAATTGAATTAAACAGCTTTTTCAATACAAAAACATTTACCTATATTTATATCCTTCAGCCCCCCTTGCCCTTAATGTTTTAACCCTACCTTTCTCCCCATATTTTTTTTAAATTATTATCTGTAACATTTATCGTGTAAATAATAAAGAGTATTCTATCTATCTATCTACTTGAATTAATTAAAACACGTTACCTTAATCAAAACTTGGATCTACCCTTTATAGCAGAACTTTTTATGTCATAATATTATTTTGCATAACAGCGCATAGCATAAACTTCATTTCGCAGAAAATCGTTTGGCATACACTCATTTATAATACATTAAAAACGCATAATTTTGTAAGTCAGGATCATCTTTAGGCATAAATTTCATATCCATAATAATTAAAAAGTAGAACCATCATATTGCAGAAGGTTCACTGTCAGAATCGTCTTTTGGCATAAATTTCATATCCATAATAATTAAAAAGTAGAACCATCATATTGCAGAAAGTTCACCGTCAGAATCGTCTTTTGGCATACATACATTTCATATCGATAATCATTAAAAGGTAGAACTATCATATCTCAGAAAGTTTGCAGTTAGAATCATCTTTTGGCATACTTTTCATATCCATAATAATTGAAAGACTCATCTATCATTACGGAAAATTCATAGTTAGAATAATTTTGTATTTATGTGGTTCTTATTTACCTGTGGGAAGCATGCAAACATGCAAACAAGCTTACACCATGCATGCATCAAGCATGTAGCATGCAAATATGCAAAAAAGCACACACCATGCATGTATGCATCAAGCATGTAGAATGCAAACATGCAAAAAAGCCCACACCATGCATGCAGCATGCAAGCAAGCATGCAGCATGCAAGCAAACATGCAGCATGCAAGCAAGCATGCAACATGCAGCAGGCATGGTTTCTGTCACGGCTCCGGCGCTGCGGGGCTCCGGCGGTCCCACGCAAGCTTCTCGTCGCAGATGGTCGTAACGCTCACCACAGCAGCTTCGGCTTGCTGGCCGGCTTTGCCGGCCAGCCTCAGCCGCGGCGGCGAGCGTTAAAACCACCTGCTCCTCAGCTCGCGGGCCGCCTCGCCCCTCCGCGCCTACGCGGGCTTAAATTACACTCTAGGGGTAGGGCAGACAAGACTACGTGCAGTCGGTTTTGCAGCGATTCGGTTCTGTCACTTCACTAACTTTTGTAGTACAACATATTGACTTTTTAAGACAATATTTTAATTTTAATTTAATGTTAAGAATATGATTACATTTTATAGAAATTACAATAATTATGCCTAATAAAATTATTCCAAATGAAATTCTGCCATCTTCTTAATATGCCAAGTGAAATTATTCCAAATAATTGTCACTCTAAATAAACGTTATGTGAAATGAAATTATGCGAAATTAAGCTTTGCCAAAAGTAATTATGCCAAATAAAATTCTGCCATCTTAAAAGTATGCCTTTTTAAATTCGGACATATAAACATTCGGCCAAACAATAATTATATTAAATGATATTTATGCCATGTATATATTCGTTTAAAGAAGATTATGCCAAGTGTGTTATGCCAAATAAATTTCGGAGCATCAAAATTCTGCCAGATAGAGGGAACCCTCAAAACTTTTCATTCAAAAATCCTCTTTAATCTTCCATCCTCATCTATTGAAAACTCAAAAACATAAAGTTCAGAGTTCACACCGGGGTCGGGGTATATTTGTGCGCCATGAATAAAACACGCCTGTCCTTTTACGGGCCTTGACGAATTTAGCAATATTTAGAAAATGGCGTCGTATTATTTATATCTTTTATCGGTGAAATGTCGGAGGTTATCGTTAAGTGGTCTTGGTGATATTTCCAGCTTTGGATACGCGTGGTTGTGTTATTTTCGAAAATATTCCACACACATGTTAATAACGAGCAGTGGTGGCCCAGTGGTGACAGGTCAACAGACACTTTACTTTGTGTAAATTATTTCATCACCACTGGTCTCAAAACGGTGAAGGAAAACATCGTGAGGAAACCGGCATGTCATGGAACCAAAAATTCGAAGACATGTGACATCCGCCAACCCGCACTGGGCATGCGTGGTGGATTATGGCCCACTCTCTCTCTCACAGAGAAGAGGCCTGTCCCAGCAGCGGGAACATTATAAGCTGATTATGTAATATCAATAACAATAAAATAAAAAACTGTTGATGCAGTTTTAAAAGGAACGATTTTATTCTGATTCAAGACTTACACACATGAACCACTTATCATGCTGACTGGCTTAGTTTTCCACCAAAGCATCATAGTCTGCCTAGACTTTTCCCAACTATGTTGGGGTCTGTTTCTACTGGTCACAGTTTTGTTACATAGAAAGAAAAGAAAATAAAGAAAATACGTTTATTTGCGGTAAATATGACGCAAAGAAAAAAAAAAACGAGAATAACAAATTGGGGGAAAATATGCGTCACATCCACGCAAAACGGCCATCGCTCAGCATAATGCTGCGACCATATGCGAGACAGAGCCCCAGCGCTGGTTTAGAGCGACTGCCTATCTGGCCTCCATAACCCAGTAATGGGTAACACAATATCCCTTGGTTAGACAGTTTTTCACTCGAGCATGGGATATCATTTCGGCCCACTCAACACTAAAAGAGAGGTAATGGAAACATTAGCTATATTATAATATAGGCTGATTAAGTTGTACCTACTTAAGGAAATATCATCTATTATTTCCTTACATAACAAAATGATAATTATTATAATTATTCTGAAAGATCTCGTCCATCTTAACAATACAATAATGATCACAATACTGTAAATGCAGTTTTCGTGTGAACTTTTCATAGAAACAAACAGACTTCTTAATCATTTGCTTCCACTATGATTCATCTTGGTAAATAATTACCCGTTAATCATTTTCATGCGTAGGTAAATTACCTCTTAAATTAAACAAAGATTTATCAAGCCAAGTAGTATAAAAGCTTGGCTTCCGGTGTATTCACTATATTGTCTTAAATGATCTCACGAATTATCTCATTTTGAAAAAAACTAGCCAAGTGCGTGTCGAACCCCGCACAATGAAGGGTTCCGTAGTAGGGATGAATTTATCGCAAGAACAAACTTAACTTTGTAGTTAAAAAACATGTTTTTGCAAGCCCACTTAGCTGTGATAGTTTTCCTTTTAATTTCGTTATATATACTGCCGTGAATTTTTTCCCATACCCTAAACCCATCATTTAGCTCTGGGCTAGACCCTAACAAAAAATTGCACTTTAGAGCTCAATATTTCGCTAACCGATCCTAAAATGGTTTTCACAAACTCCCAATATTTTTGAACGACCATTCCAAAGACACCCAGCACCATGGGATAGATGAGAAAAAAAACATTCCCACTTTCCGTGAAAGAGAGGTAGGTACGCTAAAAAAAATTTTTTTTCTTGATTTCATTTTACCAATTTGTTGGCGTGATTAATATGTATACCCATACTAAATTACAGCTTTCTAGTACACAGTCTCTGAGCCAAACCGTGGACAGACGGACAGACAGATGGACATGGCGAAACTATAAGAGTTTCTTTTTTACTACGGAATCCTAAAAATCACAACTCGGTCATTCGGTAGTTCTTTTTATAGCGACTAACGCAATGCCCAAAAATATATTTAACAATATAAGAGCTTCCTTCTAACATCGATTTGTTTGTATGCTTCTAAAATAGCACGTTTTCCGAACACAGAAATTTCACCATCAGCCTAGAACAGCCCACTGCTGGACATAGGCCTCCTCAGCCGCACGCCATTCACCTCGATTCTCGGCAACTCTCATCCAGCTGCTACTAGCGACCCTGCGAGGATCGTCACGTTTCCCGATTCGCGGTCTCCACTCAAGAACACGTCTACTCCAACGGCCATCGGATCTACGGCTAATATGGCCGGCCCATTGCTTGCTTATTCTGTGAGCTATGTCGACGACAACTTTGATTCTCTGCGGTCACACAGAAATATAGAATCATAAAATCAATTCCTGTAAGTATTGTATAGTCCAAAATCTCATTGTTTTGTTAAGTTTACATTATAAACATGCCTAAATAAAGCATGATTTATATGTTCGTAAAAATTCGCCACCATAAAGAATCTCCCATTGTCCCACAAACTGTGAAGCGTGCATTAAAGCTATTAAAATAATTTACGACACCAATGTCAAGGGCGCACGATAAGGGGCTAACATTATAAGCCAATATTAGCCCCTTATCTCTTATAGCCACACATTCATCAGTGACAGTAATATGGCTCTTGTGGGATGAATATGAGGTAACTAGTTCACGGTCTACGACCGATTTTTTATATATTTTTTTAAAAGCATGTTTGTCGTGATTCAAAATAATAAAGGGTTTATTTTTAGAGAGCTCTCTGTCTAAATAGCTACTTTTTGTTGTTGTCTGATGCAAGAATTTTAAGAAAGGCTCGTTTACAAATTCTTGTAGGTAGGTAAACAACTTTTTTGAATACGAGTAAGCTAAATATGCTTGCCAATAAGGTGGATTGAACATTTTTAGGTATATTGCTATGTCAAATTTGAAGACAACTACAAGAAAGACATCTCCAATCGGCAGTCGGAGATCTTCATCTTTCGGTTGCTGTCGCTACGGTAAACCAGCTAGAAAATAATCTTTTCTCTCTTGTTGTGGTTTTAGTCTTTTAAATCCCAGGAAAAACAGCGCAGAAATCTAAACCCCAACCATTAAAGTCGCAATTTCTTGAATGTCACTACAAAATCCAATTTCACAATACAAATGAACCGCATTGATCCTTGAACTGCTAGCGGCCATAACTTGGTCATAAAACCGAATGACTCACACCTCGGGATGTATTCTTAGAGCCAATGAAAGCCATGCATGACGCACGGACTTCCCGGGAAAGCCTTGGATACGATACCGGGATTGAGGCGGGACTCACGAGCTGTTGTTTTATTTTTGAAAGTGTGATTCATTGATCCTGTTTCTAATGTTGTTATATATTCTGTGTTGTTGCTAGGAAGAAAAATTAAGGTGTTTTGGATTTGGTGGGATTAATTGATGTCTCTGTTCCGTATGACGTGTAGAACATAAACTTGAGTGGATAGGTTACAAATATGAGAGAGTTTGGACTCAATTTCTAAACGTCCCCAGTTTTTTTTATCCATAACAGAAGACTAATGTTATGCTGCTGCAGAAGATTGATAACTAACGAGGAATTAGAGTGTGTAAGTATTTAATTATATTCGCGTCTACTAGTTCATATTGTTCTAACACATCAGACACACAAGGTCAATATAACTTAGCAGCTGGATACGTAGTAGTATCGGAATAAATAGGTACTATAAACACACAGAACAAAAATAAAAATAATCGTAATGAGTTCTCAAATTAAGATAGTCATCACTTCATCAGCATTGAAGCGTGTAGAAAGAATTCCGAATACCGATACGACATCAATCTCAATAAAAACGGAAATCTAATACTAAACATAGATGACTTGCGAAAAACTAAAACTGCTAATTCACAAGATTCCACATACGATTCCCTCAAAGTAGTCATTACTTACACCTGACAAGATGACAACAAGCAAACACACGCTCAGATGTTTTTATGTGCCATCTAGAAAAGGCAATAAATTCCTCGACTACATGATGTTTATAGCAACTCTTGCAACGTGGTGTGACATTGCAATGGATGGCAGCAGAATATCCACTGCGCGAAAACATGCATTCATCTGAGTGTCACGTGGAACGGAATTATGGTTGGAGTACAAATCAAGTGGACGGGTTTAAGATAAAGAATGAGGGAGGTACTTTGTTACTGTAGGTGCGATTTAGAAGATACGTGAGCAGGATAGGTAGCAGTGTCCTTGTAGATGCATCAGTAGCAAAATTATAGGCTTGGATTTGAGAAATATACACTAGCTAGACACTAGACCAACACACTGATGAAAAGCTGGTTTGATTGCAGGGTTAGAAATTCTCTTGTACTTTCTTGGTGTTGGTTTACGATTTCGAACATACCAGAACAAGATGGGAAGTTGTTTCCTTGCCGTTACATCAGTAGGTGGCTTTTGAATGGTTTAATATTCCCTTATGGCATTTTTGCGACCAGTATTAACGGCTGTGGTTTCTCGTGTCCTTAATTATATATTTAGTGGACCTAACCACCTAATTGGTTTTGTAGCTTCAGACCACCTACCGAGAGCGAGTTTAATGCCCAGAAAAGATCGGGTTAGATTTTCTATACCTAAAGAATTCTTAAGTGTAATCTGAAACTGTAGGACCAAATTGTAGATATTTGCTACTGTCTAAATGACATTTTTATCGTCACACGATATCTTCCAAGCTAAAGCACTGGGAAGTGGTGAAAGGCGGCCGTTTTGGGGGACTGTTTTATGTAATTTTGACGGTCCAAATGCTTCGGCCTAATTTGAATAAATGACTATAGATTTTGAGTCTTTGTTGTGTAACTCAGATAATATATCACGTCTTTGCTAATTGTCCTTCTGTTTCTCTCTCATTATATTGCCCTACTAAT
The DNA here is from genome assembly GCA_949128155.2 of Xanthia icteritia. Classification (NCBI taxonomy): domain Eukaryota; kingdom Metazoa; phylum Arthropoda; class Insecta; order Lepidoptera; family Noctuidae; genus Xanthia; species Xanthia icteritia. Next base: position 23,411,321 of record OX421933.2, read on the forward strand.
GTGACGACAAATTAATCTGAATCAGCTATCACCTACAATGATGCGATATATAAGCCCACGTGGCACGGACGTAATAAAATCGCGGCGATTTTTTTTCGTGCACTGGATTTTCAACGCTTTGCCTAGCGCCAAGACTTGAAAATCCAAAAGAGTGTTTTTTCAATGTGCTGGGACGAGAGTGCGTCCCATCGCGTTGGATTCTCAACGCTCGGCTCAACAACGAGAGTTGAAAATCCAGTGTACGAAAAAAAATCGCCGCGATAAAAACTCGTCCGTGCGAAGCTGGGCTAACAGTGGCGCTAGTGGACCGCGACTGAACCAATGACCGTGTTAGTGGGGAAACTCGGTTATTTTCTAATGGGTAATGTAGTAAGTTATATTGACGATAGTATTATGTCATTGGTAATGTTATCGTTAGTTAATTGATTGGAAATATTGACAGTCTTTTCGGACAATTGTTTCAAATAGCGATACGTTATAATAATGTATGGTTATTATGTTTCTGATTCATTTTTATATGCACCTGGACGTGGTAGCTGGCGAGTGTTTTCACGGTGCCATTTTTTATTTATAATTCTGTAGTGAGAAAGTGCTCACTGGTTTTCCGCCCAGTTTATTTAAAGGTACTACTAAATTACGTTATTTTTATGACAGGTCTGACAACGGTCTCATCTGCAATTTATTCAATTTGCACACTCACAAGCAGACTTCCAATTCAATTCTCAAACCATTTTCAAATCGCATTCGAAATCGCTGCTCCAATCACGACAAATCAACAGCAAAACTACCCACAATTCACAAAGTCACTCACTACTCCCCAAAGTGACAACTACATGAGTTTCTTCTCTAGTAGTAGCGCTAGTCAGCGTGATGGCACCATCACGATTTACTAGTCGAGTTATCGAATGTCAGACGGAAGATATATCAGGCTTGGTGAAAATTAGCTCAGTTTTATGTGATATGAGGAATTTTTATTAGATTGTATGTCGGTGTGAAGTAGATTCATGACGTTCTTGCTCTATTTACCGGCACGTATTGGTAACGTTTACTAGTAAGTAGTAACGCGAGGTTTGAATTATGCTATAAACTCAGGAGTTTGTTTGCATTCGTTTTTGAGAACATAATGGGAACAGAACTGCACATTGATTAACCGGGATTATAATTATTTTATTTTATTAAAGAAGACATTTTCCTATCCAAATTTTTTTCACAATGTAACTACTTACTCCTACGATATTATCGTGACTAAAAATAAATACATTACTCAGGCGGATATGCGCACAAAGGAAGCATATTAATAAGTTAATCTGTAGTACTTTTCTGATACGTTTACTGCTTATAAGGATCCTCGTAACATGTTTGTTACTGAGACTTGAATGACTGATTTATCTGTAATTTTAGTCAAATATTTTGCAAAAAAACTGACTGATTTTAGCCATTCTTTATAATCATTCAAATAGTTGACCGTTTGTAGAATTGTAAAGCCAACTGTTATATTTATTTATGCCTACAATAAAATGTTAAAACGCCAGCAAAAGTAGAACCTCTTATTTTTGAACACAAAAATACGACACAACATCTTACAACTCAAATAGAACAAAGATGAAACTTCAAATAATAACCATGATTCGGAATTATTGAAAGATTTGCGGTTCGTCCGGCACGGATCTGATCAACACATGACCCCGGATAACCGGATGAGGCACACAATGTGGAATTACGGCGGCCATTATGGTTTGGCACGCATCTATGCGCTGTAGGATTGAGAGATTTCAAGAGGAAACAAAGAGTTCACAACAAAGAGCACGTAGGTATTGGCAAACAATATCACAATATCGAAATGTTTTCAAAGGAAATTGTAAAGTAAAAAGAGAACAATAATGTTGATTAGTGAAGTCTTCCATCTGACTTCATAAACATCTACGGGTCGGGAGTAAGGAGTTGAGACTAGGAGTGTTCACTTGTAGATAACACGCGGCCATTTAAAAAGCCAGGTAGGAAAATGGCATAGGTGGCATAAAAAAGAGCTGCCATCTTACTTAAATATGGTCAAAGAAAGGCTGTAAGAAGTAAAACTAAGTTATGTCTAGGCATATTGTGATTGTCACAAAAATGCCAACTACAATCCCATTACACATTGTGTTAAGCAGTCAAGGTTGTACAGAACGTAAACAAGCAACAAGTCGTTGTTCTTGATCTTGGTTGGCTGCCATCCACAAGAACGAAGAAAAAGAATAAGTAAACCATCAAGTATTAACACAAGTTTATTTATCTGCATATCGTTCAGAATTCTATAGTCTGAGAAGACAGTGAAGAGGACTCTTAGTTTGGTACCCAATACCCGAAGTAAACAGAAAAAGAAATAAAGAAAAAGAAAGGAAAGAAAGAAATAATAATTAAATAAAAGAAGAAAAAATTGGAGCAGCTCATAGATGTAAGCATATATAACCAGTCTATAATATTCCCTCTGGTGGGACAGGTCTCCTCTGATAGAGGGAGTGGGCTGAAGTCCATCACGCGAGCCCAGTGCGGATTGGTGGACAGAAGCAGCTCATTTACCTATAAGTAAAACAAAAATTTCCTCTATGTTTTTGGTTGGTATATTGGCGTGTGCTAGCTGTCATATGGCTATTAAATTTATATTTTTAATTATGTTTTGTGTTGCGTAATGTAAATTATTTTGCATACTATTATATAGAATCATTTTTTTCTAACTGAACAGACAGCTGTGCTGCTGGGGAGTTTGTTGCGCCACTTCTTCTTCCCAGCTAAAGCACTAGGAAGTGGTGAAGGTTGGGCGTTTTGGGGGACTGTCTTATGTAATTTTGACGTTCGAAAAGTGCTGATTCTCAGACTAGTTTGAAAAAATGACTTGTGAATTTGAATTAAAAAACTAGGTAGTCATGTCTGGTTTTATCCAGTCCAACTTCCGCCATACCCTCGAATACAAATGCCTGCCAAACATTGTGTTCCTCAAGTTAAATAACACTCGTCATGGAAATTCGTATAAATAAATAAAAATTAACGCGAAACAATCCATCTGGTTGTTTGTAACAGTTATATAAAAACAATGTTGAAGGTAATAAAATATAACTTGTTCCTTGATTGAGTTTAACGAACTGTGAAGGATGGTATGATAGCTAATAGACTATCTATTTAGGATTATGAAACTGAATGAAATGAAAATACAGATGACAAAACCTGAAGAGTGACTAACACGCATTGTTCAGAAATGAAATGCAGTTTGCGGGTTGCTGTTTGTCGGTGACCAAAAATCGATCAATGGAATTAAATTGTCGCATTTACTGGGCAGACAAGTTCATTGTAATTGATGGTACATTTACCTGGTGAATAGGTAATGCCTTACTGGTACAGTCCGACCGAAAACGGGTTTATGTTTCGGCTGAAAACGAAAGCAAAATTCGGCCTGTTTTGCATTTTCGCCAGAACCAAAACTAAGTAATTCGGTTGGATTCTATGTCAAGGTATGATTCCCAACACGCACTGGGTCCGCGTGGTGGATTATGGCCCGCTCTCATAGAGTGGAGGCCTGTGTCCCGTTAATGGGAACGCTATAGGCTGATTATGCTAAGGAATTATTCTAGGGCTTTTCCTGGAGCCGTTAATACCTCACGTATTTAACGGCTTCAGAAAAAAGAAAGATATGACCTGAGACAGAGAGAACATAGACAAAGAAATTGCTTATTTACGGCATCAAACACATCAAGAACAAGAAAGAATGAACAGAATTTACAAATTAAAAAAGGTGCTGTTTTTCAAGAACACAGTCGTTGATATCTGTCCTCACATAATCTAAAGAATAACAAAGTAAACTCAACTGTGCCCACATTATCATAGAGCACACAAAATATTTACGCGCTCTGTATGAATAATATGTGCATGTCTGAGGACACTGACTCACACGCTGAATATTTAATTGTTATGTGGCAACTATGTATTACGAATGGGTGATACTAAGACTATATTATAATGTTTTGCTTTTGAGACGGAGCAATACACAGCCGTACTCTACTGTATCATTTTTGCACGACGTGTGCGCAAAAATAAAACCTAAGTTGCTATGAGCTCTTTGTGTCTCTCATGCCTTTGTATATTAAATCTATGGATGATGTGTGACTATCACAGTTTTAAAAAGTAAAATGGCGCAAAGGTTTTGGTTTAAAAAAAAGAAGTTACCATAAAAACAGGTTCTTATACGCGGAAATGTAACATGTCAGTATGTCGCCAAATACAGAAGGAAGTTCATACATGTATGTATGATACTAACCAATACACATACATTATGGAACACAACCAACTCCCAAAAAAAACATGTCCACCAAATAGGACAACAAAACACTGGTAAAGAAAAGATTATCAGTAAGCATTACTGCCGTATTACGGTAGTCATTAACTTGTTACCGAAGTGTAGTTTAAACTAATTGACGAAACAATTCGAGATGGCTTCGTGTTAGGATGGTTACACATCTGCGACTTTGAAGCGCAATTTGGTAGCACTGTTGAGACGCTGCAATATTTTCCATTCTTTTACTGCCGGGGATCACGCGGCTTTACAAGAGGCTTATGCGGTCTTCCGTGGTTGGATGTAGAATCTTAAAAATGTTCTTTTGGCATATTTTGTAACATAATCAAAATTAATTTGATTTGATGGCGTTCGAGCCTATTCATTGGGCACCCGGGTTTGTACAGTAGTGACTGGGCTTTAATCACACTTGGTCAAACTGAAAAGTGCAAATGACAGCCCGCCATCTCATTGTCTCATTTTGTATTTTTTTACTAGCTTGCGCTGTCTCACTCTCGGGCAAAGGCTCCCTGCGCTCCTTCCATCTTTCGCGAGCCCGCGCGTCCTCCCCTTCCAATTTTGGCGGAACCTATCCCCTATCCTTTTCTCGCAATCTCCTACGTGGCCTGCCACGACCCCGCCTCACTGTCTCAGGAAACCATTTCTGAACTATTTGGCTCACGCAGTTTATCCGGCCCAGTCCCATTTAAGTTGAGGATAATTTTGAGCCACTTCAGCTTTCTTTGTTTTGAAGCGCACTATTGACAGCAGACCGATTTACAACATCTAAATAGAACACAATCAATCCCGCTTATAGCCCATAAATGTGTAACCACCTTTAACGAAATACCGACCGACTGCTACGACAATTTGGTTAAACTATCGATTGAACAACAAAGGCGTACAATGGTTATCTTACCCACTCAAGTCCTTCATGTTAGTTTAAAGTAATGGCGCTGTTAGCTATTAGTGTGCGTTGCTTGCTTTACAAAACGGTGTCTGGTTTTTGAGGAAATAAAGGCTTTGGAGTTGGATTCTACTACAAGTAAGCAGTGTGTAGTGCTTTTTGAATATCAAGACTTGAGACTTATTGTTACAATTTTAGCAAGACGTCAATTTTTCATATGCCTAAAGCCGTTACTAAAATTACTCGCACCCGGTTTCTGAATTTAATTCCTTACGTAGTATTTAGGAATCGCTTTAAGTCATTTATTTATTTATTTACTAAGGCACCAAGTCCAAACATACTAACAATTCATTACATCATTAAAATAAAATAAGTACATTAAAATTCAATCGATCGTTTAAAATTTCAAACTCACACTCAAACTCAAAGCATTTATTTCAATTAAACCATTTACAGGCACTTTTGAACTGTCAAGTCGGTCAGTCAGAAATATGAAGCTAGTTGCCTAAAATAGTAATTCTAATGTAGTGTTTGACAAGGACTCAACTCCAAAAACTCAAATCAGAATCCGGATGTTCCTCGTCCATAGAAATGAGAAAGTCCTAAAGTCATTTGTTTCAAAATTCTAATTCAAAAGTTATTTATTCAAACTAGGCAGAGAAACAGCACTTTTCGAACGTCAAAATTACATAAGACAGTCCCCCAAAAAACGCCCGCCCTTCACCACTTCCTAGTGCTTTAGTTGGGAAGAAGAAGTGGCGCAACAAACTCCCCAGCAGCACAGCTGTCTGTTCAGTTAGAACAGATTTTCATGGACGAGCAATGCAATGGTTTTCTATTTGACCACTATATTATATATTTGTACTCTATGCCCAAATTGGACTTCACAAAACCTACTTTACCTCCCTATTTTCGCTGAAACTAGCCCACATATCAATAAAAATGTCCTAGGAGAAGGCTCTATGTATCGGTAAGTAAACGTGACACCTGAGCTGAATACACGAAAAGCACTTTGGAAGGACCACAAATAAATTGTGAGCCTAGTCTATGTACGGCCATGTTCCAGGCTAGATTGATTCTGAAAAGGGTCACAATTTGCTAAGGTTTTTCGTGGAAGACATAACGAGTGTTTGAAAGGTCTATTTATCTAAATCTTTTTCTACTTCTATGGTTGGCAACTAATTGAATGGGTTAACTATTATATAACTTTTGAACAGCTTAGGATTATCCGACTAAGGATCGGAATCTACCTGAGTCAAATAAAGTCAGTTTTTTTTCTCGTTTAGAGTTTATAAATAGCTTTAAGATTTAATGTAGCTACCTAATATATTTTATTTATAAACTTGACCGACATAAAATTACCTACATGTATTAACGAAAATCATAATTTGAAATTTTCCATGATACAACCTCACAAAATATAATAGCACTTATACCTGAAAAATCTGTGTAACTCTTCAAATTGCCAGTCAGTGCGACCTTCATGTTGAAAAGTTAATTAATTCTAATTGACATGGTAACTGGGTCATTTCATAATATATTACAAGTTTTGAACAACAATACGTACTCTGTTACAACATCGAGAATATGAATAAAATACTTAACACCATCTTGTAAGTAGGTGCAAATACCTTGTACACACGGCTACCCATCAAGCTATACATTTCCAGTATAAGCTGACCTCGCATTGTATGGAAATCCTATACAATGCGAGATCAGCATAAAGTGTAGTGTAGCCGTGTATACAGTCGAACGCACATCGATTGTATTGTAACACTAACCCTTGAGTTGGCTTACCGTAGTTTCAATAAAGGTTGTCTCTTTCGGGTGACCACTGAAAATCAGCGCTGTGTTGTGGGTCCCCATAGCACAGCATCATGCTGAGTGGAAGCTCACAATCATGACGTGCCAGCAGCTGCTAATTATTTCTGTTTTGTGCTCGTGATTATATTAAAATCTATTGTTTTATTTTATTGTTCTACTCGAGTTAATTATCTTTATTATGCACGTGTTTCTGTGACAAATAAATTATTTTTCTTTCTTTTCTTTTTTTTTTAAATAAAGATACCAGCTTATACTGGTATTGTAACCACCGACACGCGGTTGTGCAAAGAATGAATGCTGTCCGCTGTCATGGAAAATAAATTATGATATGACATAAAAAGTTCTGCTACGAGTATAAAGACCCAAAAAAGAATGGTGTAAAAGGGTAGTCTCTTTTACACCACTCTTCCCTACTCACACAGTAAACACAAATGATGATGAATATGCACTTTCTATACGTCGAGCAACATTGTAGTTAACAGTAATTTACTGAGGACCAGGACTAACTGGATTTTTCTCCGGTGAGTGTTCCCATTTCGGTAACCTGTCATTACAGATATTGGTATCGAACCTGTGTGTTCTAAATAGCCCACTCTTAGATATTACTTGTGTTTTGACGACCAATCGACCTGAATAGCCCATTGTCAGAATCTGGAGCTCGTAGTCCAAATACAGATACAATAGTTCTTATAGAGACAATAGTGTCTCGATTTTCCACGAAAACCAATACAAAAAAAAACTGGTTTTCTCGCCCTTATTATAACTGGACCGATTTGAGTTAAAAACATTCAAGTAACCTAGCGAACGTAGACCTGGCTACTTCTGAGCTCGTGCTCAGCAGGAGCCAGGTCGGCCAAAGTGTTATTGGGTTGCTCAGGAATTTCTCAGTAGTAGCCCAGAGTCTGGACATGTGCCCGGTTGGCAATAGAGTCAACCCCTATTGCATGGGACTTAAACATAACTGGCGAAATATGGGTATTCTAGAGTACACCTCTGCCTAACTCTTCGTGGAATACAGGCGTGATGTTATGTGTTTACTAATATAATGACAATGTCTAATTCACTTCCACTTATTGAAATAACAATAAAACATAAATCAAGGGTCTACTCCTAGCTGAACAATTGCATCCTCGGCGCCATAACTTTACATAACACTCGGCCAATGTAAATATGAATCAGAAGTAGTACTAAAACAATAGTGTTCAATCATAACAGCAGATGTTAGTACGGCGTTGTTAAAACATTATTGTTTGAAGTCCTTTGGTAGGTTAGTTGCATGTTATTGTTATTAGTACTTTTGACCTAAGATCATCAAGTCCTAACAAGCGTAGGTCCCCTATGAAGCTCGTGCAGTGGAATTTCGAACTCTAATCTCTTGTAGAAGAAGGTAACTTTTGAGGAGTTCCTTTCAAATTTAAAGCTTGACTAACACATTTTCCTTTTATGTGATTGATTAGGTTAAGAAGAGGTTACAGGGTCTTCCTAAGGGAAGACCCTGTCATGGTTCGTTCAAGCATAAGTGCTTGAACGAACCATGAGGACAAGAAACTAAGTTACATTTGTTTACTCTGGTTATGACGTGTGCCCGTTCCTAGACAATATCTTACTTTTTGCCAAATTATCTTAGACCGTCTGTATCATTCATTAGCAAGCCTGACCGACCTATCTTCGCCATAAGAAATGTGAAATGGTACCGTTGCACATAAAATGAATCTTTCGCAGCAAAGACGTTTCAGAAAAAAATCGAGATGAGATAAACGACACCGATAAATCTAGACACGTTACTTTTCCAGCTAATTGACTTTTTATCCACTAACACATTATACTAGTTTAATAAATTATTCATTAACATACTAACGCATTTAAAATGGTAATATTCTGTATAAAGAGTACGAAGAGATGTCCATTGTGAACACGGGTTCTATACACCGCTATAGTTTATGATCTGGAGTCGAGATCATCTGCACAGTTGCGAGATGGATTGTTGATCAAAATTCCTTTAAATTCTCCTCCAGATTTATTATGCACGCGGCCAAAGTGTGGAACTCTCTGCCAGCATCTGTGTTTCCTTTCACGTATAACCCGTCAGCCGTCAAAGCAAGAGTGAACAGGCATCTCCTGGCACGCTTGTTCCATTCTAGACCTCATCCATTGCTTTCCATGAGGGAAGATCAAAGTCCACCACTCCAATGTAAATGGTATTGGTAAAACGATAATCAGCGGGCTTCGGAAGCGTATCGACTTATTTGCACTTCCAGTACCTTCTAAAACGAAGATCTTGTGTTGCTCAATGATAAACCTTGCCATAACTTTGGGTTGCTGAGGTTATGTTGGGTTTATGTCATTTTTCGCCTTCTTGAAAACAAATAAAACATTACATAAGGTTTCCTACCCACACATTACTTAGAAGAAACTTTTTTCTACATACCAAATATCGATATGAAAACGTTCCGAATAGTTCGAAGTTTATCCTAAAACTTTTCCATGATTTATTCAGCCCTTTTTTGTAATATCGATAAGTATACAAAGGGCTATATTTCAAAACTACTTTATGAAAACTGTTAATAAGAATTGGGTACATAAATTGTTTGTGGGTTAAAAGGGAAATAAAACGGAGGGTTGAGTTGAGACTTGAGTACTTGCATTTTTATGTAAATGTTAGGTTCAGTTAGATCTCAAGTAGAGGAATATTACGCTCGTGATTTTATCTAGGTAAGTGCTAAGTACGCCCTATTTTTTATGGAGCTAGGCTAAAGAAAAGTAAAGGTGGCATTGAACAAAGGTCATCAGATGTTCCCAACTTTTCCGAATACGGTGTTTTCTGTTTCTGGGACCCATCCTTACATCAGCCATTAGGCGTAATGCCTCCCAAAGGAAGTGATAAAGACTACAGCTGCAAATTCAGTTTGATGTCTCTAATTAAATATTAATCAACGCTATGCTAAGCTAATTAGTACCATGAAATCAACACGTTTAAACAGGAAGACGGCGTAACATAAACTAACTGCGGATATTAGTAATATGTGCTAAATGTAAACTTGAATATGTTCGTAGGAAATTGATGCCTTGAACGGGTTGTACTTGGGAGTTGAACTATGCGGGAGGCCGAGGAATGCTGGCAGGTTGAATTAAAAGCCTTGTTTTAAAGGCTTTATAAAATAGCGTGCATTTGAAGAATATGAATCCAGGAATGGGCTGCAATAAAAGAGTCCCCGCAAGTGATGGTACTAAGCGTTTTTCTACCGCAATCTGGGTAGTCAGTTGCGCTACCAACTTGCATAGTATCGCTTGTACTGAACCGAGAGAAGAAAGTAAACCGCTTTAAAGTCGATGAAAAAAAAAACGCTAAAGTAAGTAAGTTTGGCGGGATACCTTCTTTTCGCATAATGTTCTTTGCCCTAATATACTTCGGCATAACGATTTTGGCACAATTTGTTTTGGCATAATAATACTTCGGCATAATTTTTTTAGGCATACGTTTTATGTTGGCATAATCATCTTAAAGACTAATTTGTTTTGGCATAAATTTGATTCGCATAACGTTAGTAGGCCTAAGAACCGAATTGCTGCAAAACCGACTCCACGTAGTCTTGTTTGTCCTACCCCTAGAGTGTAATTTAAAATCGCGTAGGCGCGTAGGGGCGAGGCGGCCCGCGGGCTGAGGAGCAGGCGCCTGCGAGCGAGCCACCGCAGCTTCGGCTTGTTGGCCGGCTTCGCCGGCCAGCCTCAGCCGCGGCGGTGAGCGAAAGCCGTCTGCGACGATTAGCACGCGTGGGGCCGCCGGAGGCCCGCAGCGCCGGAGCCGTGACAGAAACCCTGCCTGCTGCATGTTGCATGCTCGCTTGAATGCTGCATGCTGCATGCTGCATGCTTGCTTGCATGCTGCATGCTTGCTTGCATGCTGCATGCTTGCTTGCATGCTTTAACTTTAAGCTTAATAAATTTATGCTTTAACTTTATGCTTAATAAATGTATGCTTTAGAATATTATGCTTAATCATTATTATGGTTAGAGAAATTATGCTTAAAAAATTATGCGTAAGCTGTTATGCGTAATTATATTATGCGAAAATATAATTATGCCAAACAACATTATGCTAAGTTATATTAGGTCTTAAAATTTTATGCAAATGGATAGGGAACCAAGTTTGGCGCCTGACACTGAAAATGCTCAGACTTCTTGGCAAATAATTTGTGTTCAAGGCTGCGCAGCAGAACAGATGTTCCGTTTATTGTATCCTTACACATTTTTGCCCGATTTCTAACAACCGATTGAAGCTTCGTGCGACGCGACGCGACTCAAACAATACAATTTCTAAGAAAACTTCACGTTATAACAATAACCGGTGTCGCGTCGCGCTAGTCTGCACAAAGCTTTATCAGTATTCGCCATATTTACTCGATTTTCGACGATGCGATCGACAGAAATCGAGCTTGAAAGCACGTATTGCCGCGACATATGTTAGGAGAGTGGAGTTAAATTCCTCAGAAGAGAATTTCCCTTTGTCGGTGTTTAGATAGACGAAGAATATTGAAAGGAAAATAAATTTAAAACACACCAACGATGCGATTAACCGAAGCATCGATTTAAACTTCTCGCGATTTTGTTTAGTTCGCTGTTAGCTGTCAAACTAATTTCAATAAACTGTCATGGATTTTTTTATACAGCACATAACATCACGCCTGTATTACCGAAAAGGTTGGGCAGAGGTGCGCCTATACTGACCTACCTACACCCATATTTCGCCAGTTATGAAATTAAAGGAACTTTGTTTTTTAATAGAATAGAATACAAAAATTGGAGAGCATAGAATACAAACGCATCGCATTCTAGGTCAGTCGTATACTAGATACCATCTGTATACAATATGTAAGTCATGCAAAACAGCACTAATAAATCAATCGATTTACTACAATCACATAGCTACCTAGTTCTGCATGATTCAATTCCAACACCAGCATGTGAAGATCGGTATCAAGACAAATAACACACTACACTCGGCACAAACGCGACGCAACATCACGACATGTTTTGAATCGATAATCAGTTATTTGTACGTCATTTCACTTTAACTTTCTAAAATGTACGTAGAATGCAATTTAAGGAATGTTTTGTTGTACGGAAGGTGGATAGAAATGTCACCTGCTTGCTTAGTGGCAGAACTTTAGGGGATATGTCACGTTTGACGCTCATGTTAGTCTCAAAATAAACATCTGCAATTTTATTGTATTTAATGAAGACCTCGGGGAAAAAATATCTGTGATAAGTTGATGAACTGGATCGTAAATTAAATTTCTACATACTTACAGGGTGTGATTTAAATAATTTAATAAGATACGATATTTTTTATTAAAAACACATAAAACTTGGATTTGGTCTAAACCTGCATGGATATTTGCTAAGGCTATATATTTTCGGTAATAATATGAGGTGCTTAGTGTGCTTACTGCTTTATTTTTGCACATTGTCATGTCCTGGAAGGAATAAGTCGAATTACCGAATTACTAAGAATATAAAAATTAAATTCTGTTCGTAGTTAACGGCTGGACCGATTTGGCCATTTTTTGTTATAAAATGTTTTTACAGGTTCGAAAATTGGAAAAGTTTGGAAAATTCGGGAAAACTGAAAGTACATTTTGTATGGGAATTTCGTATTAATTTTTGAAGTTTTGACTGGACGTCTGTCGGGTCGGATAATATATAAAAATTACAAGTCTCACAAAATTACAAATTTTTTTTATATGTGACTGTGCCCTCGCTTATGATCGGTATAGATCGGATAGATTATTCTGTAAGCTATTAGAGAAGATAATTATCTTCTGTAACAGTTTACAGAATAATCTATTATTTAATTATCTTGACATAATTAATAGGAAAACTTGAGAGATATTATAAACAGCTATTTATCTGATTTTCTTTTGTTTTCAGATCATCAGTGAGGGCACAGTCACATGTAAAAGAAGACAATAAACATATTATGTTGTAAATGTTTATGTAATATAAACTTATAATGGAGACTAGACATATAAAGGAAAACTTTGAAACGGTATTTTTCCTATGCCATAAGTTGTTTATGTTAAACAGACAATTATAATGGTTTATAAAGAAAAATAATAACTTAATACACAGGTATGTAGATAATTTAATAACAACACGTAAGTTATTGCAGTTAAGAGAATAGAAAATTCACGTTTATTAATTAGATGTTCTTAAATAGGGTGTTCTATGTACGAGAGTTTTGAGTACCTTTCTCTCATCTCCATTTACTTATTTTATCGTAAATAATGTTTTGCGGACTTTAACCACAAAGCAAATTTTTATTGCATAATTCAAATGCAGTTAGGTACTGTTTTTATGGCTTGTGAGTTTATACCAGGCAGTAAACTGCCCATACCTCTCCATAAAGGACAGTTCAGACTACGCTATATCATACAGCATATATTAGAGCGAATATTGTATCGCACAACAATATCGCTCAGCATACATTTTATAAGGACACGTTGGGAACGTGTACTTACGTGTCCTAAACTTGAGCGATTTTCAGAGCTATATCTTACGATTCAGAATATACAAAATCCGTTACATTTTTTATTTTTCAAAATTATTTTTTAATTAATAATTAATTCCATATCATAGTCATCGCTTGATGAGCTTTCCACGCTAGTGAGTACCAAATCCATTATGTGTGCACTTTATGACGGATCGCCGTCAAATAACTTGCTATACATAGTAAACCAGCTTGCGATATTAGCGTATAGTGTGAACGTCACGCTATATAGTTATAGCTTATTATTACGCAATATATGTTACTATAAAGTTATGCTTTAAGTAAAAATAATACAAAATGTCTTAGAACAAGTGTTCCAAAAGTACATAGTTTCGAAGATATCATAAATTCATAACACTAGACTCTCAATGTGTGTATCTAACTTTCATTGATAAGTACGAGTAAATCATTTTCATTCAAACCAATCATTCATTTAAAGCTAAGAAAATGCGACGTCACATTTTTCTTTTTCTGGACAAACATTTACATTTATTCTTTCTTTCTTTCTATTTTTTTTTGTGGTATTTTACATAAATAATCGTGACTGTCGAATTATTTTGAATGAAAACGAGTAAAACGAAATTATTGACAAATAATTAATATATGCCAGTTGATTCTTTGACATAGTCTCATGAATACCCCAGAGTTATGGGATATCAAAAGAAATACGTTGTATAGCGAAATAGTATAGCATAGTCTGAACTGCCCTTAACCTCTTGGTTTACTGTTATACAAAATGTAGATCGATAAATCTTTGCATCACTGCAAATAAATCTTTGACTTTGACTTTGATACAGATTTTATGAAGACTTGAGGCTAAATCATTTGTTTTTGGTACAGTTACTATTAGCTAATGGCCTTTACCCATTCGTTCGACCAGCTGAAAATTTTCCACCTGGACACGAGTTGCCTTGGCATACACCTGGAAGTCTTTAAACAGACTCCGGACCCAGGTTGGCCGAAGCAAGGAAAACCTACTTAGGTGGAGATTCTCAGATGACTCCGACCTGGAGTGTAAACGCAGTGCTGTTTCACAAACGATGGGACACGTCCAGCGTGTCCTGTTGTCTGCACTTTATAAGAAATGCTGGACGCTATTGAAGGTGCCAAACTCGTTGCCAAATTCTTAGCCGACTCAATTTAGATTGTCATCGACACGCATAGAAGAATTGCCTTTAAGTATTGTAGTTCGATTCAAACTTAATGGCGGCTCGGAAGTTAGCCACTCGCTGCGCAGACACATTCATTCGTTACTGCGCAGCGACTCGCCTCATGTTCCGAGTCGCCATTAAGTTTGAATCGGGGTGTACTGACGTACATGTTCCTAACATTAAAACGCCAGACTACCTCCCAAAAAAACCATTCGATAAATGTCCGCTAAACACTGTTCGATCAACACAATTAGGTAGTAGGTAGGTAAAACAAATACCGAGTGGTTTGCAAAAGGACCTTTGTTTGAACAGTCAGGAATGGCACACTCGTGACGTAGTGCCGTGCTCCGCAGTTTATGAATCGAGACCATTGTTCCGAACCAACATCTGTTGTAATACGTTAATGTATTGCCAACACTTGTAATGTACATAGAATGGAAGTAGTTGGTACCTAGGTACGCGAACAAACTAAACCTACGTGGAATATATTTTGCACCGACTTACTTGTTTTCCATATACGTAACACCACACTTAGTATTTATATTCGTAGCAGAAATCAATGACGTAGCTCAAAGCCAAAAAGCTGAAGTGTCACTGGGCTGGCCACGTCTGCCGTATGCTCAATGAGTTGTGGGCCAAAATAACCAATATGTTGAGCATTCACAAAGCCAGAAGGCGTCGAAGCTGACCATGTAGAATATGGTGGGATAAGCTGGACAAAACCACCAAACAATGGTGAATATTGGCGCTGGAAGATGAAAAAGTATTTTATTTGCTGGTTAAAGGTATTTGTGAGGTTTGATAAAACATAGTGGAGTATTCATTAATTGTGACCTTGTGAGTGTTCGTTTTTGTCTGTGCTTGTTATCTTGTCTGTATCCTTTTATGAATCTGTTTGTATATGAGTTAAATATACAAAATTGGATGAAAGACCACAATTTAGAAATTAACTTCTCGAAAACAAAAAGTATGCAATTCAGGCATTACAATACAAATCCCTCGACTACAAAGTTTACGTTTGACGATATCAAATTAGAATGCGTAGATATTTTTACTTTGTTGGGTCTAGACTTAGATATCCACATGAGCTGAAAAGCGCACATACAAAAAAAAAACAAAACTATCTAGTTTTATATTCATTAGCTCTTCCTTATCCACAGTCCACTTATTATGCATATGCATGGCTTAAGTATGGTATGATTCTTTGGGGAAATAGTGTAGATAGAAACGACTTGTTTATCCTACAGAAAAAAATTATTAGGATAATGGTTTATAATGACGTAAGTTGTAAACCGTATTTTAGGACACTAGACATTTTAACTTTGACAACTTATATCCACAGTTCTACCTTAAAGTTATAGACCAAACTCGCCGATATGACCACGTTCACGGTTTGAAAATACGCTCGTAATCTAAGATAAAATTACACTGCAAGAGTCCTCAGATAACATTAATTAAAATATTATAATAAAATACCAAACGACATAAAAATGAAACAAGATGAAAAAATATGTCTTAGAAAACTACTGGTGGAGAAATGCTATTATTCACTAAATGATTTTTTTGTTGATGACTTCAAAATGTAATGACTTATGGATAAGCGGGTGGATGCGCACGCTCGGTGATTTTCCATCTTTTGTTGCCTAAATTGGCCCCAACTCGACGGCACTGTTGTGCCAGTTAGTGTTGTTTTTGTAATTATATTTGTTTGATTACCTAGTTTATTTATTTACAAGCAAATAAACGTTATTCTATATATATTCTATTTCTGTGTAGAATATATATTTAGTTAGTTTTAGACATTTATTTTTATGGATTTTATTTGACTTTTATTATATTATCTTTGACTATATCTATTTTAAGTGAATTGATTTTTTTTTACATTTTATTTAACTTTTTTAAATGAAATGAATTGAATTTTGAATGTTTTTTAATTATTATTATTTTAGTTTTTTATAATTTCTATTTGTGATAATATGGATTGTCACATTAATTTGTGTGTGATCTTATTTAATGAATTGTTTCTTTTTAATGATTTCTAGAGGTATAACTTGCCTTTGCAAGTTATAGGTAAGTCTAAACACTTCATTTAATTTTTTTGAATTTATGATACGTCTTTACGTATCATAAATTAAAATTTGATATTAATTATTGTAATTTTATTAGTTTTTTAATGATAACAATGTTTCAATTCGTATTTACTTTATTTATTTTTTTAATCATGCTACTGCTCTTATTTTATGTAATTGTTGTGCCCGAGTGACCTTTATCATTATTATTAAGACATTGTAAACACATGTTATGCAATAAAGATTTGAATTGAATTGAGCTTAGTTTAGTTACTTGAAATTAACTAATTTTATTATTTTTTATTTAACAATACCAGTGTTAAAAGCTATGAAAAACATAATAATTGAGCATTGAGCTTCGAGCAAAGAATTGACGCAATAATGGAGCCTAAAACATCATCATAACCCTCCTGCACTTGTCCTATGTCGGCGCACCACGTTTTCTTTTTCCACTCTCCCCTGTCAACCGCCACGCTATCATTCACTCCCTTCTCTTCCATATCATTCCTCTCCCGCTCCATCCATCAACATTTATATTCATCACTCTTTTAGTCACACGCATTTCCTCTCTCCTCATCACATGCCCATACCAGGCCAAACGATTTCCTTTCAACTTTTCTGTCACTGGCGCCACTTTTAAACTTCCCCTCATATACCCATTTCTTACTTTATACATTTTCGTCACTCCACACATCCATCTCGACATTCTCATCTCCGCTACATGCAATCTTTTTTTCATCAGTCTTCTTCACGGCCCAATATATTCCGATGCATACAGTACGACAGGCCTTATCAGGGACTTGTAGATTTTCCCGTTTAACTTGAGGGGCATCCGTGGGTCGCAAGTTGTTCCTGTGACCTGTCACCATTTCATCCATCCTGAGTTGATCCGGCGCGTTACGTCTCAGTCTACTCCGCCATCCCCTTGGACAAGCGACACGAGGTACCGAAAGTCGGAGAAGATCGGTAAGGGCGTTCCGGCGAGAGATATGGGCACAGTACTGGAAGGACCGCCAAAATCAAACAACATTATTCTGTTTTGGTCTGACTTCATCTCAGGCCAACGGTCTCCAGTCTTTCCCACCACACCTCCAATCTGATCTGGACCTCTAAGCCACTCTCGGCAACCAGCACAATTTCATCGGCAAACAGCATTCACTGGATATCCGACGTAAGAGCGTCCATTATCACCAGGAAGAGGTAAGGGCTGAGTGCCGACCCTTGGTGCAAGCCGGCAGCCACATTGAAGCTGCCAGTAGTGCCCACTGTAGACCGGACTTGACTACTGTATCAACTGTACATAGCTCGAATCAACTGCATCATATTCATATATATATCATACTTCCCTGGCACATATTTCTCCTTAAGGGCCCACCACTATACTTCACGAGGTACTCGGTCGTATGCCTTTTCAAGGTCAACGAATACCATGTGCAAGTTTTTATGCGCACCTCTGTATTTCTCGCACAGCTGGCGGATAGCGAAGATGGCATCCGTTGCTCTCCGACAAGTACCCTAATTATGTAATACACGATCAATCGGAATTTGAATCGTTTTGAAACAAATTGCTAATCCATTGCTACATAAGTTCGAAACAAAATTCTGCTCAACCACGTAAATAACGCAATGAATGTTGTTGAACTGTCAAAATGAAACAAATTTGTCGTAACCGTTTACGAAAATGTGTTGCGTAATTAGATAGCTGGCATAAAACCGAATTGGTTTTGCGAAATATCACTCTCCTCTCTCAGTCGCCTTTCAATAACCTTCTCTCAAGACTTCATACTATGTGACATTCGTTTTATTCCTCTATAGTTGTTGCACTCCAGCACATCACCTTTGTTTTCAAAGATAGGCACCAGCGAACACCATTCGTCAGGTATGGTTTCTTCCAGAGAAAATAATAAAGCTAACCACGTCCCCGCAGAACAAGCTAACCCGTAATAAATAATAGAGCCTAAAACATTAAACTTTTTGTAAATAAAACGATACGAACGACGTTCATCTTTATCGTACCTAATATCTTTTGTGTACCTACGTGTTTCATGCTCACATATGAAATTGTAAGCTAAAGAAAATATTAGCTCTTTCTAAGAAGCTGTAAGTAGTGCTTATGTCGGCTTGATGCCAAGATTACTTTTTTAGAGTTCCGTGTCCGAAAGGTGGCAAACGGAACCCTATTAGTAAGCCTCCGCTGTCAGTCTGTCTGTCAGCGGGCTGTATCTCATAAAGCGTAATAGGTACTGCCTAGACAGTTGAAATTTTCACAAATTGTGTATTACTATTGCCGCCATACAAGAAACGAGTTTTTTTTTTTAAACTAACTTATTTAAAATAAATATTTAGGTAGTGTTAAATATTGTACAGTGGTACGGAACCCTACGTGTGCGAATCCGATTCGCACATGGCCGGTTTTTCTTCTTAGTAGGTCTAAAGACGAACGTAAATAACAAGGTGTTTATGATGATGATGAGAATTAGTCTAATTAGCCAATAGGTATATTATATTATAATTAATATAATATACCTATTGGCTTATGAAGCCAGAAATGAAGAATTGTTTAGACGTCTAGAATGTAAATCTGAAGTATCTAGTATAATCATAGCTGGAAAACCCATCATTTTAATTCAAAGAATCACATCAGTGAAGTATAATTTGTGAAAGGTTTAAACTCACTATAATTACAAACCGTTTTAAAAGTCAATCCGTTAGTTTTGTATCAACTAAAGGCGCTCAGCACGTGCTTAGCTGTTAATCCGTAAGTTACTTGGAATAATATACTGAGCCCAAACCGGTTCCCGTACAAAAGTGACAAATACCCCGTTACTTAAAAACATAACAAAACGTAATAACAAATAAAACTTTCAAGTAACATCGAAATGCTTACTTGAAATTCTGCTCACTTGGTAAGCGAAAATACTCCAAATAATTTGTCTTGCGCAGGTATTTGTACATTCTCATAAATGGCGGTCCAAACTAAAGAAAATAACACGTTACGTTGCCTCGAACGTGATGATACGATTAAAATAACACATCGACATGTCGATAGCATTGAAAGGAGTTGACTGGGTTACTGACTTTCTCCGAACCAGTTAGCAAGTGCTACAGTATCCTCATATACGCTATCAAAGACAGTATCATATTACAAAAAACGCTAGCCCGCATCCTGTTCTTGAAATAAACCCTCTATACTTCACTAACTTCTATTATTCTTGCTTCCATTATTTAGTAGGCATAGACAATGCTTTCCAAAAATAGAACGTGTTAAAGAGTTTGAAACTTTTTGTTTGAACTGTTAGAACAACAGTGAGTCAAAAAGTAAACAAATGAACCTACGAGATGGGCCAAGGCCGAAACAAATAAATATTTGGAGTAAAACGAAGGCTGAATAATGTAATGAGCTTCGGGAAAGGGAGAATGAACTTACTGAACCAATTTTAATCGGCAGAGGTACTATAATAATAAAGAAATGGTTTGATATTAACTGGGAGTCTCCAAATATGACTGGTAGGAATGACAATAGATTTGGATATTTCAGGGCTGAAAAAGGTGATGATAAAGAGCTTGATTTGTTGATAAATTAACGCTGTAAAGATGAAACAGACACCTGTAATCAGCTTGGCCTCAAATTAACCAACGAATAAGCTTGATTAAAATAAATTAACCAACCAGAGAAGTATGAAAAAGAGGATCCAAATAACACAGCCAGGTTTCCGAGTATGGATAATAAGCATATTAAAAGTTAGTCAGAGTTTCGTGCCAAATTGTAGGACTGGATTCAAATCCAACGTAGGTGCACACTTATATTTGACACACGTTCTGAAAGCAGAGTTCCTAAATGTCAAATAGAAAGTTTAAATTGAATTGTCGCTCACACTGAAATGGTGGTTCACCACATATAAATAAAGTCTAACATACCTAGTATTTAGCGAGGTTGGACACCAGGGGGGGTATTGGATGGAGGGTATTGGGGGGACTATTTGGATCAAAACTTAAATTTCCTGAAGTTCGAATCTATCCCAACTTCAAGTCATAAGTTATGCACGTTGTGCTCTGTCATTTGTTCGTCCAAAGCTGTTCTTGCGATCTCATTGGAAAGTTTATTTCTAGCGTTTGATTAAAGGCAGCCTATACTTCTAGTTCTGTAATCTTATTTCTATTTAATGCCCGGTTGATTTTGTCGCGCCCCGTTAACACCATTATCGTTTTGTTTAGAAACGGCTTGGAAGGAATTTAATACATGTGTTGGAATAAAAAATAACCGTCGCTCCAACACTTAGCGTGTCTCGCAGGTGGCTTGGATCAACAAAAACTATTTGTCGAAGAATTTTTGGTGTTCCCAAAAATTTTAAACACTTCAATCTAATCAACGCTCTTTAGAAGCATTATTTGAAATGTATTAGCAAAATTAAAAGTTTATGATGAAGTTTCATAGACCTACATAAAAACTCCATTTGTGAACCTAGTTCAAAGAAGATGCCAAATCCTTTAATCTCGATAATTTAACGACAAATGACGCGATTTCCAATCATAATTTCGATAGCAAAATCCGAATGAATGATTATTAATAATTGCTTATTATTCAAATACACAAAATTGCTATTAAAAAGCAATTAAGTACCCGTTTTATTGTATCATTCGATAGCATCTGGCCATCATAATGTATTAAACCAAAGCCTATTCTGCACGCGCTCGGCTGAACGCTGACTTTTTTAAAAGTGCATAGTGCATAATACTTATTGTACCTTATATATATATGTATATATATATATATATATATATATATATTCTTAATCTTTTTTATCGTGCTTGTTAGTGATCATAAGCTTTCTACTAATTTTTCTGTTTTTACCCGTGAGAACCTGTAATTGGCTTTATGTTTCTTAATCAACTGTTATCCATTTGTTTTAGCTGTTGGTTCTCCTATTAATAAATAAATAAATAAATAAATAAATAAACTCAGTTGGTGGTAAGTGGTAATAGTGTTTGGAACCTCGGACTAATTACGCACTGACTGGTCATGCAAGTGTGAAAATAACTGTGTTATTGCTAAACCACTAAAGAAATTTACATAATACACTATCTATCACATGTTATTACTATTCTTTTGGCGGGAAAAAGATCATATCTTATGAAATTTCCTGTTTTGGTAGCTGTAATTGCCCAAAAACTTTAAAGCATTAGTAGCCATCTTCGCCAAATTCCACAGCGAAAGATTATTCGAGATGTTTATCCAATTTCTTTTTCTTTTGCCAGTAATGACTTCGACAATAAAGGGTGCCAATTTCGTTTGCTTATCTATCGGCAAGAGAAAGTTGCTAACCTTGTTCGCAAGATTATAATCTTTGAAATTGTTGAACCGATTTAGATCACTTGTTACGTTTCGCTATCTTTTTTCATTTTACAAAATAAGTTCTTAAGAGTAGGTTAATTTAACGCCAAGGTTTTTTTATCCAAAAAGGCAGAAATAAAAAGTTAATCAAGTGAGTCAGGTTTCCGAGTAAGTTACTTCGAAACAGCCCTAAAGTTGTTCCCTCTTTTCTTTGTTTTTTGCACGCGTCAAGTCATCTGTTACTCAACATGTTTTTCTATCGAAACCATCGATTTATTATTCAATGTCAGTTGAAACCTGACGTTTTTTTCAGTGAGCCGTTGGTGTAGGAGAACCGGCTCGACGGGGAGTGCCGAGTCAACAGGTAGGGTATAGGGCACTGACCTACAGTTGCGCTGCATGAATGGCATCGAAGTCGTTCAGCTGGCTGCCATTCTTAATGAACTATCGATTTTTGAAAATAGAAGCAATTACAATCACAGGGGTTCACATCACATGGAAAAAAGGAACAGGCACAGTGAGAGATGATCCATTGCAATTTTTTTTTTAACTTGTTGCTGTTTGTTCATGTCGAGAATGTGAGAAATTTTAAACACTGCTGCATGTGATGTATTTATAATAAGAATAACAAGTACGCTCATTAGCAGCATGTAGACTAAGTAAACCAACTGATATCAAGTCAAATAACGGCACTTATCTAACTAATTCCAAAGTGAAAGAAATACTATTTTGAATGCAACGATTTAAAAAAAAAACTCTCGTAATTGTAACTGTAGTTTGAAGAGTAACTAAGTAGGTAATTCATGCCGCTCACCTTCTCGCAAACTGCAGGCAAAACGTGTCGTTTCGAGCCAGTTGCACGCCAGTGTCCTTTTGAACTTAACAAAGGTCTACTTTCACCGACGCCAGCCCCCAAGATTCAACTATACCATATACGGCCCTCTCGACGAATATTGCAACTTTGCTTACGCGCTTTTTTATCGAACAAAACAGTAAAGTACAAATGAAACGGTAAATTGCGATCGCATAAAAAAAACCGTAGACGCACTTCACAAACACTCGTCAAGATTGACCACTTTTATTTCACCGCACTGCTGATTCTGGAGAAAAAAGTATTGTATCATGGGCCCGTTTAAAAAGTTGGGAAACTTTTCGACTGCTTTCGTTGATCGAACGTGGTAACACATTCGTCGTGGGGCGATGCCGCCGCGCGAATGGTGGCTAGCCCGGCTCGCCGCGACGAGAACAAAACGAGTCGAGAGAAGCAGAGCGTGCGCCGTGATGCAAAATACACCGGGCGTACGAGAGCGAAAGAGACAACCACTCAGAACCGTTTACCAACCCCCCTAGCCCCGCATGCCAAATTTAAGGGGAAGTAAAACACCTGCCTGTAAAACATAATTTTATTGAACATTATCGACCCAGATATTTTTGCAAAGTTTGTTTATTACAAAGAATTTTATTGACTTAGTTGGAAATTATCTGAGTCAATTTGACGTCACAAGGACTACTTTTACACAGTTATTGTTTGTAGGAGTGTCATTCTTCAGTCTTATAAAATTTACAGTATGGAAGAAAAAAAGTAACACATCACACAATAATATTGTAAATAATGTATTCACATAAGAGAGAATAATATAAAGAATACATGATTATATACAAAAACAATACATGTAAAATAAATAAAAATGTATAAAAAAAAAATTACTTATAATTAATATTCTGACCTTAGTTGCATAATTTAAAATAAGATATATTCAGAAATTCCCATTTTGCATAGTAGAAATAATCTCAATGAATATAAAATTGTATAAATGGTGTCTACTTAACTTATCAGTTATCATTATCACCAATCTTAGTTAATAGTGGAGTGAAATAATTGAAGTCAATAAATAATAATTAAGATTCAAATTAAATTTCAGTGGAACACAATACTCATAAAAATCTCTATATACAATACAAAATTAGGTAAATAATAATACTTAGTACTAATTTACATTTGCTATCATGGTCTTACAAGTTCTACGGGAACACTTAAATCTGGTGTGACTAACAATGGATTTGTCTGCGGACGGATCTTAGTATCATAAGCTTGTTTGTGTGCAACCGCAGTAGGTGCAACTTTCTTGAAAAAGTTTGTTCTTATAGCTAAAACTATAGTACTCATAAACCCAAC
Organism: Xanthia icteritia; assembly: GCA_949128155.2. Classification (NCBI taxonomy): domain Eukaryota; kingdom Metazoa; phylum Arthropoda; class Insecta; order Lepidoptera; family Noctuidae; genus Xanthia; species Xanthia icteritia. Next base: position 23,435,630 of record OX421933.2, read on the forward strand.
CACAATGTATATGCCACCGATGATCGAAAACAGTCTCAACGTAAATTGAAGTACATTTTCCCTTTCTTGGTATACTTTGACTTTTAATGCAGCCATATCATACTTGACAAAGACACCGGGGACTCCGTGGGATCCTTTAGTATGACTGATTGGTCTTTCAAGCTCTTTGACAGCGTACTGGAAAGTTTTTATCGTTTCAAATGTGGTATCTACATCAGTTGGGACCACTTCTATAAAATATTGGTACAGCATGTTTTCTTCTTTTGTGACTTTAAGGTCACCTTCCAGTGGGTATATTATTCCATTAGCTGGACTACCGAAGCTGAGACGGTGTATTCTGTGACTGAAGTTTTGGGGTGTGTCATCAAACAACATGTTTAAATGTATGTGCCCTCTTGGTAGATGTAAACTTTTTCCTGCTGTGACATGGAAGTTTCCAGCAACTTTGTTTAGTGTTAGAACACCATGAAGTCTGCATGCATCTGGTCGACGGTTAGGCTTTGTTTTTCTCGCCGGTATCGTAGCACGAACAGACCCATGGCCTTTTTTCCATAACAATTGCCAAACAGAATGGTACTCTTCTCTGAGGTAAGAATTTAGGTATTTTACAGCATCAAAGGCGTCTTGTTGCTCCTGTGTGAGCTCGAACCATGTGTCCTCCTCTTGTAACTCACCAAAACCGAACACGCTTTGTGAAGTAGAGTCCAGAATATCAGCTCCAATGTTAGAGCAGGGCATAGCAACAGTCATATCTATGTTTATTCGGAGTTTTTCGTCCATATCAATATCTGGCATGAATTTGAACACTAAATTACTGTCTAGATAGTAAGTTACTTCGCTATATATCAGCCACATAATTATAAAAAATGCGATAACTGAAAAAGTGCCGCCTACCGGTGTGCTGTCCACGTACTCTTCCGGCACTTTGGGGAAGGCGTCCAGCTCCTTCACTCTGTCAATCACTTTCTTTTTACCTCTATATCTTAACATTTTTAATTAAAAATAACCGTCTCTAAACGTAAACTTCTCAGTCGACGTGTTTTTGACTTTTTGTGATTTTTACTATTTTGCTTCCACCACTTGACAAATGACAAGTTGACACTTGAAAACGTTGAGTTTGACAGCAAAGCGGTGCATTCCGAGTTACGCTGTAATCGATTTGAGCGCGCTAACTCCTGTACCGAATTGACGTGGGCGCGATAACAGTGGCCTCTGCAATCGTCATAGATGACGTCATGATATGCGCCATCTTGCGATAACGCCGACCACGTCTATTAACTAATGTCACCGTGAGTGCTGTCAAAAATGACAGTTTTGCTGTTGTGTTTTGACTCGCATCCTATAGATCTACGTGGCATTTTCGAAATTGTGCTTCTGGCTACCGTTCGCCACCTAACCAAAGAAGAAGAAGAAAATTGTGGTATAAACACAAAGAAATATGTTATGCAAGTTTTGACGTTAAGCGAGTACTGTGAGCGCGTTCACGAGCGTTCCGAATTGTTGACAGCCCTCAGCTGTCATAATCGTGATATCTTAATCGGAACGCCAAGTATCGATATCAGCGCTGTGAGCGATTAAGTTCTAATTCGGAAAGCGGTCTAGGAGTCACAGGGGTGCGTTCAATTATTACGCCCGACAATGATCGAATGAACAGCACAGAGCATGATGAACAGTAGCAGTTCATTCAACACTTGCAAATACCGGCCAAAGTACGCTCCCTGCGTCCGTCGTCTTCCCTTCGAGCGAAATAATGGAACGCACTCCACGCATGTTACGTGGAGCGTTTACAAAGCATTATTTATGAACACCAACAGCTTTAAACAATCAACAAAAATTACACGCACATTTGTCGCAATTCTGGCCCTCAAGATACAAGCACTGCCTAGTTTGGGGACCACTGTTTTATGTTAAATATCCTAGTGACAGTAAGCATACAATATTATTATTATTGACCAAAAAATTATTCTAAAATTATTATTATAATTCGAAAAAACAAAAAGTGGTAAACAAATTAATAACTTAGAGCTTAGAGCTTTGATATAATCATAAAGTTTTAGTTTCTACGATATGTAAAAACCTCCGAATCGATTTCCTAACGAAACCAAATGTCATTTGACAATGACATTTCATGTTTTCTGTGTGTCATATTATCATCTGTCATTTTTGCTTGCTGAGTTTCGCCCGCTGCGAAATACGGAATTTTCTATTTTTATCCGCATCGGGAGACAATAAATACAAACATTTATGCAGTCCGACGACGAAGACACGTCGTTGCATTCATGCTTCGACTCGCTGAAAACCGCCGTCATGGGGTGCTGTTATAGTATTTGCCACAAAGACACGGATCCACAGGTAAATTTTACGCTATTTTTACGTGTTAATTAGTTAAATAGCGAGTGTATGTTACATAGAGGTTTATAATCGCCTATACTATGTTTCGAGCGTGAAAGATGGGTGGATAGGGAACTATTTGTTCCATTTCCCGTTTCCTAACTTTGACACTGACATACAATCGTTATCTTTGTCGTCTAATTTCCAGTTGACTGACATTTTATCTAATTAAATACATATACAGCATGGTTTAGTAATTAATATAAACCTTCTAGATAGCGAGAGTTTACAAATACCTCAATATTTTAGGAAGTTGTATGGAGGTCTTTGTCCTATTGTTTATGTATTACCTCCATTGTGCACCATCATTATAGGTACCTATGGAATCTTTGTTTATGATAGTAATTAGAAATGCTTTTTAACCAATATTGTAGTAGAAAAACAATCCAATAAGACTGAAATAACTGGGGTAACCTCTTTGTTGTTTAATATTACAATCAAGTTTACATAAATACATAATTAACCTTGTTTTGCAACCTGTTTTTGCATTTATAAAACTTTCTTATGGTTCAATAGACAGGTATATGTCTTGACTATTTTTGTTTACTACACACACTGATGGAAGGGGCTCATGGCTACATAATAAAAGCCATATAGGTTGATCAATCAGTCCAAGCTACGCTAGCCGTGGTTGGTCCGTGGATGGGTGAACATCTTTACATATCAAGATCCCTCCGTGCCTCAGAGAGCATGTTGAGCTCTTGGTCCACACTGCCATTTGTGGATCTTTGACAGTCATTAAGGGTCATCAGTAGCCCAAAAGTCTGACAACAAGTTAAGACTGGTTGTCAGACTTTTGGGCTACAATAACCCAGTTACTGGGTAATATCATATCCTTTGGTAAGCCAAAGGATATCATATTACCCAGTAACTAGGTTGTGGAGATCAGAGAGGCAGTTGCTCCATGTAAAATACTGATATTCAGTTACATCCGGTTAGACTGGAAGTTGACCCCAACATAGTTGGGAAAAAGCAAGGCAGATGACACTGATGTAAATATTTTGCCTAAGTTTCCCAGAAGTATTAGTAAATGTTTAACCTACATCTCTTTCATGATTCCCTGGTATCCACCCACTTCTTAGTTCAAATAGTGTTTCATTGTAAACATTTATGACGTAACTACTGACATGATTGTTAATAGGGGTTTATATGTAATTTGCAGTCAAAATATTAATAGGATATTTGCCAAAGACCGTTGTACGTGTGATTGCAGTGCCTTAAGAATGCGTGGCGAGGCGTGGGGAAGAGTTGACGTATGAGCGGCCTGCACTGCCCCATCTCGCCACGCACATACCTAAGGCGCGGTACAGCGGTTTCGGTCAAACTATACTAACTAATTTATTTGACTGAGCATGTTTTTTTTTTTAATTTTATGTCAGCTCGGTTTAGACTTTATCACAGTTTAAACCTCACAATATGCAGCAAGTCAGTTTTACTCTAAATAACTTACTTTGATGACATAAAAAAATACTGTTTCCTATTATTAAAATGGCAATTAAAGAGTAGAATATAAACAAACAAATAGATATCTATTATCTTTTCAATAGGCAGGAAATTGATATTCAGGAACATGCTTATCATTGATAACATTCAAAATAATGTTGGTCACAATAATTGTTGTTATTGTCTGCATAATAATGTTACCAATTTTCTATGTAAATGGCTACATACATTTTGATGAGGTTGCTTATTGACTACAATTGGATTTCTAGATACAGTTTATGAGTTCACAAATACACACCCCAGACACATAAACAAACATAGTTTATTCGTTAAAAATTAAAATGAAGTGCTATTCGTTGGTAAGTGCATCAGTTGACAATGCCTGGATCAATTTGCCTATTTTTTTATTTTTTTTTTAATGTTCATAATAATTTGAATTAGGTTTTTATGGAAAGAAAAGTTGAGAATGCCTAGAAAATTGGAAAAACTGAAAGTGCTTTTTTCTATGGGATTTTTGTATGAACTCAAGACCATATTGAAGTTTAGAGAAGACAACGCCTGTCGGGCGCTAGTCTCATCATTTCAGCCGAAAGACGTCCACTGTTGACTTTTACATTATATACCTAAAATTTAATTTCAACTCTTTATTAGTGGCTTTTGTGGACATGATAATTATTGAGATTTGATACAGCTGTAATAGCAATCACGTCATTTCGTTTAAAATACGTTTTTATTTTTATTAATTTATTTATCTTTAAGTATATAGATTCTTCTCAATTTTGTGAATGTGAGAACGCTGTAGGCCTAGTGGACTGTAGATTTGTTGACCATCACTATTCTGTTAAGTACCTGGTACTTGTTGAAAGACCTACACGGACAGTGTAGGTCTTTCAACAAGTCCCATACCTAATAACACTGTTATTTGAAAATATTGTAAAAGCCCATTATTTTTAAAAGAGTAACCGTGGAGTTTCTTGCCGGCTCTTCTCCATAGGAAACAACCAATTGGAACCGTGCACCTAGCTTCTGACGTTTCATAAGTGAACATGTAGGTTTATATGAAATAAAAATATTTTGAATTGAATTGAATTTGAGTTGGTCATAGGCGTCCCCAAGCACCGCCACTTCGACCGGTTCTGTGCTTCCCGCATACAAGGGATCACTGTGGCCTTCACAAGTTCATCAGTTCGTTTTTGACGTTCAAAAGTGCCTTATAAGGGCCTATTTGAAATAATGATTTGACTTTGACTTTGACATCGGTCCAACTTGTGGGAGGCCTTCTAACGCTACGTCTTCCGGTACGCGGTCGCCACTCCAGAACCTGTTGGGCCCCATCAGCCATCTGTTCTGCGAGCAATATGCCCTGCCCATTGCCACGTAAGTTTGGCAATTCTTCGGGCTATGTCGATTACCCAGATTCTCCGGCGTATCTCCTCATTTCTGATTCGATCACGCAGGGAAACTTCAAGCATTGCCTTTTGAACCTCTTATGGGCCTTATTGTGAGCGACCACGTTTCAGTGCCATAAGTCATCACTGGCACACTTGAGACACTGCCGTATGTGGGACGAAAAGATATTGCGTAGCTTCCCGAACGCTGCCCACGGCAGCCGAGTCGGATTCGACAATTGACCTCTTTCTCGAAGTTGGACCTACCTAACAGGACAGTTTGTCCTAGGTAAACATACTCGTCCACAATTTCGAGTGTATCGTTTCCGATCTTCGTGGGAGTGAGTGCAACATGGGCATTTGACATGACCTTTGTCTTGTCCATGTTCATTTTAAGCCCCACTCTTTCGGAAGCTCTACTGAGGTCGTCGAGCTCCATAGTCTCAGCCATGATAACTATGTCGTCGACAAACCCAAGGTTAGCGATGTACTCGCCATTGCTGTTGATGCCCTTTCCAACCTTGAAGACATCCTCCAGTGCAGCGGTGAACAGTTTCAGAGAGATAACTTCTCCCTGTCTCACACCTCGCTGCAGAAGGATAGGTTTCAAGGTCTGGTCCTGTAGTCGGACTGACATAGTGGCCTTTTTTGTATAGACACTTCAGCACCTCGATGTAACGATAGTCGATCTGGCACCGTTGACGAGACTGCAGTACGACCCATGTCTCGATCGAATCGAAGGCTTTCTCGTAGTCCACAAACGCTGAGCAGAGAGGCAGATTATAGTACTATTCAGTCTTCTGTATAACCTGCCGCAGCGTATGTATGTGGTCTACGGTGCTAAAGCCTTTATAGAATCCGGCTTGTTCGGGAGGCTGAAAGTCATCAAACCTGCGCAAGAAGGGCATTGTCGCCCTTCTTAAAGAAAAGTATCACCTCACCTCTGTTCCATGTCTGTGGAGTTTTGCCCTCGAAATGACGGAATCAAACAGTTTCTGGAGGGCCTTAAGAACGGGTTTTCCGCCGGCCTTTAAGAGTTCAGCCGTAATTTCGTCATTGCCTTATTGTTTTTGAGCTGCTTCAGAGCCATCCTAATCTCGTACAAGTTGATGTCCGGGGTGTCTTCGGTGTAGAGTCGGGTCAATCTAGCTTTTGAGTCGTTTGACCGATTCGTAACAGGGTTACTTGTTGACGAGTATAACTGTCCATAGAACATCTCTCAACAGCTCAGATTTGGCGGATACGATCCTGCCATCATCGGTCTTCAGTTTCGCAAGCAGTATAAATAAAATTCTGTTCCATGGTAAGCGCATCACTTGAGAACGGCTGGACTGATTCGGCTATTTCTTGTTTTCAATGTTCGTAATAGTCTGAATTAGGTTTTTAGATAAAGAAAAAAGGTGACTGCAAAATCGGGAAAAACAGAAAGCGCTTTTTTCTATGGGATTTTTGTATTTCACACAGTCTGTCTGGTCAGCTAGTAATAAATAAAATTTGAAATGTAAAAACATTCTGCAAGGTTAGTCAGTATTAGTTGAATAAAATAAAAGATGCATACAAAATGAGTCAGAAAATCGACACTCAAATGTGAATAAATTGAGGAAAAGCAGTTGAATGCAGATCACATTGAAAGCAATATGATAAGTACTGTAGTTGCAACATATATAAAATATATATATATAATAAGCTTGGTTTAGAGTTACATATCTGTAACAAACTGTGTTACTGATTCTATGTTGTTATGAACTAAATATAGACTTTTTATCATTTTATTAAATCTACTGGGTATCAAAAGTTCAATGTTTTCCAACATACCATAATATTTTGTTACCCACATAATTATCAATCAGCCTCTTAATAACGAATGCTGATTTTGTTACGAACTAAAATAATATAGATTGTTTATTGATAAATCTATTGGGTGCTTCATAGTTGAATGTTAGCCGTCATACTATTATATGTCACCAACATTATCAATCAGCCTTTTAAAAACGCATGCTGTAGGTACTTAGGAGCGCTTATCCAAAAAATTGGCAACGTCGCAAATAGCTGTCAAATATTTCGTTGGCAATATTACTGTCTGGAAATAAGAAATGTGGCTAGCTAATGAACTAAAATATTGATTATGAGATGCAATAATTAATATTGTAACACCGAATATTTAGTTTTAGATGTAAACATGGACGAATAAAAAAAGTCGGACACATTCTCGCTACCAAGAATCTGTGTCATTCAAGTCGGCCTGCTCGCTGTACGTATGGGTGAATATTTATGTGTGAGTGTGGACGTTTGTATGACTATTGGCTGACCAACTAATGTGTGAATGTGTGTGTGCCGGCCGACTTGTTTTTTTGTTAACGAGAATCTATCCCGTGTACGTTACCCCAGCAGGAAAGTGTCTCCTAGAGTTATATGAGTGGAACGTTTAATTGGTGCCTTAGCTGCTGTAAATGTGCCCCCACATAAAAAATGTGTGCCCCCTGTTGTTTTGGAAAAAAACGGAAAAAACGATTCCTGCTGGGGTAACGTTTTTCTAGCAGGAAAATTCTAAACGAATGATCGAAGAGAGAAAAATTGTGCATGGCCAGAGAGCTTATATGTGTGCCAAAATGTGCCCCCAAAAATAAAATCTGTGCCCCTTCAGGTTTTCGAGATATTGCATTTCCTGCTGGAGTAACGTTTTGCAGAATCGTATATCTCTAAAACCATTGCATGTGCCCCTGTAGAATAAACATACACGAGTAGCTCTTGTGTGCCCCTTAGTGCCCCAATTAGATTTAAGAAAATATTTATAGTTTTCAAGTTATCGCGGTTTTATGAAAACCCGAAAAAACATCACAGCGCCTAAATGAGACAAGGTATAAGTTCGCTGAAAACTGTATTCGGTCCTTCTTGACGCTAATAATAACCATACAAAGTTTCAAAACTGTTCATGCATGCGTTTTTGAATAATCTTACTAAAAGTCAAAACGATGGTGTCATAACTTTGACGGCAAAATACAAGGAACCGGCTCAATCCCAGATGTGCAGGCGTAAACCAAAATTATGTGCCTTTAGTCAAAAATATAATGGTGAAAATATTCAGCTTGGAATGTTTTGCATTAACTAAATATTAACAAAAAACCAAAATATGTAAACAACGGTAGGTTATCCGACCAAATTCGAATGACTACTAAAAAGTGACGGATTCATACATATCGATGACCTTATGCATAAATTATTTTTCTGTTTGAAAAGATATACTTCCGAGATGGTCCTATTGTCATCAGGTCAGGATCTGATGATGGAATCCTGGAGAAATCGAGAGATCTTCAAATATATTATAGGTACACCTATAGCGATTTGGATATTTTTTATAGTAACTCGTGCAGGTGCTCTCAGAAAGCACCATTTGAGGGAAGTGGAACTGATGAGGAAATATATGACTTTATATACCTAATTGACATAATCTACTCATTACAATGTTTTGTTTATGAGTTGTATTGCAATATGTGGTTAGCTAACGACCTCGACAATTATTTATTTTACCTCGATGGTCCTAGTTTATCAATTATAACTTCTAGTTACAGCTATATGTAAGCGGGCACGCCCTTTACGCCTGGAGGCTTTTATTTAGATATTGTTTACGTTTAGGGATTTTTATTTCTGCTTGAGTATAGTTCTCGATGTTTTTGGTTGGTATATTGGCGTGTGCTAGCTGTGATATGGCTATTAATTTATAATTTAAATTATGTTGTGTGTTGCGTAATGTAAATTATTTTTCATACTATTATATAGAATCATTTTTTTTCTAACTGAACAGACAGCTGTGCTTCTGGGGAGTTTGTTGCGCCACTTCTTCTTCCCAGCTAAAGCACTAGGAAGTGGTGAAGGGTGGGCGTTTTGGGGGACTGTCTTATGTAATTTTGACGTTCGAAAAGTGCTGACTCTCAGCCTAGTTTGAATAAATGACGTTTGAATTTTTTTTATTTTTTTTTGATCGTTGAGATCACAGATGGCCACCGGAACTCCTGCAAACAACAGTTTGTTGTGTTTTTTTGGAAGTCAGTTGTTTTATTTTTCGTAAAAAAATTGTATTGTTCGTCTCTGGATGTAACAAAGTATTTGGAAACTTTCCAAATGCCTTTTTTACACCGAAATATTTGACAACTATTCACGACGTTCACTTTCAGTATAGTGCTCTTAAGTACTTACAGCATACGTTTTTAAAAGGATTGACTATGTTGGTGACAAATAATAATCATATATGATGAGAATAATAAAAAAAAACCTTCAAATAATTCTTGCAACTTACTAAGCACCAAAAAAAATAAAAATAAATAAATATTCAACCCCAGTTATTAATTTATGAAACATTTATTAATAAACTTGCAATTAAATTATTAATCGATTGCAATATTAACCTAATAACCTTCTGATTGAATAATAAAAAACAACACATAATCTTATTATGTATTCATTCACTTTTGAATGCGCTAGTAGTTTGTCAGTAATAGTATCTCTAAACTGTTTATTATTTTAACTTTTCGCGAAAAATATTGTTTCTAAGGCGATCTTGCTGTAGTTATAAAGGGTGGACCACATAGTGACGTCATAAAAAAAAAGATTTCTCATGCCCAGGGGTAAACTAAGGAAGCTTCAAAAATTCATATCTTTTTTTTTAGTGGGTACTTTTCAGTTTATTTTTTTTTGACATAATCTTCTTGAATGTTACTTTCATACGTAAAATAATAAACTTCCTAACATTCACAAAAACGTATCGATATCAGGGATTTAAGTTTTCAACTTCAATTTAAAAATATAAGAAGGAGTTTCCATAGGTTCTAGCTGACTTTAAAAACTATGCAAGTGCCTAAGCTATTCAAAACATTTAAAAAAAGTTAGTGCTTAACTGGCTATTATTCGCTGAAATCGTTCTTATCATCTCTTATCTGCCACGGCTTATTTTAATTTTTGATTTTTTTTTACCTTTTTATTACGGACGCTTTTTACGTGCACGCCTTTCTACATTGTTCTCACATGTATAATTTCAACATGAATGATGTAACCAATATTTTGTAACAATATTATGATTTAAAAGAGTGTCCGTGGAGTTTCGTGCCCGTTCTGCTGCATAGGAACCTACGCTTTGGAATGGGCAACTAGCTTCATATTTCTGATTGACTGCCCCTTGACAATTCAAGTGCCTGTAGATGGTTTAATTGAAATAAATGCTTTGAGTTGAGTTTGCCTTCAAAGGTGGATAAGCTAAAAATCGTTTTATAAGTACTTTAAAATATTATTTTGCCTGCTTTTTAGTAAATTAAACTAAAAAATGTTTAATTACTTTGATTGAAATTCTAGTAATCCTAACTAATATTAAAAATGCGAAAGTGAGTTTGTTTATTTGTTTGTTACGCTTTCACGCTGAAACGGCTGAACGGATGAAATTTGGCACCTGGGTAGACCATGACCTGGGTTAGGTTAGGACACAGGATACTTTTTATCCCGATAGTACGTTCCCGTTACCCAGGTTGCCCAGGTTGCATGAGAAATCTATAAGTATGTTTTTTTATGACGTCACTATTTGGTCCACCCTGTATAATGTCACCGTAAGATTGTGAGAACCTTTCCTATGGATAGATTATAAACTTTATTGTTGCAGATAATAATTTTTCGACAGTGTACTTATAATCTAACGGAAATAATACCGGTAGATTATAAACTAGCGAAGTTCGAAATTATACGGTGACATATAATGGGTAGTCAGATGCCCGAAACTTTGACAACCATTCTTACCAAGGGGTATCGTGTTTACCAGTAACTGAGTTGCGGAGGTCAGATTGGCAGATGCTCCATGTAAAAAACAAAGCTGGTATTCAGCTGAAACCGACAGATCAGTTAGGCAGATGATAAAATATGACAATGAACAGATAACATTTATTTTTGTAAACTGGCTTTCCAGGAGAACACAGTAAACGAGCGGACACACCTCCTCGAAGTGACGGAACAACAGCAGGAGACGCCGGTGCCTGCCGCGTCGGCATCCACTCCGCCCCGCAAGCCTGACGAGCAGAGCGCGCTCAACAGGATACTGCACGAGACTGCCACGTAAGTGTATATCTAGCCTACAGAGGCCCTAATGTGAGTTTCTGTTAACCATCTCGACTTTACGCAGTGTATATCTAGCCTACAGAGGCCCTAATGTGAGTTTCTTTTAACCATCTCGACTTTACGCATCGAGTGCGTTCGGCGCTCCGATTGGCAGCCGGCCGGCCTTCGCTAGTGAACGGCCAATCGGAGCGCCAAACGCGGTCGATGCGTAAAATCGAGATGGTTAAAAGAAACTCACACTACGGCCTTAGGTCGTCTTTTACATGTATTCCATAGACCTTGAAGTCTAACGTTGGGTATCTGATATATTGGCTGAAGAGCTTGTCGACTCACGCAATAGATTCTTTAGCAGAGATTCTAGCAGTTTTTTTTTTGGAACTGTGATTGTCACCGGAATAATCGCGAATCTGCTTTAGACAGGGTAGGTCTCTTGATTTCGTTAAGACTCGAAACTGTCGATTTCAACAACTGTTATTTTTTTCTTAAACTTTTCTCAATATACATTTTAAGACTAAGTTGGTAGCTCCATTCACATCATTTATTGATATATCTTCCTTACCTCTAGTTTTGGTAGGTCATTAGTTGAGAAAAGAGCTAGTTTATTCTTCGTAAACAGGGACCAAAATAGCTCTTTAATTCCTAAGGATTTAAAGTGATTTGAATTTGGAATGTCGATATTGTTAGTAAAAGATCCAATCACCAAAGAGATCAATGACGAACATTATGTGATCAATAACATAAAGTAAACAGGCTGTATGATAAAGTAAACCGCGCGCGATTTAAATTAGAGAAAAAAAAATTGATATGTAATAAACATGCGAAATGCATTCCGCCTTCGTTCGTAATTGTTTACTCAAATTCTGATATTATTTAGTTAAAAAAAAAAAAATGCTTGTGTCTTCCAAGTAGTGAGAATGAAATAAATAAACGTAGGTACTATTCTTATTCATAAGTTGCACTTACTTTTTTTCTCATAGAGGGTGATAAAAAGTAGTGTCCACCTTGGGAGCAACATAATTTTAAGCTGAGTGACGTATTTTGAATCCCTCGCTGTGGTCGGGATTGTACTCTAAAATCCTTCGCTTCGCTCTGGATTCAAAGAAACACTCTCGCCTTTAAAATAGTTGTTTGCTCCCTAGGCAAACAATCTACTATTGAGGCACTGGGCCAGTCCATTCCTTTTAACAATAAATAAAATTTAAATTATTTTTGGATGGATTAAAGAAAGAAGGACACAATACTGCTGATAGTTTTTGGTGTACCGTTTACATAAATACCATTAAATACATATACTCCATTTGAAACTAAACCTTTTTTACAGTCCTTTCAATCGATTTTGACTTCTATTGCGTTGGTGGCATGACAAATTGCAGCTGCAGTAAACAGTTGGTATTATAACCATATTTTTGCTTTTAATTCCATCTTTATGCCTACGGTATAGAAATCAGAATCGCTTGAACGGACTGTAAAAAAGTCTAATCTTATTTCAAATGGAGTATACATACATACTTATAAAGGTCCTTTTTCCACACTTTCCAGCAATGTAATAGACGTAGGCGCCCTCGGTCCGTACGCACTCGAAGCGGGCGCGTACTCGGAACGCGTGCGCGTGTACAGCGCGCGTGTGGCGGGTATGGGCGCGGCGCCGGCGCCGCCCCCGCGCCTTTTGACTGACCTGCCGCATTCTGAGCGAGCTGCTCTGCTGGCGAGGCCAGCGTTAGCGGCCGAGGATAAGGACTTTGTGAGTGGATTTTAAATTTCTGATAACAGTCTTGAATTCCGTAAAATAATGGACGTTAATCGACGACAAACGATTTTTATTTTTTCACCCGCACTGGATTTTAAACTCTCGGTGTTGAGCCGAGCGTTGAGAATCCAATAGAGTGCAGTCCCAGCGCGTCGAAAAAACACTGTTGGATTTTGAACTATTGGCGCTAAGCAGAGCGTTGAATATCCAGTGTGCGAAAAATAATCGCCACGAGAAAACTCGCCCGTAAGAACCTGGGCAAACTGTCCCACTGCAGGGCAAAGACCTCTCCTCATACAGAGAAGGCATGAGTATTGATCAACACGCTTGCTCAAGGTGGATGGGCAATTTCATACTTATATTCATGACTAGCGTCCCGCCCCTGATTCGCACGGTTTTTATGACTTGACAAAATATCAAGATTTCTTTATTATAGCTAAGTTAAATATGAATATCAATGTATTATACACATAAGCTTTCCGAAATAAATTCTCTAAATGATGTTGAACACCGCATCAAAATTCGTACCGTAGTTTAGAAGAATAACGCGGTCAGATAGACACGAAAAGCGATTTCATTTTATAATGTGTATAGATAAGGTCCAGTACCGTGAAACATGTCAACTTTGCCCACTTTTTTCGAATAATTACAATTTTAATACGATTTTTCTATGGAGACGTAAGTATTTTCCTTAATCAGCTACAACTGTAAGATCATGTGCATGTGTTAGTATCGCTAAATTTACTATTATTCAACATTGAATTCAATATTTGTTCGATTTTGTTGGCGGGTAAAGTTATGTGGACTTTTAGCCAACTTTGCCCACATTGATTTTTTGACGCAAATATGGCCTATAGGCAGATGACGTAAAAACCAGTACAAGATTGTTGGTAAAGATGGCTTTTACTTTAGGAACTTAAAGGACACTGAAAAGTTTTTACTAAAATGACTGGGCAATGTTACCCTGACCTTGCACTAAAATTTGCCTGCAAAAACACGCACCTCGTTCGACGAGTTTCAATAAGCTAATAAGCGAAGTTAGCAACAAAGACGATAGTCAGTATTGCCATACACATAACCTATTTTCCACTGAAGTCAATCAATGTTGCCATAATATTAAGATATTTGCACATCAAAGATATGCTTATAAATGGTTCTTCGGGCAAAGTTTCCCTTGGGGGCAATGTTGACATATTTCACGGTACCCTAATTACGCAATACACGATCAATTGGAATTTGAATCATTTTGAAACAAATTGCTAATCCATTGCTTTACAAGTTCGAAAAAAAAACTGCTCAACAACGTAAATAACGCAATGAATATTGTTGAACTATCAAAATGAAACAAATTTATCGTAATTGTTTACGAAAATGTGTTGCGTAATTAGATAGCTGGTTTCCTTACGATGTTTTCCTTTACCGAGGTCATAATAACAAATAATATTTAAGAAATAAATACCTATTTTAAGTCATATCATTACGAGGTAACGTATTTTGTGGCGACGGTTAGTTGTAGCTTTAGCAGGATAAGACACGATAGCATAAAGCTTGTAAAAAGAGATTATAATTCAATTATTTTTTTTATTTTTTTCAATTTCTATTTCATTTATTGGTGTGATTTTTGGTACATTTAACATGAGATCTTAATAATAAATAATTAGTTCCTCAAAAAACTACCTTAAAGGTGTACACTCTTTCACATAATTAGTCATTATTATAAAAAAGAATAACCAACATATTAAAATAAAATAATTACAACGAAACACAACATAACTTAAGACAGAAAAAACTAATAAAATGAAAATAATACATTGTCAAAATTAAATAAATATAAATGTCAAATAACTTACAATTTATCATTAAGGAATTCGTCAATAGAATAATAACATTTTTCCAATAATAGATGTTTTAATTTGTTTTTAAATTGATTAATATTTAAGTCCTTAATTCCATTTGGTAATTTATTAAATAGTTATAGAATAATTAAGATTGTATGCACGAAGATACAATAAAGGTATTATTCCGAACAATGCTGCACGCGACAGTGCTGCCGCGTCACTACAAAAGCGGCAGTCTCAACTTAAATAGCGATCGCTATACGACCGAATTTGGTCGCAAAGTCGTAATAGCGTCCATAGACGCGCGTGACGTGCTTCAAGTACGGGATTTTTTCGAGCTTGTCAAGTAATTTTGACCGTCTAGCGATGCCATTAAAACTTTGCGACCGAATTCGGTCCTATAGCGATCGCTATCTATGTCGAGACTGCCGCCCCTGGTAGCCGAACATTTTCTATTGGTTTATCTAAGATTACATTCCAAGCACGGCAGCAATGCTGCGTGACCTCGCTGCCGAGCTGCAACAGGAATCAAAGTCAAATAATTTATTTCAATTAGGCACAAAAAAGACACTTTTGAACGTCAACATTTAAATAATAATTGATTCTAGTTGCCCCTTCCAAAAGGTAGTTTTCGTATGGAGAAGAATGGGCAAGAAACTCCACCGTTACTCTTTTAAAATGTTTTCACAATATCTTGTATACATCAATTATATAATTATATGTGAAGACAATGCACCTAGAATAAGATTACTATACCACGTTAGGTAAAATTAATCATGTGATAGATGCATGGTGCTCACATATTTACAAACATTGTAAAATTGGGAATCAAACGAGCTTACCTGTTAAGCGAAGTCTTGATTCTAATTTTATGAACGGCGATCTGAAATATAATTGTTAACAAAGTAGTATTCCTACTCACACCATCTAACATCGCGTATTTTTAGAGATAAAATATTGTAAATATTTTTTTAGATAGAATTATCCCCGTCGTTGGCAACACATCACTGTCACTTATTTTAGAGATCCTTAAGATAAGGAACAAGCTCTGTTTTCTGTACAGAGTAGTTCCGCATACTTACATTCACTAGGTTTTCCTGAAAGGATAAGTGAATTAGGTAGATTAATTATTGCAGCTTTGGGGCTGTTAGCTAGTGGCGGGTGGGTAATTATATTTCAGATCGCCGTTCATAAAATTAGAATCAAGACTTCGCTTAACAGGTGAGCTCGTTTGATTCCCAATTTTACTTCACGGCGATCTGAAATATAATTGTTAACAAAGTAGATGTTTAGAGTTGTCTGCAATAATTCAGTTAGTTAATAAATTGTCTGATTATGAATATTCTGGTTTATTGAATAGGAATTAGTTTTATTTTCCTTCATTATCATTGGTTATTAAGGAATGATAAGCTATTGTTAATCAGCATAAAAGCATAATCGACTACGAGGAACCCCACATTGTGCCTGTCTCGATTGATGCCAGTTCTAAGTTGAGCTGTTGTATGTCCTGTGAAAGGAAGAATTAAATCACTCTCACTTTTATTATACTTAGTTATAAACTTTAGGGTAACTTTAAAACAGTATTTGTTTTATTAGTCCACAGAGTCGACATTAGAGTCAACTTCTTTGTAGGTTTTCCTTAAGTTTGTTCTGTATTTGTGTTCAGGTCAGGAAGACGTTTGTTGGATTGCATACTTTTGAAGGTTTCCATGGCAGAGAAAAGGTATCAGTCGTAGATATCTCCGTAAATGTAAGCGTTCACTTATTTCAGATGCAGCGTGGAACTGAATGCGTGAGTTTACGAGGAGCTCGTAAGCTCTATAATTATATTTTGTATTTATGGCCGATTCTTATAATTTGTAGGCCGCGTCACGTAGTGTTCCCAGGCGGTCACCCAAGTACTGATCACGCCGATGTTGCTAAACTTCGGTGATCGGACGAAAACCGGTGTTTTCAACGTAGTATGGACGTTGGCTCATCGGTTAGGGTTAAGGCCCTTGTATCTTTACCGATTATGGAGCAAAAAACCCCATAGCTTCACATAGGAGGCCCTCCCATACGGAGGTACCTATCACAGAATCTATTTGTTAGAATTTATTTATCTATTTATTTATTTGTTTGTTTGGTATATAAAATGCTACCATTGGTAGGCAAAAGGATTCATTTTTGTTTATAGTAACCAGGCATTAGTCACTAAGATAGCATCTATCAGAATCGGTAGGAATCCTTATGTATTTTACACCTCTACACCAATACGATTATGCCACCTTCAGGAATGCAATGTCAATCCCCCCCGCATGGTCTATGCATGGGTAATTATCTAACTAATTATCATCTTCTTTTAGATTCAGCGACCTGGTAGGGAGTTTTTGCAGCTTTAGCTTACACGTTTGCTACGAGTTTCAAGCACAGAATGAGCTTTGAATTTGATCGATTTTAAGTTTTGCAAGCACCATTTAATTGGTTAATTTGTCTGATTTCCCTTTGTGGCTTCGCACAGGTCTTTTCTTCTTACTGTTTGTTACCATTTTGCCTGTTGTGTGTCCGAAATAAGGTATTTTTCTTTCATAATTTACATAAAGTGAAGGTGTCTGTTTCAGATTTATAATTGTCATGCGTAGTGCAAATCGAAAAAAGTGGGTTCATTTTAGAAGCATAAAAATATGAAACTTTTTTTCTCTGACCTCATAATATATCCAAAATGAATGAGTTATATACCTAGTTTATGTGAGGGAGTTTTATAATTAGCTATAGTGTGCACTTCTTACACATACACATTCACTTCTTACACATCTAGAGCTGCTTAAATAAAATTATTTTTATTTTAATTAATTTTATCAATTTTATTTTATTTTAATCAATTTAATGTAATTTAATAACTTAATTTTCATTTTATTTTATTTTTTACTATTTCTCAGTTCCTGTAGAAATTTGCTTCATCACTTGCATTGTAATTGCTAGCACCTAAGGGAAGAGCGAGACAGCTCCGACACAAGTACTTTTGTAACTTACTGGGGCTGCCTCAATTTATGTATGACACAATGTTTTGAGGTGAAATAAATATTTTTGTATTTTTTTTTTTTTTGTACTTGGTGAGCAGTGGTTGTAGTGTACATTAATTTGTAGTTGATTAATTCATGTTGCCTACATTGATTATATGGTACCTGATCTTGTTCATGTTCTAATCACAATCCATCAATACTTTATCCTCACATCACAATGCGCCCCCCCCCTTTGTTTTTTCGACAATTTCATTTTAGTGATGTAATTATCACTGAAATCTTGTATTAAGTATTTGGGCGGTTCCCTATCCATTTGCATAAAATTTTAAGACCTAATATAACTTAGCATAATGTTGTTTGGCATAATTATATTTTCGCATAATATAATTACGCATAACAGCTTACGCATAATTTTTTTAAGCATAATTTCTCTAACCATAATAATGATTAAGCATAATATTCTAAAGCATACATTTATTAAGCATAAAGTTAAAGCATACATTTATTAAGCATAAAGTTAAAGCATGCAAACAAGCATGCAGCATGCAAGCAAGCATGCAGCATGCAGCATTCAAGCGAGCATGCAACATGCAGCAGGCAGGGTTTCTGTCACGGCTCCGGCGCTGCGGGCCTCCGGCGGCCCCACGCGTGCTAATCGTCGCAGACGGCTTTCGCTCACCACCGCAGCTTCGGCTTGTTGGCCGGCTTCGCCGGCCAGCCTCAGGCGCGGCGGCTCGCTCGCAGCCGCCTGCTCCTCAGCCCGCGGCTCGCTCGCAGCCGCCTGCTCCTCAGCCCGCGGGTCGCCTCGCCCCTACGCGCCTACGCGATTTTAAATTACACTCTAGGGGTAGGACAAACAAGACTACGTGGAGTCGGTTTTGCAGCAATTCGGTTCTTAGGCCTACTAACGTTATGCGAATCAAATTTATGCCAAAACAAATTAGTCTTTAAGATGATTATGCCAACATAAAACGTATGCCTAAAAAAATTATGCCGAAGTATTATTATGCCAAAACAAATTGTGCCAAAATCGTTATGCCGAAGTATATTAGGGCAAAGAACATTATGCGAAAAGAAGGTATCCCATTTGGGCTAGTAGTTGGAATGGTTGGATGTTTAATTAGATGTTTGGTTTTATAGCCTTTGAGTAAGGTTACACATCTCTGCCTAGCCCTTTGGGAGATACAGGCCTGATGTTATGTAATGCGACTAGGATCGCTAATGCTTTAACTTTTGTTTTGACATAGGTATTTCAAGGCACATGTTTTGTGTAAAATTGGCTTAACAATAGAGCCTGGCAATTCACATAGGTTTGTCAGGTGTAAGGTCTCCATCCCAAACATTTAGATACATTTAGTATCATTAGGTATTATTTGACAGATCAGGTTAGGTTGATAGAAAATATTGTTTCAGTAAGTAAGTAAGTAAGTGATGATGGGAAAAATCTTGCAGGTAGCCATAAGTGATAAAGGTACCTGTAGGATGAAATCTTACATCTATCTGTTTTGGTATGTTGAACAATAATAATGATTGGATAGTGTACAAATTGTCAGTATAGAGTACTAGAGTTAGTACTGGGAATTTTATTTGTGATTTTCTGCCGGAAAAATGGTTGGATTCTCACTGCCCTAGAAGGAGTTAAGTAATAGTTTTAGATTCAGAGAGAAACTAAATTTTCTATTTTGTTTGATTCCGAAATATATAAAAAATGTTATTTGTGAATTTTAGTTCATCTCAGTATTTACTTGTAATGGGGTTAAGAAGTATTGAGTTTGATAGGTATCAAGTATGTAGTTTATTGTATCTTTGTACCCACAACTAATGACAAGATCAGTGGCAAGTAAATATTTTGTCAGCATTTGGTTGGTGCATTCCGGTATCAGTCTTGAGTAAGTGTCTTGTGGTTTTAATATTTATTTTTATTTTTTGACCATCATTATTCTGTTAAGTACCTGGTACTTGTTGAAAGGCCTACGCTGTCCTCCCATGCCTAATAACACTGTTATTTGAAAATATTGTAAAAGCCCATTATTTTTAGAAGAGTAACTGTGGAGTTTCTTGCCGGCTCTTCTCCATAGGAAACAGCCAATTGGAACCGTGCACCTAGCTTCTGACGTTTCATAAGTGCCCATGTAGGTTTATATGAAATAAAGATATTTTTAAATTTGAATTTGGATTGATTAATTGTTATTGTTTGTAGCTATAAAGTTTATCAAATAGGGTAAATTGAGATTCATGTCAGTTAGAGATGATATTGCTTTTGATCTGGTTTTATTTTGGTGGAAGTGAGCATTGATATTGTCGGGTATTTTGTTTCTTCGGCCAAGTCAGTCAACAGTTTGTGTATGGCTTATGTTCTTTATAAGCGTAGGATCAGTCATTGTTTTCCCTGTGATAGAGGTAGCCAGTGCAATTTGTTTCTGGAGTATCTCAATCCCTTGTTCCCTCAGTTTAGAGGAATCTGGGGGTAAAGCTTATGCCTTATAGGTAAATATGGGCATGGAATAATACTTTGTAGGGGTTTGGTCCGTGAATCATTTGTCATCAGCCATTTTATCACAGGATCATATTGACATAGTATCTTGTACTGGTATTTGAATGTATGAGTGTAAAATTACACAATTTTGTTTTATTGTTTTAGTTTGCCAAATAGATATCATTTATCAATTTGTAACAGGATAATTAAGTCACCTAGTGTTTAGGTAAGTCACTAAGTATCTTGTACACAATGATTTCTTTTAGTTAGGTATATTTGTTTGTTAAGAATAGCAACTCAGCTGTATAGCTATGAATATAAATATAATAGCATTTTAATGGGCTGGTGTTTTTATCAGTAACGGGCATGTGCTTCCATAATATTATCATCCTTGATGTGAAGCTAGATCACGCATGGTATTGGTTTAGTATGCTATGAGCATCTCGTACTAAGCATGTGCACACCATGTCAAGTATGTACCAGCTAACAACATAGAATCAATGTTGTTAAAGAGTATCCCGTACTCACTGATAACAATCCAGTTAGCAGGGTAGAATCCCTCACTATATGGTATAATGCTTTTGCAAGTTTATATAATACACAGATAATGTGCAGGGTTGAGTAAGGCTGTCTCGCAGCCTTCATGCTCGTGAATTAAAGCATATAGAACCACCTTTTTACAATTTCTTAGCCTAGATCATAGAAATGGGACTTACCTCTTACGACGAGTACGTACCAGCGTTAGCTATGTAGAGTAACATCGCTAAGTGCATCACGTGCCACATTGGTAGTTTCTCATCCAGCTAGTAACGTGGAATTAACGTTGCTGAGGACATCTCGTGTCGACTGGAGGGGTAATGATGTCAAGCGCATACCAGCTAGCTATGTACAGTAACATTACTAAGGGCATCACGTGCCTCTCTGGCAGCTTCTCATCCAGCTAGTAACGTGGAGGTAACGTTGCTTAGGACATCTCGTGTCGACTGGAGAGATAATGCTTTAACAAGTTTGCAGCACACATGCAATAAGCAGTTTTAATATCCACCATAGTGCTTATATTATGTATAAAACACTGTCAGTATCACATACGAGGTGGTCAGTTAGAGCCAGGCACTCTCGCACATTAAAGTTGTGGGAGGCCTCAGAATCTAAGTACATCCAATGTTGGTCAGGACTGAGGGTGCTTCTGATGTATTTGTTGATGTTATTGGTGAGCGCCGCGGCAGTCTCACGTTTCCACTAAAGATAGACTTAATAAGTCTCGGGTTTCCCGTAACGATGCACTTAAAACACTTTCTATCACATAGCATAGTTAACGTTTTGTTATATTAGTAAAGAGTATCATAAACTTATTTTAAATTAATATTTTTTGACGAGAGAGAATTTTCCTTGCGATGTCAGAATGCGCGCGAAAAGAAAAGTGACAGTGATGTGTTGCCAACGACGGGGATAATTCTATCTAAAAAAATATTTACAATATTTTATCTCTAAAAATACGCGATGTTAGATGGTGTGAGTAGGAATACTACTTTGTTAACAATTATATTTCAGATCGCCGTGAAGTAAAATTATACGATATTCCTAGCATTTTTACAAGTAATATAACTCAGTGTGTGAGTTCGAGTAATCACAGAATGTAAAAACAATATAAAAAAAATATATATATAGAATGTAATCTCATATACTTAAACCTATAGAAAATGTGACCAGTAGTGACGCGGCAGCACTGTCGCGTGCAGCGTTGTTCGGAATCATACCTTAATACAATTATTAAGGAATGATTCCGAACTATCTATTTTTAAAATATTTTATTTCACATAAACCTACAAGGGCACTTATGAAACGTCAGAAGCTAGGTGCACAGTTCCAATTGGTCGTTTCCTATGGAGAAGAGCCGGCAAGAAACTCCACGGTTACTCTTTTAAAAGTAAATGGTATTTACAATGTTTTCAAATTACAGAGTTAATAGGTATGAGAGGACAGTGTAGGCCTGTCAACAAGTACCAGGTACTTAGCAAGATAGAAAATAGTCGTCAGATCTACAGTTTGTTACGCCTACAACGTTCTTACATTCACAAAATCTAAATGAAAATAATCTATATAAACGTAAAATAAAAAAATAAAAACCTATTTAAACCAAATGACACGATTGCCAGTGCAGCTGTAACAATTCTATTGTCACCAATGCCACCTGTTTCAAAACCTCTTCACACGTCATTAAAAATATGTTTTGGTCTCGGTTATCTAAACACAGAACAGACATCGAAATGACCTTCAAAGTAAAGAATATAATCGTACCTACATCGTGTGATAGCCAAGCCATGTGTATATTAAGAAGAAGCCCTTAATCCACATTGAGTGTGTAGTAAACCGGATAATCTTTAGCGAAATAACTGTCCTATAAAAACCGGCCAAGTGCTAGTCGGACTCACACACGAAGGGTTCCGTACAAATTTTTATCGAAAAACGCAGAAAAAAAAACACCGTTTCTTGGACCCCCTTTAATTTTTACCTTTATTATATTTTTATGATCTTTTGTTAAGGCGGCAATAGAAATACACAATCTATAATTTCAACTGACTACCTATTACGGTTCATGAGATACAGCCCACTGACAGACAGACGAACGGACAGCGGGGGCTTAGTAATAGGGTTCCGTTTTGGCACCCTTCGAGTACGGAACCCTTAAACCGTCCCAGTCGTATTTTACAAAAAACTCCTGTAAGTCGAAATTCAAATTTTCTTACATTTTATGCAATTTGCAGGTGAGTGTCTGGATGTACAGACGCCAGCAGGTCAACCTACCCGAAACTGTTAAATATTCCCAATCAACTTTGAACCTTATGCTTTAGTGATAAAGTTGAAAATCTATTAAAGAAATTTGACAGATTGTAGTAGGTTGATGTGCTGGCGTCTGTACGTTTATCAGAATATGATTTCCGACCGTAACAAATATACGTATTCACAGAATTTATAATAATAAAAATCATCAATACAATTCTCATGGAATTTCGCGGGGTGTCTAACACATCCCCCATAAAAAAAATCCACTAAAATAAAAATTCTCGATTTCAGATAACGAACGCAGTAAAGAAAGCCGCGGCCGCCATTTCGGAACTCCGAGTTGAACACCACGAGGACTTAGTAGTGCCTTTCAGGGTGCCATAGCAACGGCGGACCGCGTCATATTGCGAGGACGAGCGGCCTTACTGACGCGAAAACATGGCCGGGACACACTAAGAATTTTATGTAGATAGGTGAATTAGGACTATGAAAAGAATGAGGATAAAGGAAACGTAAAAAAAAAATCGCGCTTCTTGCGCGTTTAGCAGATATCAGACGCTTTCCTTTTTTATCATTTTGCGGGACCCTAAACGCCCCCTGGCGTAATAACAATTAAACTTCTGTTGTGTATCCTTCAACCGATTATGGTTCCGAACTTCAAAGAAAACACGCAACCTTTATAAATCTCACTTTCCGTATGTCAGAGGTTTTTCTCGAGATCTTTTCTAGTTAGGAATTTCAATTTCGGCATAATATTTTTGTCTTACAAAATGAATCAAAAGTGAATTAATTAGTGAACCGATTCATCGATGTTGAATTTCGGCACTCGGCATCTTTCACTCGCCTACCAAATAATAGAAAAATGAAATGAAATGGGTAGATGAACCTTGAACCGTTGTTTATCTTGTCGGTGCCGCGTGAACGTGGAATGAACAAAAATGAACATTCACTCGAGTGAACCATTCACTCGTGTGTGAAGCGTCTGATAACAGCTTTAGTTGCGCAACAGTCGCTTGACTTTTTTGTATGGATTTTTATATTGGTGTGAGAATAGTCGACCTTTAAATTGAATTTTGAAGGACTATTGAAAGTAGTCTTTAAACGAAAAAGGTAGAAAAAAAAGAAACTGATTGACATTCTGTAAGCCTTATGTAAGTGCGAATGAAAGATCACAAATAACCATAGGTTTTTTTTAACTCATCTGCCTTTTTCTAGTATTAAAATCAATCGATAAAAATATACCCAGTGTTGTGTAAAAAGAAAGGACTAGTCCCGCCATTTTTTATTGCAGTCAAGTAATTTTCAGACTTTCATAAACTACTAAGATTGAACTAATACTTGCAGGTCACTTGCAGTTATTACTGCAAGTCACTGCAATATAGAACTGCTAATTAATGTAGAAGTAAAAGTATCATTATTTAACGATTTTTTATAATATATTCCATTACCATTTTGTGTCATGGCTATAGTTAATGCCAGGGTAAGCTATCAGCCTTTAATGTTGGTGGCAATACTAATCTTTTACTACAAAATTATCTGTTTATTAAAAAAAAAACAATGAAATTGTAAATAATTCGCAGAATATAAATGTTTATACTTAATTATTTTCGTGTTACCTTGTATATTCGAATCTAAAAGAAAAAAAGTGTTATTAATTTTTACAACGATTTTATTATTCAACTCTAAATCGAAATATTTCTATGTAAGTATTATTACGTTTTTATAACATAAAGCAAGTACCTTGAATAAGGCCAATGACCGCCGACTCAACCTTAAGGCGTATGTATATAATATACAGGGTAAACTGTTACCATGGATTCAGTACTCATTTTAATATAATTCCTACCTAAGTTCCGTTTTTTTTTTAATAATCGACCAATTCCGGAGGAATGTCCATATTAATATATACGTTTCGGATCAATGACCCCAATTCAATCTACCTACTCCGATCACTGGTAATAACCGACGAAAAATTTCAACGCAGGAGGATTCAGAATCATGTACAGAATCCATGGTAACAGTTTTCGCGTCTATGTCCCTGCCACCCTGTATATTCTAAATCTCGACACCAAAATTAATTTAAATTAAATAGGACCATTATCATATCATTTATTCAAAATATTCAATAGATTTAAGTTCTATGGTAACCAGTATTCATTCTGTGTGATAATTTCATTACTCATGTTTATCTGTTTCATAAAACGTTGAAAATTTTCACCAAGAAATAGGATATTTAGCCTGAAGAGTAGCTAACTTCCATCCTGCAGTTCATTATTTTAAAGCTGTGTTGATGACATTAAAGGATCAATTTGAGCGACAGATGGCGAGAATCGCGCAACAGTTGCGCTACAAACGCGCAACTAATTGTTTATTAAAATAACATTGAACACGTGGCACGCAATTGCTGCAGTCTGACGTTTAAACTGATTAGACCACAATTTTACAATTAAACAGCTCATGTAACACAATTTTGCTTCATAATTATAAAATTCCAAATGCGATCAGTGGTGGCCCAGTGGTAACGACCGCGACTTACGAGTTGCAGGTTGAAACCCTGACAGGCAGTTTACTTAGTGTAAATTATTTCATCACAACTGCTCTCAAAACGGTGAAAGAAAACAACGTGAGGAAACCGGCATGTCATGGAACCAAAAATTCGAAGACATGACATCTACCAACCCGCACTGGACTCGCGTGGTGGATTACGGCCCACTCCCTCTCGAGGAGATTAGGCCTGTGTACCAGTAGTGGGAAAATTATAGGCTGATTATGCTAAATGCGATCAAGATTCACATCGAAGTGACGTCTGTCAAAAGAATCGGTATTTTTCAACGTTTCTAGAAATAGAGAAACATTGTAAGGCCCAAATTACACTATCATATATTTATCATAGAAATATGATTTCATATCTGTCAAATTCTATGATCATAGTTAAATAATAATAATATTTATTTATTGAATAAAACGTTTACAAAGAGTGAACACTTAATCAACAGTAAGATTTCCCAAACAATATTATAGTGCCTAAAAATAAACTAAAACTAAAATATGTTAAGAACAGGTTCAATTAATAATGGTACGGAATCACAATGTTAGGTAGCGACCGAAATTATGCTGTTCTTCATTTTGACATATAAACATCATACTTAATCTAGATGGATAACGATATCCGTGTTTGATTTAGCCATTTTTGAGGTTAGATGGATATGATCATATTTGTACACTTGCTATCAAATAGGATCATAACTATGATCATAGACAATATTAATCATAATGTGGTTTATTATACCGTCACAGGTTCTTCATATAAAAATGACTCGTACATCTCTGATTATATTTCTATGATAGTCTAATAGGGCTCGAAGTCAGTAAGCACAATAAATATCTTATTGTGTAGTTATTTTATCTAACAGTTTTCGCTATATTCTAGACTAATTTCATGATATTATATCCAATACCTTTAATATTATTTGACAGATAATAATAAAATACAATAATATTATTGAATATAGTTCTAAGAAATATAACAATACCGACAAATATATTAAATTAATTTTACTTGGAGTTGCTGCAGTCATTTTTCAGTTTATTTATATGTGTGAACTAAAATTTTGACTAACATCCTAAATTAGAACCAAAAATATGTTAATTGTTAAATGTAGACAAATTGTAACGACTTACCCGTATTTAGAGAAACAAATACCCATGAAGTTTTGTGATAGGGGAATATCACACTATCATAATGTTTCTAGGATCATATCATATACCCTTTATGAAATATACACCTTTTCTGACGAACCTTTCGGGTATTACAGCCGTGATGTTATGTTATGGGGGTAAATATACAGGGTTATTGGTAATAGGTCGGCAATCCATGAAGGGGACGTAGGAGAGGTCAAGAATCGATTTTCATATTAAGGCCCCCGTATGGAAAATTTTTGGAGTAAAATTTATACTTGTTTTATTCATTTATGACAGTGATTAAAATTTAGATAAAGCATATATTACATATTTCACACTTCAATCTAGATATTTCGGCCGTTTTTTTACCCTTTTTGCCTATTGCATATTCAAAGACAATCGTATTAAGGAGTAAAGTCTAGTCGTGCACCGGAGCTGAGACACACTTTTTTTGTCCTATGACCATTTTCGAGTATTTTTATATTTTAAAATTGATGAAATAAAAATATAAAATGTCGAATTACTCAAAAGTGGTTGACATGTGCAAAGCAGTCATAAGGGGTGAATTCGGTTGTAAATTACCTCTCTTACGTCCCCTTAATGCATTGCCGACATATTACCAATAACCGTGTATATATTATACCAAATATATCTATGACTCCTAGAAATATGATCATAGATATTATTGTAATTATGATAGTGTAAATTTCCCCTGTAGTAATTTGCCTCCCTGAATAAGGTGGTCAACAAACCTGCGACTAGTCTTGCATATGTGCGATTAACCGCATGTTTTCGGCGTCTATAAACGACGTCGTTAACGTTGTGTAAATAACCAAGGTAAGCCTAAAGGAATCTGTGATGCAGATTTTTTTATATGTTATTATATTGCAGGCTTATTATGTGTCTGATAGAAATATTATTATAGACTGCTTTGATTTTGCAAGTTTGAAGGGAATTTCTTATTAATATAATTTGTATAATCTGTTATATTTACCATTTCACTTGAAATATTATACAACAGTTATTAAATTGTAAATACCTTCCTTTTGTACTTCACCACAATCGGTTATAAATAAATTTTAAATCAAAGCAGTTTAATACGTGTGTAGATATTAAAAACGATCATTTTGAAACTGAAACAAGACGACTGACTGAATGTAGTTAGTTTTATTGTAATGTATAGAAAACTTATTAACAAAGCGTGTTAGAATACCTATGGGTATCTTAAACAGTCATTCTCATTCAATATTATGTACCAAAAAAATGCCTCGAAACTGACTAAACATATTGCCGTCTTGTACTAACAAACAAAGTAAGAAAGAGACGAATAAATAGACCTGTCAAATTCAGTGTCAGTAAAAAAAATTGCATGTTATTCACGTCATTTTGTGCCGTCTCTCTATATTATCTCATATCATTACTTATGGATGTCTTGTGACTCGGCTATCTATATTATCTTTTATTTTTTTCACATCTGAGTGAATTTAGATGCAACTCTCATAAAAACATTATTAATTTAAAAATACCTAAAGATATTCTAACACGATAATTATTATGTATAGAATTTTGCTACATATTAAAAGAGCTTTGTCTTGATTTAAATATCTTGATTATAATATCGATGCCATTTTATATGTTTTTGTTTGAAAGACGCGACATGTAAGCGTCTTGCGATATTTGTAGCGATCGTACGCTCGTGCGGAACCACCTTAAGAAGTTATTTTAAGTTTGTGTTTGGAATGATAAAGGTGTATGTGGACGGTGCGATTTTTAATCGAGAATAACAAGTACCAGTCGCGACATTATTTAAAAAAAACGAACTATGTATTTAGAACTTGGATACTTAATACAACCCCAAAATGGAGAAAAAAACATTGGTTCTATATACATTTTTTGATTTATGTGAACAGAATGTGTTTTTTTCTTGGTGTCGACGTTTGTTTCATAGCAAAAGTTGTTCATAATTATGAGTAGGTACAAAAACCCCTTTTTAGGTTTATGGTAAGCGAAAACTATACTGTATATTTAAAATTCTGGATAAAATATAGGTGCTACACACTTATTCGGCTCGGTATGATACGGCACAGCCGCGCGCCCAAATCGAATATATGTTCGGGAAAAGCCACTCTGCTTAGCTCGACTTGTGCCGAACCGACCCGAACATGATTCGGTGAGGTTGCATGCGAAAAGCCGAATATGTGAGGTAATTGCTCCGGGTCGATCAAGTTTCGCAAATATGTGTAGCAACCGATCGCGTATTCCCGCGACGATCGCTTTTAATCAGGAAGCGGCCTTAGGTTCCAAATTCTATATTCATAAACGTCATGTCCCTGTTGCGACTAAAAATCGCACTGTACTCAAGAGTTGCTCGCGTCGTGTTGACAACGACGCGTAGGAAGAATGTAATAAATTAAGAAATACATTTGATAGAATACCAGTTATTTTGTTATGCACACCATTAATGTATAGTAATAAAAGTGATTATAAATTTCTATCTAAATATTCTGTTTTTATTTATTTTATTGAAGCAGTTGAATAGATAAAACCCCTCGCGTGCCTCGGGTTGGTCCCGGCTGTCATTCGTGGATCTTTGACAGTCGTTACGGGTCGTCAGAAGCCCGAAAGTCTGACAACCAGTCTTACCAAGGGGTATCGTATTACCCAGTTACTGGGTTGTGGAGGTCAGATAGGCAGTCGCTCAATGTTATATACTGGTATTCAGCTGCATCCGGTTTGACTAGAAGCCGACCCCAACATAGTTTGTAACAGGCTAGGCAGATTGATTGTGTAGCTTATTTTGGTTACCATAATCATTATGGATACAAACGTCAAAATTGGGAAGAAGCGGAAGCAATTAATACACATTTTTTTCAAATATTTTAGTCTGGGCTTTAGTCGGAATAATATAACCATGATAAATTAGATCTTTATTAAGTGTAAAAACTATAATCCTGCACATGTTCCCGTATTCGAAGGCAGGAACTGGTCATGTTCATTGCTCTATTACAAATTATTATAATGGTAGGAAGGTATATAAAAGAAGTGGAATTAATCGTTTTTGATTATTATTTTATTTTACATTGTTCTCACATATAGAAGCAACAAAAGTAATGTACCCAGGATTTTGTCATTTCTATATTTAAAAGAGTGTCCTTGGAGTTTCTTGCCCGTTCTTCTCCATAGAGATCTACGTTTTGGAATGGGCAACTAGCTTCAACTTTCTGACTAACTGACCGACTCTTTGACAATTCAAAAGTGCCTGTAAATGGTTTAATTGAAATAAATGCTTTGAGTTTGAGTTTGGAATGGTAGGTAAAAGAAAGGTTTGTCCATTAAAATAGTTTTCAATAGACTTTGATGACTGGTGCTGATTTGAGATTTCTAGTACACATGGCCTAAGCATCAAGCTATACATTTCCAGTATAAACTGACCTCTCATTGTTCGGAAATCCTATACAATGCGAGATCAGATTAAACTGGAAATGTATAGCCTGATGTGTAGCCGTGTGTACCTATGTACAGTCAGCGACAAATAGTTAGTGACACTCAGGGTATCCAAATAAATAGACGCAACCAAAAAGTCAATAATATCGGTACAAACAAAGTTTCCTTATTGTTGTCAACAATATATTCGCTCAAAAGGTCGAGACGTTTAAAATGTCATATAATAGGTTGGGGAAAAAGTTTCTTCGCATTTTTTAAGAAAATTCAAAACATTTTTTAACATAGTATGTTTACATTTAACTAAAGTATGTAGGTACCATTTTGTTCGATAACTTTTTGCCATCTTGTAGGTAGGGACATGATCCCATTGCTATAGAAATTTTGGGACTTCTGATCAAAATACCGCGACAAGTGGTTTTGGCAGTCCTCCCGTGATGTTAACCTGACACTGCCTAAAGAATTCTGAAGAGACCGAAACAGGTGGAAATCTGAAGGTGCAAGGTCAGGACTATACGGCGGATGCATTAACACCTCCCAGCCAAACTCTCTTAATTTTTGCTGAGTGGCTAAAGATGTGTGAGGTCTAGCGTTATCATGATGAAAAACCACACCCCTTCTGTTGATTAATTCCGGCCGCTTTCTCTCAACTTCTTGCTTTAATCTCATCAGTTGTTCGCAGTAGAGTTCAGAATCGATGGTCCTGCCTGGTGGTAACAGCTCATAATGAATAATGCCCTTCCAATCCCACCACACACACAGCATCACCTTGTTGCGAGTTAACCCGGGTTTTGCCACAGTCTGTGAAGCCTGACCGGCCTTTGACCACGACCTTTTTCGCACGTTCTTGTCGTACGTGATCCACTTTTCATCACCAGTTATCAGCTTCTTCAAAAATGGTTCGGTTTCATTACGTCGTAATAAAGAATCACAAATGAGTACACGGTTCATTAGGTTTCTTTCAGTGAGCTCGTGAGGTACCCAAATATCGAGCTTTTTTGTGTACCCAGTTTTTTTCAAATGCGCCAAAACTGTTTTGTGGTCAATTCCCAGTTCTTCAGCTACGTCGTAACTACTAATATGCCGATCTTGCTCCACTTTTTCAAAAATGGCATCCATTTTATCCGTAATAGGGCGACCAGAGCGACGTGCATCTTTGACATCAAAATTTCCGGATTGAAAACGCTTAAACCAAATTTGTGCTACTCTCACAGACACTGCACTAGGTCCATAAACATCGCACATTTTTTTCGCGGCTTGCGTTGCATTTTTACCTTTTTTGTAGTAAAATTTTAAAATGTATCGAATTTCTTCATTAGATTCACTCATCTTGACAGTACGAAAAACAAATAAAAATCACACATTTTCCTAATTTGAATTTGGAATTATGTTCTTTAAAATTTAAACTTTCAATGATACCAAAACCAGCCAGATACACATAGTATAGCCAAAGAGATTTTATTACAAGTTCATACATACTATAATGCGAAAAGACTTTTTCCCCAACCTAATAGATCGGTTCAGTCAAACCGCCATAAATATGGTTACAGTCATCCCGCCAATGGTATCCAAGCATTTTAGGTGTTCAAAAATATGGAACTCATTAGAAAAATAAACTAGCATGTAAGGACGGCCGCACATGTCAGGTACCTGATTCGATTCTCCAATTGGAAACCCGATCGGAGGAGTCCCACATACAGGCGATTGATTGTATTCGGTTTCTACGCTCTCCAGTCGTATGTCAGAGCTTGTGGCGATTGCATCAAAGAACGCTTATAAAATAAAAAATAATTTAAAAATAATGGAGATGACGAATTTCTATTAGCAACTCTTTTGTCAAAAGAATGTAAGAATGAGAGAAAAGAAAGCGATGCTATTGGGTATACACAGAGATTGTACGAAGTCAATTCTATCGTTTAAGTCGTCATGACGTATGTTCCATAAACATACGGGATACTTTTCGACAGTTAATTAGCACCACGTACGTCTGCACCGCACGATGGCCAAGGCCACCTGGAGATCTGGAGACAAACCCGTACGAGCGAACCGAATGTGTGCACCGCTACATAGAAATTGTACTGCGAGTGCGCCTTCAGGTACCCGATTCGGTTACTTGAACGGTCGTCGAGTCGATCCGACGCACTGCCCGTGCATCCTGGTCGGACGTTAGATTTTTTAATCATTCGGGCAGAATCGTGCGTGTGCGGCGTAAGAATATTTTCTATGGAATTGACGCCTTCGGGTACCTTGATTTGATAACCGCATCGGGAACCCGACGCAAAAATCTGACGTGTGCGGCCGCCCTTTTAGAAGTAAACGGTTTCCCAAACATGAAAACCTCTTTAGGCAATCTAGTATTGTTTGCATGTCATTATATTATCTATCAGTCATATCAATGTCAAGTGCACTACTAAAGCAAGCTAGAAATAATATCTATTGAAGCAATAATAGTTTTTCATGCTTAAATATGGCTACTTATCGCATTAGTGAGACCACAAAACATCGAATTATATATTTGAGGGAGGAAGGTGTTTCCGTAACAGATATTTCAAATGAATTGGGAATATCCGTAAGTATCGCTTTAGATGAGTTACCTATCGAATCGAATTATTCGCATCTCTTCAGTTTTTTCTTCTTTCTTTTATTTAGAGAAACACCGTATACCGTTGGCTAGAGAGATGGCAAAGTGATGGTGCATTGCAAAACCATGTTTCATTTGGTCGTCCACGTCAAACGAGTACAAATCAAGACAGAAATATAGTGCAGCGAGCTATTAGCAATCGTTTTATAAACTCCAGGAGTATGTCTGTGGAATTTGGTACATCACAGAGCACATTAAGACGTCGCCTGCGAGAACATGGGTTACGCCATCGTATTCCTGCTAAAAAGCCTATATTAACACCGAGGCTTAAAGCGCAGCGTTTACAATTCGCACGAAATTATTTAAATTTCAATTTTGATAATGTGATCTTTGTAGATGAAAAAGTTTTTTGTTCGTCTGCCCAGGGACGCTTATCTCTATACCGAACATCGAACACAAGGTATGATGAAAGAAATGTCCTCCCTAACAACCGCAGTGGCCGAATCACCTTAGGATTTTGGGGATGGATGACCCAAAGCGGACCAGGAGAGCTAGTCGAAGTGGGAGGAAGAATGAATGGCCCCCGATACAAAGACATCCTCGAAAACGTTTTGCTTCCAACAGCCAGGATTTTTTTTCCCCATGAAAGGATTAGGTTTGTCCAAGATAACAGTTCCGTGCACAACTCCAGAGTTGTTCAAAATTACTTGGATGGTAACATGGACCTGGAATTAATTTCGATGCCGCCTCATAGTCCCGACCTAAATCCGATCGAAAATTTGTGGGGCAAAATGGTTCAGGTATGGGACAGTACTCGAGCACGAACCACCGCAAATTTAAGGACTCACGTCGAAGAAGTTTGGGAGTCCATGAGAGGAGACAATTTTTGCTATAATGCGGTACAATCCATGCGAAGACGTCTTTCTGACGTAATTCTAGCAGACGGTGGCTATACACGATTTTAGTAAAAAAAAAAAAAAAAGATTAATAAAGCAAAAATGTTTTTGTTTATTTTTACACCCGATGAGAGTTTTCTGTGTTCTATACGTTCCAAAGTGACTTGATAAAAAGTGCTCATTTTGTCGTTAATACGGAATGTGGTCATTTTAATTAAGTACAAAAGTTAAATTAAATACGAAATAATTTCGTATTGTAATATACATTTGTGACATGAACATGTTATTGAATCATAGATAAGCACTCTTTCTCTATGAGATATATATATACTCATACTCATTATCAATGAGGTTTACATCTATTTCCAGTCAGCTATTTATTGCATAAAATATATAAGTACTTATCGTAAACGGCTATGCACGAAATTATTTACAAAACAAAAGACATGTCTATGACGTCATGCTTAAAATGAAAAGGACAGCAGAAGTTTCTATCCCTTTCATTTTGTGAAATGTTGACGTGAGAAATAATATTTAAAATATAAAGCAGTACCTAAAGTTTATTTTTCTAATGTGTTCCATATTTTTGAACACCTAAAATGCTTGGATACCATTGGCGGGATGACTGTAACCATATTTATGGCGGTTTGACTGAACCGATCTATATGACATTTTAAACGTCTCGACCTTTTGAGCGAATATATTGTTGACAACAATAAGGAAACTTTGTTTGTACCGATATTATTGACTTTTTGGTTGCGTCTATTTATTTGGATACCCTGAGTGTCACTAACTATTTGACGCTGACTGTACTTACTAAAGATATTGTATCCATCATTGTACAGACGCCAGCAGGTCAACCTACCCGAAACTAAAATTTTCATAATCAACTTTGAACCTTATGCTCTAGTGATAAAGTTGAAAATCTAAAATAAATTTAACAGATTGTAGTAGGTTGATGTGCTGGCGTCTGTACAATGGGCAAACCTTCCGCAAGCTTTAAGGCCGTAATCGTATAGCACGGCTCACGACTCGATTGCCCGATGCATACGTTTTGACCAATAGGATGAACGAACCGTGCTATGCTCACCTTGTTTGTGCGATGATTTTTAAATGGGCACGGCTAGCGTGAGCTCTTTATGAATTATGGTTGCTGACAAGAAGTAATTAAGTACTCATATCTTATTTAGTTTAGAAAATGTAATATTGGTATTACAATACAGCTACCACTCCAGTGGTAGCTGCGCTGCGCTGTCGCAGAAATATTTTCTTAACTGAACATGCGTAAAGTTTGCTGACCGTACTTACCTAGTGGAATGAAAATTCTGAGGTCTGTAAAACACTGAACATGAAAACTCTGTAGCAAAAGTACCTACCTAAATTAAAAAAAAAACATAAACGAAATTCGTGTTCAACTGTCAGAAACGGTCAGAAAAAAGCCATAATAAAAAACGTCAATTCGTGTACAACTGTCAAAAACATTACCAAAATCAAGTATATTTATTTAGGTTTTTTACGCAATAATTTACAAAATGTCTGTCTTCGACGGCGAAATAGAATACCGGTCGGTTTATATGGTAGATTTTGATAGAAAGATCAAACCGTAAGTGCCTACCTGTTTATATACCTATACTTTTTCCCGACGACGAGTAGGTAACTATTCCTTCCCACCTGACGCCACCACTTGCTCGTCGACGTGACTACGCCGTCGCCCGGCCGCCGGACGGCTTAACCTACCTAGGACCTCGAGAACCACCGGCCTCTGATAGGATCCGCTCCCGGCGGAAGTGTACAGCGCATGAAAAGGACACAATCCATCAATGAAAACGTCATGCGTACATACTATGGGGGTACAGATGGGGAAACAATCTGACCGCGTAGGTACCGTGCTTACTATTATAAATTTTGCATCCATACTTTATGTACAGTCACAAGCATAAATATATTACTATGGCCAGCTCGGCAATAATATCTGATTTCATGATTCATCCAGTTAATATAAAAGCAAATACCTACATCTTATACGTAAGTATGTCATTTTTTTGTGGTTGGCAATAGTAGGTGGCAGTAACAAGTGGCAGCACAAATAATAATATGTGACATCGCAGGAACATCAAGTCTATCAAAGCCAAAATAAAGAATGCTGCATCGGCTTCAAAATTATGTGTCAAAAAATGTCAACGATCAACCTACGAGTGTGTATAATACAGAAAGTGGGCAACGTCGCAAATAGTTGTCAAATATTTCACTGCGTCGTGCAGACCGGCGCGACGCGACGCAACAGCGCGGCGCGATGACGCGTCTCTAACAAAACAATTTCTAACAAAACTTCACGGTTGTACAATTACCGGTGTCGCGTCCGCGTCGCGCGACATGTCGCGCTAGTCTGCACGAGCCTTTACTGTATGGAAATAAGAAATATGGGTAACTAGTGAACTAAAATATTGATTATGAAATGCAATCATTAATATCGTAACACCGAATTTTTAGTTTTAGGTGTAAAAAAGTGTTTGGAAACTTTCCAGATTCCTTTTTAGGGTTCCGTACCTGAAAAGTAAAAAACGGAACCCATATAGAATCACTCGTGTGTCTGTCTGTCGGTCCGTCTGCCCGTCGTCCGTCTGCACAGCCAATTTGCTCTGAATCTATTGAGCCGATTACCTAAGTTGAAATTTGGTACACTTTGTATTTTTGTGACCCAAACGTGGACGTGTTACGTAAATAAATAAATTTTGAATATGGGGTTCACTGTTGGGGGCAAATAAGAAAAAATAAAACATTTTTCAAATGAAAGGTCTTGTTGCGAAGATCTCATTTTTTTTAAATTATAATTTTAAATAAATAATTTTTAAGATTTGAATTAAGAAAGTTGATGAAAAATTACCCCCCCCCCCTTATCTCCGAATATACGGAGCCCAAAATTCTGAAAAAAAATAGAGAGAATGGTTCTCTACTCATAGATTACAGGAAAACTTATATGAAATCTATGATTTTAAAATAACATGGTAAATATATGTCTCCAAATTGTACGTACAAAAATTAACGTACGAGTACGATGTATGGGAGAACATGTTTTTTAACTACAATGTTAAATTTGTTCTTGGGATAAATTCATCCCAACTACGGAACCCTTCATTGTGCGTGGTCCAACACGCATTTGGCCGGTTTTTTACACTTAAAACATCAAATTCAGTGTTATAATTGCAATTCATTATGAATTGCAATTATAACACTGCAATTCATAATGAATTGCAATTATAACACTGAAGTTGATGTTTCGCCCGATCCGCTAATCCGAGATTTAACCGTAGTATTCTAGTTCACTAGTTAGCCAAATTTAATATTTCCATACAGTAATATTGCCAAATTAATCAAAACAGTACGTCGCTATTTGCGACGTTGCCAACTTTTTGTATGGACGCCTTTAGCCCACGTTCGCACGGACATAATAAAATCGCGGCGATTTATTTTTCGTGCACTTGGTTTTCAACGCTCTGCTTAGCGCCGAGTTGAAAATCCAAAGTAAATTAGCTGACGAAACTCCGAAGATATGATGGAAAACACGACAAAATAAAAATAAAAAAGATTTTATAATTTTTTTTTGGGGTCAACGAGCGCTGTTATTGTTGTTACTTGAAGTATCAGTTAAGAAAATCTGTTTTTCTAAGACTGATTTTGTTCAACTGATATTTCAAGCGACTACTCTAATAGCGCTCGTTGACCCCACATAAAAATCATCAAATCTTTTTTTATTTTATTATGTTGTGTCATGACCGAAAAAAAAGTTTTCTAATTAACTTCGTTTTCATTTTATCACGTAGTATATTATTAGCCATCACGTCTGCGGAGTGTAGCTAGCTAATTTAGTTTGACCCTGTATGTATCTACCTATCTCTTATAGCACAGATTAAATACAGATGGGACATTCCACAAAATCATTTAAATAAAAAGCGACTTGCAACGACACAACAAAGTGCAATTCGGGTCGCACAGCGCTAATCACTTACAGTAATATTCACCTAGAAGTTGCCTCTCTTTCTATCGCGTGACTGAGATCTTCTGACTACGTTACACTCACTGAATTGGCGCAGCAAGACGGGTCCGCCGCGTACTTGTAGCTTCATACCTAAACTGCAGTGCCCATCTGTATTTATCTGTGCTTTTACTTGAGCAAGAAAATTTATTCGATAGTCAGCGGCTTTATTGTCGGCGGTGGGACAGGGTACGCTAGTCGGTCATTCTTCACACAAACGTAGTATGATGATTACTCGTCTGTTTGACGGTGTACGTTCAAAACTAAAAATTATTTCAATTTGTCTTGTCATTATCTAGCCCAGGGGCCGTATTATGAGGTATTAATGCCACCATTATTCCAGTGTGAGTGAGTGACGGAGCTATACAAGGCCTCTAGCACCATCCTTTTCTCGCAGTGGAATAATTATGGCTTTAATACTTCATAATAAGGCCCCTGTATGAAAGCCGAATTGTTATTTTCGTTATAAATCATCGTCTATTTCATTAAATAAATAAATAAAAACTAGATAAATAATTTATACTAAATAAATAAAACTAAATAATTAGACTAATTAGCATGCATATTAGTCACGCCCACCATCGAGTTCGAGTCGTCGAATAGTGCACCCTTAAGATGTCAAGATCGATAAAGATTCATGATTATAGACCCAGAAATGCTGATAACCGGTCAACCATATCCACGGCATTTTCTACTCTGTTCGCAGCAAGAGTGCCCGTCGCAAGCGCATCGACGATGACTGTCTGATAGTAGGTCTGAGCCGCGACACGCTGAAAGCTAAAGAAGAAACGCAAAAGTACCCCGACATGCTCTGTCCACTGTATAAAGAATACTACAAGGATGCTGTCAAGAGGGTAAATAATTTTAATGTTTAAGTATCACCAACTGGGCGCTATTTGTTACGACTGCAATGCTGTAATGTGACATATTTGTCAAAAAATTACAAAATTGGCACATTTTTACGACATAAAGCGGGTGCGTGTCGGGCGCAGGGACGGGACTTGCTTGCTAGCTTGTTTAAATTGTAATTCCTTGTATTATATGAATGTCAGCTCACGAAACGCGTGCGCGTGTCGGGCACGGAGCGGTACCCTAATTGCGTAATAAACGATTAATCAGAATCTGAATAGTTTTGAAACAGATTGCTAAATCCATTGCTTCATAAGTTCGAAAAAAAAATCTGCTCAACAACGTAAATAACACAATGAATGTTATTCAACTGTCAAAATGAAACAGATTAGTCGTAATTGTTTACGAAAATAAATATTGCGGGTCGGGAGCGGGAGCCGCGCACGCTTTTCATGTGCTCCCGTC
Organism: Xanthia icteritia; assembly: GCA_949128155.2. Taxonomy (NCBI): domain Eukaryota; kingdom Metazoa; phylum Arthropoda; class Insecta; order Lepidoptera; family Noctuidae; genus Xanthia; species Xanthia icteritia. The sequence goes on from OX421933.2 coordinate 23,474,738, forward strand.
CCGACTCGCGCCCGATAAGCACCCGCTTTGTGTGTGTGCTGAGCTTTAGTTTCTTGCCCATTCTTCTCCATACGAAACTACCTTTTGGAAGAACTGGAATCAATTCAATTTTTTTGTAAACTTTTGATGCTTTTGACGTTCAAAAATACGTTTTTATGTACGGTCTATTTGAAATAAATTATTTGACTTTGACTCTAAAACTAAAACTATGAAAAAAGCGTTTACAATATTGTCGAATTGGTTTTATTAAATGGGACTTTCTTGTCTTTAAACAACCCGCGATTTGCAATCATAGCGGAATAGGTGACAAGAAGTCGGCAGGGCGGGTTGGAGACGGACGGCATGTTAAGAATATCTCTATGATTGATTTTATTGCGTTTTTTTTATCTCAGAAAGTATTTTGGTAAAGACAGGACATTGGTTTGCCTCATCTAAACATCTATGAATGAGAAGATAGCATGGATTAATTTCCCTAATAAAAATAATAATGAACAAAATCATGATCTGGAACCTTGACTTCCTAACACATTTTCGATAGTTTGCAGAAGACTATCCGAAACTCACAAAGATATACATGTCGAAGGACATCGACCCGACGCCAATTGAGAACGAGGTCAAGGATCTGAAGAGGACAGAGTATTTAAATAAGTACTGTTCTAGAGGTAAAGTTAGAATTAGAAATAGAATTAGAATTTGTTTTTTAGGGATCCGTACGTCCAAATTAAAAAACAGAACCCTTATAGGATTTCGGAACGGAACACAAACACGGACGTGTTACGTTAATAAATGAATTTTGAATATAAGGGTCATCTAAAATGAGAGGCAAATAAGAATTACCTCATCAGGGTTATTGGTTATATGTCGGCAATTCATTAAGGGATGTAGAAGAGGTCATTTACAACCAAATGACCCCTTTTGACTCGTTTGCAAATGTCAACAATTTTCGAGTCATTTAACATTTTATATTTTATGTCATACATTTTAAAATATAAAATGTCAAATTACTCGAAAATGGTTGACACTGGCATAGGGGTCATCAGGGGTCATTTGCTTGCAAATGACTTCTCCCACATTCCCTAAACGGATCGCCGACATAATATATATCCAATAACCCTGTATTATGTTTTACCACCCTAAGATTTCAATATTTCCTTACTTGCTCGTTATAAAACGACGAAATCTTTTTGTCTATGAGACAGTTAGATATTTTCAAGAACAGTATTCTTGAAAATATCTAACTGTCTCATAGACAAAAAGATTTCGTCGTTAGTCATAGACATGAAAAGCATAAAGTTTTTTTTTATTATAAAAATATTGGACACGTATTTTTTCTTTTTTTACGTAATCCAAAGATTACGGCGATACATTGAGTTATAATATGCCATGACGACACGCCTTTTTTTTTTTGGATGGGTTCTTATCAAATAACTTTCCCGCTCTGGGTGGAGCGGGAGGGCGTGTCAGACTTACTGACTAAAACCCACCCGTGTTCCTTCCGTTGCCTGTACGTTGCCAGGGGCCACGGTATCCCTTTCGGACTTTCCCGCAACCCCGGCAGGCATCGGTCCTATCGGAAATAATCGGACCCCTTCATTTGCTGACATCTCTTTGAGGCGCGCGTGGAACATAACGCGCCGTCGACCCGGGCCTAGTCCTTATCGGACGGCGAGCTACCCATTGCTCACCGTCCGCAACCCCGCACCTACGGTGGCCGGGAATTGGCCTGTAATTCCCGACGCCCAGGGGCCCTATTATGACGGGGGACCTATTTTACAGTGTGAGTGAGAGACGCAGCTATACAAGACCGATAGCACCATCCTTTTTTCGCAGTGGAATAATGATGGAATTAATACTTCATAATGCGGCCCCTGGGCGTCTCCTGCGGCGGCTAGGGGCGTGAGGGCGCGAAATTTGCCTCTCCCTCACGCGTTCTGCCTCCTCCTTCGCGAGCATTACTGCTTCGCAGAAGGAGGTGACGGCCTACCATGCCCTCTCGCTCCGTACCATGGCCTGGACCAGGGCCGGACGCGAGAGATCCCCGCCACCGATCGCCTCCGCGAGGACACGGCGATGCTCTGCCCAAGCCGGGCAGACCTCCAAACAGGAACCTCCCGAAACAACTATGTCCGGTGAGGACCTGCGTCAGGCGGAAGGTGATGACGACACGCCTTGGTAGATTTTATACTTAGTTGTGACGTAGTGAGCCCCCATTCCCCAACTTTAATGCGTTTTATCTAAGTATTTTTTTATTAATATGATAAAGCAAAAAGACGTGTCTAATATTTTTTTAATTATCTGACTGTATTTATTACCTTCTATTAATATAATAAAAGGCTACCTGGTATTACCTTCTGGGTCGTTTTCAAAATTAATGAATTTTTTTTTGTGATAATTTATTTGTTTAATTTAATTTGTTATCGTGACACAAATGAAGAGTAAGGGAAGAGACACAACGAAGTCTACGAATAATAATCAAATTATTTTCTTGTACTTCTATCCATTTTTGTGAATGATTTGATTTTAAGTGAATATACTGTGACATCCTAACTTAACTGTAACGTGACACAAAAAATAATAACACAATGGTCACACAAATGAACAAAATGAACGTGTCCCTAACCTACAAAAAATAATATTCTTGTAATTTTACCCTCAAGTTACTCGTGAAACATGCATTTCACTATAATTTACCATCAACTACACTGACATGCTGCACTGTGTAGTGCACATTGAACTGCTCTGTAGTGTGCATTGTGTGTGTATTTACCGAATTCACGTAATTTGGCATTTTAAAAACAAATTCTTATTGTCCTTTTTTCGACGCGCACTACTCTCGTTGTTACTGGTTTGACGCATAGAAGTGCCATACTAAATTTGGAATTTACTTCTATTATTATAAACTATCAAAGAATCAAGAACGAATAACACAAAGGAATGGAATATGGGACACGTGTTTGTGGGGAAATAAATAAATTATTTATTAGAATAACATTGTTTTATACCCTTGTTCGCATTGGGACAGATTCGCTTTATGGCAGACTCGATTGACTCGATGACTGACTCGATCGAGTTCACGGTACTTATTAATAAACATTGAAAAAGTAACAAAACCGCTATTTATTATTTATCTTCTATTCAGCCTGTACAAGCGTTCTACACATTCCAGAACAGAAATTTCGATTCGCAGTGCGCATAAATAAATAATCATGTAATTTTTTCTATCTTTCTCCTATAGAAAGATTATAAAAATTGACATGATTATTTCTCTTCTTTTCTTCTCTTTTTTCGATTTTTCTTTTCTTTGAATCGAACTAAGCCGTTTTCCTTTACTATTAAGTATAAAGGAAAACGGCAGAGCTTTGACGGCTTAGTTTAAAAATAAAAATTGATAAAAATAAAAAGATAATAAATATAAAAATTTTAATTTGATAATAAAAATGTATCTTGATATTTGGCTTCCTTTTTAAGTAATTGTATAAACCGATACAACGCCGGTTTCAAAGGAATTCTGTTTTTAAGGCGACTGTACAATTTCTGCCGTAAAGCGAATGTCTAGCGGTTTTATTGTATATATTTTTTTTTTTTTTTTTTTTTTAACTTACCCGTTCACCTGACAAAACATTGTTGAATGGTTACTTATTGCATGCATTATTATTTATTTAAAAATTATAGTAAAAAATGTAGGTAGGTAAACAAATTTCGACAGTAATTAAATTTAGATTTAAAGAAATTTTCATATTTAAAAAAAATTGTTTGCTATTTTATTACTAATTAGTCTGATTGTTGATTTATATGTTTACATTTCGAACTGTATTTTTACACGATAACACAAAATAAACACAAAAAATACATTGAAAGGACCCTTCTATTGTTATCGTAAGTTATAAAGAAAATAAGAGACTGCAGAAAACCTTGCGAAAAGTAGAGACTGGCATTAGGGGAACTATTTATTATAGGTATAATATTTTTTAAATATCTTTCTTATTCTTATTTTACATATTTCAAATTACAGAGACATTGTAACAATATTACCAGGACAGCAGCAAAGGCGAATTTAACCTAGACTTGCGTTTTCGCACAGCAAACCTTGCGACAGCGAAATTTGCAAATGGGGAGTGTAATTAATAGGCTAGTTTCACAGCTTCCCGGGAGACCCGAACGGGCCATCCGTACATGGGAGACCCGTACGGGTAGCGCCCGCAGTGCTCTGAAACGAGGGAGTAGTACGATACGTTGTACGGGCTCTACCCGAAGCGGGTCGCGTACGGACCAATCCCCGTCGCTGTGAAACAATGTTCTAGCGCTTCACCAGGGTCTCCCGGACAGCTGTGAAACAGCCTTAAACACCATCCAAACAAAAAAATACTATATTCCATCTACCTTTCCACAGACCTGCCTTTCATGTCAGTCAACCTAACCCGCCGTGCGCGTGCGCTGCAAACCCTGCGTCTGCCGGACGACGTCCTCATACCGGACACCACCCAGACGGGCTCCTACCGCCATCCCAAGCCAGAGAAATACGCGGACTTACCTTCCTCCATGTCTATGAGGCCCAAATTCGACGATTCTTTGACGAGTTAGTATTTTTTATTTTTGAAATAGATATTGAACGTAAACCTTTCCGTCGATCTACATAGTAAGAGGAGAAAGCGATTTTTTTTGTTAGCCTGTTCTTCTTTGGAGTTGACGACGCTACGTCACAACGACCGATCCTGTGTTTAATATAGGATCACCATTTAACTGCCCCGTTGGTCGTGGTTGCAAGCGTGACTGCTGAGCGTGGGGTCCTGGGTTCGATTCCCAGGTCGGGCAAAGTGTTATTGGGTTTTTCCATAAGGAATATCTCAGTAACAGCCCGGAGTTTGGAATTAGGCGGTGTAATACCAACGGCTTACCGTACTTTTCGAGGCACGGGGGCGTACCTCGAAAAGCACTTAAGCCGTTGATCGCCTGTGGGCCTGATGTCTCTCCGGTCGTGCCGGATTGCCGTTCCATCGGATTATAAGACCGTATTCTCGGCGGCGGCAGCGGGCAGCAGGGCGGCGGCGACAGCGGCGTGATCAAATACATAGTTGTAAATGGAACTGTTCTCGATACTTGAGCACTATAATATCTCCCGCGTCGATGGCTCGCTCCTCTGAGATTGGCCGTCATGGCCGAAATTGGGTCTGGAGGACTATCTATCATAGGATCACCATACAAATGGAACCTTGTTTTTATTATTAGCTTTCCCACTTCAGTCCAAATTCCTCCCTACTCTCCCTGCACTTCTCTCTGCCTAGGACAAAGGAAGCGCGAAACAGACTTTAGAAGTTCAGCTCAAGGAACCTTGATAAAACACATTTTTCCGTTTCACAGGGGAGCTCCGTCGCATCCTGCGTGTCAACACAGGTGACACAACCTACGGTGCGTGTCATGGCCTCCTGGCCAAGGTCGTGTTGGAGAAGAATCCGTTCGGCAAACCCCGCAAGGAGCCCAGATACGGCCGCTGGAAGAATCCGTACATGTTTACTTATAGAATTTGACTGGAATAGTTGTCGATTAAAATTGTTTGTTGAGAACATGCGTTTATTTTATAGACATTGAATGCATGAAGTTCTATGATATAGTGATACGAGACACGACGCAATTTGTGAAGCTTCTTTCTTCTTTTTCGTGTGGTTAGTGACTAACCTGATATCATAGTTTTCATGCCGCCCATGGGCCTCTAACTTGGCTTCAAAAGCCGTCGAGAAATATCTCTCAGGCATTCCGGTTACCTCACGATGTTTCCCTTATCCCTTCACCGGTTTTGAAGCAAGTGATAATACGGACATGCATCCGAAAAGTGGTCCCGAGTCCAATGACTTGGCAGTCCGACGGTCACACCTCTAGGCTATCACTGCCGTTGCTGTTGTGATGCTTGTATGGCTTATGAGCGTTTATTCTGAAAGTGGACAACGTCGCAAATAAATCTGAAATATTTCGCTGTTTTGATTAATTTGGCAATATTTACCGTATGGAAATAAGAAATGTGGGTAACTAGCGAACTAGAATATTGATTATGAAATGCAATAATTAATATCGTAACACCGAATATTCAGTTCTAAATGTAAAAAAAGTATTTGGAAACTTTCCATTTGCCTTTTTTATACCTAAAACGGGTACAACATCAAATTCAATTTTATAATTACAATTCATTATTAATATTCTAGTTCGCTAGTTGGCCACATTTCTTATTTCCATATAGTTATATTGCCAAATTAATCAAAACAGGTAAATTTCTGACAGCTGTTTGCGACGTTGCCAACTTTTAGGATAAAAGCTCATAAGGGGATGCGAGACAAGATTTTGACGATGTAAACAGTGCACTCTCAATGGTTACGGATTGGTTTTCGACACGATTGACGACGATTGGTTCTCAATGCCAAGAAAAGGAAATGTGTAAAGTTCGCCCTTCCAAATGTTAGAAATCTAGGACCCAATATCGTCTTAGAGTTGCTTGAAACTGTAAACTCGGCAGTTTTTCTGGGCATAACAGTAGATGCCAAAACTTCAGTGGGGTCGAACTGAGCCTTCCCGCTAGGCTCGATATAAGTTATCGAGCCTAGCGGGAAGGCCGAGTTCGGCCGCCTACGCCGTCAGGAAACTAAGCCTACACTGACTGTTGATACAGCTCGGCTAGTCTATTTATATTTATTTCTCTATTGTAGTTATTTTCATAGCGTTATGTCCTACGGTATTCTGCTGTTGAAAAATATTTGTCCTTCAAAAACGAGCCGCTCGAGCAATTTACCAGCTAGGTGCCAGGGTTTCTCTGAGAGATTTTTTCAAAGATATCGGTATCCTCACAGTGGCATCACAATTCATTTTCGCTACACATATTAGGCAAAATATACACATATACACTTAAAACAGTGATATTCACAATGTCAACACTAGAAATAAGGACAAACTACGTGCTCCCTTTCACCGGCTTCATAAGGTTAATAACTTATTTGTTGGGCTTGGTAGGTATAACCATTTACAACAACGCATTAAAAGGAAAATGTAGCAAAGAAGAGGGTACTTCTTTGCTAGATTTGCCTTTTTATGCGTTTAAAACTAAAGTAAAATCCAACCCTTGTTCAAAGGCATACTATTCTATCAACGACTACTTATATGGTAAGAATAGTTGGTCGCTGTGATTAACTCAAGACAGTGGCGCCGATTCTCTTGTCACAAATGCCACTAAACTAGACTAAAAATCACAAAAATTTAGTTTATTCCTGTCAAACGATGATTTCCCATTCTGAAATAGACTAAAGTGACACAACTTAACTATATTTTAGTTTGACAGCACTAAGATGGCACTAAGATTTTAATTTAGTGAAAATGACAATTTTGCTATTCTGAATTTGACGTTTTTCACCTAAAATTTTAATTGTCTACCTAAATCTGACCATTTTTAATCGCGATAAAATATGGTGTGGAGTACTATTAGTTGTCATGAACTAAAATTCACACGAACACCTCGACTTCAGATGCAAAAACCGTACTGTATATATATTTTTTTCTTCTTTTACTTATAACTCGAAAATAGTGTGTCCTATCGCAAAAATAATGAAAATTTCGACCCCCTTTATGAAACCCTTGCACCCCTAATTATCAACACGTAGGTTTTTTTTTTTTCCTTGCAAAACGTGAAAGATCCATAATATAAAACACGTCGAGGCTGCCCCCCCTGCGCACCTCCGGCTCTTAAAAATTCACAGGGTAGGGCAAACAAGTGTGTACCACGTGGAGTCGCGATTGTCAAATTCGATTTAGTAATTGTGTCAAAATAATTTTTAAGTATATAGACTTTTTATTGCAGAATAGCGATAAGATTCTCATAGTAAAAAGTAAGGAATTTTGTGATAGTTTAGTTAGTTTAGTTCGGTGTACAAGAAAATCGGCACCAATGTTTAAATGTTCTTTTTCCAGAATTAGCTTACCTTTTACTTAGTAAAATTATTGCTTATTATTTTACAAAAAACTAAATAAAAAACTAGAGGGAAAGAGAGAGAGATACTTACTTGTTGATGTTGACGTACTTGACAATTGACATTGACTTTTTTAATTTTTTTTCTGCGTTTAAACGTAATTTTTGTGTAACAGTAACAGTGATAACAGATATCATTGTTATCACTGTTACCGTTACACAAAAATAACAGATCCAAATATCTGTTATTAAATAACAGCCTGTTATTTTTGTACGGACGATAAATACGTATTTAAATCTCAATTGAATATCTTCTTTAGTTCTTTTTGTTTTAAGTTTTTTTCTAAGTCTTTGGTCAGTAACAGGTAACATAATCTAATTTAGGAGTCGCTTTTTCGTAAAGTTTGGTTCTTGTAAGACCACCTATTCTTGTAAGCAAAACTGTATTTTTAGGGATAATTTAACCACTTTAGTAATAGTAACAAGTAAACATATTTCGAAGTAAATAATAGGTGTTTCTCTTTTTAGCAAGGGTCATTCCTTAATGAGGAAGAGAGAAATTTATAACCTTGTAATATTCCTTCCTTTGTGCGAGTGTGTATGTAAGTAACAGCCGTGTAACAGTATTAGTGTCTGTTATTTTAAAGTAAATGGTCGTAATTTCAAAATTGTTTACCAGGGCTTCCAAGTAGGTCCACCTTTAAACACCAACGCCAAAAACCAGGGCTCCAAATACTTTCAAGCATTTTCTTTCTGCATCGAAAATAGATCCATAAATTCATACAAATAAGGAGTACAATCGCGTATGCAAAAAAGGATACTTCCAACTTCCAAACCCTGGTAGAAGAAAAATACTTGCATAGAACGTAAGCTGATGGTCCGTAAGCTTAAATAAATAAAGAGCACAAGCGGGTTTACAAAAAAAAAAACCTTCCAAAACTTTTAAAGTAAAAATACTTGCATGGAACATTGATCCGTAACAAGATATAAATAAGGAGCAGCTTCGAAGGAACGAGTAGCCGAATAAAATACTTTGAAGTCTTGCGAGTATTTCGGGTCGGCACTTGGTACTTGCAAGTAAATACTTAGTATAAAAACCTGGTCGCGTAAATACGCACTTCCCTAACTCACTCCTGTAAATAATAAATATTAGTCTACGGTGGTGAAGGCATGACAACTGCTTTTGTTTGTGTTACGAATTTTTTCGATTTTAGTGGCTTTTATTAGTGTAAACTTCAATCGAGATTATTCCTTGTGTTTGTGTTTTAGCGTAAGGTTTGTTATAGCATTAATTTCATTTATTTTTAAATATTTTACCCGGCTTCCACTATGGATACGAAAAAAAACCCCCTGATCCTCCTAATTCCTTTGATTACACTCCGGTGTTAACTGTTACTCTCCCTGACGACAATGTGCAATTAGATATTATGGACTCCGAATCTGCAAACAGCAAAAGATCGGCGCTTCCCCCCGGCTACTAAAATCAACCCTCTTAAGCTGACTAAAAACACAATTGGAAGACAGATATATACGATGAGAGATTACCCCCCTTTCATAGTACACGCATCTTTAAAAGATGGTCAGCCCCAGGTACTGTCCTGTTCTGTTATTTTAGCAACATACTCCTAGGCAGTGTCAAGCGCTTAGGAAGAAACCGAGTTTCAATTAAGTTCAAGTCGCACCAGGATGCGAACAGTGTTTTTATCAGTCCTATTTTATATAAAAATAATTTCGTTGCCTCAATTCCCCAATTTAACATCACTCCCTCAGGTCTTGTCAGACACGTTCCCATTGAATGGACTGAGGAAGAAGTTATGAGAACATCAAGGTTCCCACTGGATGCGGCCCTGTAATTAAGGCTAGGAGAATGAGCCGTAAGGTGACTTCTCTGGTTCCACTCAAATGGTTGTTCTAACCTTTGACGGCCAATACTCTGCTCTTTCAGTTAAGAGATACATGTACCCAACTATTCAATGCTTCAATTGTTGTTGGTATGGTCACACACGCACAGTAGGTCATTCAAAACATTGCTGTTTTAAATGTGGCCAAGACCACCCAGGAGATGGATGTCAAGTTTCTTTTGTTTGTGCCTTTTGTATTTTCTGTTCTGGGTCTTTCTTCCGGTTTCAAGGTAATATGCTGAAGTGTTGAGTGTATCCCAAAAGAGTATCATAAAACGGTCTTCCTTAAACCAAAATCCCATGCCCCACTTTCACCTAGCTATGATAAGCAGGCTCATCAAGCCCTCACACAGAACTGCTCCTCTCCCAAAACGGTTCTGCTTACCCTAGGGAAGGTGCAACCAGTCCTGACAATTCCAAAAATATTCTGAATATTATATCAAGTACGCTAATGACTGTATTAGCAAACCAGAAACAATCCCTACCTGACCACGTTGCTGACAAACTGACATCTATTGTTAATTACATTCACAATGTACCCCCCTTGACATTCCTTCAATGGAACGTAAGGAGTGTTACTCCCAGGAAACCTGACCTACTCTTGCTAATTAATAAATTTAAAAGCATAGCCGAGACATGGCTTTGTTCTGAAAGTAATATCGGGATTCCATGTTTTAGTAGTGTTCCCATGACAGATCAGATGAATGTGGAGGATGAGCTTTGTTCATTAGTAACAAAGTACCATTCTCCCTGATTCCTCTATCCTATGTTGGTGACAACATCAATGTTGTTGCTGTTAAGGCTGACGATTTAGTTTTTATATTGCACACCTACAAATTGAAGATCTTATTACAATAAAAAGTTTGCTGAGAAATGTACAAGGTCTATTACTAATTATGGGTGATTTTAATGGCCATCATTATAGATGGGGGTCTGAAACTTGTGACAACTTTGGCATAGGCTTAGTGGATAAATTAGATAAAATTAACCTATGTGTAATAATTATGGCAGTTCCACTCGACATCGATCGCTTTCTATGTTGAGACTGCCGCCCATGGCCGGTAAGAACAATTATCATTAGGCTCTTTAATATTTAATGATAATTGTTCTTACAGGCCATTTGCTCTATAGTCCATACTTTTAAAGCATTTAGAGCATTTGATTAAAAACCGTCTAGAATGGTTCGTAGAAAGCTGTTCCCAGCGGCCCAGTTAGGCTTCAGGAAAGATCTGAATACAGCTGATAGTGTGAGTGATAGGGCCAGTCGGATTACTGATGTGGGTTCCCCCACATCAGTGATCCGACTGGCCCTTAGCAAGAATGAGTCTGTGGCAGCCGTTTTCTTAAACATTTCAGCTGCCTGTGATTCTGCCCTCCCACTTCTCAGGCAGAAGATGCAAGAGCTGAGAATCCCGGCTAGGATTTCTCAAATCATAGGCAGCATTTTTTCAGATCGTAGTGTTAAACTCAGGATTCCCGGGGATAACTCGTGAGCCGAGATGCGTTTGGAGAGGTCTACCTCAGGGATCGGTGCTTAGTCCCCTTTCATAGGTATAATATTTATACCTCTGATCTTCCTTCTTGTTTCAATTTTAACTGTATAATATACTTCAGGACGCTGACGATATTGCACTCAAGAAGATGCCGCTCAATTTATTAATATCTCTTTGTCCTCAGTAAACCAATGGCTATTAGGCCACGGGTTATCTTTAAGTGCTCCAAAGAGTACCGCAGTGCCCGCAGTTGTCGTTACTCGTAGACGCCTTATCCCGCTGGTTGAAACTAATATTGACGGTAAAGCTATCCCCATTAAGAGGGAACAGGGCCTGCGATTCTTCATACAAATGTATAGTAATCTTAGTAACCTTTTTTTTTTCATAAAATCAAGGTCTGCTGTAAACACGTCCCTATTATTTCCTTTTTTTTCACTAACTTATCGGTAAAGAAAATATGACCTTCCAAAACTTACGAAAATGCCCCATTTTGACTATCAGACAAAATCGAAAAGTTTTTCACATAAAAGAAAAATTTAATGTAATAATTATTGAATCGGTTCAGTTTTCGAGGGGAAAAAAGGGGAATACGAAACGTCGATCACGTCAATTTTTTTGTTATAATTATATTTGGTCTGAGCTGCAGCTATCCCTATCGCACTCTACGGAGGCAGATTTGAGGTAAGGCGACGGCAATAGTTTCTTCAAATACCTATTTTTCAAATTTCTCGCAGGGCCTCTTAAGGAGAAGGCCAGGCTTCTTGGGGTTACCCTGGATTGCAAATTGTCGGAAGTGTTCATATTTTTTGACTGTATTATCAATGTGACCCTTGATAATACAGTAAAAAAATGTGAGCGCTTGGTTTGGATCCTCAAGACTTTGGCAGGTGTCTGGTGGGGAGCTCACCCATACACCTTAAAGCTGATATATAATGCGCTGGTTAGAAGCATGTTGGATTACTGCAGTTACCTAATTGAGCCATGTAACAAGGAAGCTCCGCATAGACTGGATTCTGTCCAGTCCAAATGTCTGAGGATCGTAAATGGTGCAATGAAATCCTCCCCCATAAATGCTCTCCAGGTTGAATGTGCAGAACCGCCTCTTAACCTTCGAAGACAATACTTAGCAGAGCGTTTCTTGTCAAACGTCTTTTCTCTTTCGTCCCATCCTTTACTCTCCATTTTGGAATACTTCCTACTGGAATAATAAATCTATTCCATTGATAAATAGGTACAGTAGTGGAGCGCCTGGGGGTTTTGGCCTCGGACTTGTAACAGTGAATGTATTTTTAAAATCGAGGTCCGATTTTGTTTTTTACACTATAAATTGCACTTTACCAACTTTTTTTGGGCTATTAAATTTAAGCATTTTTTTATTTTTTTTTTAAGATACATTGCCCCACACTAGGGATTTCTCCTGTATCGTGGGTGCGTTTAAAAACATTTATACTCCGTGCGGGAATCGAACCCGCGACACGCAGTGCAGCAGTCAATCGCTTAACCACTGCGCCAACCGTGCCGTCATATTGAATTGAGCATTGAATATGATTTTTCGAAACGGTGGGTACCGTACTGAAGCTTTCGAAAAAGCAAGTTTTCAAGAAAAGTGCGATCGGGGGACTAGCTTCCTCAATTATTAAGAGAAATGAAAATGATATCAAAAGATTCGTTACAGAAAGTGTGTTCCGTTTTGGCCTGGCCACGATGCCAAACGAAGTCATGGTTATGGCAATAGACTGTACGGCTATGTACCTTTTGTTACTAGAAAGAGTAATAATAGTACCACATGATTTTACGACTTATACACCATTTACAGTGGCCGAACTACAGCGTATTTGTCCAAGCACGGCCACGCTTAGATTGGCTAAAGTCCACAACTTTAATGGATGATTCAGTGTCTGAGATAAATGTACGTGTTATGTACTATAAAATAGACCTTCTTATATTTAAAAGAAAACCTTTCAAATCTATTTAATAGTCACTTCAATTTTTCAGCTAGAATACGCCTGACAATAATTCAATAGCAATAGTATAACTTGACAACTTATAATAACTATTCAAGTATCGTAGGCGCTTAATACGCAATAGGAGGATTCCATCTTTACCTATTTACATATAGTTACATACTTACTAAATTCAATTACACTTACATAGGTATAACAGGAGAACTATAGAACAAATTTTCATCGTGCCTCAAATACCTACCCAAAAATGTCTAATAGCTCTCCAGCTATAATTTGGCATGAGCCTTTACACCGACAGTGGTAAAATAAAATCATGATATTTTTTTTTTCGGTTGTCGCCTGCACATAAAGTGTTGATGATTTTTTTTCTCGTCTGTCTCATGTGGGGTGTCCAGTGTGGGTGTGTGAAAAATATTTTTCAATTCAGGGATCCGTTTGCGAAATATTAACCTTTAAAGTAATAATTTTTGTAAGAGTCAAGTGTGCCCCCCCTGCCAGCTAAATGGTTGATTTGGATATGTGATAAAAATCACGACCGTAGAATATATAACGAAGTTAAAAGGAAAACTATCACAGCTAAGTATGGTTTACAAGAGTTAACGAGTAATAATCGACCAACTTACATTTGCAGTTGGAATGTAGGTATGGGAGAACATTTTTTTCAACTACAATGTTAAAGTTTGTTCTTGGGATAAATTCATCCCAACTAAGGAACCCTTCATTGTGCGTGGTCCACGCACGTGGCCGGTTTTTAACGAAGAGCGTTGGTAGCTTATAATATTTTTGAACGCTAAAACTACAAGTTATCATTCATGGTTTCTTCCTGTACGTCTACTCCCTAAACACGAAAGCCGAAGATTCGGCTGAAGTTACGGGCGATTCCTACTCCCTACGGAGTTAAGATTAGTTTGGGGCCCGATCTAAGAATGAATGGTAGTGTTCAGGGTCTGATGATGGAGTCGGAAGGCGGCCATAGGAACTCCTCAATCAAACAAGTTAGAACCATCGTTATTGGACTCACTGGACTACATATTGACAATTGCTTTTACACTTGGTGCTGTCCGGGTCCATAAAAACTATTCAACTAAACAAGATAGCCCTGTGGTTTTTGCGGTCATTGGTTTTGTCTTGCCAAGTACTATAGCCCAAGGTGTAGTCCAGGGCCTCATGACGGATCTGGAAGGTCAGTATAGGAACTCCTTAACTATACAAGATAGCCCCGTTGTGTTTAGGCCATTTCGATTTGTTTTGACAAGTAGGTAGGTAGGTTGACAAGGTGTAGTCTAGGGTCTGATGATAGTGCCGAAAGGTGGCCACAGGAGCACCTCAACTTTACACTGTAGCCCTGTTGTGTTGGACTACTTGGATTTGTCTTGACAAGTTGGTACCTCACAAGTGAAGGTGATAGAACACATATTTGATCAAATTCTAATCTAAATCTAGAATAAAATATAAGTAAAATACTTTTTTTAAACAAGCTTTTATTGAACTAAAAAGTACTAAATATACTTACGTAAACATAGAACTTTAATGTTTTCTTTAAAGTTTGAGGCGTGAACGTCGTTCTTTCACTTAAAGGTAAGCCTCAAGATTTTTTGAAAATATTACACAGTAGAACTACTAATTTTGACTGTCAATGCTGCTGTCGAACTACCACGGCTGTTCCAAGAGGAAAAGTCTTGGAGGTCCTTCCCCGCGATATCTCAGATCAGATTCCATATGAATTTGTAAGCTATTCATAAAATAGGTGGTACTGCTGTTACCCTGCCAACCGACTCCGTCCCGCCCGCCAGCTTTAAACTTTCGACTAAGCTAATTCACCTGAGCTAATTTTATGATTTTTATTAGTAACCTAAAGTCACAGTCGGTCCATTGCACCCCACGAGACTTTATTTGTATCATATTTTAGCCAATATTACGTACGCGATTATTCGTTCCAGTAGCTTCCTAACTCACGCGCCCCTCCATTTTCAGCGTTCCGCTAGCCATAGCGAATTGACTACACGTGCTCCACGGAGGTGCTTGGGGTATAACGGACCACGCGCGACTAATAGTTTAGTATAAGTTTACATAAAAAAACACAATTTTAATTACACTTAGGTACCTACGTTTGTGTGCGAGGTCTAATGATAGAAAAACGAAAACCTAGTGTGGTAAATGCAACAAATTTATGTGTAATGAACAAAACACTAAACTTTGTGATTCATGTATTGTGCCAATTAATTGATAAGAATATTTCAATATTGTTTTACGAGTTTATATTATACTGTTTTCTAGAAGCTTTATATTTTTGTTATGTTAAGATGTTGTACTTAAAGTTCCTATATAAAATAAATATTTGCCCTTATTTTATATGTTTCTTTTTTACAAATAAACTCTGGGATCCGCATAGACCTCACGCGACTAAAAGTGTAATTATTTTGGCGCGAATTGCTAAAGGTTAATTGTGCTCGCGAGGTCTACTGTTCGCAGAAGTACTAGTATATATTACTAGCTTTTGCCCGCCGCTTCGCCCGCGTGGATGTCGCAATTTTTTTTCCGACATCTTCAATAATAATCGTCATATTTCAGCCAATTTACACAAAACCTTAACGAATTACACACCAAAACCTTTCGTATGAATCACTTCGTCCATTGCTGAAAACCGTTTGAAAATCCGTTGGGAGTTTTTGAGTTAATCACGTTCAGACAGATAGACAGACAGACGTCACAGTTTAAGTCGACAAAGTTTTATAATATGTAAGGATTAGCTAAACATTCCATTTTGAATTTTTAAATTTCTTTCACTGTAACAGAAATCCGAGGTTTTCATGTTTTTAACGCTCCAGGCACTCCGCTGCAGAGAGCTTAAACACCTCCTCACCTGTTTTTCAATACCCCTCTCTTCCTTTCTTTTCTTCCGCCTATGAGGTGGTCCATTTAGGCCAAAGGTCGTTTTGGGACTTGCTATCTCAAAAAAATCCCAGGACGTAAAAGGCGACTTCGATCGGACCATTAAGAGATACTGGGAGGGTTGGAATCTATTTTATACAGACGCATCCAAGTTGTCGTCAACAGTATGTACTGGTGTTTCAACATATTTCCAGAACTCTAGAATTGCCCTTTTATTCCAATGCCCACCAGAGGCTTCAGTATTTACAGGCAAATGCATCGGTATCCTAGAAGCCATTAATTTAATTTTAACCCACAATATTTAAAATTCGGTCATTTGTACAGATGCTCGCAGTAGTATTCAAGCCTTAGATCAATGTCAACTAAAATCCAAAATTCACAGCAAAATCATTTTCGACATTCTAAATTTACTATTCACTTGCTCGAACAACAGTTTAAGCATTGAAATAGCCACTCGAAAATAGGTGGCAACGAGTGCGCCGACTCTTTGACTAAATTTGCTTCATCTAACCCGGTGGATCGGAAGCACTACATGGTGCAAAGTTACGACTTACGAACTGACACCAAACGCAAGTTGAACAACTCGTGGTCAGCAGTGCGGGGCAGGTAAGTTCTAAACTTAAGGGGGCGTATTGCGCCAGTATTCAACCTGACATCCAGCGGAAACCTTTTTTTTTTTTAAATGCTTCAAACCGTCTAAAAGAACTGTTACATCCTTGTGCAGACTGAGGCTTGGTCACTGCTGCAGTCCAGTATTCCTGAACAAGATTCGGCTTCGTGACAGTTCCTTGTGCGAATGCGGTCTTGATGATGGTACTCTGGACCATATCTTCTTCTCATTGTCCTTAGAATTACCAATACTTTGACTTGTACCATAAGCTTTCCAAAATTAAAATCCCTCTTCCTACTAACTAATCCAAGTCCTATCAATTTAAAAAAATGTAGTCTGGTGTGTAGTAATACTAACTTTTTGTAAAGATATATGTTGAATTGTAGTGTTTTGATAATATATATAAATATTTATTTATTTAGCTAGACGTACTAACAAAAATTGTCCTGTCGTTTCAGCTACTAACATATAACTAGATAACTACCACAAAGTGCAAAGTTCGACGGCTCACCTTGCTGCATTGCCGTCACCACATGACCTTGGCAGAATAGCCAACATCGGCTCAGTTGCCAAAAAAAAAAGATTTGTTACAGATGCTTCCGAGGGTAGTGGTGAAGGCTTCACGTGCTTTGTTTGTGCTACGAATTTTTTCGATTTTAGTAGTTTTTATTAGTGTGAACTTAAATCGAGATTATTCTTTGTGTTTGTGTTCTTTGTGTAAGGTTAGTTTTATTGGTAATTGTCCCGCTTTTTACCCATTATTGTTCAAAATGAACTGCAAAAAGCCCCCTGAAAACCCAGATCCTCCAAATTAACTTTTTAAAATTTCCCCTGTATTAACTGTTACCCTCCCCCATGACACCCAAATACTCACGCAAGACCTCATTATGGTTACAGAGACCTGAAACCGAAAAAGAGTTGCTGGCTTACCCCCTACCACTTCTAATATCCCATCTTAAGGTCTCTGCACACAGCGGGCGCGGCGCGGCGGGACGGGACGGCGACGCGACACTGAGCAGTTGTAATGTACTAGATATTACGGACGACGCCACACAGAGCCACGGTTACCGTCGCGTCGAGCGGGACGGCTCTGTGTGGCGTCGTCCGTAATATCTAGTACATTACAACTGCTCAGTGTCGCGTCGCCGTCCCGTCCCGCCGCGCCGCGCCCGCTGTGTGCAGAGACCTTAAGATAGCAAAGAACGCAATCGGCAGTCTTACATATACAGCCAGGGATACTCCGCCGTATATTGTTCACGTTTCCCTTAAGGATGATCAATCTTCTGGCACTGTGTTCCAACCGGTTAAGTTTGGCACGTTTTTGACGATGAATAAAGTCAGTAACATACACCTCGATGGGATCAAACGTTTAGGTAGAAATCGTGTGTCAGTCGAGTTTAAGTCGTATCAGGACGCAAACAGTTTTTTAAATAATAACCTTTTAATACAACATAATTATACTGCCTCCATCCCGCAATTCAATATTACAAGAATGGGTATTGTTAATATAGGGATATCCCTACTGAATGGACAGAGGAAGAAATTATTAATAACATTAAATTTCCGGAAGGATGTGGTCCTGTTGTTAAGACCAGAAGGATGAGCTGTAAGGTGACCTCCTCTGGTGTAGCCGAGTGGAAAGCTGACAGTAGTACTAACTTTTGACGGACAAATTTTACCGATACGTGTGTATTGTTTCTATTCAGCTGTTCCAGTTGAAAGGTACACACAAAGGTATACCCGTCAATACAGTGTTATCATTGCTTTCGCTTTGGCCACACCCGCTCTCTTTGCCGTTCTAAGCCAAGGTGTTTTAAATGTGGTGAAAGGATGATCATCCTGGTGATGGATTTGAAATCACTGCTGAGTTAGGTTTTTGTCTTTCTTGTTCTGGGAACCATTTCGCAAACGATAGTGCTTGTCATGGATTGGGCCGACAGAAGAGTATCAAAGCTATGATGGCGGAGTAATCGATCTCGTATGTAGAGGCAAGTCGGTTTTTCCCCTTGTTTCTAGATCGTATCTCTCCAAAATCTCCTCCACGCAACAAGGTTATATTTAATATACCACAATCTCGGTCATCAACCCCAATTCTTGTAACCCAAAAATCATACCGTAAAACGGTCTTCTTAAACCTATAATAAACAAACAGGCCCATCAAGCTCTAACTCAAAACTACTCTTTTTTACCCCTCCAAAAATGGCTGCGCCTTCCCAACGGAAGACTGAGCTAATATTTAAACAAGAGGACAAATCGAAAAACATATTAGACCTCATTACTAATACGTTAATGGCTGTTCTTGTGAATCCAACCCATTCAATACCCGACCATGTTGCCCTAAAACTGAGCTCAATATTAAATTATATTAATAATATTCCATCCCCTGACATTCCTTCAATGGAACGTGAGGAGTATTACTCGAAGGACACCTGATCTTTCCTTTTTAATTAATTAATATAAACCATCAATCTGCGGCATTTCTGAGACATGGCTTTTACCTGAAAGTAATTTCAGGATGCTTTTTTTCGGCAATGTTCGTAATGACAGACCTGAGGCCTTATTATGAAGTATTAATGCCATCATTATTCCACTGCGAAAAAAGGATGGTACTGGCGGCCTTGTATAGCTCCGTCTCTCACTCACACTGGAATAATGGTGGCATTAATACGTCATAATACAGCTCCTGATGGATACGGGGGATGTGCTTTACTCTACATATAGCTAAGTGTCATCTTCCCCGTTGAGGATTAAAATATTTTTTCTTTTTATATTGCGCACCCAAAACTCTAATATCTTTCGGTAATAAGAAATTTGTTATGCAGTGTTAGCGGTCCAATACTTGTTATGGGTGATTTTAATTGTCACCATTATCGCTGGGATCAGATACTTGTGATAAATCCAAATAAATCCAATATATCCAGCATAGGCTTGCTAGCGGCTTGCATAGTTGTGTTGACTTGACGTTCTGCTCATCCAGTATATAGTCTACTCATCTGGCGTTGCTTGGATATGACTTTTAGAAGTGACCATCGTGATTGAATTCCCTTCTAAAAATATCCCCACCAAAGTTCCCCCCCCTTTTAAAACACCAGCTAAACTCAGCAGATTGGGATTTATATTCAAAAAATTTAGATTTAAGAATATCTTCCCTACCAAAATTTAACAGTGATAATGCCCAGGAATGGTTTTTGTCCTTTTCTTTCACCGTTTCTTCTATAGCAGAAGATTTCTTCCCTTCCAAAAAACCCCAATCTGATAGAATTCCTTCTCCACCATGGTGGGAATAGGGAATGCACTGACATGGTCAGGGTCAGGAATGAGGCTGAAGATACTGTTAACAGCGATATGAGCCTGGATAATCTCATCACCTTCAAGCGAATATTAGCTAAGTCCTGTTAAAAAAAAAAGAAACGAAAAGGTTGGTCAAAATATTGAAGTTCTCTAAATTTAAGTCATTTATTCAAACTAGGCTGAAAATCAGCACTTCGTCCACCAAAACGCCCACCCTTCACCACTTCCTAGTGCTTTAGCTGGGAAGAAGAAGTGGCGCAACAAACTTCCCAGCAGCACAGCTGTCTGTTCAGTTCCTGATCAATATCTATGTTCGGGACAATTCACTATGCGAGTGTGTACTTGCGGAGGGTACTTTGGATCATATATTTTTCTCCTGCTCTTTGAACATCAATTTCTTCGACCTCTATGGAAAAATATCCAAATATAACATTCCTCTCCCAACTAACTTCCATTCTCTTCTATCCCACTTCTCTCCCAAAATTTTAGCCACCTTTCTAAACGAAAATAATTTAGAATTTTAACTGGTGCGTAAAATAACTATGCATATATATATTTTTATGTTGTATAGTATTGTATATAAGTTTGTATAGAATACATGTTTTAACTGTGTGCGTACGCGCAGCGGAATGTTGTTGAATTTAAAGATTTTAATTATGCAGATATTTAGTGTATGACGTCGTATAATTGTGTATGGTAAAAAAAAATTGTGCACGCAACCATTGTGGAGAAATTCACCAAAAACTGATTTCGCTGGGCGAACGTTGTCCTGGCGGAACTTTTTTTAATCCATAGACTTAAGAAGAAAAGAGATGTGTCCAAAAATTGTGTGTATTTGTGTGTAATTGTGTATGTATGAATAAAACTAGTGCATGCATAAACTTCGGAGAAATTCAAGTTTCCGCTACGCGAACGTTTGGCCATTAGCTAGTTTTCATATAAAGCGCTTACATAGAGAACTGTAGATTTTTACATACGTTGTTTTGAATTTGTTTATATTTGTTTAAAAAACAGATTTAGAAAAAATCGTAGGGCTTAAAAGATAAAAATATAAACGTAAAATACGCTTATTAGGTCTTAGTTCTTAAAGTATGCACTTTGGGGTCTAGATTTTCACGTTTATACAAACCTTGTAAGTGTCTGCAACATGTTGCCAAGTATCAATGATGTTCCGTTAGTAATTAAAGAGTTATAGGATAAATTTACCATGAATAGGTCACTGTTTACAAAGCAGTCAAATATCACGACGTTCTAAATGAATTGCATGGTAAAATGTATGCCAATAATTAGTGTATTCATTCAACTATTCACATGCAAAATTTCATGTCATTAAATTCAGTAATTAAAGAAAAACAATTATAATACTGACGAAGCATCGAAAACCTACATAACCCGACCAAGTTCGGATGGCTACAAAAAAGCGGCCGTGCCATATATCTAAGAAACGTTCTTAACCTTCCAATATAGTATTTATTAATATGGTACAGTTGCGTACACAAGCGTTAGGAAAAAATAAAACAATTGCATTTCTTGAATGAAAAATATTTTTTTGCTGCACATTTACTTGTTTGTGACTGGGGATGAAACAAAATCAGGTTCAAGTTCAACAGCAAACGAATACGCGCGAAAACATATTGCCCTCTCTTTTCTTCAAGGATGACAGTACAGTAAAATCTCTTTATTCGCGGGGTATATGTTCCATAAATATGCCGCGAATACAGAAACCGTGAATACAGAATGGTAATTTATATGGGTTTATAGGGGATACGTTCCTAGGTGCCAAAATAAAAAACACAAATATATAAGAAAATCAATTTTATTGATGTTATTGAACATTTTGATTAATCATTATCCTCAGGCTTAGGCAATGGTTTGAAGAATTTTGTTATTTTCTCTTGCTTGGCAGTTTTTAATAGCTCCGACAATTGAGACTGATACTCAGCAGTCGCATTAGCAATTTGCCTCTTAAAATTAAGACTTTTACCAAAGAACGGAACAGCAACATTTAAAAATATACTTTATTACTTCAGAAATAAGGTTGCTTTCTTCTGTTTGTTTACATTTTCAAAAACGCCGACCGCGGTGTTTGCGGCAAATGCGACAAAGGCGGCTTAGGTCAAAGTGCTCGGTGGTACCATTTGACGGCACTTGCAAAAGATATTGCGTTAAACACCTATTGGAATTTTGTATGAAATTTTGGATCCGCGAATAAAGAAATTTTTTGCCGCGAATAAAGAAATTGGGTTGCATTTTTTTAATCCGCGAATAGTGAAAACGCGAATGACGGAAGCGCGAATAGGGAGCTTTTACTGTACCGTTTCAAGCGGGAAGCCGCCTATCGCTCGTTGCGCGCAGCGCGTTGTCTATTTTTTCACACAAGAATATTTTTGATCAATTCATAACTACAATACTTAGACTATTTAACTAAAGGATTAAGCGTACCGAACTTCGAACAAAATAATTCTGCATATTTTGGTGGGGTGCGGGGGAACACGCTCACATACATAAGAAAAAAAAATCGATTCAAGAAGTAGTTTTTTTTAAGTTATTAGATTGTTTGATCCACTAAAGTTGCAAAGGGGAACGCTCGTGCATGCCTAGTCTATTGGTTAAATAGTGTAATAAGCTACAATATGATAAATATTTACCTAAACAGTAGTACATACTTACATGTGGTAAATATTTAATTTCCCTAAGGGGTCTATAGTTAGAATCCTGATCCGTGAAATCTTCAATAGAAATTAGCTGTATGAATTTTATTTGTCTTAAATAATATATTTAGATTATATCTCAAGTCTCAAGCGCATACTTAAATAAAGTACCTACGTAAATAGTACCTACTTTCTGTCATAGTCAAATACATTTTAAAAAGTAGGTGTACAAAAATAAATGACCTATAAATTATATCGAAACAACAATTGTGTTATCACCTATACCAATTCAATACCGGTATTATACTGTAAATTTTGGGATGTTACCTAAATATATTGCACGGCCGCTTTTTTGTAGCCATCCGAACTTGGTCGGGTTACGTAGGTTTTCGATGCTTCGTCAGTATTATAATTGTTTTTCTTTAATTACTGAATTTAATGACATGAAATTTTGCATAAGAATAGTTGAATGAATACACTAATTATTGACATACATATTACCATGCAATTCCTTCAGAACGTCGTGATATTTGACTGCTTTGTAAACAGTGATCTGTTCATGGTAAATTTGTCCTATAACTCTTTAGTTACAACGGAACATCATTGATACTTGGCAACATGTTGCAGACACTTACAAGGTTTGTATAAACGTGAAAATCTAGACCCCAAAGTGCATACTTTAAGAACTAAGACCTAATAAGCGTATTTTACGTTTATATTTTTATCTTTTAAGCCCTACGATTTTTTCTAAATCTGTTTTTTAAACAAATATAAACAAATTCAAAACAACGTATGTAAAAATCTACAGCTCTCTATGTAAGCGCTTTATATGAAAACTAGCTAATGACCAAACGTTCGCGTAGCGGAAACTTGAATTTCTCCGAAGTTTATGCATGCACTAGTTTTATTCATACATACACAATTACACACAAATACACACTAATCTTTGGACACATCTCTTTTCTTCTAAAGTCTATGGATTAAAAAAAGTTCCGCCAGGACAACGTTCGCCCAGCGGAATCAGTTTTTGGTGAATTTCTCCACAATGGTTGCGTGCACAAATTTTTTTTTACCATACACAATTATACGACGTCATACACTAAATATCTGCATAATTAAAATCTTTAAATTCAACAACATTCCGCTGCGCGTACGCACACGTTTTAACTAAACCTTGTTTTCGTGCTTGCAGCTACTAACATTTATCTACCCATAAAGTACAAAGTCCGACGGCCTGCCACTCTTCGCTGCCGTCTCAACATGACACTGGCAGAATAGTCGACACCGGCTCAATTACCAATAGGGAAAAAAATAAAAAGATTTTTTACAAAAAGGAAAGTTCAAGAAATAATTAAAAGTATGCTTTTCAGAGGTAAACAGTGTTAAAGAATATACAAAAAGAAAGTTATATGAGTGACATTGGATTTCAATAGGTAAATAGATCAAAAGGTGGTATGTTTAGTATAATAACATATAAATAGACAAAATGATGTGGTTCTGCTCGGCAGAATACCACAAACCATCATATCAAAACTAGGCTTGCTACCAAAAACATCCGTGTTATCGAATAGGACCTTCACGAAGGTTCTACTTTGACAATAAACCAAATAAAAAAAATCAAGTCGAGTCACCATCTTCCTGTCATTTTGGCAATTTGGTAAAATCTAAATTCCAGCGTGAAATAAATTAAAAAAATATGCAAGCCCTTTAGACCTGATCACAAAATTGCCGGTGAGACCGAGATGAGATAGCGCGGACTATTTTGACGCTATGGATCACTACTTGACTACTTACAGGAAGGACTATTTATGGCCTAACTTGCCTGGATCCGGCTCTGCTGCATCGGGAGGGCCTGGGTCAGGCGGTGAAGGACGTTTTGCAGAGTGAGCCTACTTCCTTCATGTATGACAGGATTTTGTGAAATATAGGAAAGATGGTTGTTGATTGGCAACCATCTTTCCTACTTGGCGCAAAAAATCTCGTTATCTAAGTTTTTTTTGACTCAGACCAGAATTTTGTGAAAGGCCTGTCCAGTTGATTATGTATATTCACTTCAAAGGCTTTAAACACGCATGACCAGAAGAGGCTTCTCAAAACACAAAGCATAAGCCTGGTAGTCGTCGATGCCGAGTGATGCTGATGAATGAATGACGCACACTAGTAAGACCGTCGTTACTGAAACCTTGAATGTTTTAAATGTCAAGGAATTGAAAGTCAGTTTAAATCCCAAGCAAAGTATGTCTGAGCAAAATCCGCTTAGGCTGTTTTAATCATAATTTTGACTGTTTCCATATTCGTAGTGTGCCGAAACTCTCAGGCGAGGAGTTAGCCTTCTACCAAGCATGCATGCAACACACGCGTCCACCGGACTGCCGGTGTCCCCAAAACTCTGGCGGGGAGATGCCGCAACTGCCGCCCGGGAAGGAAGGCGGGTGGAGCCGGAATGAGGTAGACTAGCTTGCTTTATTAATCGGAAAATAGTACCATAGTAGTAAGAAATCTCATACATACCTTTGTGTGTGCTCCTTCTGATGCTGCCGAAATAATCAACTAGTGAATGCCGCTCCATGTCTACGTCCCGCGCGGTCAGATGATATGAAACGGTGTACTACGATATAATACGTAGAATTTTTTCGGGACCTAGTGGGATGTCGGAGTAGTAGGGATAGGTAACACCACGGGAACTTCCAAGGTCAATAGCCTTCATCCTAAGGTCAGTGACCTTTACCTCAGGGTCAGGGTTAAACCTTAGGGTTAGATAAAGGTCAGTGATGACCTTAAATGACCTTAGGGTCCTCTGCAATCGTGCGGAACGTGGTATGTCGCTCGCTGCACGCGACTGACTGGTGGAGAGCGCGCGCTGGGAGGGGGCGCGGGCGCAAGCGCCCGAGGCGAGACCGCGGCGCTTGCCCGAGGACTTGCCGCAGTTCGATTGTTGAAAATCCTTTGTTACCGACCGCGCATGCCGCTTCCGCCACCGCCACCGCCACCGCCACCGCCGACCTGTTTAGTCTGGTACTCGAATTTACCTAATTTTATGTAAATATATAGAAAATAAATTGTGGGACATTGTTTAGACTAACCATAAGAATAATCGGCCTATTACGTTTCCTGCTGGGACACAGGCCTCCTCTATGTGGGAAGAACTAGACTTTGATTACAAAAAAACTGTTTTTTTTAATCACATATGTTCAAAAAGAGCTAGTTTATTCTTCGTAAACAGGGGCCAAAATAGCTTTTTAATCCCTAGGGACGAAAAGTGATTTGAATTTGGAATGTGGATTTTGTTAGTAAAAGTTCCAATCACGAACATTGTATGAAAAAGTAACAGGCCGCGCAAGAGAGACAGAGAATTTGGTCAAAATGAAAATCCAAGATGCGAAAATTTTCAAATTTTTCATCATCGGTGTCGTTTTCATAGTTTTCGAGGGTACTAAAGCTGATAGTGAGGTCAAAATGAAAATCCAAGTGGGCGCTACGAAAATTTTCAAACTTTTCATCATGGGTATCGTTTTCATAGTTTTCGAAAGTGCTAAAGTCGATAGTGAGGTCAAAATGTAAATCCGAGATGGCGGCTGCAATTTTTTTTTTTTTGTTTTAAATCGTACGTGTGATGGTACTTCGTTCCTGATGGGGGTCGGATCGCACACGTTTTTCTTTCTCATAGAGGGTGATAAAAAGTGAAGGGTGTTCACCTTGGGAGCAACATTATTTTAAGCTCGAGTGACGTACTTTGAATCCTTCGCTGCGCTCAGGATTTTCTAGAATTCTTCGCTCCCCTCTGGATTTAAAGATACACTCTCGCCTTAAAAACAGTTGTTTGCTCCCTAGGCAAACAATCTACTATATTCTCTTTGTATATTTGGTAGGTAATCCAACAGGATCGGGACTAACTTTACAATTCCTAAACCACTTATCTGACTGACAAACGGCCTGTTTGTTTAGTTGATTGTCAGATGGCAAGCGAATTCGCGGACTGCTAGAGATCAAATATGCTTGCTTACATTTCACTTTTCCAGATCATGGGACCAATGTTGGATCCAAAACTGTACCCGGTGCGGGTTGCAGCAGCACCAGAAACACCGACGTCACGTTACGACCAGCCAAATGCATTCTTGGACAAGGTAGTTGATAGTAGGACTCACCTATAAATCAACTCATCTAAGAACTAAATGCTGATGGTTTGCATCGCCCAAAATCCTAGTCAGTCTGGACTCCACGGACAAGAGAATCGCGACAAGTCACGCTCTGCCTTCAAATTATCGCCGTGTGGAAATCGATTCATAGAGTTTCTATTGAATTTGGTGGCACGGCGAGACTATCACCTTTCTCGTCCGTGGAGATGGCGCCTTAGTGACAAGGATCATTATCTTTCATGCTTATTTAAAAAAAAATTGGGTCACCGAATTCAAGCGTTTTCTTCCATACTATTAATCGTAATTTCAGAGTTCACTTCCTTCCTAACCATAACCATATTCACCTTTCACAGAATTCATCTAATTTTTGTCGTTATTTTTGATCTTCTTAATACTACTAGTACACAAGGCTACCCATCAAGCTATACATTTCCAGTTTATGTTGATCTCGCATTGTATAGGATTTCCGTACAATGCGCGGTCAGTTTATACTGGAAATGCATAGCTTGATGTGTAGCAGTGTGTACTGTTATTGCCTCATGCCCTTTACTATCAAGAGTATATTCAACATAATTATGTTCTCTGTCCATCTAGTTACAATCGAAGTACCCGATGCTGTACAGCATCCTGCAGAACGAGGCGTCTCCGGAGCTGAAGCAGAGGATAGACAGGGACCGGAACAAAACGACGTACCAGGTCGATTTCAGCGAAGCAGGTACATTTTGCCAGTTACATTTGAGTCCCATGTAATGAGGGGCGTTCCTATTGGTATCGACCGGACACGAAGTCCACACTCAGGGTTGCTACTTAGAAATTCCTAATCGAAAAACAGAATAAAACTTTAAACCCTACGCTCAGTCGTCGCGCTGGTAGGCACTTGTCAAACGAGGTAGGCAAATAACTCTCACCATTTTACCAACGTGATATCTTACTCCAAAGATTTTATTTTTGTCAGCCATACAAAAACTGTCAGACTATCTGCAGTATTGTCTCTCCTTCTCCCTTTAATCCATCCAAAGGTTATCTTTAAAAGATCGCTTTTGGCGATAAGATCGTCCATTATGTCAGTCTATGTAAAATTTCAAAATTTATCCATAATTCATATGGTTTAAGTATACAGCGTGAAATCGAATTCATGCGACACTTCTACGCATTCTCTCGCGAAATAAAACAGCTGTTCCCTACTTTTATGTTCGCATAGCTCTTCAAAATGTAGGGAACAGCTGTTTTTTTTCGCGATTTCAGGGTTGGTCCCATATTGAAAGTTGTTCATAATGATGAGTACAGTGAACTCTAAAGAGGTGTCGCATGAATTCAATTTCACCCTGTATTAATAAAGAATTAAAGCTATTCTAAACATCAATTTTATTCCACGGATCTGATGTTGGTTAGTAATTATTATTAACATAACTTATCACTGATTTGCACCAGGTCCCGGCGCCAAGTTCGAAGGTCTACAACGCGCACAAGACGAGAGCGGCACAGGTCCGTGTGCTCAACCGATGCGTCTGCCGGGCGACCCGTGCCGCGTCGGACCCAAGCCGGGACAGAAGTCCGCGCCCAAGACCATCTCCAAGCAAGCTGGTGCCAATGCTGCGAGCGATCCGAGGGCGAAATGCGGTAAGACAGATATTTTCTACGGTATTTATTAAAAGACACATGTGGCCATGGTCCAAAAACAAAGGCGTCAGACATTCAATTCAAAGAATGGTAATATTAAAGCTTAGCTAATTCATTTCTTAGCTCCTCACATTCTACTCCAGCCATTTAACCTCAAGCTGTAACTTGAAATTTTGATTAAACCTATTTAAATTGAAATAAATCTCAAGGTATAACTTGACCTTTATATAAGCAGCTGAATAAATAGATTGACATAAGCCGTCCAGATCGATCCAGTGTGTGGTGCATGGCTGCTGGATCGTAATCATCGATCGACAATCAAGAGTAAGTTCCTAATTTCAATGCAATAATAATCACATGATGATAATCTTGGCAGAAACGACTGCGGCGGTGCCACCTCTCGGACGGACGGAGTACCAAGATGGTGTATCGAAACTGGGTGGCATCATCATGCGAGACAAACTGCATCGAAAATAAACCACAACATTCTAGAGAATATTATGGACAGGAGCAATCATGGAATAAATTTTTTGTACGACTTACTTCTTGTTGTTGTTATTTTCATTTCTAACCTAACAGCCTGTATATTCATAGAAATATAGAAAAAACAAAAGTTCCTTTCACAATAACTAGTTATCTATTTGATGATAGATACCAAATAACTTGCGTCTCTAGGTCGAACATTACAACGATATTATCCTGACCTTAGAATTCAACTAAGACTCCTGCTTTTGCTAGTCCAGGTCTACCACACAGTGATATAATATATTCCGTGTGCACCTTTCCAACCACTATTTTAACTAATATTACAACCACACCCATATAAATCAGTTTTGATTTTTTAAATGGTCATAAGGCCACACTTGCAACACGAATTTGTGACTGCAGCATATCCTAAAAACTCCTGTTCTCAACTTTTACGACACCCTGGGGTCAAGGCTTATTCTTATACGATCTATCCCCACTATTAAAAGGGCAACCAAAACCAGGAAAGTATACTCCAATAAAACGCTCGCCAAACTGATAAATATTAGTGTATGTATGTAAAGTCAGAGTATATTGTCACGTGGAGGGCCTGGCGCTGGATATCAGCTCGCCTCGCTTGTACAGCGTGCCGCCGGCACCGGGCGCGGGCGCCGCCGACGTCACGGGGGCGGCGGGCTCCTTGCGGCCCGCGCTGCTGGAGCTCTCTTGTCGCGAGGAGCTGCGCGTGCGCACGGTGCTCTCGTCGTGCTGACGCAGCATGACTGCGCGAGCGTCTGAAGTGTTGCGCTCTCTGAGGGGTGAAAAATTAGGGGATTGAAAGATCGTGATATGGTAGGCTTGCATGAACCTGTAATTGTATACAAAACAGCTGCTATGATGAAGATTTTGAGAATACATTTAAATCACTAATGAATTAAGGAGTAGCCTATTCGGCGCCCGACCTATATAAGAATAATTTTGTGAACTATCAGTTAAGGAGTTTGGAAGTGGGCTGGCTGCTCAGCCTTCATCGAACTTTTTTAATAAGTATCGTCATCACTAGTGGATATTATTTTGCAGGCTGAAGCAAGTTGACAGTTTTATTGAATAGTTTTTAGTGTTTACTTTTGCCCTTGACGCTTTTAACGTGCACGTCTTTCTACATTAGTCTCACAATATGTACCTATAATTTCAACATGGATGATGTAACCAATATGTTGTAACAATATTTTGATTTAAAAGAGTGTCCATGGTTTCTTTTCCGTTGTTCTCCATAAGAACTTACTACGCTTTGAGTTTGAGTTTAAACTAACCTGCTTAGCGCCATAAGTCTGTCAAGATCAGGTGAGGGGCGCCTCAACTCTGCCGCCGACGTCAGCGTCACGCGCAGGGGCGTGGGCGCGGGCGCCGGGGCCGCGGGGGGCGGGGCCGGGCCCGCGGGGGGAGGGGACGAGGGGGGCGACGACGTCGCGGACGCAGACGCCGGCGACGACGAGCCGACCGCCGAGTCGCGCTTGTTGGACGACTTGTTGGAGGACTTGTTAGAGGACTTGTTGGACGACTCGGAGCCCGACGTGGAGCGGCGCCGAGGAGTCGAGCGCGGGCCCCGCCGGCCCCCGCCGCGGCTGAAGGCGGCCGGGATGTGCAGGGAGGCCGTTATGACGCAGCTGTCGTCGTCTGACCCGCCTAGCGTCTGTGGAAGTACGGAAAAAGTAAATGAATAAGAAAGCAGCATCACAAGAATTAGCAACATTACAAGTATCATTAGTTCCTTCTTTTATAAATCCTTCTTTTAGAATAGAACGCCTATTCTAGCTACTACATCCAATAATAACCTACGTACAGCAGTCCAATGCTGGACTTCAGCTTCTTTCTTCCTCGGCCACTTTCGTCAACTACCGTTAGCTAGCTACCTAGGCTAGCTGTTCTTAATCTATAACACTGTCACACTACCCAGTATTTTAGTAAATAATAATGATAAGATATTTTCTTTTATTATATTATATATACCTATATATATATATATATAATATGATAAATAAATAAATATGTTAATACGAAAAAAATCTTTTGAGATCAGAGTCCATAGTTAAAAATTACAATCATCATTATCTACACACACTTTACCTAACAACAAAATAAATTAAATAAACTGAATGGCGCTCGATTAGCAGTCATCTAGTGCCACATGAGTTGTCCATTTTGCATGCTGTTGGAGCTACCGTGCATTCGGACGCCAGTGTCCGCATAAGCGCGTAAAAATCAAACACGCCTGTCTTCGCGAACATCCCTGACGCACTGCAAAAGCGTGACAGCCCCAAAATAATCCCGAAGGTGTTGTTTTCGTAGAACATTTTACGAGCTTTAAATGTAGTAGGTATGTACCTCATTGTAGTCGCTGGCGGAGTCGTTGGAGTCGTTGCTGTCGGTGCGCGCGGCCGGCGTGCTGCCGCCGCACACCACGCCGCTGCTGCCGCACTCTTCACTGCTACGTACCCTGCAAACAAGGATGGAGCATTTTCATTTCAAATGCAGATGCCATTGTTAGAAGAATCCTGTTTTGTGGGAAGGTAGACACAAGTCTCACATTAACAAAGACCAAAATTCGAAAAAACTGAAGAAAGTGCAAATCAATCTTGCACAGTTAAAAACTACGGTAATGGATCTATCTTTTGTAACCAGCGAGCTTACTGCCTACAATCGCTTTTCATCTTGTTATGTATGTGCTCAGTTCCTCAGTAACCCAGTTACTCAAACCTTCTGCATAGTTCGTCTAAGTCTGGTATTTGAAAAGTTATTCGCACGTAATAAAACATTAATTTGGCCTTCGTAGTGCAAATATTTTAAGTAATATCATGGCTGTTAACTTATTGCTTTTATTGACTATACATACTGTATGTAAAATTACGAACCTGGTAACAATAGTCATGGCCGACGACAGGGATCCGGACGAGGTGTCCGAAGCAGCCGTCTCTCTCGTCCGTCTGCTGCGCGAGTAGCTCTTCTCACTGCGCCTGCCGAGAGAAAAGCAGGGGGATTAACAGGGTGAAGTTCATTGAAAGATATGGTGGCTTCGTGCTCGGCTTGGTTGATAACTAGTCTTGCCAAGGGGTATCGTGTTACCGACTATCTTATGATAGTCGGTAATAGGTCGTAGGGCTTAGGGATTATTCCCTAACCCCAAGAATACGTTCTGACGTACACATGGGGTCTACCTGCAAGTTTGGCTACGCATCAACCTTTGCTCTGGTGTGGTGGATGATTATGGGTTGATAGCGGCACCACCCCTATATACGTGTCCATACAATTACAATGAAAAACAAAAAAAACACTCTTAAAACAAATCTAGACAATGCACAATCGAATACTGGCCCCAACAACTTCTAACCTTCAAAGCGATTCGAAGTCCAGTTTTGGACATTAACTTTTTTTTTGCAGCAGCTTCACCAACAAAGGGCAAAGACCTGATGCTTCATGATTGTGAAGTAATGACCTGTTGCTTCGTGTAACCTGGAAGGTGTTTACCTAGGCATGTTGCCAGGCCCACCGGTGGCGGCTGCTCCGTGTAAGAACTGTTCCCTGGACCACACTTGTCTCATGCTGTTCTCATTGTTCTCTGCGTTCGCTTCAGCAGCACACCTGGGGAAGGACGGTGAGGTGAGGGAGGAAACACACACTCTCAATCGTAATGTATTGTACAAATGGTATTTTGGATCCCACAGTAATTTGTGGTCTTTTGATCTGGTTATTTACATGGGGTGGGAAGGTATATGACGTATTGTGATTCATCAAATGATTACTGAAATCATAATCGGGTGGGTCAAACGTCCCATAGCTCGTTTGTATTTTCAGAGTTCCTTGACATTATCTATACCAGCGAATGAGTTTCACTGTTTCTACGTCTTTTTGTCCTGATACCGACGGTCCATTTATCCAACATTAACATTTAATACAAGTTGGTTTTTCGTGAGCGACAACGATCTTTAAAGTGTTAAAACACACATTATTAGTCCACATTTTGATTTTCATTTCCACTAACACACACAACCACTTCTACTTACCATAGTATTAGAATGTATGTAGCAGAAACTTTATCTTCGATGCACAGTTCCGCTGACTGCCAAAGATGTCTCACATAGATAACCCGTTAATCTTCCAATGTACTAACCTGAATTTTTGAGTCGGTATCGGTATCAGCAGCGTTACTGGTGCACGAAAGTTTGAATCCAATAACATTCTATGGATAGGTCTTATGTCCTTGAAGACTAAGACTCTACGACACCAATTCTGTCGTGCTGGTAAGCTAGCACTACTCCTAACAGTTAGAACTTACTCAGCTCTCCTCAGTAGCAAGGAGTCCAGATGTGTAGGTGCGGTATGAGCCAGGTGGATGTATGCCTCGTGTAGGAGTTCTGCGGGTAAGGTCCACAGCTCCCCTTGCTTCTCCACCAGCTGCCGGACAACGTTGATGACGTCAGCACGCTCTGAGAGCTGTTCCACGCTGGAAATGAAGAGGAAACAATTGAAATTCACGTTGTGTATTTGAGCTATCTGCGCCAAGTTTATCTGTCACGGATTTTTAAAAATGTTTTCGATTAAAATTTATACTGAATTAATAAAACAAATTGTTTTGTGTTCTGATATCTGTATCTCATTAGCAGGATGATGGTGGTAGAATCTATGATAATTCCAATAACATCGGGAATCCATTTACGAGAAAAATAATGCCCATGCTCGTTGCTTTGCCTGTTCTTGGCGGGGCAACACATTCAACACGGTGTTGCCCCGCGTTACAAATCGGTAGTTTCTCCCTTGCTCTTAAAATATAACAAAAGTTATCTATTCCTCTCAAAAACCCCACCAAAACACCCACCTGGCAGGCTCATTAGGCTTATTCCTATGTAGTATATTGGGCGCGAAGATTGTGGCCAAATTAGCGGCGTCCATCTTGTTGCCGGGCTCGTGATGGTCATCCTCGGAGTGCGCTGCCAGCTGCGCCAGGAACGACAGCAACGCGTTCAGAGTATCCCTGTGTGCTGCTGGGAGCAGCTGCACGATCAGGCGCAGGGCTTCCCATTGGAAGCGACGGTTGTGGATTTCTGGAATTATAATCAGCTTTTTAAAGAACATATTTTGGAGAAATCTTGGGATTTTTCTTGGCAAACCAGTTTTGAGATTTTGCCTCTTCTTTTTGTTCTAGTTTAATTGATTCTAATTTATTAGCACTTTCTGAACGGTTTTTGAGGTGCTGTTCCGTATTTTATTATTCAATAAGAACAGCACCTCAAAAACCATGATCTTAAGATTAAGCTGGGGAATAAAAATTAAGACCCATATGAAACTCACTTTGCGTGTGCAAAAATGCAGAGTACAAGTCCCTGCAAAGTAGAGGATCGGGGAGGTCTCGGAGGAACTCCTTCAGCAACGTGGCCACGTCATGTGGACATACTGCCGAGTCCAGCGCCGCCTCCTGACTTCGCTCCCAATCCTCGCGTAACTGGAAATGTAGGAGGAAATATGTTAGTGCTTATTGTAGATCAGATAAAGGTGTAGAGGGTTCATCGTCGCTATCCTGCACATTTGGAATTTCTGTGGTAATACTATCTTCAGACTAACAGAGATGAATTTATCTAAAACAGAATATTACCTACAGCAAACAGCCAACGGTACCCACATATTTTTGTCTATCCTAAAACTCGACAGGTTTCGCTTTTCGCTATAACATCTCATTGTTCAGTTTTAAAAACAAACATTTGGTTCTCAAAAACCTAGGTTACAAAAGAGTGCTGTCTATCTAGGTAGCTGTACTTTTTAGATAGAGAGTTTAAAAGCAGTAAACTTCGCAAAATTAACTATTACAATGGTATATCAATAACACACTCAAATTATTCGCTCACTTCACAAACAAGTCTATCTTCGGCTCCCAACATTGTATCAGCAATCAGCACCAAACATAAAATACTTAGCAGTACAAGTCGGTAATAGATGTAGCAACTAGGCCACGGAACCACTGGCAATAACTTCGTTTGGGGAAACATCTAATTCCGTCGATCAGTGTTGTATTCACACGGAGTATGTTGATTCGGGCCTCGGGAGTGTAAACAAGGGACTCTAGGTGATTTAGTGGCGTTAATTCTGTCATAGCAGGCATACTTAGTTGGTGCGCTGATTGGAAGATAACTTTTACGGTAATCTTGGACAACCAAATACATTTTTAGGTCTTAAGTAATAACTATATCTAGAATAACAGCTTACTATCACAGACGACGGATAATTTGATACAGGTCGAGCAGTGTATTAGCAATATGCGGTGCTTTTTTTTACTAACCGGTCCCAGCAGCACCCGGAGGGGTCGGTTACCGCGCGCACCCGTTGGGGACCGGTGGTGCCTCCGAGTCCCAGCGCGCGACGGCCGGAGGCGTCACCGTTAAAATAATAGTTTTGCATAAAATATGGAACTAAATCGATGCCTTTTATTGTCTATGGCTTACAAATATTGTAGGAAAAATATTAGGCATCGATTTAGTTCCATATTTTATGCAAAACTATTATTTTAACGGTGACGCCTCCGGCCGTCGAGCGCTGGCACCCGGAGGCGCCACCGGTCCCTAACGGGTGTGCGCGACTGAACCGGAATTAGAAACATGTCTCTAGTCTTCCACAATAATCTAGGTACACCAAATTAAATTCGAATTATATTCGAGGGTAGATACTTCCATGCACTCATAGATGACCATCAGAGGAGACGTAGTCAGTGAGCTCACCGAATCAAATAGCATCTACTTTTAGATCGAAGACCAAAGCCAGAATGTGGTGTTATCTTGCCAATCAAGGGTGTACTGTTTCCTTAATTAAGATCTTTAGCTGATTAGCCATTAGACGCGCATCGCATGCTATTATTGAGACGTTTGAAATAGAATGCGATTGCTGTCTTAAGTGATAACTCTATTAAAGGATTGGGCTATGTTTAGAAAGCTGCCGACAGCGTCACTTAGAGATACTGCTACTACTGTATTTTCCGATTATGTTTTATTGTAGCTATGAATAATATTATATATTAATATTAAAGGCCTCATTGTTTAGAATAATAAACTTCATAGGGTTTTCTTTTAGTTCTTATTTCATTTTCTTTATTCTTGTTGTATTGTCGTTGCCTTCATCATTCATGTTAAGCTTTTGTCCAGGGCTTCACCCGCGCTTATGTTTGAAAATATCCAACGGGAACGTACTACCGGGATAAAAAGTATTCTATGTCCTAACCCAGGTCATGGTCTACCCGTGTGCCAAATTTGATCCAAATCCGGTCAGCCGTTTTAGCGTAAAAGTGTAACAAACAAATAAACACTCACTTTCGCGTTTATAATATTAGTTAGAATTAGGATAGTTAGGATACTTGGTCCTATTTCTCACCCTCCTGCTATTTATTGGGTTGTATTTTTGAATTCAAAGTCAAAGTCAAATAATTTATTTCAATTAGGCACAAAAAAGGCACTTTTGAACGTCAACATTTACAGAAAAATAATAATTGATTCTAGTTGCCCCTTCCAAAAGGTAGTTTTCGTATGGAGAAGCATGGGCAAGAAACTCCACCGTTACTCTTTTAAAATGTTTTCACAATATCTTGTATACATCAATTATATAATTATATGTGAAGACGATGCACCTAGAATAAGATTACTATACCAAGTTAGGTAAAAATAATGAAAAATTAAGGAATGACAGATAAATTAATCATGTGATAGATGCATGGTGCTCACATATTTACAAACATTGTAAAATTTCCTAGATTATTTGTGTCAAAATTCTTGACATCAGAATCTGGACTATGAACACAAGCTTATGAAATTTTGGACGCTCCAGTTCAAAATAAACTTCTTCTCTTGCTGTATCTTACCTGTCTCACTCTCTTCTTGGAGGCTGATACCCTGAACAGTCCGAGGGTGTGTATGCCATGCCTCCTCAGGTGTGAGAGGCAGGCGGACACAATCCCCGGGACCTTGGGGCCTCCCAGACCGGCCTCCTCCAGGCCTGCCCAGCCCCATTCTCCTGAGTCACAGGATTCACTCTGAAATGGCGGAAAAAGATGGGTTAATTTTAAACATAACATAACATCAGTTTTAACCATATTCTTATGATATTTTTTGTCAGAAAAATTACAAAATATCTTGTTAACCACTCCAAATATGGTGATGCCTCTCGCTTGCCAGTCAAATGCTCTAGCCGCTGCGCTATTGCCCCTTGTGATACTTTGATCTTTACTTCATCATGTAATTTGTCACCCCTCCTCTACCACACCCCTTCATTTATATCGCAGCAGTCACGTCAGTGATGCCCGCACTCATTGCATCAAGCTTATCATACTTTCCATCTCAACCTTTTTAAGCTTACACGTCGGTATACTATCAAAACAAATCGAAAAGTTGACTAGCGAGATCGCTGACCTTTTTTTTCGGTTTTTTGCCAACATTACCTTATTCAGTTCCTTCCGATCTAAAACTATCGTGGTTTATCATTTCCAGAAATTCTTATTCTCAATCTTTCTAAAACATAATACAATCAATCAGCCGTTCAATCACATTCTCTTTCTTTTGTAAGTCAGCACCCGCTCCCACAAGGTAAGCAATTTCATCGGATTTATTATAGGCTTAGTTATTTTAGTACAGGGTATAAATAAACGGTGCGTCGGCGCGTCATACGATAATTTTATCGCGGCCTTAATGATCGAGATGTGAGGCCAGGTAACCGGATACCTATGACGACACGTGACGTCACAGACGACCTATTGACACTGTAACACAAGGTTCGTTCTTAATTACAAATTATTTTCAGACAGCTTAAAATAAACTAGGAAGCTTTTTCATGTTCTGCAAAGTTTATTTTTATAGATTACGTGGAGAAATTACTCAATGCGCTGAACATTGTTGGTTGAGCTTTGGCGAGTTTTTGCGAATCAAAATTAAAATATTTCTGCGTATACGTAACCGTCGACATTGATGATCATTACAACATGTTATCAAGTGTTACATTTTGTTTACATTTGATTTGAAATGTTACCAGTATTACAACCACTTCATTACAAGAAAAAAATAAACTTCATCTAATCATTTCATCGCGTAGGGGTTCGATACTTCCCTAGCAGAGTTAAGCAAGTCAGTCAGTAGTCTATCGACCTTAAGCACTTGATGCAGTGAGGCGAGGTCTGTCTGTAGATATGTATGACAGCCCATAACCATCACCATAATAAATATTCATAGGAATACTGGATCAAACATACCGTACCAAATGTTGAAAGCGTGACAAATGGACATTATCACCAACAACCAAATATCGCAAAGCACGGTCCATTAGGACAGCGCCTTACGAGTTATAAATCTCCAACATCAAAGACTTGAAATAAACGCTTCATAAATATAATATGACGTGTTGTTTGTCACGATGTATATAAACTAACTACGCATCGCACATACTTCGGATGCCAAACACTCGTTGTAATGACTGGCATCTGATTGAGTACTAAATATTTGCTGGTTATAACTCAGTTAACACAAGTCTATATGGTTACTGCTATGCATCCATTTTAAGTGGTAACGATGAAAACAAAAAACTAAGGAAGAACGTGGGATGATACTGGCCCCGATGTAATGAGATATTTAATCAAAGAATAGAAAACAAGAAAGAAACACAAAAATAGGAGCACTTATGTTCAAGACTATTCAAACTGTCTTTAGAGATCCTACAAAGGACCAGTAAAACTAAATTCAAATATTGTTAAACAGAACGGTCCATTACTGACATAGCAACCAGATTGAAACTAGCAAATAAACTATTAAACAGCTATCATTAACCCGTTACATTAAGCAAAACTCAAAGTGCAATAAATCGAAATTACCTCACAACAATGTAGCTAACTGCTTCATACAACAAACACGAAAGCCACGATATTAAGACACATCTCACACATGCAAGGGATGTCTATCATGAGGAATGCCTTCAGTTTTAACCAGAAATTCCAAAACAGCAATAAATGTTTACTCGTCAAACCGACACATAATCATACAGACGGGAAGCTGTCATTGCACGGTTCATGAATGATAGTAATGATTAACTGATCTGTTTGACTGACTTTCTGTTGAATTTCATCCTTGTACGGAATTCGATTGTTGTTGTTCTTGTTCTTCTTCTTAATTCCTTGTACTGATGTGGAATATCCAGCAGTGGACGTCTTTCGGCTGAATTGATGATGATAAAGATGTGAAATATGACAGGGCTATCTAGCTCTCTAGCTTAACCTACCACAAACTTGTACAAATGTGCGATAGTTGCTGTAGTGTCGAAACGGTGTTGACTTTAAAGTCAACACCGTTTCGACCGCCACTTTGCTTTGACACACCTTCGCTGACCTTCTTGATCTTGTTAAGTTTCAGTACGGCAAATTCTGGGCATTTAGCCCAATTAATAACTTCATAGATTTTACGATGGCCCGGAATCCCACGCACGACAGCTGGTACTGACATAAAAAAAGTTTCGGTAATTCCCCATAGTTATAAAATGAGCCAAAATTCCAGTACAAAATTCTTGCTAACTACCATACAATTGGAAACGTTTATCTCCAAAGCGCACCCACGTTAACCTAGACGTTATGTTTACCCGTCGCACAGACGTAAATCTTAAACAAGACGATGCTCTGTCATTACTGGGATTTATTGACTCGTTAGCTGTGAGCTGCGTTGTCATAGCAACGCCTACGTTATCGCCGTCTGCGCAACTGTCTGGGCCCTATTTCTGAAGGATTAGTTCACTAGGGTAGAGCTACTAGGTGGTTTAAACTCCACGTCAATGTTTCGTAAATTCTATTTCTTTAAACGTTTTACTAGTTTTACTAGTAATAATAACATGTGGGT
Source organism: Xanthia icteritia (assembly GCA_949128155.2). Classification (NCBI taxonomy): domain Eukaryota; kingdom Metazoa; phylum Arthropoda; class Insecta; order Lepidoptera; family Noctuidae; genus Xanthia; species Xanthia icteritia. The sequence goes on from OX421933.2 coordinate 23,514,604, forward strand.
TAATTTCCGATAGTTTTAAGTTGGTTGTAACTCATCATCTACTAGGCCTTAGTTCAATTTATTCGGGTCGGCGCAAAATTCTCGTTATCTCAGTACCAGGTCACCCTCTTAATATCCATTTCATACGTAACACACACACAACCCATTCATCGTTTCCTCGGAGTACATCTTTCCTTGCCATCCATATCAGACTCAAAACTTTAGCTCGCAGCATGTCCCTCAGTTCAACTCGTAATAATAATCAGCAATAGTAGTGTAGCATCTATAGAGACGTAAACTAAGGTTCTTGCTCCTACCCCATTTTATTTGGGGTGGCGCCTAGGATTTCTTCTTCCTCCATACATCTCCGTTAGTCGTCACCTTATTATTGACGACAGTCAGAAAAAAACAAATTAGCGCCTGTCCACGTGTTGTCGTAGTAGTGTGGTTGTGGTGCATGTGATCGGGCCGTTAGGGGCTCGATACTGCCCTCACCAACTTGAGAAGTATGAAGGTCTCAAAGCCCAGTGCTTTGAGGTCTTCAGACTTCTCAAGTTTTTCAGTGTGGGTATATTAGAACAAATGAAAGTCCTTTCCGTGTGGCAACATCTGGCCATCTACTATATGACATCCCAAAATTATCGCCGTAAACAATAACCCTAATCTCGCGACAGTCTAAGAAGCCCGATTTGACGTTTCTTATTATACATGCCGCGATAACTTTGTATGAACGTCTACGTAAGAAATCTAAAAATCAAATTCATAATCCTAATTTATTACTATGTTATCCATACACTATTATAACAATGAGTATCATTTATAAGCACCCATTTTACATTTACACTTTTTATTGGAAAAATGCACTCAAAAATACGAATGAATCGTCAATTAATATTCCGACTGGACGTCATTACAATGTCATGTCTTTGGGTTCGTTACTGTAGTGCTGTGATCGTTTTAAACCGTTTTCTAACCGAATAAAATCGATGTTCTGAAAAATCTATATCGAGCTGAAAGACGTGCATATGGAGAGCTCTATGTCGCTATGTAGCCCTATGTCCAGCAGTGGACTGCTGTAGGCTGATGATGATGGCGTATAATAAAACGATAGAATCCGTTTCAAGCAATGTAGATAAATTTGTCGATTACAAACTCTAAGTTACAAACGCTAATTTATCGTAAATCTATATGTCTCGAGAATCAGGTATTAAAGCAACCGTTTTTTTCCCATCACTACACAAAGTATTTTGATAGGTGTCAAATCGGGCCTCTTGGATTGTCGCGAGATTAAAGGTAAGCTGGATCAAACTTACTATAATGCTGGAAATGTAACGAAGTGGTGCCTTTTCTAGCTATATCATATGTACTAGTATTATCACATTATCGGATACAAGAATAAGAGACTCAAATAAAAACGAATGGCTTATGAAGTCTTAATCAAATAAAACCGGTCAGCACAAGATTCGATGTCTTACATAATGATATCGTTCTATTCGCGGTATATGTGTTTAAGAATTACAGGTAAATGTTGACTCAGGTAAATGCTGTTGCAATTATTGGGTTATTGGTTTCAGCATCGTGTGTATTGTTCTTTGATAAACATTTATCTTTTACTAATGAATCTACTTTCGATTTGTTGGATGTTATTGACATTTTCTTTTAGCATTTTTTTTTTCATTGGTGTCCGTGGGTTAATTAGTCATCGCATACCTGTCTATTCACCATTCTAATCGTTATTTGATCTTTTAGGAATCTGATTTACTTATAAGGGAGTGAAAACACTAAACTAATCGACGCGAATACGGCTTGAGCCGATCACGTATCCTACACCTCGGTTACTTCAGGTGATCGGAATTTTAGCACGATGCAAATTAGTTGCCGAACGGTTTCGAGACGTGTCATCCAAACAGAAATGAGGCGCATGAACTTATAGCTTTTTCTGACCGACACAAGCCTATTCCGCTTAGTCACTACAAGACGCAACGAATGGTGAAGATTCTTCTCTGTTAGCCTTTGTTGAGTTAACTAGTCCAATATCCAACAGTGTACATTGTGTACAACTAAAGACTAATATTTAAACCAATCAAAACCAGCCACCCAAACCACCGAAACCACCACCAGCCCAAATAAAACTCGTAGTAAAATAATTTGTCACATTTCCGTTAACTACAAAAACGTTACGGTTCACATGAAATAACGTAACCAACTAAAAATGCTAGAAACACAAAACATTAAAGCGTCGGTCACAAATATAATGGCAGAACAAAGTAATGGCCATTAACCACACAGTTTCATGCCAGTTTTCTGTTAAACGTGGCTAATGCAGCGAATGCGGCGCGGAAAATTTTCTAGTTCACACAAATATGTTATAACTTTTGGTAGTTGCATATTGTGCTTTTAATGCAAAAGGACACTTATAATACAGCTTCCTTTTTAAATTAATTCAGAAGAAGATTTCTTGGCTAGCTGAGTGAGTGCATCTAAGGCAAGATGCATAGGTTTGTATTTTTCCGTCTAGAGGAGCATTTGAAGCTGTCAGTAGCTACTTAATTTGGTCATGGTTCTTGGTAGCGAGACTTCACAGACGTCTCGTCGTTCGCCGACGTTGTCTATACGTAACTTAAAAATAATGTACTCTAAGCACTAAAACATTGCACGATTACTGTTACTGTAGCCATTTCTGTTCAAGACCTTCACCGTCTTATTACAAAACGAGTTCTAAGTTTGATCCAAGCTTAATCCATCCAGCCAGTTGTTTTATTTAGAACCTTATTCCGACTAGTTTAAAGTTCTTAATAAAAAAATTACAACTTAGACTCGGATTTGAAATCAGTTTTTGTGTTTAGAACTTTAACGACGTCGAAATAAATTGAGAAATTCAAAAATGGCTCGCTCAGAGTTTTATTCTTATATTTAGTGCAATACTTTTTCCTAGAGAAAATAGAAAAGGAATGTGTGTCTTTCCTTTAATGTCCGCGCGAAATTTACATTTTGGTGGGAGTAATGACATCATTAAGAGGCTCGTATAGAATTAACCTAGAAGGACAACACTACCATCGTTCACTTCGTTTAACCAGGAGCTCACATGCAGCAGTGACAGACTTGTGCCATCTTGTTGTGATTTCCCGCTAAAAACGTACCTAAATAAGTCTTTTTCGTAACGATCGGATCACCGATTTAGTTATAAACGTTCTATAACTAAATCGGTGTTGTAATATACATATATTATAATAAAAAGGTTTGGTATGCTTTCAAAACTATAAAAATATAATTATTATATTCTTAGCAGTATTTTTTTAAATAAATATATTAAACAAGATTCTAATTTTGGTGGCGCAATTTTGGTGGTTTTGGTGGTATTTTACCAATCACAATATACCAAAATTTGTTTTTAGAGGCACGTGCCTCAAAGAAAAACGAAAAAAGAACCGATAAATTAGATTAAAGACTGAGCAAAAATTAAATCCCTGTTATTTAGGTAGCCGATAGACAGGTAAAAAAAAAATTGTTCGTTATTGCTGGTATTCCAGCATGATAAAGAAAAATTCAATGTTGATACACGCACAGTGCTTGGAAAGGAAAAGGATGGCAGAAAGCAGGAAAAAATATAAATATCAGAATGATCGCGTCAAACTAGAGGAATTGCAAAGAAAAGAAACATATTCTAAAAACAATGCTGAAGGGAAAATCATTGTATTTTTTTAAATTGATTTCACTATGTTTTTTTATAATCTTAATAATATTTATTCACTATAAAAAGGTTTTTTTGTGTTTTTTCTTCGGTGATCGGACGAGAACCAGTGTATTCAACGTAGTATGGCCGTTGGCTATTTATTCACTATAAAAAGGGTATTTTTGTTATTTTATTTATAATTTGGTGTAGTCAAATAATTTTGGTTTCGGCTATCAATTTTGGTGTCAACAATATATTAAAAGCTTTCAGGATTAAATCAGTATCTCTTATTTATGTAACTGAATACGTATTTCTTGCATATCAACATCTTATATTATTGAAACATTCAGAAACAAAAATGTCCACCAAAATTAGGTAATAAATCATAGTTCTTGAAATTCACCCAAATGAATCAACAACCCGAATCCATACAATTATCCAAATTCTATTACCCATTCCTCTTCAAAGAGTGAGTAAACTGATTTGCATGGCTGATAGTCCCAGGTGCACTGCCACGTCACACATTACGTGTCTTGGCGACCACTCTAGAACTATTTCTGAGCGCTCAAATGGCGAATGACGAACAGTAGCATTTACATGACCAGTCTATCATGAACCTCCTGACCCTCCCCATTGTAACGCTTACTGGTTCGAAAGGCGATTTGTGTGGGGATCTGAGGGGTCAATGAAAATTGGGCGGTTGATCCTAGACGGGACTGGGTTGCATTAGAAAATAGATGTCAATTGTATTATACATTGATCGATTGATGCATCTTTTAATTCATCGAACAGTTCTATTGTTAGTTTTTGTGATCTATTTTCGGACGTAGTGTTTGGTTATCGAACTTTGTGGTTATGACTCATTGCAGCTGTAAAATTCATACATCTGGATTTAGTGTTGCCGATAGACAGGCGAAAATGATGTGAGTCTTCAAACTAGTCACAATTTTAATTATAATCCAATGTTCGATATATTTTTCAAACAGTTTAATTACCATCACACATAATTATCATCTGCCTACCCTTTTCCCATTTATGTCTGTGTGATTTACTACGTATATATTATAGCGAATTTTTGAATTGCTTGTTTGAATAGAAAATATCGAATTTTCTGGCTTCTACTGACAGCAGCGTCAACAGGAAAAAATGAACTTTGTATTTTCATGGCTCTTAAAACCATTGCCTCCTTAAAGATATCATCATCATGTTTTGGGGTCGGCTCATAACATTATTTTCTCCATCACCTAATATGGTTCACGCAAGTCATCCATCTTCTCTTTATTCTAAGTACCTCTTTCCATTCACACTAATTATACTCGAAATTTTCTTGATACATTATACTTTATTCCCTAATTCTTGCGTATCAGGTGTCTTTAGCACGAAATACGAACACCACCATGGTCGATAACAATTTGCCGCAGGCATTTTGTGAATGGCGTTCTTGGAATATTACAAAATGATGAGGCATTTTACATTTCGTCTTCGGCATTTCACATAACAGCGAGCGATGGCGCCGTTTGTATAGTGACGAATCATGCAATACGACAGATACAAGACGTAATCAACTTAATATATGACTTACATCATCGCCCTTCTCCAGGGCTCCTAGAGAGGCGAGCGACGCCCGGGAGCCGCCATGCTGCTGCCGTCGTAACGCTCGCTCGGTCTCCACGCACTGTGCCAGAGGCACTCCGAATACACTGCCGCCCGTGGACTCTGGAGAAAGAATAGAAAGAGTGTTGAGAAATAAAACAACATAAAAAATGGTTATACATAAAAATAACATCATGTTCTTGGTTGGAAAGAAAAACAAAAGCAGATCGTGACGCCTTTAAAAGCCGGAACTTAAAACTTGAGTATTTTTTACCCTGTGTAAGTTTCGGGGGTTTTACAATAGAATCAGTTGAATAGACTCTTCTGTTGTTTATTTAGGTGGAAACGACTTATTTACAGTAGGTACCCAGGCACTGGGAGCAGAACTAAGAATAATAAAGAACGTTAAACGTATAGACGACAAATTCTTGTTTAAGAACCAAATTCCTACAGTGAAACCAGACTTTCGTATCGTGGGCATTTCGTGGAAATCTAAGACAGTATCGGGGGTTTTACAATTGAGTCAGTTGAATAGACTCTTCTGTTGTTTATTTAGGTGGAAACGACTTATTTACAGTAGGTACCCAGGCACTGGGAGCAGAACTAAGAATAATTCAAATTCACAAATTCAAAATATTTTATTTCACATAAACCTATAAGGGCACTTATGAAACGTCAGAAGCTAGATGCACGGTTCCAATTGGTCGTTTCCTATGGAGAAGAGCCGGCAAGAAACTCCATGGTTACTCTTTTAAAAATAAATGGTATTTACAATGCTTTCAAATTACAGAGTTAATAGGTATGAGAGGACAGTGTAGGCCTATCAACAAGTACCAGGTACTTAGCAAGATAGAAAATGGTCGATAGATCTACAGTCTGTTAAGCCTACAACGTTCTCACATTCACAAATTCTAAAAGAAAAGAATCTATATAAAAGCAAAATCAAATAATAAAAATAAAAAGCTATTTAAACCAAATGACATAATTGCCACTACAGCTGTATGTAACAATACTTATTTGTTATAAAAATATATATATATATAATATTTTAGGTATATAATGTCAAATAACGAAGAGATTATGTCAAGGTAGTATGTAAAAGAAAAAAGGTAAAATAAAATAAAATAATCATCGTAATTTGGGAGCCGTTAATAGATATTTACATAGTTATGCCGTTAATGAGGTACCAGGGAAGCCACATGTGCAGAAGGAATTATTGCCAAACTTCCTTGTCTTCAACGTAGTCTTTAATCTTATAATATGCTTTTTTGATAAGGACACGTTTGATGTGGGTTTTGAACTTTCCATCGCTAAGTTCTGTAATCGTCTTTGGCAACTTGTTATAAAATCGAATACTGTTTATTACAAATGACTTACTAGTTTTAGTTAATCTAAATTTGGGTATTACAATTTCATGTTTACTACGTGTATTTATATTATGGAAATCGCTTCTTATTTTGAAAAGTCCCTAGTTTTTGCGAACATACAAAATACTTTCTATATCAATTTATATATCAATTTCTTTGAATTTATTTCTAAGGGACTCGCGGGGACCCATTTTATAGATAGAGCGAATTGCCCTCTTTTGTAAAATAAAAATTGAATCTACGTCAGCTGCCGATCCCCACAGCAGAACGCCATAAGACATAATACTGTGGAAATAAGCAAAGTATACTAACCTAGCTGTGGCTACATCAGTCAACTGCCTTATTTTTCTTACAGCGTATGCAGCTGAACTTAATCTACCTGAAAGAGCTCTAATGTGGGCGCCCCATTGCAATCTCGAATCTAAAGTAATTCCTAGAAATACAGTTTCCGTAATAGCATCTAGTTTCTTGCCATCAAGTTTTAAATTTAGACCTACTTGAGGTACATTTGGTAATGAGAACTTAAGACATTTAGTTTTGTTCGCATTAAGTAAAAGATTATTAGCTGCGAACCATTTCGAAAGAACTGCCAGACTATCATTGACATGTGTGACATCCGTATCTTTTCTATCTATTTTAAAAATAAGAGAAGTGTCATCAGCGAATAGAATTATATCTGATAAGTTAGCCATCATGTAAGGAAGGTCATTAATATAAACTAGAAATAGGAAAGGGCCAAGAATTGATCCTTGAGGCACGCCCATCTTTACTAGAGACCCCAAGGACGTCGCCCCGTTAACGTTTACTTTTTGCTGCCTATTTGATAGATATGAAAGAATAAGATCAGCAGCAGGTCCACGAATTCCGTAGTGGTGTAATTTACAGATCAGTGTTTTGTGGTCAACGCAGTCAAACGCTTTTGAGAGGTCACAGAAAATGCCAATTGCATCCTGGGATTTCTCCCAGGATTCCAAAATGTGACTGATGAGTTTTACTCCTGCGTCAGTCGTCGACCTACCTTTCGTGAAACCAAACTGGTGACTATGTAAAATTCCATTTGAGTTAAAATGTGACGACATCTGGTCTAGCATGATTTTTTCATATATTTTACTCAATGCTGGTAGCACAGATATAGGTCTATAATTGGAGGGATCACTCTTAGTACCTGATTTGAAAATTGGTACTACTTTACTATGTTTCATTAAATCAGGAAACGTACCGCTATCTAAACATTGATTAAATATGCCTGTTAGGACAGGGGCAATTGTGTCAATAATATCTCTAAGAACCTTAACGGAAATCCCCCATAAGTCTTCTCTGTTTTTTATGTTAAGACTTTGGAATGCTTTTTTAATTGTGTCAATAGAAATAGGCTTGAATTCAAAACTTGGAATGTCCTTACTGAAGTTTTCTTTTAAAAGAGATTCAGCTAATATAGATGATGAGGGGAGAGATTTTGTAACCTCTATTGGAATGTTGGTAAAGAAATTTTCTAGTGTCTCAGCAACTTTTAACTTATCTGAAATGATTTCATTATTAATTTTTAGAGACAATTCATTCTGATCTCGCTGTTTTGTGTTTCCAGTTTCTTTGTTAATTACCTGCCACACAGCTTTTATTTTATTATTTGAAATACTAATTTTGTTACTTATTAATTTAGATTTAGCTTGGGCGCAGACTCGTTTGAATATCTTAGAATAGTTTCTGACATAATTATGAAGGGCTTGATCAGAAGTTAATGATTTCTCGTAGTACAAATTATATAAAATATCTCTGCTTTTTTTAATGCCAGCAGTGGCCCATTCATTGAATTTTGGTTTAGCATTGATGGTTACTTTTTTTACAGGACATGCTTTATTGAATTCATGGCATACTGTAGAAAATAATGTACCGTAGCTTATATTGGGGTCTTGTGAATCAAAACTAGCAGTTGAGAGATTGCTAAGAACATTATTATTAAATCTCTTCAATCTATTTTTAGTGAGAGGTCTTAATTCAATGGTTTTATCTAGATGCAACTTTTTATCTAAGTCAAATGATACAAGTTGACCAGTATGATCAGACCTGACGCCACTAATTAAGCACGAGTCTTGTACTTTACAATTAGTAAATATATTGTCAATGCATGAAGCTGAGGTTGCTGTTATTCTAGTCGCTTCATTAAATATACATTTTAAATTGAATGATTTAAACAATGATATAAGCTTACATTTATCGGGTGAGTTAACTAATAGATCAATATTTAGGTCACCACAAACAAAAACTAATTTATTATCTTTAAAAAGTTTGCTTAGTATTTCTTCCATAATTATTAAAAATGATGACAAGTTTGAGGCTGGTGGTCTATAAACACATAGGAAAGTATGGCCCTCAACCTCTGCACATGCTACCTCACATAAGCGATCAACAGAGCAAGCAGTGATATCCTTCCTTTCCTTATGCCTGAAGCAACTATTACATAATATCAAGGTACCACCCCCTATTGAGGATCTGTTATACGCACTGGCAACTGAAAAACTATTTACATTAAACAGCATCCTATCCGGTCTTAACCAGGTTTCACAAAAACATAAGATATCTATTTGATATTTATCTATTAACAATTCCACGTCTAGAATTTTGCCAGAGAAGCGATTAATATTTTGGTGATACAGTAAAATATTCTTATTATGCTTCTCTATTGTCGAGTCTAAATGTTTAAAGAATCTATTACAGTATTATTAGAAATACTAGATAATACTGTTTCGTCACTTAACCTAGTCTCAGTTAAATTATCAATAACTGCGTGTATATTGTAAGCTAACAAAGTAGCCAATACATGTTGACTTTTCTTGGGAAGAAACATATGTTCCCGAATTAATACAAAATCTCTAACAAAATTGTTAGTATCAAAATACAATAAACGGTCACTATGACGACATGTCAAAATATGCATTAGGTTGTTTAAACTACAAATGTAATCGTTTTCTTCAGCATACAAATTATCTGAATAAGGCAATGCACATAATATTAATTTACCTAATTTTAATTTAAGTAGGGTTTCGACACCATTAACTATGTCCCTTTTTGTGATGTTCAGACTGTTTCCAATTAAAAGAACTACAGTAGTCTGCTCATTCATTTGTGTGTTTTTTATTTTATGAACAAGCTCATTAAAATGCAGGTTATGGTAACAACAGTTAACCATGGTATGTTTAGATCGGTTATTTAACAAGGCTCCAAAACCTGCTCCTAATCTATCAGAATATACCAAAACATTACTTTGAGTGGGATTGACAGATTCTATGGTATGAGTTAAAGTGGGTGAAGTGGCAGGAACAACATGCTGTGACATGAGAGGTGGCGGAGTGGGAGCACAACTACAGGTGAGGTTGTTTGTCAGCGACTCGTACCTCTCTGCGTTGTACTTCACCAAATCTACCAACTCACAGGCCTCCTGCAAGCGCTCATTTAACATTTGCTGACTTGACTCATACTTACAAGATATTTCCTTAAGTGTATTTTCCCTGCTCAGTAATTAATAAAGAACGTTAAACGTATAGACGACAAATTCTTGTTTAAGAACCAAATTCCTACGGTGAAACCAGACTTTCGTATCGTGGGCATTTCGTGGAAACCTAAGACGGGCTTCCCCAAAAGGGTAGGCGATAGTGCATTGTCCTACACCCACCACTAGTCTGTATTTGTTGACGGTATTCAGTTCCCGTATCAGGGGGCGAGTCTATCATTAAGACAACATGGCACTAATTGATATTTTTATAACTTCCTGCATCATTATTGATGAAAACTGCTAATATCAGCTCTTTTATTAAACGTCAAAAAAAGCATGCGCAGCATGATCATTTCTATCTCTACGCTACTAAGACAAAGTGATATTTCTTTTGTTTATTTTTGACATCGCGCCGTGGACAACATTCTAAAATCTGTCATTCTGTATTTCGTTTATTCCGTTTCTACGGTGGTCATGCCACGCGTGCAGGACTTGGAAGAAAGAATAAACAAGTAATGTTTTAGCTGTTTCTCCCCATCAACATTATCCTTTAAGCTTTAAAGGATAACGTCAATCACCACGGTGGGCAGACACGTAGATTAGTACTGTCTAATCTCATGAAGCAAATCCCTGAGCCACCTTTCAGGACATCCACGATCTATTCTCTGCTAGGAACTAAATGCCATGTTAATATTAGCCAGTCTATTTGCACCGTGGTATTAATATGATGCTAAACGCTTCATAAAGTTAAGAACGGTCGCAGACGGGTGGGTAACAACTGCGACAAAGGTCGCGTCTATTCCGAGCGCCGCATGCGCAGCGGTACGTCGCTAATGCGGTAGCTGTGCATTTTTGTTATCATCATCATCTTTAGATTTTCGGGCTGGTTTCCTTAATGCATCTTTGACTTTTTTTATGTAGCTTACTGGTAATTAAAAGGAAATAAAACATTCTTTACTAGTCTGCCTGCGGTATGAAAGCTATGGTTTATAGGAGTTCAGGCAATCAAGTATGGAAGCTAATATGGGATTCAACACTTAAGAATATATCAGACTGATTTTCAAAACAGATCCACCACTAAAGGACACTGCTTTAGGCTTTACCGGCAGAGGATCAGATTGAAGAGATGACAATCGTAGGAATAACTCACATTTATTAGGTTAACTAGAGCAGGAACCGACTTAGCGTTGTTAGGAAAAGATGCGGAAAAAAGCAAAGCTGATGTACCTATTCTTTTCTCAGCTTCGAAACATTCATAAAGATTTGTACAAACATTTGTCAGCTGGAAACAGTCAGACTAGCCTAATTATAAAGCATAAACTACCACAAAAATCCTAGACAATACACGCCCATGTGTTTTTCATCACATCTTTAACTTTTTTGCTTCGTTGATGGATGCCCCAAAGAACAGGTCAGCCACTACATTTCCCATCATATTTGTGTGATGACTAACTATTTCTATTTAAAACAAAACAATAATAGAGAACTTAGTCATTTTCCGTGGGCTTGGGGAAGCGAGTGTTTACACACGGAGCAAAGTGTATGAGCCTCATACAAGTCATACAATTGGTATTTTGATGAAAAACATACAAAGTTATATTTTAAGGCGATCGTTACCAAGTTGCTTGAATTATAGACAAATATACATTCATCAGTTATGACTGATAAACACGTGGGTCGATAGTTGAAAACAGTACATGTTCTTTTTATTTGATAGGTTGGCAAACAGACCAACAGACCGCCTGATTCGAAGTGGTTACATCTGAAATACCAGGAGTATTGCCCATGACGCGTTGCTGCACAAATTGTAAAGTTGAAACAATCTATGTATATGTGGTGGCCAGATCTTAAAATTGATCATTTCATGAAATGAACATCGACCACTGGTCACATCATGATGTGGCCTGGCCAGATCATTGAATACTCAACGTTTAACGATATGAATAGTTAAACGCGCGACTACTTCATGATGTGGCCAAACTTTAGTGATCATATCGTAAAATAGTTAGATTATCCACCGTTAGAGGCGTTGATGTCGCTTTATTTTTGCTGTGCATCATGGCGGCGGCATAAACAAATCAAACAAAGTAGGGTGACCACGCAAAAAAAAGTCGATGGACTTTTATTGGGTTTCCAAATATGATATTATGGAAAGAGATCAACTTGGAAGTAGCGCTCGCCGGCTGCTGTCGCGACGTGAAATGCAATAGAGCACTTAAAATTAGTTTTTAAAAGTTAAAAATTTACTCCGCTTATGTGGCACCCTGACTAAATGGGTTAGGTTAGGTCAGAATTGTGACCAACCGCGCGCGAGCCGAGCGAGCGCTATTTCCAAGTTGGTCGCAGTTACTTGGCTATTTTTACTACATCTTACACCATGGATACCCTACATTATCGATATGGCCAAACGTCGACTGATATATCATTAAACGTTGACGTTTCAACGATATGGCCAATGTTAGCTGGCCATTTCATGAAATGATCAATTCTAAGATCTGGCCACGACATATACGTTACTATATCTCGATTTTTCTAACTGTGTGCTTGGAGCTGTAAAGTCATGGGTTGTTAGTATTGAATTCACCCGCCCGCTTACCTCCTCAGTGCCCGCTCCACATCTCGTGTCGGCTCCACAGTTCTGTCATTATTCGTCAGGTTGTCATTGTTATTATTTATACCTAAATACACTGTAATATTTTGATGTTGACAGGCACATAGAAATGTTTTCCTGGATGTTTTTTTCTTACAGGACTAAATACTAAAGCCGTAGAAGGATTAAGGCAAGTCTAATCAACATAAACTAATCATTTATGATAAGGAGAAAAGTTTTTCGGCCGTTCATCACCGGTGCGAAGAGTGGAGGCGCATGGCGACTCTTAAGCAAATTTGGTAGCGCACTAGCACTTCAAAATGTGAAACGTGTTAAAAATGTAGCACAGGAGATAATAAGCTAAAGTGGGTACCTCTGCATTGAAGCAACGGTTTTGGGACACAAGCGCCTGTAAGCTTTAAACTGGTTACAACTGTAAATGATGAAGACCACACACGTGAAACCACTACTACTACTACACTTTCACACATCTGCGCCAATTTTCCCATCATCCAAGGCTGACTTAACTAAACAAAACTATTTGCAGGTTCCCAAGAAAATCGCAATAAAAGCGCGGTTGGGCCTATCAAAAATGTGTGTATGTGGGTAGTCAAACAATATAGGCGCGCGTTGACGGACACTTCTCAAAAGCGAGTCTGCTTCTATTTTTAAATCTGTACTACGGCAGAGTTGGCGCTAACGATATTTTAAATTTCATATTTCTTTTTTTTTCTTCGTGTTCGATTTTTGTATCATAGATGAGTCAGTTTGTTTTTTTTCTAATCGATTTGCGTTCTATTGTTTGTGCTTTCCGTCGATTGGTTTAGCAAGGAATTCTTTTGGGTTAGGGTTTGAGATTAGCAATTGCATATTCATGTCTAAATGCATAGACTTTTTGCAACTTGTTCCGATTTGAAATAAATTAAGCAGTTTTCAATGAGGTTTTCATTGAAAATTACTACGTAATATTTTGAAGATTTTTTATAACATTCTCCTAGCATTAATATTAACGGATCTAGTTGTCTTTTTTTATTGCTGTGATACATATTTTGCACTTGACCTACTTCTAGTTTTTGCACGGAATTTTCGATATTTCACTCGCTTTTGTCTACATTGGAACCCTCTCCACAAACAGGGACTTACTTGTAATTTGACAATAACAAAAATAAGCTCAAGATATTTTAGAAAAGTTTATCGTTTACACAAACTTCCTATAAAAACTGGGGCGTATCTGAACGATGCAAAAACATTGTCCAGACGCATCGCTTACAAGACGGTATTGTTACACCTTTAGAGCTTTCAACGTAGGTTCCTTCAAGGTCATAATAAATTAATATTTTACTTCTGAAAACAAAACATAACATCACGCCTGTATTCCCCGAAGGGTTAGACAGAGGTGTACTCCGAAATTTCGCCAGTTATGTATAAGTCCCATGTAAGGGGCGAGCCTACATCAACATTCATTTTAAAAATTCACCAATATCATACATTGCGTCAATGTAAAAGTCGAACAGACGTTTTCTACTAATGAGGCAATGAATTTCGTTATTTAAAAAAAACAGAAAGCTCTGTGTTTCCTATTGTGACGCTAAGCCATAAAAAGGGTAGCTACAGGAAAACGGTCTTAAGAGACTATTCTTAATTTTTTGAGATATTTTGATCTGCATTCACACATATTGAAAAAAAATTACAGTCAGCAAGAAAATAGGCAGTTTTCACAAAAACTTTTTGATGCCAATCGATCCTGTTTCTTACCAAAAAAACTCTATTGGACCAACTGAGGTTTGAATACTAGAAAAGGCAAAAATCTCAACAACAAAAAAACAAACTTGATCCTGGGCAAAGGCCTGTGTACTCTAAGTACTAGTTTAATAAAAATATTATAGATAACCAACGTTTAGATAGTGTTGAATAAGTGTATTCAACAATAATCATTCTTTGTAGTACTGGACTGTAATCTCTTCCGAGACCCTAGTGTGAGTTTCTTTTAACCATCTCGAACTTACGCATCGACCGCGTTCGGCACTCCGATTGGCCCTTCACTGGTGAAGGCCGGCCGGCTGCCAATCGGAGCGCCGAACGCGGTCGATGCTTAAAATCGAGATGGTTAAAAGAAACTCACACTAGGGCCTCAGATCAGTTCGATACTCGACATGTAACTTAACGATTGCTAGAAAAGTGTTAAATATAAAGGACTTTGGCCGAGTCTAGCAACTCGGAAAAACACATAGCATATGCATAATCAGCCTATTATGTTCTCACTGCTGGAACTCCTCCTGTCTGTGAGAGGGAGTGGGCCGTACTCTACCACGCGGGCCCAGTGCAGGTTGGTAGATAAGGAAAGTCACTTAAGGAAAATCAATTCGATCAAACGTAACCATTTCAACATTTTCTTTCTGTAACGTAACAGTTTACACACAATTATAAACAAAGGTGGAGTTTGTAACAACCTTGAAATGGAAGCCGACAAAGTTAAGAAACTGGCCCAGAAAATACCGGTGTTACGGTTTATTTTAGCGGTAAATGTAAATATTAAACATTCGGTAATAACACTGTTTACATAATAATAGTGACCCCTGCGAATTAGTTCTCGTATCATGTTATTTGTTTTTGCATTTCGTGCAACAATCTACTTAGATTCTGAAAGCTAATTTTGATTATGATTGAGCTTAAGCGATTAGGTTAAGCTACGCTTACCGAGGTCGGCCCGTGGATGGGTGACCATCTATTTCATACCGAGTCCTCTCTCGTGCCTCGGATAGCATGTTAACCGGTTTATCCCGGCTGTCATTTGTAAATCTTTGAAAGTCGTTACGGGTAGTCAGAAACCAGAAGGTCTGACAACCAGTCTTGCCGGTTATAGTGTTACCCAATAACTGGGTTATGGAGGTCAGATAGGCAGTCGTTCCATGTAAAATACTGCATCCGGTTAGACTTGAAGCTGACCCCAATATAGTTGGGAAAAGCAGAAGCGGCCAGGCAGATGATGCTGAGGTTTTCGTATACAGTTATCAATCTCAATATATCACAATAATGTTCTATAATAATTCAGCTGGATATTTTCCTTAAACATTAGAAAGCGCGCGTTATTTTTATCATGCTACAGCTATTCGCGGAATTCGTTCCGTCATATAGGTAGGTAGGTAGGTAAATGTTGCTGATTCTACGTTCACGAATTATAATGTACGTGAATGTAAGTTGAGTTTAGTTGCTAAGGCTCACAGTTAGAAGGTTTAGACGTAATGACTGACCTCAACGAGGCTGTTAATGCATTCCACGTGGCAAATGACGAATGACGAAGTAAAAAAGATGAAAATGTCATTGACAAAATAATCAACAACAAAAAATTAATAATAATTAATTAATATTCGGTTTCGGCAACGCTGCTGTGGCTGCTGCGGCTGTGTTTTAAGGGTTCTGTAGTAAACAAGGAACCCTTATAGTTTCGCCATGTCCGTCTGTCTGTCTGTCCGCCTGTCAGCGGCTTATCTCAGAGACGGTTAATACTAGAAAGCTGTAATTTGGCATGGGTATACATATTAATTACGCCGACAAAGTGGTAAAAAAATCAAGATTTTTTTGTGGGCACCTTCCCTACACGTAAAGTGGGGTTTTTTTTCTCGGCTATCCAACGGTGTGGGGTGTCGTTGGAAAGGTCGGTCAAAAATATTGTGGGTGTGTGAAAACCATTTTTCAATTCAGTGATCCGTTTGCGAAATATTAAGCTTTAAAGTGCAGTTTTTTGTTTAGAGTGAAGTGTCCCCCCCCCCTGCCAGCTAAATGGTTGTACTTGGATTTGTGAAAAAAATCACAGCAGTAGTATATATAACGAAGTTAAAAGAAAAACCATCACAGCTCAGTAGGCTTTACAGGTTAACGAGTAATAATCGACCAACTTAAATTTTCAGTGAAAAACATGTTCTCCCATACGGAATGTAAGAGAGAACATGTGTTATTGGGATAAATTCATCCCAACTACGGAACCCTTCAATGTGCGTGGTCCGACACACACTTGGCTGGTTTTTTAAGGCTTTACCGAAACGAGAAAACAGAAGTCGTTTAAATTGGTGTGATTTCCTATAATTTTGATTGATGACTTCTTAACGAAAAATCTTTACGATGTTTTTATAGGGATTCCCCGAGTTTAATGACTCCGTATTTAGACGTTGACAAATACGTAGTTTTATGTCTCATTGGCGTAAGGAAAATTATATACGTAATATTCATTAGAGGTTAATTTACTGCAAGCGTCCACTCCTACAAACAAGCTAGACATGTACCTCTTTAACGCAAACCTCACTAATAGCACTTAGCAAAGAGTTAGTAGACTTTTGAAAGAGTTCCCTCTATCTGGCAGAATCTTGATGCTCCGAAATTTATTTGGCATAATCTTCTTTAAACGAATATTTTAAAGGCATACAAATTATTTAATATAATTATTGTTTGGCCGAATGTTTATATGTCCGAATTTACAATGGCATACTTTTAAGATGGCAGAATTTCATTTGGAATCATTTTATTAGGCTTATTGCCATTTCTATAAAATAACATTTTTAATCTTAAATTAAATTAAAATCAATCAATCTGCCTAGCCCTTTTGCAACTACGCTGGGGTCGGCTTCCAGTCTAACAAAAATATTTAAAATTAATTAAAATTTTGTCTTAATAAGTCAATATGTTGTGCTACAAAAGTTAGTGACAGAAACGAATCGCTGCAAAACCGACTCCTCGTAGTCGTGTCTGCCCTACCCCTAGTGTAATTTAAGCCCGCGTAGGCGCGGAGGGGCGAGGCGGCACGCGAGCTGAGGAGCAGGTGGTTTTAACGCTCACCGCCGTGGCTGAGGCAGGCTGGCAATGCGCCGGCCAGCAAGCCGAAGTTGCGGTGGTGAGCGTTATTTTAAACCATCTGCGACAATAAGCTCGCGTGGGAACGCCGGAGCCCCGCAACGCCGGAGTCGTGACAGAAACCATGCCTGCTGCATGTTGCATGCTGCACGCTTGCTGCATACATGGTGTATGCTTGTTTGCATGTTTGTGTGAACTTTCTTTGATACGATGGTTTTGCTTTTTAATTATTATGAATATAAAATTTATGCCTAAAGATGATTCTCACTTACAAAATGATGAGTTTAGAATGTATGATAAATGAGTGTATGCCAAACGATTTTCTGCGAAATGATGTTTATGCTATCCGCTGTTATGCAAAATAATATTATGAGATAAAAAGTTCTGCTATAAAGGGGAAACAACTTTACAAAAACATTAGAAAATGAAAAAAAAAATGGAATTTGAGTATATTCTTGTATTCAGATATGTTTTCTAAAGAACTACAAAAAAGCGTTTTACCATCCAGTCAAATCTGTCATTTCACACGTATCCTTTCCCGACAAGTCGTTGATGGCGATCGATAATGGTTTGATAGTGGTTTGATAGTAGAGTGTTGATAAAGCGACGCGGGTACACGGCGTGATTTAGTCTCGACTCACTCTTGGCACGGGCTCAGATTGTCGGAATATTTCACTAGTCGCCAGCCCCCGCAGTAACCATGTTTTAAGGAACTTTTTGCGTTAAAATGCTATTTAAATTACTGGGTTTAGGGTTCCGTTGTAAATAGCATCATTAAAATAACTTGCCCGAAAAGATTGATAATGTGATTAAATAAATAAATAAAAGCGATCGTGACTCGTAAAGTTCAAAGTCAGTATTTAATTAGACCATTAAAAGGCTGTTTTAAATGTCGAAAATTACAAGAAAAAAGAAGAATTGAATCTAGCTGTCCCTTGCAAAAAGTGGTTTCCTATGGAAAAGAATGGCCAAGAAACTTCATAATTTCAAAATAAAAACAGTACCCTTGGGAAACCCATCCTCTCGCACGATTTGATTCGGAAAATCTGAAGTAAAAGGCATCCTGAGCCTTACTGCAAAACTGCATGCCTCATTAGTAACAGCAAAAAAAAAAACTCGCCGAAAAAAGAACCTCATCCTTTTTGGCAGACGATTTAAATAATATTTTCTACTACTACGTCTGCGCCCAAAACTTTTTAGGGGAAGATTTAGTTTGGCATATTAAAAAAATAATATTCTAACATAGATTTTCTACACACATCGAAAGTGTCTAGGGATCAAGTACGTTTTAGAGTATCGCTGCAATTGAGGATTGATTATTTATAGTGAATTTTTATTATATATACTATTGGAATAAATAATTTTCTTTAAATTTTGATTAAAAATAGAAAACCAACTGTCAATCAGAATTCCTATAAAAGTGTGTAATAATAGCGTTTTTACAAAACCATAACAATTTCTGCATCGGAACTGAAAATAATTGCATCGTTATGGAGCGACGACATCATTTGACACGAGAAGAGATGATGAGAGCCGTCGGAATGTTGCAAGCTACCAGGCAACGTACTGTGGCTGTCACTCTTGGCCCTACACAGAGCATCATAAACCGCATCTGGACACGCTATCACGGGCAGCATGCCCGAGTGACATAGAGGACGATCTCGTATCACCACTCGCAGACAGGACCGGTACATCCAAAATACTGCTTGACGGAATCGTACCATGACCGCCTTGATGTTGGCAACGAGGCTCCATTTTATTGACGACATTAACTTAGGTTAGTTTCCCACAATTTGCAAAAATTGCAATTTTGATTAATTTTTACAAAATATAGGGATAAGTTGTTAACTTAAACATAGGAATTAAAGTATGAAGCCAGTTTGGAAGACTAGATTTGGTAAATATTAATTGGATATTTTTATAATTGAAAATGTACCTACTTGATCCCTAAGACACTTTTGGATTTTATTGACTGGGATAACTTAATCTCAGTCCTTAATTTTTTTTTGTTTTTTTTTGGGTTTTGTTTGTTTGTATTTTGAATGAAAGGTAAAATTTGGTGATAACATGATGTAATGTATCATTGTTACATGATTGTATGACATCTACATATTGTTAACTCATATTTTCAAATAAAATGATTTTTAATTTTAATTTAATGGTCTTAGTGCATTCAGACAAACCTAACTACCACGGAACCCTTTTGGCGTGGTCTGATATTGTCTTAGCCATTTACTTTTACAAGATAAATTCGCTTGGCGCGTCTCTTGACAATCTAGGTAAACAATGGCCGGCCAGGGTCCATTCGGCTAGCCTAATTTATCAATAAGTCTAGTCTAAAGTTATGCTTTCTTGTGCCAAGTCATGTCATTTGTATTAATTAGTATAATCAAATAATTACGTGTGTTTATTGGGTGTAATATTTCTTTTTGTTTCTATGCTGGGTTAATCATGCCGCTATTAGGCGGAACATGTGGTTTCGTGGTTAAATCGAACAGGGATCTTTCGATTTGATTTAAAACCATAACAAAGATGGTCAAATAATCAGCATCGCCATTTTGCTAATTGCTGAACATAAAATAAACGATATTTATACCATGACTTGGTCAGTAGAAAACAGAAACATTGCCACGTTAAATATTTATGAAAACTAGAAAAAGTCGGTGTTTGAAAGATCGAAGCAAACTCACGAGATCAAGGTATTTTCCAAAGTCCAGACATTTCTTATAAGGGTTAGTTTATTTGTGAACAATGTAGGTTAATGTCTGAATGATCTTTTGAAAAAATAAACATCATTTTTTCTGAAAGATCCCTTCAAAAGTTCAATAGCAGTTTGGTGTGCAAAAAGTTGTTTATTATAACATCACGCCTGTATTTCCCCGAAGGGTTATTTCAGAGGTATTCCTATAGTTCATCCACATTTCGCCAGTTATGTTGAGCTCCCATGTAATAGGGGGCGAGCCTATTGCCATCAATAGGGCACAAATCCAGACTCTGGGCTGCTACTGAGAAATGCCTGATGGAAAAACCTAATCAAACTTTGCCCGACCTGGCAATGGAACTTAGAATCTCATTCTCAGCAGTAGCACTTGAGACCACTAGAGCAACGAGGCAGGCAGGCTATGTTTATCTATAAAAAAAACATTGCATGGCAGTTGGAACGTGTGGAAACGCACGTAGCACATTGAATCAGTGTTTAAAAATCGCAAGTGAACATTGAAATACCTTTCTTTTGCTAGCAGACGTTTTTGAATAGTTCGCACTATAAACTTTTTTCGATAAACAAGGAACAGTTGAATTGTAAATATTTGGAGATGAAACGTTTCTGTGAACTGGTGGAGATACGAGAGGTATGCGATTGTGTGTGCTGTAATGTTGCATGTGCTCTTGTGCTGTTCTACTTTGTCTTCGGCACTAAGTTACAAATGCCACAAGGACTGTATGAAAGATGATGTGGCTAGAAAGGGGGTGACTACCGAGATGACTAATAGACTAATAGAGAATTAAGGAAGAAAACAATCTTTTTACAAAATAAAAATAACTGGCTTTAAAAAAAAACACTACAAAGTGAAAAATTACTTTAATTTCGGATGTCAGTTTCTTTGGTTTTGAATTTTCGTATCTTGCCACTGACTTCCGAAATTAGAGTTCCTGGTTGTTTCATCTTAAATTAATTTTACCTATTGTGGTATAGTAATTTTATTCTAGGTGCATCCGTCTTCACATATAATTATATAACTAATGTATTTATACAAAATATTGTAAAACAATTTAAAAGAGCCACATTCTTCGCCATGCGAAAACTACCTTTTGGAAGGGGCGATTAGAATCATTTTTTTGTAAATTTTGACATTCAACAGTGCCTATATGGGCCTATTTGAAATAAATGATTTGACTTTGACGTTTAAAATTGTTTGTACAAACCTATTTATAGAAAATAAAATCATTTAATTTCATCATTTACAAAAAATACGTAATATTGAAGCTAGCTCAAAACTACTCAAGCAAAGTTCATGAAATTTATATGGTCACAGTTCTAACCTAACCTAACCTATCTTTCAGCTATTTTCATTTGCTAAGCCAACGGGTTATATCTACACTTAAGTATAGCCGGCTATAGATGAAAATAATTAACATTAGCCTTTCCTCAAAAACAAAATAACAAGTGACAGTGACAGTGATCATGCAATGCTCATGGGCCGAGGCAGTGCTACTAATATGCCGCAAATAGCGCCCCTTTATCCTTCAGGGATAAAGTGCCGCTAGCGGCACTCTATATACTTCTAATAATTAATGATGTCACATGAGTCCAGTTTAAACACACAGTGCCGGCTTATGCCGAGCGGCACTCCTTTGTATGGCGGCTCTTTTATGCGGCATGCCCGGCGCACTTCGGTTTGCCAGCGGCATTATTTGTAGGAGCCTTTATGGAGGATCATATTCTTTGTACCCATCGTAGTGATATCGAAACTTTAAACTTAAGTACAAACTTGAAAAGGTAGATTTTTTACCAGAACTGTCTTACATACACTTTACGTTTATTAGATAGCATTTAAAGGATGGATAGATGCGTTTACATATAAAACAAAACCAAAAAGAGAAAATAAAGTAAGAAACAAAATATTCAAGTCCTGCAAGGGTTCGAAATAATAAACTGAAAACAAAATACTCGTAGTTTTGGAAACGTGTTGGGTCCAAATCAGTAGTTCCCCATCTCAGAGGCGGCGTTGATAAAATTTATCAATCTGCCTAGCCTTTTCTACTTTAGGCTATGTTGGGGTCGGCTCCTAGTCTACACGCAGCTGAATACTAGTATTTTACATGGAGCGACTGCCTATCTGACCTCCACAACCCAGTTACTGGGTAACACGATACCCCTTGGTAAGACTGGTTGTCTGACTTTTTAGGCTTCTGACTACCCGTAACGACTGTGAAATATCTACGAATGACAGCCGGGACCAACGGCTTAGTGCGCTTTCGGACGCACGGAAGGGTCTCGATTTGTAATGGGTGGTCAATTTGTCATCCATCCACGAACCGACCGCGGCAAGCGTAAGCTTAACTTTCAAACGACCCGACCGACTTTTATCATTTAGTCACGACACAGTATAATAAAGTAACAGTATTATTACCTGCGACCGCTCGGTAAATAAACTTTACACTGAGGTTTCGAAGCGCGTCATTTCGGCCGTTTTCTATGAATACTGTTACCTATTTATTTTGTGCTCATGAGCGCCTCGGAAAAAACAGAATATCGACATATCAGTGCCCAAATCTGTACCTAATATTTTTCATGGAGGAAGTTAGAATATAAACCAGTAGCGCCAGTCATAAAAATCAATATAAAATGAAGTCTAGATATATTAAAAAAACGTTTATATGGTTCCCGGTGGATTAATACATTCATTGCCTTCTTGACTTTTACGACTCGACGTGAATACATGGGTTTTCCACGAGAAAAGATAAAAAAGGTCTGATTTTCATAGAAATCCAATCAAGTAGATGAATATTAAACGTATTTTTTTCCTGTTTATCGAAGTCAATATGAAACATATTTCAAGCTTACTATTTAAGTTAATTCCTTCTTATATGAGAATAGGCCTCTGACCTGCACTGGGTCTCTTGAAGGAAGACATTATAAAAAATATCCATAAACTTATAAATTTGACGGTTTGATATCTGCGTCATAAAATATGTTTAAATCATTATGATCAACTTACTGAACAAATAGATGCTTTAAAAAAAGTTGTTTCGGGTTCCGAATTTGAGTGCACATATGAGATCTGTCTTGACAAAACGTTAATTTAAATCATCAACAATTAAGATCAACCAAGATCAATAAATAATCATTTATTTTAGTAATTAATTTATTTTAAAGAGTGTCCGTGGAGTTCCTTGCCCTTTTTTCTCCATAGAAACCTACGAACCCTTTGGAATGAGCAACTAGCTTTATCTTTCTGACTGACCGACACCTTGACAATTGGTTTATTTGAAATAGTTTGAGTTTGATTTACGTAAAAAAACCTCAAGAATTCACATATATTACTGAATCCCAATAAAACTGTACAACAAAAGATTCGCTTACAACTTAATTGTTGACTGACAAGCTATAAATCTTAAGACGAGGTCTTAAATTCAGATCAAACCGAGTTTTACGATATTCTGGTTTACATCTCAATTAAATAACCATATCGTTTACACAGGTCTACATTTATATACGGCATTTCATTGTTCTGAGAATTTCAGATAAAAAATAACTAAGGACTTGTAGTAAATCTACTAACTACCGACCCGTTGTAAGCCATATAAGATTACCTATTTTGATACCTTATACGAAATCCACACAAATGTGAAAGTTACTCTGTCCGTCTGTTTGCCTGTTACTTTCTCACGCCTAACTAGCGGCAGAACGGATGAAACTCAAACTCAAAGCATTTATTTAAATTCAACCATATACAGACAGGCAGGATTTCGATGAAATCACACACAACAATTCAGCATACAGGTAAACTACCTGGACATCTTAGGATACTTTTTATCCTGGTAGTACGTTCCCGTGGGATAATTCTTGATCTCTAAAACCGCGTACAAAAGCTAGTAGAATATGTTATCTGTGTTTTCTGTTTTCAATTGTAAACTTCAGAGAGCTGCTTTGTTATCACGCTTTCAAAGTTATGTATTACTAGTTGCGCCCCACGGTATCACCCTCATAAGTCTAGATCCTGTGAAAATATCGGGATAAAAAGTATTCTATGTCCTAACCCAGTTATGGTCTACTCATGTGCCAAATTTCATACAAATTCATTCAGCAAAACAAACAAGCAAACTCACTTTCGCCTTTTTCATAATATTAGTTAGAATTTCGATTTTATTAATTACCCGTTCGTTATTTATCTCAACCGAAGAAAGAAGTATATTAATGCAGCACGAACTAAACCTTTTGCTAGTGACTGGAAGACCCTTAAAAGCAAACACTAGGACAGAAAAGCGGGCACACCGCACAGCTCATTAAGTTAAAGATCCCGCATTCTTCACAGCTCCACAGAGTTTCTCAATTAACACATCTTGCAGATTTATCTCTGTTTACCGAACACGTGATTATAAAGATTTTAATACGAAATATATCGTGGATAATTTACGAGCGTGATTTAATGAGATTTCGTAACAGCTGTTTGCGTTCTGACGGACGAAAAAGTTAGGAGAAATTCGATTTTGTTGCATAATTTCCTAGCAAACGACGGTTCCACGGTATTAACCAAGAATTTAAAGAGTTGGAAATCTCATCGTTACTAAAATGAAATGAAATTGTTTATTTTGTAAATAGGATAATGGAATCACTTTTACACGTCATCATAAAAATTTGCTAGATGAGTTCGGCGTTTCCTATCTGACTACTCTGAGAAGAAAGGCCGAAACAAACTCAGAGGTCACAGTCTCTTTTAAGTCCTTAGTCCCTAAGTCTTTAAATACTCTTGGTCAGGCCATATGAGGACCATGTAGATTAGTGTCTGAAATGGTCTTTTGACGAAAGAACCATACAGATTTGAGTGGACCTGTCCAGTCAATGCAAGCATTTCATTCAGTAATCGTGGAGCTCAACTCAGAGTCTTCTTAGTTTTTTTGTAACGATTTGTTTGAACTACCACCGGGTTTTGGAGGTCAGATAGGTAGTGACTGATAAATACTGTTACCAGCTGCATCTGGTTAGATTGGAAGCCGACCCCGACATAGTTAGAAAATGGCTAGGCAGATGTACACAAACTACCAACGCAACGAAACAAATACAAAGCAACAACTTTTGAAATAAGGTTGAAATCATATTTTATTCATTAGATTTCCTAGTAAATATAAACGTTTCAATATTATTATCAAGTAAAAGATAGTAAAATTCGAACTTACAACCTGATTTGCATTAAAGTATGACGCATAGTTAACCTGTCTACGACATCTGCTACGGCGTAGGCGTCTACGGAATGCCTACGATTACGGGCTACATCAAAGTTCGGTTACGTAGCAGCGTAGCAGTTAGTTTAAACATGTAAATCTATATTTGGAAACAGTTGTTCATAAAAATAGTTTATAGTCACTAGGTCAGAAATACTTTAATGTTTTAGTTTGTGGAATAAATGAGTTTTTTAGACGAAAAGCTTAATTTGGAACTGTAAACCCCGATTTAGATTATATCACGTAAACAAATAAAAATGTCTGTCTCTTCGATACAAGATGAATTCCTTGTTGCGGTTTCTTGCCCCAGTATTTTGGACCCTTAAAGAGCACCTACAGTAAAATTATAAATACTTCAAAATGGCTCTGGATCAAAAGTCAAAAACAAGTAGGTTATTCTTAAACCCTGTTTTTATTTTTGTATGTTACGATTGAGAAAGTAAAAATAGCACATAGATTTATTATTTGCGATTGCTATTTTTCTTCTCCTGTATCGGCACGTGTAAATATGTTAATTAGTGTTGATAAGGTTAACTTTGTTTAAACTACTACTACGAACGATGTTGCCAGCGAAGAAAAATAATAGGAAGAGGTGAAGGCTTTTGGGCAGTCTTTTGTAACTTTTGACGTTCAAAAAGTGCTGATTGCTAATTTAAATTAATAATTTGTGTCAGAGCGTAGGACCTATATATGCATATAGTCCTCCAGACCGAATTTTGGCCATGGCAGCCAATCTCAGCGGAGACTAACCATCTACGCGGGAGATATAGCGTTTATACAACCTTAAATTGGATTACAATAGTATTAAAACAGTGGTAGGACTCACCCTTATCCTTGTCGGCGTCCTTGGTGCGGCTCTGGTCGAAGAAGCCTGTGGTGAGCGCCTTCCGCTTCAGAAGGTAGGCGCGACGCTTTGGCTTCGTCGCTGCCACTGCATTCTCTGCAAAACATACATTAATATGAGGCTTCTGGGTTAAAACATGAATGGCAATTTATTTCGTGAGATAGATAGATAGCAGACGCTTCTACACCTTTTATTCATTTCGGTTCTGCATTCGGCATGTTTCACGCGAAGTGGAACGTCTAAACACAAAATGAATCAAAAGTGAAAAATGAATTCATTAGTAAACCGATACAACGATGTTGAATTTCGGCACTCTGCATCTTTCACCCAAAAGATCTAAAAATTTAATGAGCAGATGAACGTATGTTCTTGCCCATTCTGTTCCATGCGAAAACTACCTTTTGGAAGGGGCGACTAGAATCAATTCAATTTTTTTGTAAATTGTGGCGTTCAAAAGTGCCTATTAAGGCCTATTTGAAATAAATTATTTGACTTTGACTTTGTGTCGAGGAATGAAATAAAAGCTCGCATCGCAAAAAGTCTTAAATCAGCATCAATCATTTTAACGGCAGGTAGGCTACATTAGCAGTCAGTATCATCCATATACTCTCGTTCTTTGTATCAGTCATAAATCAACTGTGGTTACTGAGAGTTAACCCCGCAATGGTGACAACTAAGATAAACTTCATAAACACCAGTTTTCTGATAACATGATATGATGATAACTATTTTTGTATTATATTTATAAACGGAACATCAGTTCTATATGGGTTTTTGAATAAAAGGCTTCATTCAAATAAATATCAAACGAAATAACAATATTAATACAAGAAGGCATTGTAATATCCCATGGGTAGTCAAAGAAATTAATTGTAAACAAAACTGACATCCTACGTCAATTTGCCATTATAGCCATTTCATACAACTTTCAAAAATTTGCTTAACAACTAATTTCCCTGACTATACTTATCCATAACAATGCGTAATCAAAATGTAAATCTTCAAATTAAAGCGAAAGCGTCAGGGTAGCCCGCGAAATTCAAATATTATTACGTTTTTATTATTTATAGAATTATAATCATAAAAACCATCAATACATCATCTCTAAGTCCATATTACCGTATTGAATGACTTTTTCATGAAATCATGACATCTGAGGCCAATTCTAACTTAAGGAGTTGTATTTCTGATACTAACGATTATAATTCTGTAACGCCATATTTGTTACGGTCGCGAATCATATTTTAAATCAACATACTCGTACAACCTCGATCCAATCACCGTCAATGTTTGTCAAAAATAATCTGCACAAATTTGCTCGAGTAAGTAGCCAGCGCCGTTGTGACCGGTTACAAACAGTTGGGTCTAAAACTGTACTATTTAGAAACAGTGTTTTTGCAATGGCTCCAAGGATATATAATGAATTACCAAAATGTATAAGAAGTGAAGAAAATGTCCACAAATTTAAAAGTAATTTGTTTTTGTTCCTAATTGATAAGACGTATTACTCTATTGAAGATTTTTTAAATGACAAATTATGAAACAATTCCTATAATATTATCTTCCTTTGACATGCATGTAAAATTTAATTTAATTGACATTTCTTCATTTTATTGACATTTATTTAACTTAACTTGCTTTTTAATTACTGTTTAATCTCTATTTTTTTTAATACACAAATTACTATTTGTACACCAATTTAATTGGTACAACATAGAGCTTGACTGCAATAATATGTATATTTAAGACCTTTTATGTATACCTATGTTCACAAATAAAGATTGATTGATTGATTGAACCTGTCACTGACCTGCAAATTGCAAAAAACGAAAGAAAAGAATATCGTGGACTAGCTGAGCTCATCCCCCTTAAACATACCCTAATGAAAACATTTCTTCACAGTAGGTCTCATGATATATGTCGGCCACAATATCTCATGTCATAAGCTCAATTATTTAAGATGATGGATTGTTGCGATAGTTCCAATTGTTAGACAGCGGTATTGTCTACATTATTTTAGTCTTGGCTATCGTATCCCCTTTGTAATAATAGAATGGTAATTATAGCCGCTAATCAGCTGATTCCTTTACGTCAATATTGATCAAATACTTTGTGATAGAAGTCGAGACTGCTTCTGCCTGTGTTCTGCACACATCTCAAAAATTGTTTGGTGCACTTTGGAAAGTTTTCTTCAAATCGAGTTTCATCATTGCACGAAAACGTTGTAGGTTATTAAAATACAGAAAATTGCATTGTAGACGGCATGAATATTGTGTAGTAAAATTACAAAATGATGATGACCATCTAAGTAGACATAGTAAAATTATACTATTGTATAGCAATTAGAACTGGCAGTCAGAAACTCTGAAAGTCTGCCAACTCGTCTATCAAAGTTAATTAAATTAAAGACAAAATTATATGGGTGTTTACCAATAAAAAAGTATGGGCATTCATTTGACCCTTG
This sequence comes from Xanthia icteritia, assembly GCA_949128155.2. NCBI lineage: Eukaryota > Metazoa > Arthropoda > Insecta > Lepidoptera > Noctuidae > Xanthia > Xanthia icteritia. Next base: position 23,543,393 of record OX421933.2, read on the forward strand.
ATAGTAAGTAGAGACTCCATAAACGAAAATACAGATGCACTTTCGTACTCATATTGTTTAATTCTTAAATATCCTCCTCAAACTAATTGCTCATTCAAAAATACTCCGAGCAAAATATCGGAACAGAACTAATTAGAACAAACAAGTATAACTCGAGTGGTGTACCCGACACTAGTACGAGTCATGATCCCGACACTTGCTGTGATAGAACTGCAGGTCACAGCGTCCGCACTATGCCAATACCTAACGTTCTAGTAGTATGTAGGTATTGAAAACAAATCTATAGATACCTATACCTATTTGTGGTAGGTATAACGTGTGTAAAAACACCCTTAACGAAGCCGACGGTTAGTTTCGTTCTTCCGGTTATTATGTTTTTTTTCCTGGAAACCTTCTGGTTACGGAGATACTCAAAGTTCCAACATTTTTTTCATGTTTTTTCCCGAAAACATGTTTTATATAATAAAACTTAAACAAGTTTTATATAAAAAAAACTGTAAAAAGTTTTATATAATAAAACTTGTTCCTTTTGATGTCCCATATCTCTAAGGTTATGTGTTTCAAAAATACAGTTTCGAAGATAACATAACACTAGACTCTCGATATGTGTATCTAAGTTTCATTGATAAGTACGAGTAAATCATATTCATTCAAACCAATCGTTCATATTTAAAGTCAAGAAAATGAACGTTGTCATATTTCACGTAAGTGTGTTTTTCATGAATAATCGTGACTTTGGCGTATTATTCTGGATGAAAAATGAAAACCAAAAACAAATAATTGAAAAATAATTAATATGCCAGTTGATTCTTTGACATAAAGTTTAGTAAAAAGTCTTTATTACTAGAAGAATGGGTATAGTAAATCTCCTTAAAACTATTTTTCTTATAAGTAATATGCACTTAGGTGTCAAAGGAGTGCTTTGTCACTCGTACTAGGATTACCCTGTATCACGAATGCCATCATCTTCCTCCAGACCAACTAGGATAGTTCTTTATACTTACAATTCAATTTTGAATAAATTCTAAACAAAAATACAGTTAACTTATATTTGTTTAAGTAAATTGTATTTTTGTTTAAACAAGGATATACACAAAAAGAGTACGTGTATGATGTGGTGTGTGTATACAATGTATTGTAGTGGGTGTGTGTGTGTGTGTGGGTGTGTGTGTGTCCTATAGGCGTTATTAGAGTCGCAGCAATGCGCCTGAATTGTATACGTCTCTGGTTGAGGTTGGCTTTTTTGCGAAAGGGAGAGTGTTACGAATAACGTTTTGTCTTGGTTAAGTGTTAAAAGATTGCCAGATAGCCAATTCATAACAATTCTGAAGGCGTCTTCCGCATAAACTTTAGCCTGCTCCCGGTTTGAACCATCAATGAGCAGTGCTGTGTCATCGGCATATTACAAGATTTTAGTATGAGGCAGGGCTTACGTGCATAAATTATTAATGAAAATGAAGAACAACGTTGGACCAAGCACGCTGCCCTGCGACACACCGTAACTGACAAACTGCTCATTACTGACAAGAGTACCAATCTTAACAGACTGACTTCGATCCGCTAGATAGTTACGAAAAATGTCAAGACTAATTCCTCTTATCCCTATGGATTCTAGTCTATCGACAAGGATGGGTACCAAGACAGTGTCAAAGGCCTTAGACAAATCAAGAAATAAGCCGATGCCTTTTGTTGACATGATCTAGTGTCCTACTGATATGCTCTGACAGATCAATAATTGCATCTTCAGTTGACCTACCACGTCTGAATGCAAATTGATTTTGTGCTAGAACTCTGTTTGTATTCAGGAAGTTAACCAGACGTGCGTTGAGTGCTTTCACTATAACTTTAGAAATTATGGTAAATATGGACACTGCCTTTGCCCAATATTGAAGATAGGATGCACAAGAACTCTTTTAAATACCCTAGGAAATTGGCCATGCAAAAAGCACAAATTAATAACATTATCATTTTAGAAATTGGCTGAGATTCTGTCCCATCCTATGGCACAATCGTTACGAAGTTCCATGATGATTGTCTCAACCATCTCATCTAGAAGTGCCATTGAGGTACTTGTAAAATTTAGATCCTGGCTGTTCTTTGTCTGGGGAAGGGGAATTTGTGCGGAACTTAAATTACCTTAATTTTGCTTACGCATGATAGAGACAGCTAGATTTTTCCCTATGCTAACAAAGAAGTCATTAACTGTATTTATAGAAGAGGTTGGATCATCTGAAATGTTCAGAAGTTCGTCAGATGTAGATTTTTTTGATTAATCTGGGCAATACTCTTGGTTCATTAACAGAGTTATGAGTTAACTTTAAATACTTCCAAGATCCCTGTACTGTGGAATGCTGTAAGCACAATGTTTTGCGTACGTTATATTGCGCACTACCGTTAAAAGCGAATTTTCACACCAAAACTAAAAGTCGTTTCCCAGCAATTATTTTTGCTCAAAGTTACTTAGTTTGATGTACAGAATGCGTAGATGACGGCTTCATGAACAGTGTTTTTTACATCCTGGTAAATGTGAGAAAGGGTGTTGTCTAAACAAACCAAATGATGGCGAAGAAAATTAATATTTTGTGGGAAAAAAATACGATGCATTATGGATTTATTGTTTTACAGGAAGTATCTTAAGCGGTTGTGGTTTCGAAAAACCTGAAAAGGATCCAGGGAGGTAGGGCTTGGAAGAAGTAGACAAACAACAAGAAAAATGTCTCAATACATAAAAAATGTCATCACAAACAAAACCGCGGCACTCACTAGTGAAGTCATAAAATTTACACGTGCACACAACAACGGATTAGAGGAATTCCAACTACGCCAGGAATATAAGTTCCATTAAAATAATACGCACTAGTGCTGGCCCGTGACCACGCTTATGTCATACAAAAATAAAAACAAAGAAAATGTTTAGTATCAGAAAATCTATCAAAAACAATGGCAAGTGACACATATTTAGGAATTTTTGTTTCCGAAATCTAGTACTCAACTAAGATTTGTATAGTCAGTTATTTAACTTAGTACGTAGAGAACAGCAATGTGGAGGTGGTTTTTGACACCATATTCGAGTTTGCTTATAGATTTAGTTAGGTTAGGTTAATATATTCTAATTTTAATAATTTGTTAGTTAATTAAGTTTATGCAGTGTATATAATTTTATTCTACCCATATCTATGAAAAAAATGGTACCTAGTGTAAATAGTTAGTTGTATGTATAATAATTTACTATTGTATAGGTACATGTATTGCTACTTAAAAAATAAACATCTACGTGACTAAGATTTTTAATTAACTAGCTGCTCCGCACGGTTTCACTCGCATTAGTCTCGATCCTGTGGGAATATCGGGATAAAAAGTACCCTACGTCCTAACCCAGGTCATGGTCTACCCATGTGAAAAATTCCATCCAAATCCCTTTTGCCGTTTTAGCGTGAAAGCATAACAAACAAACAAACGAACAAACAAGCAAACTTACTTCTGCATTTATAATATTATTAAGTTAGGATTACGATATAGTTAGGAACTTAGGATTATTTGAGTTTAATCAAGTATTTAGTCAACAGCCAGTTTTATCATTTCTCTAAATGGTTATAAAAATGTAGATCGTCTATTTATGATACATTTTTATAACATTTTCTCACAAGATATTCATAACTGACATGGCAAAAACTCACTGACACTCGATAAAAACAAAACTCCGATTAAACGATCACTTCGAATCACACCTAAGATTTTCCCGTTATATTGCAAACAGAAATAGAACTAGGTTAACAGTGCTGCCACTAACTACCCCAACTATAAACCCTACTACTAAAAATACCAATTTATTTCTGACGCAGCACAATGATGCAGTTCTAAATGATTCACTGTAGAGTCGCGCGTGTGATCCGAAGTGTCAGACAATGCAGTTTGCTCCGTTGCGCATACCGCGGATATTTGGAGCTATTTATAAAAACACATTAGTGAGCCATCATGTGATTACCTGTTCTAGAGTCGCACGTGGTGTTTTCAGAATGGGTGAACTTTACTTCAGACACATCCAAATATATAAAATATATAGTATTATAATGTGTTATTGATTGAGTGATTATATTTAAATCTATTGTGTTTTATTATTAATTATCTTTTTGCATGCACGTGTTTCTGTGACAAATAAACTTATTTTTCTTTCTTTCTTATTGTTTTTATTGAGTTCAAAGTGTTTCTATGTATGTATCCTTACATTTTGATTATATTACCACTTTATATTCTGATTATGCCTGGAATATCCACAGTGTTTTAACAAAATTATCTAGGGCTCGCAACCGGCGTGCAATGTATGAACTTAAACGAAGCAAAAGGAGTATGTAAGGATCTTAGAAGGTGGCGTCTTGCAGTTTCTGCTTACCCCCTTCGGAAAAAGGCTCAAATTAACGTAAAAGTGACCGCCATAACAAGGTCAACCAGTAGCTTCGTATTTTTATCAAACCCATATTTTGTTTTTAATAATTTTCCATTGGTTAGTTCCTAGACTACAACCAGGTTATATAATATTAATAACACATGCCTGCCTATCCACAAGACGTCCGCGGACATAGCGTATCGTGTGAACTGACAAGGTGGGCAGGGAAGTAAATAACCGGAACGGATGGCGCCCCGCACTAGACTATACCTAGGGTTGAACCAGTTGAATGCATAATATTGTGTAATGTAGCTCAGAGTCTGGATTTATGTATGACTAGCTTCCGCCAACGGCTTCGCCCGCGTGATATCTTTATAAATTATAGTCTATGTTACTCAGTGATAATATAGCATTCTACTGGTGAAAGAATGTTTAAAATCGGTCGAGTAGTTTTTGAGTATACTATTTCATTACAAACGAAAAACAAATTACTTCTTTATAATATCTTGATGTAGACTAATTGCAATGCGCTTACCTATATTACAAGGGACGTAGGTATAACATATCTCGCTTAAAGTGGGTGGATCATGCATCTAGCTCTTTGCAGAATACTGGATACTGGAATTTAAAATGGGATGGTGAATTTTGATTGACCTAGTCTTGTAAGCTTTGGCGGTACCTACAGCAAAAGGAAATTTTGAATGAATGATTCACATAAAAGGATTCAGTATCAATCAAAAAGGTTGAGGATATACTTGAAACACATAATAGGTCTATTAAAAGCAGCTCGATTTAAATAAATTGTATCAGACTGAAAACGTTGAAGAGTAGTGTAGCAGTAGGAGTATTTGAGCACTAAAATTATAAACGTAAATAATTAAGAGCTTTTGGCAGCCCTGCAACCGTCGCCGGCGCCCGCGCGTACTAATATTCTTAATAAAGATTTATTTGACAACAAAAACAAAGACGACACTAAAACACCTTGTGTAATAATATTTAAAGCTAAACTCTTCATGCTTATCGTAAACACTTTAGCTTCAAATGCAAATTGTTTTGCTACTAATTCTTTATTTATGTACCTACTTATAAAAACAGGTAAATTATTGTTTTGTCAATTTTTGTACGTTGTAAACATATTGCTCCTACTACTTATTTAATTTCTTTGACAACCTTTGGTTGACTGATACAAAATACCAAAGGAACAAAAATATGGCATTAATTCCACTGATATACATTTCTACAAAATGTTAATAAGTCTACATTTCATAAAAATAATAATCTTGTAGTAATATAATACGTGTTTTAACTTAATATTTAGTTGGTCTATAAATTATGCGTAGTCATATTTAGTATACATCAAAATGTCTCGTAAAATGATGTAAAAAAATCTTACAGCGTTTTCTCAGAACATATCTAAATGTATGAAAATTCCCAGAAGCTTTCTAAAACTTCAAGGAGAGCAAATGCATTACGTTGAATCAGGTGTTCGTTCATGGAAATTGCTTTTTATCGCATAAATGTGATAATTTTTTAAATGTCGTTTGTGAAATTCATGCCAAAGTCACAAAATTCTTCAGTAAATCTGTTTACTAAGGTGGTTATAGTGAAACTTTAAACGATTTAAAGAAACTACGACACTAGAAACAGAACAAATCGTTGGTAATGATTCGTAACAATGACTTGGATGAAGCAGTGATATCTGGACCAGCGCATTGTAGAGAAGGTCATGGCGTTGTTTCCTGATGAACATTATTTAGTTACACACATTCGCATAAGTTCCTCTTAAAATATTTTATCTATTCGTGCGTAGTTCCAATTTATATTGCGCTTAGTTTTTGTTTTACACCGGAGTTTTGGATTTAAAACTCTGGTCGCCGTATCATATCGCCTTTGAACGGGGCGAAAAAACCGACCCGTGATGGATCGGCGAGACGCCGTACCACCCCGTACCGTACCGAACGGGGGGCGTCCAAGCTAGCGTTCTTGGATCGCGACGCTGATACGAAACGGAGGTACGGTACGGACAAAATAATATATCGGGACATTTAAAAAAAAAAAAAAAAAAGAAAGAAAGAAAATACGTTTATTCTGCACAAACAAAACGCACATTTAAATAAAATAAAAACACAAAATACACAAATACAAAAGTAGCCAAAAGCCTCGTATTCAGCCAATTAAAGACAGAGATTAATATTGTTATACATTTGAGCCTTAACTAGATCATTTTTATAACAATATACCCTTTGACTTCGTTTATAGACGAATGTCTAGATATTCTGACTGTGATAAATAACGGCTATACAAACTTTTTTATCACATTTATCTCTAAAATGTGTGATTGTTCCGAAAACAATCACACAAACAAGACCCTGCTTTAGTTAAAATTACTGCATTTTTCAAACCAAAAATCAACACTCTCTGCCCTGTACCCTAATTACGTAATACACGATCAATCGGAATTTGAATCGTTTTGAAACAAATTGCTAATCCATTGCTTCATAATTTCGGAAAAAAAATCTGCTTTTCAACGTGAATTGCGTTATGAATGAACTGTCAAAATGAAACAAATTTGTCGTAATCGTTTACGAAATTGTGTAACTGGTCATAGATCAAAACAAAACCACGCCCAGGTACCAAACTAGTGATGTGACACTAAAATTTATGAAACCGATATTAATCAAAGATATTTTTGTAACCACCTCGCGTAAGAAATAATTAATAGTGCTGGAAATTATTTACAACATTGTGTATAAAATAGTGTTCATCTACCCACAGAATGGCATCAAAAATAATTAGGTACGACCACTGCTACTTTTGAAGCGACCACAAATAAATGTTGTGGTGACAATTTGCAGTATGAAAAGATAATTAGTTACATTTATTATTATTTTTTGTATTTCGTTAATTACTTTCTTGTAATGTAGTTTTTTTAAGTGTCACTTTTAATGGAAGGTAAAAAGTAGCTTATCGTACGGTGCATTGACTTAGAAAGTAGCAAAATCCTGTTCACTTTAATTAATTTAATTGGTCCTACGGTAGAAGGTGCAAATGACACAATTTTGGTCGAGTTTTTATTTTAGTAATTGCTGATTTATATTATACCAAAATATTATAAGCAAAAATATTTGATCTTGATAACTCATAACAGTTACTTACGCGGATCACGCCCACTTTAATTTATGGTCTTTTTCTAAAGTTAGTTGTGACTAACTTTAGAAATAGTTGTGACCCTGTGAATGTGTTATCCCTGAATGTATTTTATGATTGTTGAGTTGAAATTAAATTATTGTCGCTGGCAATCCGTCTGATTTTCCAATTAGTCCTTTCTGGTATCAATGGTTTAGTTTTAGGGCTATTCTCAGCTACATATCGAAACTGATACACTACATTCCTGGTTCCAAAATACCGCATTTTTCCCTCACTAGCCAACACGGCAATTAACAGCGATAATTGTATTTAGATCTTTGTTTAACAGTTTTTGGAGTGGACATTGAAGGTTACTCGTATCACGTGTCAACAACATTTTTTTATTGATGGGCACACCAATGAACGGTGTCTGCAGAGCGAGACAACGCCATCTGAAAACAGTGAGCTAGAAAGAGAGGAGACATTTCTGAGTTGTCAGAAGTGTCACTGAATAATCTACCTGCGTAATAAAGTTATCGTGAGTGTCGAAAGAAATCGTTAGTCTGTCTGTCACAGAGTTATAACTCGCGACCGATTGAAGGCAGATGTCAAATGGTAGCGTCAGTTTGGAATGGAACAAAATAGTGTTATGTGCAAACTTCTCGTTTAATTACAGATGAATTGGTGATTTGTTGGTGATTTGATTAGTATATTTTAATTTTAATATTAATTTTATTTAAATTATGAAACTATTTTTAGTATTTTTATATTATTGCTAACTGCTAAATGTGTACTACTGCATGCTATATGTATAACCAAAATGCAAAACCTGAATATTTGCACGGCTGAATTGCCGAATATAGTGAAACCCATAGATCTTAAGAACTCATATTAGTTACCTATATTCTTGCAAATAAAATATATAATTCATATAGTTTGACTGTTTTGTGGTGTCTAGTACTTTATGGCTTTAGTACTGTCAAAGAGGCTAAAGAAGCTACCGATAAAATATACGATTCTAGCTTGCAATCTGTTTGGTAATTACATTAGAAACATTCAGAATTACGCGATTTTGACCGAAACACTGTTGTAGAACGTGTGACTGAAATTTCATTTGCCCACTCTTCTATCATTGTACGCCAAAGTGGATAAAACTGATTGGTGAGTAGGAACAGAATTTATTGTTTTTCTATAGGTAGAGGAACAATCAATTTTGTCCCAAAAACGGCGACATCTGCCAGAAATTTAGGTAGAAGGAAAATTCTAGAAACCAGATATCTTTCATAGTGGGTGGTTCATAAAATAGATCAATCAGAAAACTCTACGCGCCATCTCAAAATTATTGTTTAAATTATTCTCAGTTGACGTGGCTCATTTGAAACCTTTGAATGTAATAACACTTACGTAAATAAATATACATAACTAACAGTAAATTGTCCGGAAAGACGTTTTCATAGAAATGGAAAGTAAATTGTGAAATTGTAATTATATCCGAAGATTACGTAATTTCTATATTTTTGCAGATGTTTTTTTATCATTCATTTTCATAGTAGTACTTATCGCTGAACTTGGTATCGCTGGGTAAGGCCTAAATTTAAGTTTAAAGTTCCCACATCATCATCAGCTGTAGAGCCTTTTTCTCACAATGTTTGGGTAAATCACTTTTGTATACAAGATCCAAACGAAACATTAATCCACGCTTTTCATCTTATCACATCGAGATTTTTAAAATTTAATGTATGCGAATATTAATGTATTATACACATAAACCTTTCGGAATAAATTCCCTAAATAATGGTGAAAACCACTGCTTCCATAATCTAGCCTGTAGGTTTTATACGTTTTGAGTATTGAACCGAGACCCCAATCTAGCTAACAACTTGAATCATCAGACACAGTTATCCTCAACGAAAACTGATAAATATAGTCAAATTCGTCATAACCAGTCGAACGTCTACAGAATCCACTACAATAATACAATCATAGCGCTCACTCCGAGCTGTCGGTTGTATAAAAAGAATGATTTATTTCGGCCGTCATCTCATCTGGGGATCTTATTAATAGATTTATTGACTGCTTATCATTCTTGCGGGCTGAGAGAAATTCGCGTTGCTATGGCAACGGTTTTTGAGTTACACGTGGTGTTGTGGGCAGTCAAGGACAACATGCTCACATAATAAAGAAACTACCACTCCCTGTGTTTGTATGTGCGCTTATAACTCGTAAACCACTTTCCGATTTGCGTGATGTTTCTTCAGTAGTACTTTAAGGTTTTTTATGTTGTTATGTACGTGAAATAATGATGAAGAAAATAGTTAATCAAGTTAAAATAGACACGTGAAGCACACTCCATTTGTGTTCTGTAAGCTCCTGCATATAGGTATGATTCGGAATAACGGTGTACGCGGTAGTGCTGCCGCAACAGTGCTGTCTCGTGCAGCGTTTTTCGGAATCAAACCTTGTTATAGGTCATCTTCAAAGGCAACATTATTTTCATTAAAAAAAAATGTATTGCTCATTGAGATTGCAGTTTCCGAAACTAGCAAAATTGGTAGGGTTTCTCCGGACTCAGGCTCTATGGAGCCTCCTTGAGTTACCCACAATAAATAGGCAGTCATGAAGACTCTTTTATTGCATTTGCATCTTAACGACACAAATACCACATTGCCCCATATTCTTATTTACCCAACAAAACTTAGGTACTTCTTACTGACTCACATTCTTAACTTAACGACAACCCACATGCCTTAAGTTCACGAGAGCATTCCTTCAGTGACACATGGACGTACAGATACTGCGCGCGAGATTCCTGAACTAAATATAGCTTAACCTGGTTGTAAGTGATCGCGGATTGGCAGCTACGTATGCGTACGTAATACCCGATGCGTTTGCGCCGGTGACGACTGAAGAACGATTGATTGGAGGTATGTACTGTTGGTCAACGGATGTATGTGTCTTATTGGTGGAGATGAAATGTGTGTGGTGATTTTGATGTTTGTAATTGCTTTCATGGTTTTGGGGGAATTTATGAATTAATTTTTGCTTTTCATAATACAGACATAGCATAACACGTCTGTATTGTATTCGCTTAGTAATGCAGTGAATGTTAAAAGGTATCAATGACTGACGACGAGGTTTAGAACGATAGTTAAGTTTTGGAGGAGGATGAATAGGTACTTGAAAAATTTCTTGTCTTTCTTCTTGAATGTTTTTTTACATTAAGATTTTTGAATGAACCATTAATGACAATTGGCTATATTCAAGTTTAGTTCAGATTTAACTGAATATTATAAACATAATTTCTTAAAGATAACTTTAAGCTTAGGACTAGTGTAACTAAAAGTTAGTTAAGAAGGTAATCGAAAGAAATGTCCCAACTGTAATTCAGAAACACCACCGAGACAGAAAGCATCCAGGTAATTAATCTAAAAATAAAACACATTAAAATAGAATCACAAAATACGAGTTGTATACGAAACAGCAGACGGCCAAGATTATTTCGCAACAACAATTATTTGTAATAATTTATCTCGTGCACGCACGAACAATAAAATCACATAAATACCTACCTATCCACAGCTATTTTTGGATTAGGTACCAAGTCCCACGTCACCTTTCAAAAACTAATCATAATTTCTTAAAATATCTGTCTTAACGAGAAACAATTGCACACATTTCATGAAAAAGCAACAATCAAACAGACGTTTATTAGTAAGATTTAAATATCTTGAAACAACTGAAGATTGTGAAGTAAAAAAATAACAAAAGAGGTTAAGGCTCTGTGCAAACTAGATGCTTTAGTATCTTGTGTTTGCTACAAGCTACACGAGACATGCGGCAACAATACAAAATGGACCACGTATGAAATGCTAACTAATCAAAATTAAATGGATTCGAAGCGAAGGTCCGTTCGTAGCATCGAGTTCTTTTAGAAGTCGGTTTAAAAGCGTTCGGAGTTTTCTTTGAAAGAAAAAGGGTGATCCTGGCATCTTCGACAGGCATCGACTTAGACAGTAGCTTATGTCGTTTGGGCGATCTATCCCGATGAAGAAGAAGACCTGCCATGTTTCATGAGCCACCGAGATTCTGTTGGTGACTTATGAAAGCAACCAGCAACTGTTTGAGTTACAAAAAGTATTCCACCTTACTCTTACTACTATGACAATACTCGCGACAGTGATTTAAGTCCCACCTACACTTACATTCCTAATCAAAAATAATCTAACAAAGAGACCATGTGATAGCTCGTAAGAGGTAATTTACTCGAGCTGCCAAGTACAGTGCTGAACACAAGTTATTTATTTATTAGGGACTCGTACATCAACAGCAGTACATACAAAGAATTAACAATACACGGCATTCACCATAAAGACAACAACGTAATTATCTAAGGAAACATGAAATTACAACATGCGATTAGAATGCAATATAAAATGGATATCATTGAGTTAGTAAGTATAATATAGGACTTTCTTAATGATGAGGAAAAGTATTTTAATTGTCATCTTTGGTGTTCTGCCAACTGTTGTTGACGGGTCAAGATGACGTTTAATCGAAGTTTTCTTGTTATTAAACTTTGTTAATTTGCGTATACAATGTTAGGTATTTCAGCACGCTCAAGAGCTGAATATCAAAATGAGCTGTCAAAATATAACTGTTATCTTAATTTCTTAATTTTCTCCGGGTCGAGTATATCTTATAGTTCTTACGAAGGGTATTGAAAGTTAAGAAATGTACGAATTATGACGATATGAAGACCAAATTCCAGCATAATAAAGTATACAAAACATAGTACATAGGTAGGTATAATCAAAAAGTTATTTTCAACCACAAAATAAACTTGAAATTAACATGTCCGTTATCGACCACCAAATAACCAGAAAAATATATCCCACAAATTGTGAAAAAGCGTTCCCGTCACAACAAGTTAAAATATCGTTTCTCCCTTCGAATATTTAATACTAAAATACTTTACACTTCATTATAACTATCACGGTTCTCGATTGTCATTCTCAAAAAACATGGACGCATAAATAAAACAATTTAATTTCAATATAAGCGTACACATGTATATCAACACGCTGTATAATGTCCCGCCGTGACGTGAGAGCGCGTCACGTTTGCGTAACGGCGCCCGCGCATACGTCTACAACGTATTTGTAGCCAACAGATCATAAAGAAGTACCACTTTGAAGAAAGCGTGTTTTAGAACAAGCGCAGACTAAAATGGAGACGTTATCAATGGAATTAAGAAAATAAAACCTACCATAGGGTTTTTCAGTATTAAATTAGCAATCAATGGAAGCTTTCACTCATCAGAGGGATATCCTTACAGTAGCATGGATCATAAATGGGAACACGTTCGTAGCAACCACATTCTTCATTGAGCAAGATGTGAAGTGTAACAACCATTATTGTTCTCTTGCGGAAAAGGGGTGCTGCTATTCGCCCTGTATAGGTCCATCTCTCACTCCTCTCTCTCTCTCTTGAATTAAAACAACGATGACCGTAATCACGTCATAAAATGGCCCTTTAGTATTATGACGTTTAATGTCATTATGATTACAGTACTAGAGAGAGATGGAGCTATACATGACCGATAGCACCATCCCTATTTCACCGGACTGAAATCATGATGGCATTAATTAATACTTCATAATACGGCCTCTGTAGTTCGAAAAAGCAAGCTACGAATTTCGTAGATCTTCGTAGAACTTCGTAGCACTAGTAGACCCCATACTCCGCTATCACAACTTAACCTTCTGTCCCTTTCTTGCCATTTACGTATTTGTTAGCCGGCCATTTTGAGAATAGCACATGTCTTGTACGAGTATGTGTCAGATATTAATAGCCGGGACTGGGTCACCTGTAGCGGCACTTCAATATTTACAGGTGCTCGTCATACTTGCACGTAGGACTGGCAGCACCGAGTGTGTGATGGGAGCAGGGTTTTATAAAGATAAGCTATAAGTTTGTGGTCGTTAGATTAAATGACTGGTCTGCAATAAAATTTGAGGACCAAATTGCAATAAAAAAGATAAAAAAACACTTTTTTTTAAATCTAATATAGTTCCTTACTCTTGTTTCATGTTTATTGTGGATATGTATATATATATATTTATATAATATAGATAAGTATATGCTTTATGTATTGTTGTATTTAGTGTTTATGTAAATGGTACACCTGCACCTGCAGTATTATCTCTCCTTCTCCCTTTAATCGTTGTGAACCCTACAAATATAAAATTTCTACATTAATATCTGTAATTTTTATGGCGTACATAATGAAGAGTATTCTGTTCTATTTTAGATGGAGAGAAAAACGAGAACAACTTTTAATTTCGCCGTCTAGTCGTTTTGCAACTTTTATGTACCTATACGACTTTTAAGCTATTAGAATTCGTTTATCACTATGCATTGATAGAACCACTGCCTTCTGAAAGTAAGTAAACCGGAAAATACTGTTGTCTGAAGTTGACACTGTTTCCACTACAGGTATTCCCATGACTATCAGAATTAATAATAAGCACGTGATGGTCTCGATGACAAAGAGTGTTCTTTGCAACACTTTAATAATTATCTCCGAACATGATTCTGCTTTCTAATGCTTATCCCCTAATCTATAACACTTATAATAATCGCCACGATACGTGTAGACACCCGCACGATCAACAAACAAAACGACTGGCATTCGACCAAGTTTCGCAATAGTCGCCACGCTCACCACTCCCGACACTCAAAACAGTTAATCTTAACTCATATCCCAGAATTTTAGGAGGGGAATACAATATCAGAAAGGGAAATTATTCGGATAGCTTCAGCATAAACATAATCCATACTTTAATGAGTATTATAAATGAGAAAGTAACTCTGTTTGTCTATCTGTTACCTTTTCACGCCTTAACGGCTGAACGAATTTGGGTAAAGAATAAATCTGACCTGGGTATATTTTTTATCCCAGTAGTACGTTCCCGTGAGATAATTTCTGACCTCCACGCGGGCGAAGCTGTTCTCTGAATGTTGCTGCTGAGCTGGGACACAGGACTCTTCTCTGTGAGTGGGCTTTCGGTTTCACACGATTGAATGAATCTGTGAGGTTAAACTGCACTTGTCGCAGTAATTTAGTAAATGGGTGAACGTTCTTTACGGTATGGCAGCATCGGGCTAGTTTGTCAGATAAAGATTGACATTTTTTGTAGGTATTGAGGACCCGAAAGTCTGACAAATTGGTAATTTAGTCAAATATAGTCACTTCTAAAAAATACATTACAAAAAACCGATAATAGTGCACGTCTGGCTAGAGAACCAACACTAATAATTTGGAAACATGGCTGGGCCACCTAGCTACCAGCACCTCAACAATTTCGCAGTCAATGTACCCATTATCTAACTCAGAAACACATCAATTTCTTAACAGCCAACTAGAGACTGTTACTCAGCTCCTAAACACCTTCGAAACCCATTTATCACCTCGTAAACAGGTGCGAAGGGATTTACTGAAAAATCACTTTCTAACCACCCTTTGAACTTCTGATATCTTTTGAAGATCGCCCAAGACTTTATATGACAGCCTGACAGGTAAGAATTAGTTTTAGTTGGCTTCGGCATGGTTTCATAATGTTTGTTTATGATGTGTTTTATATAGGAGATTATTTAAATAAAAACCGGCCAAGTGTGTGTCGGACCACGCCCAGTGAAGGGTTCCGTAGTTGGGACGATTTTATCTCAAGAACAAAGTTAACATTGTAGTAGAACATGTTCTCTCATACATTCCAACTGCAAATGTAAGTTGGTCGACTGTTACTCGATAACTTGTAAAGCCTACAAGCCTAAATATTTACTACCGCCGTAATTTTTTCACATATCCAAAAACAACCGACTAGCTGGCAGGGGGAGGGGGGGGGAGGTTGGCATTTGACCCCAACAAAAACTTTGCGCAAAATATTTCGCAAAAATCCCTGAATCGAAAAATGGTTTTAACAGACCCGCAATATTTTTGAACGGCCTATCCAACAATATATTTCTTTTGACATTGTTTTGCCAATTTGTCGGCGTGATTAATATGTATTATTAATTTATTACTCATGCTAAATTACAGCTTTCTAGTACTAACAGTCTCTGAGCTAAGCCGCGGAAAGACAGACAGACGGACTTGGCGAAACTATAAGGGTTCCTAGTTGATTACGGAACCCTAAAAATGATATAGTTTTATAGACATGACGGATAGTTATTAAAATTAACCCCATCATTTATGATGAGCTGGGCCTATTTGGCGCAGCCGTGAATACTGATTCAAAGTTGTTTCTGTTTTTTGTTATTATGTGAATATAGAGTGCTCTAACATGGTTCAAAAAAAAAAAAAAACTACTGAAATTTAACTGAACACAGAAGAGATTATAGTGCTACAACATAAGTTTTCAAGCTCAATTGATGTGTGTTTATAACATACACAACAACATATACAAACGAGTATAAGTTATTAATAAACTAAAACTCACCCTCCGGTATCTTGATAGCAGTTCCAAGGTTGATCTGCTGCAACCTGGCGATCGCGGCCTGCTGCAGCGCTCTCCGTTCCACCTCGCTGAGGGTCAGCAGGGAGGTGTCCGTCAAGCGCACGCACCGCCCACTGCCGTCTGCCCAGCAACAGCTGCCCTGCACATAACGCGTGACGTCATCATACCACACACAGGGAATCTTGCTGGATTTGGAGTAGCACAGAGTCATATACGTAGATCAACACACAAGCAACATGCAACGCATACGAACTAGCACTGTCACACTGTGGATAGACATTGAGATAATGACTTTGAGTGATCTCAAAGATGATGAAAGATGAGAAAAAGCCAAGCCTAGGAGAGGGACGGAGGCAGTTCGTATAAGCCAAATCAATCACGTTTGATAGATTCCATTTAAGTTTGCTCATAGCATGCTTTAAATTTTCACTACTTATCATGGAATGGTAAAGAAAACTGTCATAATCATCATGCTTGGCAAACGGCTTGGTATTTGTTTGTTGTAATTATCAAAGATTTTAGAACCTATTTATGTACGGGTGTACCTTTTTTTTCTTTGTTCCTCTCAAACAGAGCACCTGCGATCTAATATCTTCACCACCCTTGGTTGACTGGTAGAGAATGCCTAAGGCATTAAGTCCGCCTTTGTACCTTTTTGAATTTTAAATAAATAAAACACTCCTGCCCATACACAGATTTTTGTTCAGGGCGGGCTTAAAGGACACTATGGGAGTTAGATAAAGGATAAGGAGAAAAATTCGGAGTTGACGGCCATCCTTCAATAATTGAAGAGGCACTTAAAGAAAAAAAAACCAGCGCTGGGGCTCTGTCTCGCATAGGGTCCAGCATTATGCTGAGCGATGGCCGTTTTGCGTGGATGTGACGCATATTTTCCCCCAACATGTTATTCTCGTGTTTTTTTTCTTTGCGTCATATTTACCGCAAATAAACGTATTTTCTTTTTTCTTTCAAAGAATAAGAAATGATTTAGTATCAGGAAAAGCATTTCCAAGAAGTCTTGCCTAAAAAGCCTCAAGGTCAAACCAAGCGTCCTACTACAACTAGACCCGACAAAATACATATAAAAGTAACAAATAGGAGTAAAGAACCCGTAAAGTGTTATCTCAATGAATAGTACCACGTTAATGTCACAAATATACGCAGTAAATTATCAACAGGTGTACATATGCCCGTATACATGAAGTTTTTATAGATACACACGCTTTTATATCAAGAAGTGTTTACGATATCTGAGTGGTTTTTCAGACTGGTTATAGCGGAATAACTGTCTAACTTGGCACTTTATACCCTAGCAAGCTGTGGACTGCGACATGCTGATGAAAACATACAAACTGATATGTCTGAAAACTATTATAAGCCTGTCTTTGCGCTGCAGAGATGAAGACAGATAATTTACTATTATCTAGGCAAATACTTATATTATATCTGACGACAGAAATACATAGCCTACTTCACGATAAGTTCGTGTCTTGCGTCTGTAGACGGGCAAGTGGTAGAGGGACAGGATAGTACAAAGGCGCATATTACGCTAATATTCTAAGGTAAAGTAACATTACAACATAACATGAATATGGTGAAGACATAAGCATATTCAGCCTACTTCCCACTGCTGGGACACAGGCGTCCTCTCTGTGAGAGGGAGTGGGCCATAACCCACCACGTGGGCCCAATACGGGTTGGTGGATGTCACATGAATTCTTCACTTCGAATTTTTTGTTCTAGGACATGCCGCGCGGTTTCCTCATGATGTTTTCCTTCACCGTTTTGTGGCATAAATAGTATGACAGGTTTTAAATCCAAAGCTCAAAATTCACAAACAGAAGGCCGGAAAAACAAAATCTACAGGAAATTAAACAAAATCATAGCAAACATGCAACTACCTATACATTAAATGAGTCATTCTGCGCAGTACAATGTGCTAAATTATTTTAAAAGAAGGAAATCTAATTTTACACAAGGAAGTTGACGAATAGAAGTATTTTATCATAGCCTTGTTAGAGGTCATTAAAATGAATACAAATAAACAGAATATTCAATGCAGCAGATGTTAAGAACAGACCAATGTGGGTCACTTGTCAAAATTAGCAACACAATCGGAGAACAACAGGAAAAACCGAATAAATAGCAGAAAAAGATTCACACGTTTTCAAGGCAAAACAGAGAAATGTTTTGTCAAAGAGAATCTTGTTTTAATATCACACTTTCAAACCAAGGTCACAATTAGGTGGAAACATAAAAATATAAGCACAAGAAAACAAGCGTATAAAATTAAATAATGTTATACAGGATATGTTTATACATCTAACAGATACATGTTAAAACTCATAATTTAGATTCATAATAATGAAAATGACGAGTTTTCTCATTCAAAATGAAATATATTTATACCTAGTTAATTATAATTCATTTTACACAGGAATTAGTGTGTACGTATTTACCTACACAGTAATTTCTGTTCACATCTTCGCTCGTGTGAAATATTTTTTATTACGTAAGAAATTAAAAAGTATCAAGCATCAAAGGCTAAAGAAAACTCATAAGCCACTCTCTGCCAAACATTGTGCAATATTATCAAGATTAGGTGGTAGTATTGATGAAACAGTTCTATAAAGAAACACAAAAGTCCTTTAAAAATAACGTTATTATAGCCATAAACAATCAAGTTCATGAACAATAATAAAGTTCATGAATTGAAAAGCATCAAATCCTACTATATATACCTACAGAGTTATTGGTCATAGCTCGGCAACCCATTAAGGGGATGTAAGAGAGGTCATTTACAACCAAAAAACCTTTTGACTCCTATGCAAACGCAACAATTTTCGAGTGATTTGACATTTTATATTTTTATCTAATTCATTTTAAATATAAAACGTCAAATTACTCGAAAGGGTTGACATTGGAATAGGGGTCATTTGGTTGCAAATGACCTCTCCTACATCCCCTTAACGGATTGCCGACATATTACCAATAACCCTGTATAACCCAATAATATTATATATCCTACATTGCCTACTATAATTATAATATTATAAATGTGAAAGTGTTTTATGTTTGTATGTTTGTTACTCAATCACGCAAAAAAGGGATGAACTGATTTGAATGAAATTTTATCCTGGTAGTACCTATGTTTCAGTGAGATAATTTCTGACTTCAACGCGGGCAAAAGCTAGTTGAATAATAAAAGAAGAAAGAGAGAAAAAGCATTAAATGAAAACTTAAAGCAGCTTGCAGGCAAGTAGCTTGTATGCACTAGGTAGTAATATTAAATAGTTCAAGCATGACCAAAAATACTATGGGTTGTATGAAACATGATATGGTTATAAGGGGGTGAATACCGAGAAAATGGATATAGATGAAAAGGACGAACAAGCTACGCCGACCACAAACAAATATCAAAACCGAAAAAGTTGTAGGACTACGGAACAAAATTAAGAAAAGATAGATGAGCTGTCTGAGGCTGGTATGGCAAAAGGAAATGTATAGAGCATTTACACCAACCTCAAGTAACAAGGTTAGGCAAAAGATTACCAACAAATTACCTCTTACACACGACCCAATATTACAGTGATAAACGACAAGTTTATCCGTCCGTCTGTCACTGGCTCGATATTAAAGAGAAGCGGATAGTGAGTCAGGCAGCGCTAATAAATGTGTTGTGTCTCATATACGCCTACGATACTCTTTGATAGTTCGCTTTTAAACGCCCAGCGGACTTGGACACGGCGTGTGTGTATATTATTTGTTATATTATGTAATTTCAATGTTGAGATGGGTGTGAAAGACGGACTGTATATCAAGATTGCAGTGCATCTAGATTTAAGAGGAGAGGTGTTGATGGATGAAGTACGTCTGGCTTGCAATGAAAATGCAGAGTCGAAATTAGAATTTGGTTTTTATGCAGATGAAAACAGTACAACTATTTATTGGCATTGAGGTTTCAAGAAGACAACTGCAACTTTTTCTAGTACATAATATTGATGCAAACCACCGTGTAGTGTTGTTGCTAATAAGATTCAATGCTTTTCAGATATTTGAATGCCCTATAATTATTCTTAATGCACAGATCATTACTTTACTTAATTTCAAAGAATTTTAATTCTAACTCAATCTAAAAGTCATAAGGGATCTTCATCACTTCTTATTTAATGGCTTGTATATTTTCAGTAACCATAAACTTAAGGCAGAAACCATTATCATCTAGCCTCTTTACCATATAACTAGTTGCCGTGCGCGAGCCTATAACCTTTTTCAAGAAATGGGCTATCCAACACCAAAATAATTTTTCAAATCCGACTGGCTGTTCCGCAGATTACCCCCTACATACAACCTTAAAAACAAAAAAATCTTCCCTCTTTATAATATTAAGTTAGTATAGATACGCTGCAAATTTTACATGGTGTCATCCATTGACTGACGCTGATACTACTACTACAAATGTCTTCTCTCGATCATTTTTATTTTATTTAAATCAACTACACACATTAGACTAGTTGAAGGTCAATGTTCTGTAATGATTATTTTACTGCTAATAGTGTACACAGATGAGTAACCGCAGGTTGTGGTTCATTAAACGTCAAATGACGGAGACTAAACAAGAGCTACAGAAATATTACTGATTGATGACAAAAATAACTCAAATGACTAACGAAATTCAGAAATAAATAGAAAAACGAATGCACCATGTGATTCAGTACCAGGGAAGCATAAAAACTGACAGGTGGGTTTTTTAACTTGCCTGGCATCAGATCTACGATGACTTAGCCTGCATTAAATTCGCTCAGCCAAAGTGTACAAATAGTGAACCAAAAGGTTTTCAGTATAAATGTATTGGGATAAATATAAAAGGTTATTTCTGTATGTGTAAATATATTCGTGTATATTTAGAATGACACGAGTTATCTGAATTTCAAGCGTTTCAACACAGGTGCATCGGCACCTCTCATCGGTTTGTAACCCCAATATAAACGTGAATTTATATGAAAGCATGTCCGAAAATAACGAGCAAATACAAATAACATCAAAAATAAAGATATATAAGGATTTTTACGATTTTTTGACGTAATTTAAAATAATAATAATAATATGTACAAGTAACTCAGGACATGTTACCCCCTTATTGCTACGACACTTTGTGCTAGCGAGCGTTTTGTGGGGCCCATTATTGAGTGTGCAAGTCACCCCCTGCCATTTTATCCGTGTACATATAAAACACTGATCAGGCAGGGGCCATAGTCCTTCCATCGTCAGGTCACCAGTCAACTTTAGCCACCCAAACCCATAGTCCAATATCTTTGTTTCCATAAACTGCAGTACTCCTACACCAACCGGGGGTTGTCCTTGGCTGCACTTGCATAGTGCGAACAGGGATAATCGTTGGTTGGTGCCTCATTCCATTAAAAACGTCTAATGGGCCTCTGCGAGTTGGTTTCGGCCCCTCGTACGCCTTCCAAAGGTCCGGGACCTCAGGGTCCCGAGAAATATCAAGAGACGAAAAAATAATATGTACTAGTATCAAAAAATTCGTCCGCATCGCTGTCAACAGGAAAAGTGCCCAAAAGGCTGGCAGCATTGCCACGTTAGATGGCAATGCTGATTCTTTGGTCAAAAAATACGCCAGCTCTGGTCACGTGAAGAGGCGACCAACCGCTTGGCGATGTCTTGAAAAACTAAGTGGGCACTCGGACCCCACGGCCCTAGTGTTTCAACCCCAAACGGCTCGAACATATAAGTCCCAAATAAGATTGGAGTATTTGAGCCGTTTGAGGTTTTCCGCGCCTGCAGCAGCAGCTGATAGCCGATATTATTATTATTATTTTTATGACATTGATACAAAAAGAGCCAGAGAAACGATTGTCACACATAAGGATATTGCAGTAGAGAGAATTAAGAATAGACAGAATCTGTTTACCCTCATCAAAGAAGGAAATTTCCAAATTGATCCTCATGAAAAAGTAAAAGCATCCACTCATACTCTCGAAGCATACATACTTGAAGAACTCAAGCCTACGCGTCTCGTTGAAACCGAACGTCGACGCGACTGGAGAGTGCATTACAGACGCAATTTATGATCCTCCACAAATTACTAGTGTAGTAGGTAAGTAATTTGGTATGCAGCTTCGCGAATCATGTGATACTCGTTGATAGACTGGTAGAAGTGGAAGGGGTCTTTGATATAAAGTTTATAATGGGAGAGGTTTGAAAACATAGATTTTTAACAGTTAAAGCACCTTAGGACCATTGTTTAATGACGCAGGTTTTATTCTTTTTTACAGCAAAAGTTAGTTGGATAAGACTGGAGTGATGGAAAAAACCCCTTTGTGTATTATATATGAAAGCATAAGTTAAAACAGTACACGTGTTGGTAAATCATCAGGAGGTACCATTTATTCCTGTACTTAACGATAGTCTTCAAATTGTAATGTGCGAAGTTTGAATCAAAATTCCAGGACAATATATTGAAAACTTTCTATAGTCTTACAGGCGCCGCTAATAGGCGTCGGGAATTCCATAACAATTTGGAAATAGTGCAGGAAGGCCGGAAGTAATAAATTATGAAAGTCAACACTTGTGTGCACCTGTAGTTCTGTACGAATTTATTCTTGCATAGTTGCAGAGAACACGTTTTGATTTACAACGCTCAAAATATGACGTAAATGGAGACTGGAGAAATGTTTGAATTAAAGGTTCAGTCAATTGCTGCTGTTGCGGATACCTAAAAAGAACTGTGCATCAACTAACGATCGTTTGCTATCTTATATCTTTAAAATCTTCAGGATTCCTTATTTGCGATGATAACGAGCAGCGTCTAACTGCGTAGTCTAATAACATTATAAGAAATAGTTAAGAGTTTTATTTATTTATTGGATCTCCAACAGAGGCAACACAATTTCATGCAAGTTACAATCTACGAACAGGGACAAATACAGTGTGCGCTTCCAATTATAGGAGACCACATCATTCTCTTTAAATAATCTAGGAAAATACATTAAATTTGATAAAGCGAAAATAATGATAAAAAATTAAATTCGAAACAAATGAATAATAAAAACATTAAAAAATGAATAATAATAACCATAAAAGACAACAGACAAAAATGACAGTAATTAAGACTTGGATATTAAGACTTAAATCTTTTTTAAACTTTGACATTTTGCATGTAATATCCAATTCATTACGCTTCGATACTTCGTTATACTGGCTACAGAGCCTTGGCAAAACGGCGAAGTGTCCGAGGTTTGTTTTGGATCCCGGCACATAAAGAAGGTTATAGTTACTTTTACGCGGCAAGCGAGATGGTGCACTTATCTGCAGCTTTCCAAGAAGCTCGCTACAGCACAGGTTTTGTATTGTGACTGCATCACTTCAACTGTCTCATAAAGTAACAATTACGATCTTATGTGAACAGATAGTAACGCTCAATTAGCCGTTATAAGTGCACAAGTATTCTAATTAGTAACATTGCATTCATAATATATATAAAAAATCAAGCCTTCATATGAAGTGAAAACAAAATCATGCATTGGAAAATCTGCACAATATCAATTCACAGTAATTGCTAAATAATATAAAAATATAGGGAAAATCCCAGCATTAAATTTCGCGGGAATTCCCGGCAGAATGCAAAGTACAGGTGCACAAACATTCCGACATCGAATAAATATTTGTGGTCCTAATACTAGGAAATAACTTGATCAAACAGAGATATGCAGTATCAAAGCTTATGCAGGTCTAACTATCGTACAGAATCACTCCCCTTTTATGGAATGGACGTGAATTTATTATATATATATATATCTTACCAGGGAACTTTGTGCATTCGATAATTAATCAGGGAAGACCGAAAATTGATAGATGAGCCTAAAGCCTATTATAAAGTAAATGATTATTTAAATAATAAATGTTTTTTTTTAAAGTTACGTAATAATAAATAAATTATATAATTAATTAATGTCATAAATACCCTAATCATAATATTTGCTATAGATAATACGATTAATGTAAGATGTATTCTTTTTTATTATAATAGATATTTGCACACCTGTTAAGGTAAGATATGTTTAAAGAACAGAACAGGTTTTATCGACGAAAGAATAGACAAAATCAGAGATTGTGATTGTGAATCTTTCATTTTGTCTAATCTTTCGTCGACAAAACCCGTTTCTGTTATGGTCCTGCTATGCTGGCTGTTGTATGTATCACCTTATGTACCATATTCAAGCAAATAAATGATTTGATTTGAAGATAATACGAATGAAGCAGTATTTACGATCAATGGTAATCTTGCTTCAAAGCACGTGAATTATACATATATGAAAAATATTAATCAGAGTACTCTTTTAGGACATAGTTGATAAACAGTGCGATGACGGACATGAGATGACAAAGGCACTTCTCCTGATTAAGGTATGACATTGTTTACTATTTGTTTGTATACAGAAAACACGATGTCGTCACCAATACACATAAACACACAAGCGACAAAAGTGACACACAACACAAACCAGAATGCTACACGCAACATCCACTATAATGCGCTTAAATATCACAATACACAACACAGTCCATAATATGATACACAACACAGGCTACAGTGTTATACATAACACAGACTATAGTGCGACACACAACATAGATCAGAATGCTACGCACAACACAGATTATAATGCTACACACAACAGAGACTATAATGCGACTGACCTGAGGCGTCCATGTGGCGGCGACGCGCGACGAGCTCCGGCTCCTCGTGCGCCACAACTTCTTGCTGACACTCTGCACCACGCTGCTCGAAGACCGCGACTTCTGCATGCCACCTGCAGGAGGAGCCACAGTCGGAGCACTTCTACCAAGAAGGGTCGACAAGAACGAATGCGACTGTGTAGGGGACGCCGGCGACGACGGCGTCGACGCAACCGACGCGAACCGTAACTCCCGATAAGACAAAAGCCATCCTTCTTCTGTTTGGCACCCTTTGTGAGGACCATCATCGTCTACGTCACTCGGCATACGAGGTTTAATGTTTCGCAAATTCTTATCGTAATTGATGCGCTTGAAACGGTCCGCTTTATCAGCGTCCACGCTCTTCTTGCGCGCCATCCTCAGGTAACGCTTGATGGTGTCGCTGACGGACTGCGACACATCGTCATGATCCACGCTGGAGCGCCGCCGCGCTGGCTTGGGCCGGTCGGGTGGGCCCCCCGTCGGGCTCGTCGGCGCCGTCTGCAGCTCCAACTTTTCCCGGTATGCACGCTCCAGCTCCAATAACTCCTCGTCTGGAATAGCATGCGTCTGCGTTCCACAGTCAACATACTTATCCTCCAGTGACTCGTGACATACCTCAATGAGTGGCGGTGGGGACATCGGTGGCGATCTATAAGGGTCATCGTCATCTTTAAAACGCGTAACACCAACAGTTCGAATCCGCGGAACACTTCTAGAGTTAGAGCTAAGGGCACTGACGAATCCACTAGGTCCATAGCCTCCGGCGCCACTACCACCGCTACCACCACTACCACCACTCCTACCGCCTCTGTAGGGCTTGGTCTTGCGAAGGTCATGATACAGTCTTTTCAATAAATTCCTATCGGTTAACAGGTCCTGCACTATATTGTCCCTGTTCGGAGTTCGTACGTAGTACCTGCTGAGGTTCTCCAGCAAGGTCCTTTCCCGAGAGGGATTAGAGTCGGCGTCGGCAGGGATCCGCTCCGACTGCTGCTTAAGATATTTCCTTAACGAGCGAACTAGCTCTTCCGTGTCCGAGTGCCTCGTCGGACCGGAATTATCCTCTACTTTCAGGTACGTGCGCAATAAATCAACTAGACAACTCTCTTCTTCCTCGGGCACGGTCCGGCTCACATCACCGAATGCCGCGGCCGTGCGCGCCTGAGACGCGGTGCGAGCCGATGAAGCTGCGTTCAACTTTGAGGTGGAGGCGGCCGGGCTTGGGGCTGCGAAGAAATCACGCCGGAGCTTGGCGATGTCGAAGCGGCCGCCAGAGGTGTGGCCAATGTAGAGATCGGTGGGTCGTGCCGGTGGCGCAGGCGCGTCGTCGACGGGCGAGCGCGCACGCACCGAACCGCCGCGCGCACGCTTCTTGCGGCGCGGGCGGGGCAGCGCGCCCGGGTACGAGCTCTTGCGCCACAGCAGGAAGCGCGGTTCCTTGGCGCACACCTCCTGGAAATAGGCCTCGAGACGCGGAACGTCCTCGGGCCGGTTCTGCGCGCCTTCCGGAACGAGCCAGCGGCCGGCGTCGGACATGTACTTCCATGTCTTGCGCGTGAGGAGCCAGCGCTCGCGCGGCTTTTCGCGGCGGCGCGCCACCTTCGTCATGGGGTCGGGCGCGGGCTCGAGGCGGCGGCGGCGCTCCATGGCCGCGGGTCACATGGGGTCAGGCGGGCTTGCGGCGCGGCATGTCCGACCTCGGCCCGCGCACCTGCCTGCGCGAAACTGAACACTACTCCGCACGGTGCGGTATATTATGCGCCGAAATAGCCGTCCGGTTATAGAGCGGCCGTGAACTGGATAGGGTGCGCTCGCGCACGACGGACCGGCGCTGGCGGCGGCTCGGCACGGGACTGCCGCCCGCCCGTAAACAAACCGCGCCCGCCCACGCGCCCCCCGCGCCCCCTCCCGCCCCGCGCGCCTTGACCTATGTGGTGACATGCCCTAGCAGCCGTGATTGACGATGGTCATGGCTCATACTTCCGATGCGCTTCATTCATAAATGCACTCGTGGACGTCCCAGGACTAATAAATTCCAAATAACGAAGTCCGGTGATAGCAATCAGCTGGTCACAGGTTTAGTTGCAAAATTTCTTAAATATTTACTTCCTCTTTTCGTTTTTATCTTCTTAAAGAAAAACTCTGTCCAGATCATCAGTAGATCAACGTAAAAAAGCTTCGGCTTCAGACATTTCTTTATTTATTTGTTAACACCTGTGAGCTTCGCCCACCTGTTCTTGTTTTTATAACAGCCTGTGAGTGCTTTCATTTTGATTCTTTGATTTTACGTATTCAAATAGTGCAAGCTTGTACTGAATCCACAAAAACTGAACACTGAATGATCAAGGTAAATGATTCGCATTTTTCATTAAATGACGAAGATATTTTTGAAATAAATATGATAAGTGTTTATGCCAAGTTTTAATAATAACTTTCTAGGTACAATAATTTAGCCAAAATACGGACGAGAGATGTAAATAATTGCTGTAAGTGAAATAATTACTCGGAAAAAAATAAAAAACATAAACAAAACTCGATAATGAACAATCCATAGCCGTTGGATAAAATGAAGTAGACTGTCATAAAGAAATTATGGACTTTAAAATGAAAAAGGAAAGCTTTTATAATTATATTTATTTTATATTTTTATATTTCTATGAAAAAAATACTGGTGAATCCACCAGTATTTTACAAATGTCTCTCAAATGAGCCAAACAAGATATTCATAGCTGCTAATTAAGGTAACGAGGTAGTGACCGCGACAATCATTATTAATTTCAGTGTGGTCTTAAAAAAAAAGAGGTATTTACATAATATGTGCGATTTTACATTCATAGGTATATTTCATACCAGAATTTCATGACAGTTGACATAAAAATTGTTCATGGGCTGACGATACTACAAAACGTAGCGTGGGAAAACTGTTTATCATATTGGCCTGTAAACGTGCACTGTTGAACATAAGGCCTTCCAATTATGTATCTATGAATAACAGTCAACGGGTAGCCATAGTCACAGTCAAGGAAAAAGTGCCGCAAGTAATCAACAGGCTTGATAAGGGATTACTGGTTGCAGCCCGTTCTGAATAATAGTCCAAGGACGATGTAGACCTTTACTTATCCTTAACTCTAAGTCATCTTCGGCCGAACCCAATAACCTATCTTCAGTGAACGATAGATCACTATGGATGAAAGACAGTATATTTCTATCTATCCTTGTATAATGTCTCACAATCATCGATAAAGGGTATGACGATACACAATATATTGTTGAGAGAATCTTAGAGAATCCTATCTATTGTTTTCGTTAGCTATATCTATCTAAAGAATTCTCTACTTGGCCCTCTCGTGGCCCGTTACAACACTTACAACCGACTTCAGGTAAACAAACGTGTAAAATTATTTTAATTCTTAAATGAATGAACTAAGTTATAATTTATATTTAAATCAAAGCTCGGTAATGTTAGTAGTACATTATATGTACAAGATTTCATTGCATTTTGCGGAACAAATTTTTAACGCTGGAGAGGAGGAATAGATACCAAACCTTGTTGAGTCTACTTTTAAATGAGGATATATTTCGGTGAGTAAATTACTCACTGCTGTCTTATTTGAACGAAATCTATATATAAGTTCATAACAATTTGTTGAGCACATTAAGTTATTATGAACTTACATATATCGGCATTTATACGTTCTTTTGAATTGAAGATTTTGAAGATCATATTCATCTCAATATCATTTTCCCAATCGGATAATAGTACAGTCATTTGGTGCTCAAAAATGGAGTATTGAAAATTGGTGATTTTATTGACTCCGACGTAATTTTTTTAAATTTTCACTGTGCCACCTCGTTTCTTAGCCCCTCGCGCCGTCATATTAGAAAAATGGTGCCCAAAAACCAGACTCGTTTGACATGGTGGGAGCGAGCGGCAACAACAACCTTTTTGAGCACCAAATAACTGTACTACTATACGATTAGTATTTTAATCACCGAAATATATCCTCATTTAAAAGTAACCTCAACAAGGTTTGGTACTTTTTATGTCAAACTTTCAC
Organism: Xanthia icteritia; assembly: GCA_949128155.2. Lineage (NCBI taxonomy): Eukaryota > Metazoa > Arthropoda > Insecta > Lepidoptera > Noctuidae > Xanthia > Xanthia icteritia. The sequence goes on from OX421933.2 coordinate 23,572,219, forward strand.
TTGAATCAAACATATTTTAAATTATTAGGTCTTTACCTATGAAATTGCCGTTCTGCAGTACTGGCCATTTCAAATCAAATCATTTATTTTTGCTGAATACACTGTTACAATGGTGTTATAAGAATTACATGTTTCAAGTGATTCTACCATAAGGCATGCAAAAAATTTATACAGTCATAGTTATTCATCAATTAATCAAAATAGACATTGAAATAAATAAAATTAGATGAAATAAGCATGAATAGTTATAATAAGTTAAAGTCATAGTGGAGAATAAATTATTCATTAAATAATAAAAATATTTAAATTATTTCAATGTCAATGTCAAAATTAGTTATTAAGCGATACATGCATAATTCATTGAATAATTGATTTTACTTGATGTCACTGTGAGGTCTATAATTTGGCAAAATTATCATTGAGGAAGTCATTCAAGTTATAGTAGCATTTATTAACCAGAATTTTTTTTAGACTTTTCTTAAATAGGGCCGTATTCATTGCCCTTATTTCTTTAGGTAATTTATTGAAGATTACAGGAGCCATATGGAACACACTCTTGTACATTAAAGAGGTACATGTTCGGGGTACATAGAGGCGTAGTGCGTCCCGTTGTTGCCTATTATTTATTTCTGATGCTAATTTAAATATGTTTTTATTGGTTTTCACAAATAATGAGACCTCATAGATATACAGACTTGGGAGAGTCAGAATCTTATACTCTTGGAAAAATGGTTTACAGGTTTCGACCATTTGAAGCCCAAACATAGCCCTTAAGCACCGTTTTTGTGCTTTAAAAATTATGTCAATATCTGTCGAATTTCCCCAGAAAATTACACCATACCTCAGTACTGAAGCAACTAAACCATGATAAGCCGCTAACAACGTATTTATATTTGAGACCTTTCTAAGTTCATGTAGGGCATATACTGATTTATTTAATCTTTTGCACAATGTTTCAATCTGGGATTTCCAATTTAACTTATTATCCAGAGTAAGCCCAAGAAATTTTGTTAATAGGACTTCAGCTACAGGTTCACCCTTATAGTTAATCTGAGGTGTACCTGCATTTATACGCTGACTGAAATGCATTATTTTTGTTTTCCCAATGTTCGCCTTCAGATTGTTACTATCTAACCATTGAATGATTGCATTTAGGCTACTGTTTATATCATGCTCGTAAGATGTTCTGTCATTACACTTAATTGCAACGGTGCTGTCGTCAGCAAAGAGTGTCATTGGGTTTGAATTCGCGTTTGGAAGGTCATTAATGTATATAATGAAAAGTAGTGAGCTTAATACGCCTCCCTGTGGGACACCGTACTGAATTTCACGTCCCCCTGATAAAAATGTCTCCTCCATCTTAGTTCTACTATTAATTCTATTAATTTGTGTAAATTGAGTGCGGTAATAATTAGTGTTTGGCTAAGAATTCAAATTTCAAATTAATTTTATTTTAAAAACATGTTTTTTTTTTTCCAAAAGTAGTTATTTGTTTATTGATTAGTGTTACATTTTCGTATGAGTACCATCGTGGCAGCAACGCGGCACAAGCGGCACGCAACATCAACGACGTTTACGGAGCTAACACTACAAACCAACGCACCACCTGTTATTGGTTTGCTCGCTTCCGTTCTGGAAATTTCGACCTGAAAAATGAATCTCGCGGTCGTCCGAAGACTTTGGTCGACAATGACGAATTAAAGGCGATTGTGGAAGCTGATGATACACAATCTACGGCTGAATTAGCAGCAGCTTTCGACGTTAGCGTCAAAACAATATTGGTCCATTTGCGTCAAATTGGCAAGGTAAAAAAGCTTGACAAATGGGTGCCCCACGAACTCAATGATCGCCAGCGCGAAGTACGCGTCGAGACGTGCCTTGCACTGCTCAACAGACACATAAATGAAGGAATTGAACCGCATTGTTACCTGCGATGAAAAATGGATTCTGTTTAATAACCGCAAGCGCTCAGCAAGTTGGTTGGATCCTGGTTCAGCACCTAAACAATGCCCTAAACGAAAACTTACCCCTAGAAAAGTGATGGTCACTGTTTGGTGGTCTAGCGCCGGTGTGATTCATCACAGCTTCTCACCAAACGGGGTGAGCATTACTGCAGAAGTGTACCGTGAAGAACTGAACACAATGATGGAGAAGCTGGCACATCTCCAACCAGCATTGGTCAATCACTCGTCTCCGCTGCTACTGCACGACAACGCGCGACCTCATACTGCACAGCAGACGGTCTCCAAGTTGCAAGAACTGGGGTTGGAAGCTCTCCGTCATCCGCCCTACTCACCAGACCTTGCGCCTACAGACTACTACTTTTTCCAGAATTTGGATAACTTCTTGGCGGGAAAAAAATTCAATACCCGAGAGGCAGTACAAAATGCCTTTGAAGAATTTGTTGCCTCCCGTCCAGCTGATTTCTTTAAGAAGGGCATCAATAAACTGCCACTGCGTTGGCAAAGATGCATTGATTGCATGGGTGATTACTTCGATTAATACAAATAAAAAATACATGAAAAAAATTCGTTTAAATTTTTTCATACAAAGCGGCAATTTCATAGGTAAAGACCTTTTATTATTTACTAGCTGCGCCCCGCGGTTTCACTCGCATAAGTCTCGATCCCGGGGGAAATTGGGATAAAATTATTCTATGTCCTAAGTCCTAATAACCTGTTTTAGCGTGAAAACGTAACAAACACACAAACTCACTTTTGATAATATTAGTTAGGCTAAGTTAGGATTTAAGCAATATTGCTGCTGTTGCTTAAATTTATACATTTATATCTGCAATTCGCCGGATAGAAATATCTGTCATCTTTACTAACTGTCAAACAATTAGCTGTCAACAGGTTATTGGGTCGCATAATCTGGCTTTTTTATACAAATAGCTAGCCGTAGTAAGTGATAGACCCTATCATTGATAGATAGCGTAGCCCTGAAAGATTCCTCAATCTCTGATATTATTATTGGGACGTTAAAACCAGAGATAGATATTTGTATTTATCTCTGGTATGCCAAAATTAGTGATAGATACGTTATTGGGTTCGGCCATAAGTAAGAAAATTAGGGCTATTTCTTTACTACAGCCTCAGATGACAGAACTGGGCGGAAATCTAAAGGAAGGGTAGGTGTGTTAAGAAGAATGGTGCAACTGAAGCGATCTACCCTCAAAATTTACAACCACAAAAAAAGATGAAAAAGAAAGATTGTTGAGTCTATATATCTCTTGCTCTCTATCTATCTACTTTAATAAAATGTAAGAAAAATCAAAAATAGGTCAAAAAATGGATCTGGCTTGGCCATAGGAAAAGAAGGAGAGGCTTTCGTGATATGAAAGAGCTTCAAATGCTTAATCTAAGAAATGTTCTCCTAGTTAATAATTTTATGATTGCTCCATGAATCGGTATTATCGTGATAGTAAAAATTATCAGTGAAAAGATTAAAATAAATAAGATTTGATTGCTTTTTAAATATACAGGTACACGTTAATACAAGTGTGATGATGTATAGACAATCTATGTAAGTATATTATATTCTCATGTTTCAAAGATAAGAAAATTCTGGTAGATACCTATAGCATTACAGACAAAGTTATGCTGTTACAGGTCGTCTGGCCATCTGGCTATAAAGTCTACATCACAATTATTACCCAATTCATTGAAGAATTCTTAAGCCTCACTCTAAAACAAATTCTTCAGTATCAATTCTAAATTCTTCCCCTGTTGCAGCACTACTGCTGCCAACTAAATGACTTTTATATTACAAAAAAGATACGCCTACCAGCCCATCTAATCCCAAATCAACGACGGACTCAAAACTTTCCCACCGTCAAAACAGACTGAAAAAATGTTTTATTGCCCCAGTGAAATCAATAAAAATTCATCGTAAAGTGTTCGTAGCGTGAAATCGTCTCGGCTGCACTGCACCGCCAGCGCCACATTCTGCACAGCCGCGGTATACATAACTTCCTAGGCCACTTATAAAACGCTCCGATTTAAAAATAAACCCACGAAATAACATAAACAAAATAATTTGGAAGCTCTCCTCGAAGACTGCTAACGCCATCTAGTGGGCGCGGTGTAAACAAGGAAAATTGAAAGCTTGCCAAATTACTCCTAAATAAATTCGGGTTTGAATAGGGATTTTGTTTTGCTTTGAGTTCAGGCATTGACCGCTAGATGTCGGCACTATTAAATCAATTTTGAACGAGACAATAAATATTTAAACATGTATGTATTTATATTGCACTATTTATATGAATTAGACACTACGAATATATCTTACGCAATAAAATGTATTTTAGGAAGTTCGCTATGTTCCAACGAAATTAATGTTCTTATTATGACAGAGTCAAATGCAGATGACGTAGTTGCCGATACTTTTGTGGCTCTAAAACCACATTATGCTATAAATTCGCGCAAACGTAATATCGATCGTTAGGTGAGTTAACGAACCGATAACAATTAGTTTGTAATGAAGTTTTGGCATGCTCCGTCGCATTGTATCACGCGTTCCAATTTTTGCGATTCCATAATTGATATTGCATTGTGATGGGCTACAATGGCAATGGTCGCCTGCCAACATACCGGGGTACTTTTCGAGGAACATTTTGCGTCAAATAGTAAGAAACAATAGAAGAATACGCAAGCGATTACAAATTACGTGTTGGGGTCAAATCTATAAATGATTGGATATACAGAATAGCAGCAGAAACTAAAAAACATCGATTTCTCAACGTAAACATAATAAAGGAATCCAAAATTTGTAAAATTGACAGCTATAGTAACATAATTAACATAAAGTATGTCACTGATAATTAAGCAAGCTATATTTAGAATAGAAAACATTGGACTAATGTCAAAAAAACAAATATTAACAACGCAGAATTTCTTTGAGTCCATAGTTTATTAGACATCAGCTCAAAATAGGCCAGCGATAATAAAGGAGATTATATAAAAAGAAAAATCACTGAAGTTCAATTTTAAGATTTGCAAGATAATTTTTTTAACGGTTTATCAATTACCAATGGACTTACCAAAAACATATAAAGAGGTGCCTTGAACTCAATAAAATTAAGGAGACATAGCGGAGCCATTTCTTTAAATAAAAACATTTGACGACGTAAACAGTGACTAGTATCTATTTTATTTGTTGAGGAAAACAGACAAACAGTTGTTGATACGATCTACGTGAAATAGGCCACTGATGATGACGATAGTCGTTTTACTCAGAAAAGTCTATAAATCAAGCCATTTCAGTCTAGGCTACAATATTGGTGTATCTCTTCGAATTATGCCACATGCTGGCAACACTGGCATTGAAATATTATTCAATCTATTAAATCACACCACATCATAATGATGTGGAAACGGATAAATGAATTTGAGTAGGAATTATTTCAAACAGAGGTTTGACAGATTTTCACGAAGTGGTTTTATAAAGATGGCGAAGAAGAAAGTCTTCGAGTAGTCTTTGTCAAATTATATCCAAAATGAGGATAAGTAGGAAATGTACATTCGGGATGAACAATCAGCCTGCCAGAAATTTTTCCTTTTAGATGTGGCAAGTTTTCAAGAGGACTACGCAAACGCCAGACCATGATACCCGACAGATGTGTGGTCACATAAATTAAACCCATCATGTATGAATGAAAGATTAATTACTCTGAATACGTATGAACTTAATCTCATCAAATTAACTCTAAAGAAAAAGGGCTTGAACTCCGAGATACTACAAAAAACACGGAATTCCACTTTTCCAATTCGGATATAGAATAAGAATAATCAACTGAAGTAAAACTCTTGAAAGAGTCAGAAAAAGAAAAGTATATTTAGAAAGAGATATATTCGCAAAAGAAAAAGATAAATGATTCTGGCGCAATTATTTTGTCGGGAAGGAATATTTTTTTTGTGAATTTCATCTCGCGGTAGTCGACCTAACGAGGTCTAATGAACTTTTGAATTTGTACATTACATCTCCTGGGCATCAACTGTAACGTGGATTATTTTACGATGAAGAAAAACAATCATTTCACAATTTTAACTAAGGTGTACCAGATTTTCTCCTTCCAAGGTAATTATGGATATGTTTCCTCTCTTCCGTTATGACAGTGTTCATATCTCGGACTTAGTTTAGGAAAGTTACAGGCTTGATATGAAATGCATAGGTGCCATGGATTTGATTGACACCTATAGCTAGTTTGAAAGCAGCAATACTTCAAGTTATGTTAATCATTATTTGAGCTTTGAATGTAGTTTTTGCATCTCCTGTAGCTACTGTACAAGCAAACCATACTGTAAAAGCAATAAATGAAGATCCAAGCAAATATCACGAGAAGAACTCAATTCTTCTGCAAATGTACCTTCACAGAACATTTTAATCAAGCACCATAATACATATTTACGCTTTCAGGACTCAAGATCGATCGATCGTCGTCTTAGTAATGAGAACCGGAGCTAATAAATGGCGAAAACACTTCAACATCATGGTAAACGGATCCGTAAATCTTGCATCACTTAACTAATCATAAATATCTTAATTTTTCTTGTTCATTATTTTATATTATTTCTGTTCAAGTTAGTCACTTTTCTGAAGAGAGTGCGCCTGCGTTGGTCGATGTTCATTTTGCATGTTTGTGTTTTTTCTTTTCTTATATAGCAGCTGTTTGGCTTTCGCCTTTTTAAGAACAATCCTTTTCTTCATTAGTATTGCAATATTTTCATTATTCATATTTGCTGGGGATGGCCCCTTGAAATGTGAGCGTGTGTCAGCTACTTAATCTGTTCTTACTTGTTCTGTTCCTTAATCCCTTGCTATTTACAATCAGTCTTATTCTTTAATCTTATCACCATTGTTCTGGTAATTGTTATCTCTACGCATTGTATTAACGATGACTCATGCAAAAAGAGCTTCCAAAATGTAGAAGAAAATAGTTATTTCTAATTGATAGTCATAATTTTTAACTTCAATTAACGTCCAGAAGCACTCACAATATTTCCACTGTTTTGACATCAAGGTCTGATCCATCGTGAATTGAGGTCATCAATAATGTGGGATTGTAGGTTATTCCCAAAATTGCGCAATGTCTGTCATATCATATCGACAGATTACTGTTGTGTTTTGACGTTTGTTAACGTTATAGTGAAAATAGTGCGCAGACGCCGAAGTACAACCAACATTCCAAATACAAAATTTAAATTATCGCCAGTATTTCTGAGTTAGTCGCATTCGTTCGTTCTAGGCCGTGCGTTTGACATTGAACTTAAACTAAAATTATAAAATAAAAATATTTGAAGACACTAAGAATAGAAATCATGACTTTTTAGAGGACAAGGATGAATGTTTCCTGTTGCTTTGCTTCGATAGCAGATTTAGTGTGTTCTAAATTGGTCTGTGCAAATAAACGAATATAATGCGAGACTTTCTCGCAAAAATGGTTATTTATGAGTTCTTTTACATATCCTGAAGTTGAAACCAGGCTTAAAACATTTAGTTGTATTTTTAAAACATCGGTGTTGCTAAGTTTTTCTTTAATGTATTTTCTCTAAACTCAGTAGATGTGTCACGGCGTAATAAATATTTCACAGATAGTAAGTATGACATCATCATACAAATACTGAATAAATGTTTCGTTATTGGTTAGGGTTGGACACTGAAACGATTTATGCGATTGACATGATTTTGATTTTATTATTTTATGTTTTTCTTGACTAAAGCGCTTTTCTGACCTGTTTTACATTAGACGTAAGTACTTTATTTTCTACTGTTGTTAGAACTGTAAAAGCTCCGCAACTAACGTAAAAGTTTTTAATATAAAAATAATGTAAACTAATGCATAAGTAACGGTCCTGCAAATAAACATTACTTTGAGGAAACAATAAATCTGATTGTAAAACAAAAGTGGCACTGTATTAAAACTGAAAGCGGTGCACTTACTTATTTTTGTAAAAATATTATTAAAGCACCTGTTGTTATCGTCTCGTACGTTATGTTTACATTAAATATATAATAAATATTATAAAGAGATAAAAAAATGTGAGTTTGTATGTAGAGGTAATCTTCGGAACTATGGTACCGACTCCGAAAATTTCATTTTCTAATTTGAAACTACAGTATTGCCGTGTGTCATAGGATGTACTCGTATTTTATGCTAGAACAATTAATTTCACGTGGACGAGGTCGCGGGCAGAAACTAGTTATATTTTTATACATGTCATAATTGTTCTTCACGGAGAGTACAGCTCAACACATACGTTGGCTTCAAAACGATGTTGCACTTTCATATCGCCGATGTGAATTCTGTCTCGAAGGACCAAACATTTAAAGTAGTTATAAAAAATACTAATTATGTTATTTTATTACAGATTACTTAAATTATTTATTTAGTGTATTCAGGCTATAAAGACCATTTCCAATAATGAACGTCAACAAGCTTTTCTTAAGTTTTTATAAAAGCAATTCATCTGTGTACATCGCTTCAATTTCCTGTTTGCTTAGGCCTGATTTCTTCCTCACTAGAAAAGATCTTAGCTCTTCAATCACTTCATCTGAGTTTTATACCAAACTTAGAAACATTCAACCTTCCGGGTAATGTATACTTTCTTTCATATTGCCAAAAATGTAAGAATCCCGAATCAAAAATGGTATAAGCCACAAATGTCGTAACTATGTTTTTACAGTGCAATGGTTAACAACTCTTTTAAATAGTAATTTTATGTAGCATACCATAGAGCTTTTTTGTTTACGTTTTTGGCGAAATGAAATAAAGTAGGATAATACTCTTTCCTTCCATAGAGGGGAGGTACATTGTTTTAAAACTTTCTTCAGTTTTGCATACACACCAAGAAACTTTAGTTCATGAAACTGTTCTGATTCATAACACGAAAAACATAATTCGTTTGTCAGTGTTAAGTGAACACTAACATACTCATTATTGTTTTCGTGTATAATAATCATGTGGATCGGTGGGTAGATGAATGACAGATTTGCTTTCGATGTATGTATCAGACAGTTTCAAAAACAGAAGTTTAAAGTGAACTACCCTGACTTATATAAGTTTAGTGACTCAACTTACATGAGTTACTATTATAGTTCACAGAATTCTCCACTTGTATGCCCATGGTGCTCACACCATGCTTTCCCAGTGATCCTCAACCGAACCACGATGCACTTCATCCGAGCACTTGGCACTTTACATCTTACACTTTTGATGCACTTTGCACTTTCACTTCACTTTTTGGGAACGTTTCATTGTTTTTGCATTCACATTGATCTTTGACTGTGGAAAAAGAATACGTTTTAGTCATGATGTTTGAAAATGGTCCTTAGTTTAGTCATAATTTTAAAATTGAACTATCGGAAAGAATTTCGAAATTTACAAAAAAATCTCAATTAAAAATATTGTAAGTATCACGAAAAAATCAATATGAATGCAATATATAAAAGCGCACATGAAAAACTGGAATGTTTAGTATGTAGCTGCGTTGCGTGCGGGGAGCGCGCGCGCACGACCGTAGCTGGCATGTCACTGCGCCGGCGTCTGAAACCAACACAAAAATCCCTTTATTTTCGTTATGTTCGGAAACGGAATGCGGAAACTCATGGCTGTTTTTTTTGACAACTGTCATTTTTTCAGTATTTAGGGGGCGGGGGGCTAAAAGTGTTCATTTAGTTTTGTTTAACTAAATAAACACTTTTTTTTCTGGAAATTAGCTTTATCTTCCACACAAATGGAACCATCAACCATCACCACTGCTGATCAAAGAGTAGTGTTTCATGGGTACACAGAAAATGAACACGGGAATTGAGACAGTTTCTTTTCTTTTCTAAATAGGTTACTACAATACATTGAATGGGAGTAATGTAAACAATATTTGTATGTGTCGCCCTCTTAGCGATATGACAGAAGTGTTGAAATATCTGTGTCGTATACCCATAAATCTTGCGAGATAACTTTGCAGTGTTCTATTTGAAAAATAATAGAAGTTTATGATTATGTATTGAATAAATTAACTGCTAGCATAAATTATCAAGATTTATTATCAAATAGCTGGCCGAACAGCGTTGTTCTGTCCAAATCCTATAGAAAAAAGCAGTTTCAGTTTTTTCCAATTGTCTTTTCATAGTAACCTAATTCGGACTATTAACCCTAACCCTTCGAGGACACAAGTCAAAGTCAAATCATTTATTTCAAATAGGCCCGTATAAGGCACTTTTGAAAATTTACAAAAAAAAATTAATTGATTCTAGTTGCCCCTTCCAAAAGGTAGTTTTCGTATGGAGAAGAATGGGCAAGAAACTCCACCGTTACTCTTTTAAAATGTTTTACAATATTTTGTATAAGTACATTAGTTATATAATTATATATGAGGACGATGCACCTAGAATAAAATTATTATACCACAATAGGTATAATGGTATGTTATGTTATGAACATTTTAAAACAAAAAATAGCCAAATCGGTCCAGCCGTTCTCAAGTGATGCACTTACCAACGAATAACATTTCATTTTTATTTATATAAAATAGATTGTATCTATATACATGTATTATTAGTAAGTATGTATGTATGTATTAGTAAGTATTCATTTTCAAGTTATCTATTACTTATGTTGCACCTGCCATGTTTTGTCTCTGCTCCACCCTAAGGTTGACTGGTAGAAAATGCCTCAGGCATTAAGTCCGCCTTTGTACAGTATTTTTTTTACTTGTGCATAAAGTTTTAATAAATAAATAAATAAATTATTAAGTTCCTTAAAAACTTGTTTTGATTTACTGTAAAATACAAAAGACGACGTATATTCAGTAACCTAATCCGCTTTACTGTTCTTAAAGAGTCATAAAGAACCCTGTAAAAAATCGACACTTGTCTCACTTCTCAACGAGGCATCCTCAGGATGACATTGCCCTGTCGCGAGTCCGAACACGACGAGTTGCCACGCCAAGCGCTGAACGCGGAGTAACAGGGTTCTTTATGACTCTTCAAGAACTTTTAAGCGAATTAGGTTACTAAATATACGTCGTCTATTGTATTTTATAATGGATTTCCGTAAAGTCACACCTGAGTCAATTAACTATCTTGGTTTATTGTGTACTAAGAATGTTAGTTGGCGTTAAAATATATGTACTTCTCAATGTATAAACTTCTTAAAGATAACTCCAAAGTAAACGAATCAATAGAATTATCTAAAAACTCAAGAAATAGATGAACGTATCTTTATATCTCTTAATAAAACAATAAAAGGCCACGTAAACTTAATAAAAGTTTTACACCCATTCTGCGAAGTACTATATTAAAACCAATGTATTTCTTGCAAACTGCAGGCGTCTATAAATTCCAGCATTTACTCCGCAGAATTTAACGATACTAAAGTTTGTGGAACACGAGTGGATATCATAAAATTGCAACTGTTTGAATTCTCGATTTTAGAGAATTAAGTAGAGTAATTTTACCTACGTCAACAAATTGCAATGAAGAGCCATGATGCAGACGTAAGACCTAAACAAGTGGGTAGGCCCCTCACAAGAAAACAGAATAGAATTAGTAAAAGATTATTTGCATAGAATGTAGTAGGTACAGTTATATTTCAAGTTAGAGTGATGACTGGTAAAGGTCGCGGGAATCAGCTGGATTCGGATAACACGGGAGCAGTCTTTGTAGCAATGCTTGGGGTAGGCCTAAGTCCAGAAGTGGACGCCTTTCAGCCGAAAGATGAATGACGGTGATGATTGCAGTTGCTGAGCGTTTTCGTGGGACTCTCTTATGTAATTTAGACATTCGAAAAGTGCTGATTCTCAGCCTAGTTTGAATAAATGACTTTTGAATTTATCTAGGCATTTTTTTCTATTGACCAATCTTCTAAGGTTCGGAAGCGAGCATTTACGAATCTCACCAAAATCCGACAAATTCCAACACAAATAGGATTTCCTAGAACCCAGTAATTATAATCATGTATTCGCATTCCTACAAAAACTGCTTCACATCCTCATCAATCAACCCTCAACAAACTCCCAACTAACGATGACCGAACATCGCACAATCACTCACTAGGTACACGAAAGAAATCATCTCACTGACTGATTCGCGGTTTGTAGAAATATATAAATAGTCGCGTCCGTCAACCAGGCTGTTAGAAGAGCAAAAGAGCTATCTGTTCCCATGAAAAACACATCCATCTTGTTCTGAAACTGTTTCAAGTTCCGACCCTAATGATTAATAAGTTTAAATGTTTCTTTGACTAGAAATTAGTAGGGAATTGGAGTGAATATTAGTTTCTTTCATGTTAAAAACAAATTTAAGATTTTCGTGTGTCATGGGTATTACAGAGATACATTTGAATGAAATTAATAGCATTTATTTAAGGCCATACTAACGATGCAGGAATAGAATATGAGTTGGAATGCGCCGGGGTCGCGGGAAAGCCCGAAAAGGATACCGTGGCCCCTGGCAACGTACAGGCAACTGAAGGAACACGGGTGGGTCAGTCAATAAGAGACTGACACGCCCAGAGCCCGCCCAGAGCGGGAGAAGTTATTTGACAATAAAATACCCAAAAAAAAAGGGTGAGTGTTTGTACCAGAACAGAAATACTCTTTTTGATACCGAGTTCTTGGCTTATGCAATATGTTGGTGCGAAACTCCAACCACGATACCCCAAGCATTCCTCTCCAGCACCACATTTTCAGAATTTAACAAGAATAAAACAATTGCGCATATCCACCAAATACTACCTACCAACGTTGCGTCGTTACGTTGTTGGTTAAGGTGGTTGGACAAGGTTTAACATGGAAAAGTTGACTACAACAGACACATGGAGTCAAGAGGATAGTCTGTAGCATCTCCATCTCTGTTAAAACAACTGTTGACAATCACCAATCTGTCAACAAATTGTGGTGATAATGCTGATACCCATGATAGACACTCATGTTAAGATAAGAGACAACAATCAGTAAACTATTGTGGAGATCATAAAATATAAGATGATGATGGTCTACGTTTCTCCACTTTATAACTTTTATTTTTCTGATATAATCATTCTGTCACTGGATAGATTAGAATCAGTGAACAACACAGTGGGTGGAACATAGCATAGGTACATTAGGTAGGTACTAGAAACATATTATGAAGTATATTTGTTGAAAGTTATGACAGAAAATCATCTTAACAGCTTTTAAATAGGTTTGTCTATCAACTAATATGAAAAGAGAAATAAAATGAAATAAAGAAAAACTGAAGAAATCTAAAATAATTTAATGTCAAAAACTTGCGTCATTTAGTGACGTTGACACTAAATATAAAAGTGCATTGAATTATTGTTACATGCAGTTTTTTGAAGACCGTTTTTCATATTTTTAATGCAGCAAAAAGTAACGAAATAATCAGCTTGATACCAGATTATTTCGTTACTTTTACGTATCTAAAAGGTACGGCTTAGCATAGCAATTAAAATCATATAACCTACGCTAAGCTATAGAAGGACCAAAACTTTTTGGTCCTAGGAGTCGGTAAACTCGCTACCTCTCGCTGAATTTTGGAATACTCAACAATTCAGATATTTAAACTCTTAATTATAAATTAATTCTTAATACACAATCTAAAGACTACATTTGATGATAAGATCGTGATTCCAAGAAAAATATATAACCGTTCCTGACCTCACACTGCCTGCCATCAATTCTCAACAGATATCTTCTATCTCACGATCTCATCTCAAATTATTAAGATTATCCATCAGCATCACCACAATAGCTGCCACGTGCGCTTTATTTGTGTCACCATCAATAGTAGCTCAACCCTACGATATAACATCCCACTCTACGTCATTCACTAAATAGTTGTGCAATCTTCCACTATCAACCAGCATACCTTGGTCGTTCACTACGGCGCCACTTTGCAAAGACCACCGTCAAATTTGGAAACCATTTTAACTTAGTTTTCCATTTTCCCGCGTGTCAAGATATAACGGTTGGGAAGCTATAAAATATAATAGAGATTTCATCAGGCGCAGACATTCGCGATCCGATGTCAGACAGTGTACCTATTATTTATTCATCATATTTTGTTATTTTGACGTCATTGGCTACTCAGAATTCGGATGATATTTTAGAGGTATGAGGAACAGGGTTTAAAGTTCCCTCATCCTCTATAGAAAAGGGAGGGTCCTCCGACCAGACGGGTGTCATGTCTGGCGGACAACTGCCCGATGGTTGATGTTTATTATTTTTTTATAAAAGGCATCTCGCAGTTGACCTCTGAAGAGGTTGTATTTTCCAAACATAACTTTGAAATAAAAAATATATCGTCTTGTCATAGAATGATTTTAAAGGAAAATGTCTGGAAAACATACAAGATCCTCTCCTTACCTAAACAGCCTCATATGGTCTCAGCCTGACAGCCACTACCCACACTCAACCCTCGAATTCTGAGCACGACAATGACTAGACCGTGCGCCATTCGCCAACATCCTTACCAGTTACAAACCAAAACAAAACGATCAGTTGGCTCGTCTCCCAGTCAGATGTTAGTGCTAGTGGAGTGCTATTAATTGAGGGCTAATGATGCTGTACAGAGGCCGTTGTGTGACGTAGGCACCTATGACGTCAGGTGACGTAAGTGAATGCAAGTCAATTGTTGGCCTGCATAAGGGTGGAGCGCCATAAGAATGCTCAGTCAGTCATTTGTTTTTTAAACATTGCACCACAGTAGGATTTTTCTTATAATGTGATGCATTTATAAACATTCAGAAACAGTTAGACACGGCATGTCTGTAGGTAAATCTCATAAATATTTAAATCGTTCGTGGTTAGAACTTACAACCGTATCGCAGGACCAAATTGCTGTAACTAAGTGATTAGCGCAAGCGGTGCCGTCAAGTAAATATTACTTTATTCAAAACACTTACACCTAATTATTAGTGGGCGGGCAACTTCAACCTGACAAGGTGGAATTCATTCATTAACAGATTACGTTTACGCAAAAGGGTCATATTTACTACCGTCACTAGACAACGTCTGAAGACAAAAATAATTACGTCGATGATAATTTAGAGCATTACCTTTCCTCTCAACTGTGAGTATTTATATATAGTATATATGTTTATATACTTTAGCTTTATGTATTTTTTAAGCATATGTATTTTTTTTGCGTTATATGTGTAGGTATATTTTGGTTTAAGACCTTCCCTATTCAAATTTTTTTCTCTTCTTGTACTATTGTTTACATTTCTTTTTCATAGAGATTGATGAAATGATCATTTATTTCGAGATGAAGGTGTAAGGACCGCTTACTTCACTGAAATATCCGACTGTGAAAATCTTCCAAAAAATTTAAATACTTATTTTACCTCTTTGTTAATTTTTCAGCGCCCAATACTCAGTGACCTCAGTCAGTCAGTCATCAATCTCAATCAGTTCAATGTCCAACGAACAACGTTACGTTATGCACCGCTGTGACAAGCTGTGACGTCTGCTGACGTCATCAAGGCCTACCCTGACAAGGCAGTGATAGATACTGTTGAGTGTCACTTAACATACCGGTATGATTGTGATTCGAATGCATGAATAATTTTGTGCCCTTATATTTGAATTGAGACTTGATAAAATAACTTATTTGGTCAAAATACAACAAATTGATAACTTTATCACAGATGAATATGCCGATTAATTTAAGTTTAAGAGGATTTGAATTTAAGTCTATTAATATTTTAATAGACTTAAATTCAAATCCTCTTAAACTTATCCTCTTTAACTTTTACCTCAGGTAACATTACCCGTTAGTATGGCCGCCACACTCAAGCCCGATGGTATTTCCCATCGTCAAAAACTACGAACTTCCATACAGTTTCATTCCCTATTTAACCACTTTAGGGGGTGAATTTTTATCAGAGGAGCTCGTGGCTAAGTAATAACACCCGCACGGGTCGATCCATCAGCTTAAGCTACTTTTGCCGAGGTTGGTCCGTGACATGGGACCATCTTTACATACCGAGACTCCTCCGTGCCTCGGAAAGCACGTTAAGCCGTTGGTCCCGGCTGTCATTCGTGGATCTTTGACAGTCGTTACGGGTCATCAGAAGTCCGAAAGTCTGACAACCAAGCTTACCAAGGGGTATCGTATTATCCAGTAACGATTAGACTGGAAGCCGACCCAAACAATCAACATAGTTGGGACTACGCAAATAGGATTATTTTTCAAAAAACCTAGCTTACTGCTCAGTTTCGTTATAAAAGACACTTTTGTGCAAAAACGGATGCTTCTAGACCCAACAGTTATGGCTGCGCGTTGTCTGTCAATGAATATAACTAAAGAATGTCTGAGACATATACATAATATCTATGTCATTAATCCTCTACTACTACTTTTATTCAAATTCTTTACGACATTATCTAAGAACCCTAAATATGTTATACTATGCAAAAAATACTTTTTACGCAACCACAAAAGTATTTTATGTTTCCTGTTTCACCTCAATCCAGCCAATAGATCTTAAAGTATACATTTTATAACACTCGAGTTCAAACAACGCCTACCGAAATAAAACATACAAAAAATATAAACAAGAAAAAACATTATTCTTTACATCAAAATAACACGATTATCCTCTGTGTGTTATTATCTAGCTTCTGCCCGTGACTTCGTTCGCGTGAAATTTGCTGTTCCCCCGACCCACCACATCGCATCGCATCGCCGCGTCGGCTGGGGCTATCACTTCGTTTTCGCTTAGTGTTCTTTTTCTTTTGGTCGGCTCCTAAGAGTCTTAGACAGACGTTCAAACCTTCTTCAAGAACTGCCTTATTAAATGCTAACATTTTCAGTTTTTTTTTTTTAAATCACGCCTGGTAATTCAAGAGATTATCGCGTTGAAACAAAAAAACAAACTCTTCAGCTTTATTAAGATAAAGAAAAATCGTAACAAGACGCACTACGTACTTTTCATCTTGCAAATTGATATGGAAATAAACGTCGTATCTTTTAAAAAGTTGGAATAATGAAAACTTACGAGTATTCGCAAATATATAAGCTTCCGCGGCGAAATATATTGGATATACTCAGGTATCTTTTTGACGTCATGCATCTAATTCGACTCAGACGCATCGTAAGGTCAGGTTACCTTGCAAGCGGGAAAGCACTGTAGTATAAAATAATTTTGATTTTAGTTAGCAGTTTAATTCTAAAGCAATAACAAATATGCTTAAATAGTGATAATAAAAAATCCCACGGCAGGGCAAAGGCCTCTTCTCATACAGAGAAGGCACGAACACTGATCACCACGCTTGCTCAAAACGGGTTGGTGATTTCGGACTTATATTAACTATAAGTCCAGGTTTCCTCACGATGTTTTCCTCCACTGATGTCAGTAACGCCCAAGATAAACGCAGAAAGTACCTACATATGAATTGAAAAAGTCACATAGGTAATTGCCCGGATTTGAACCCACAACCTCCTGCATGAGAGGCGAGGCCTTAACCACTGGACGATCCCGACTATTGATATTGATTTATTGTCGATGGTGATAATTAATATAATTATTGGTACTCAAGGACCAAACCCAACTAATGTATTTCTTCGTTGAAATAGAAAAAATATATATTTAAAGTTAGTTTTTACTACACGATTAACGAAGAGTACTAGCTATACCCGGCCCAGGTTATCACTGGTAGCACTAAGTACTTATCTTCTACCTACCTACCTATCTACCTACCACCTACCGGTAGGTGGTAGGTGGTACCTGATTAATTAATTATGGAACCTACCTAATTAATTAATTATATTTTTTTTTTCGTGCGTTTTTTTGATGTTTTAATAACTATTCTGCTATTCGGAGCGGAGATAAATCCAACAAATTAAAGATCATCAAAATCGGTCCACCTGTTCTTGAGTTATAAATAGTGTAGCTAGCCCGTTTTTTTTTATATATATAGTTTATCATGTTTCTATATCTGTTTACATTCTTAAAAATAACAACACACAATTAACACACACACACACAGCAAAATAATTACAAATCTAGATGAGTCAGACATTTTTCATATCGAAAATTTACACTCAACATACTATTAAAATTCCGATTAAATGACACTTAACTTTTTCCCTAAAGCGTTTATGACGTAGGAAAAACGCCCCCGCTCCGTCTACGCTGACTGTGCGACCCACGCCATTAACTCATCGGTATATATTTAAATCACGATAAACCATTATTAGTCAGTGAACTCTTCCACATGGCGAGAGGTAGCATTTTCGTTACTTCACTAGTATCTTAAACATGACTAAGATATTCGTTAGACAGACTATTATACGAGTATGAGTCTATTTAGATTTGTAGAAAATTAGGTTTAATTCAGTTAGGCAATGTTAATTATCTATCGATAATCTTAGGTGTTTATTATTAATCAAAATAATGATGTGTTGATAGTGTGGCGGCATCTACATTGCCACATGCGAACTAAGCATCAAAGACTTGACATCACACAAAAATCCTGATGTCACACAAAATCCTGCATCGCACAATTAGAGTTTACTACGCGATCGACATATAATAACTTTCCTATATCAATCGTTGGGCAGTTGCCCTCCAGACACGACACTTGGTCGGAGGATCCTCCATTGTCTATAGACAATAGAGGATGAGTGAACTTAACACCCTGTTCCTCATGCCTCTTAAATAGAATGAACTTCAATAATTGTATAATTCATATAAATATTTAAGTATCAGAATAAAAACAATAGTTTATTTCTCACGTATCTTTCTGTGCGTAATCTTATAGTAAAGTAATGAATAGGAGTCACTCAAATGGACGGTACATGACTCATGAGTCTACGTCTAGTCCATTGTTTTTAGTATACATTACAATACATAATTAATGTATTGTGAATGTTTGAGTTTCTGTATTTAATAGTAATATGTTTATGCAGAGAAGTAGTGAACTTCAAATATAATCGTCCCTTTTGGTTGAGTGGAAAGAGTGATTTAATAGATCATTATGTACTTAATTATTTTATTAATCGTTGTATTGATGAAATGATTACTAATATATTTAACCCGACTGTGAAGATGTTGTCCAAAACATTTCTATATTTTTGACAGTGGGCGTTTTCGTCCTTTGCTACGTTGCTACGAGCTACGTGCTACGAGCTACATGCTACGCGCTACGCCTAAGCCTATAACAAACCAATGGGATCC
Organism: Xanthia icteritia; assembly: GCA_949128155.2. NCBI lineage: Eukaryota > Metazoa > Arthropoda > Insecta > Lepidoptera > Noctuidae > Xanthia > Xanthia icteritia. Next base: position 23,591,402 of record OX421933.2, read on the forward strand.
GAACTAAGCCTACGACAACGGCTGTCTGTCACAAGACTCTTTCTTAGTAACGGTAAAGCTTTGGTTTACTTAAAAAGCGGTGAACGATCACACAACAACGGCTGTCCAAATACAGAACGTTTTTTGGCACCAGAATGTCAAATACTGGTGAAAATGACAGATTTTCATGACTGAAGTTGTAATATGATGGAACCAGTCTTCTACGAAATCGTACCTTAAGAGAAATTCAATATACACATTGAGTCTTGGAAAACATAGTAGGCAAAAACTACTCAGCAGTCCTACTCTTTTGCACGACTCTTAATGCAAAGCAAAAAAAAAAAACAAATCTCAAACCAAACCAAATCAAATCTCTTTAAACAAATTTTTCGATAGCAAACTATCGAAAAATTTGTTTTGCCTCCATTCTGCAACTGTTTTTATTGTTACACTCCGCTAGTACACGGAACCTTCCTAGATTATATTACATTGTATAGATCATTTAATGGAGGTTAATTCTGTACTTTTCCAAAAATTATTTAATGCAGCAGAAACAAAAAAAACATCAAAATAGTTTTTACAAAAATCCTTCAAACAAGAATGAAACCTGAAAGCTTTGTAGCTTGCGAAAAAATCAATTAATTGAGTCAATATTTTTTATAGTTTCGTTTCAGCCATAGGAAAATAGCTCTTTTATTCAAAGTAGTTTAATTATAATTAATAAAAAACTAACTAATATAATATCTACATCTATATATATTTCCAACATCGACCTTCTTCCGTTGCCTAGCAACCAACAAAGCAAACCTAAATAGTCTTTCACATTACGTAAACATTGCGAGGTGAGAAATTTTACCCATATTGATGGGAAAAAGCAGTCAAAACATACTTCATGAAAAGTCATTTAAATAAATTGTCTATCCTAAACTATAAATAATCGCACAACATATATGGGGTATTTAAGAAAGCTCTTGGAGAGAAGCTTCTTAAAAAATCGTTTAGAACCACTGTAAACGGGATTTCCTGAATAAAAACATGTTTGGAATTGCAAAACTATTTTTTTTTGTATGGAAGTTAGTTCTGTTGCTTTATTATACAACTAAATTTAATTCCTGTCGGTATTTGTTTCCCACACAAAAGCGCCATGTCCACAGTCAGTCATACGTATTTAAGTAATGCAGCAAATAATAAATAATGCACGCAATAAGTGACCTGATTCAACAATGTTTTGTCAAGTGAACGGGTAAGTTATATGGAAAATACTAAAAATCATTTATTTATTTGCCCACAAACACGTGTCTCATATTACATTCATTTGTGTTATTCTTTTTTGTTACTTTGATATTTTATAATAATAGAAGTAAATACCAAATTTTGTATGGCACCACTATGTGTCAATATAGTTAAAACGAAAGTAAGAACGAAAGTTTCTTTCGGCTGAACCATTTTGTTTTGTAACTGATGGTTTCACTTCGTGCACGTCGTAAAAAGAACAATAAGAATTTATTGCAATGTGCCAAATTACGTGAATTCGGTAAGTATGAAACGTTACAGCGCAGCATGTCAGTGTAGTTGATGGCAAATTATAGTCAAATGCATGGTAAGTCGAGGGTAAAATTACAAGAATATTATTTTTTGTTGGTAAGGGACACGTTCATTTTGTTAATTTGTGTGACCATTGTGCTATTATTTTTGTATCACGTCACAAGTAGGGCTTATCACAGTATATTCACTAAATAGTAATTTTAAATAATTAATAAAAAATATTTGAAAAGTAATTTCATTTCCGTTTTAGGAAACATGTCATTAACGCCCGCGGATTGGCAAAGACGTTACCGAGAGCCTTTAAAATCAAATCATACACAAAAATGGAAAGAAGTACAAGAAAATAATTTAATTAGATTCATCGACTTTGTTGTGACTCTGCCCTTACTCTTCATTTGTGTTACTTTTGTGTCACAATAACACAAAATAAACGCAAGAAAAAGTAGATATTTTGGAAATAACCCTTAAATTACCTTACCTACCTATTACGCTACTATGCCTAATAACTATTAATAGAGGAATATCAAGACGTAACAGCTGCTTGTCTATTATTGATTATTAAATAATAATAGTTGGCAGTTTCCCCGACACATCAGGCGCCTTTGGTCTTGGCGCAGGCGTGGACGCATCCAAATCGTTACGTGTGCGGACTGATCATCATATTTATCATCAGACCATGTGATACATGCCAACTTGTAACGTGTAAACAGCCGGGCATTAGTAGGTATAGTAGTAGCTGCACTGCTTAAGTACCCCATATTACTCACACAAACACTAGACACGTGTTTTATTTATTGGATTGAAGCTGTAAATGTTTCCACAATTCAAGCTACAAATTGTTTACCAGAATAGAAGGTTTAGCTTCAATTAAGTTTAGTATTGCGGCTTCCATAATAAGCACTAATTTTTACTTACAGTAATTGTGATTAGATCATTATCACTGTTATCAGAAATCGATTGTTTACACGTTTCGAGTGACAATTTAAACTGTAAAAAAAGTATTTCATGAAATGTAGATCAGAAAACGTAGCTGTTGATGTTATTTTGTAATGCCACTTACCAATTGAGTGTTTCGATTTATTTGAATACTTAAACCCTAAATTTTGATTTTAAATGAAGTACCTGGTCGACCGAGCTCTGCTCGGGTGAGAATAGAGAATTCTTATTTAATAGTATAGTATAGTTCATACTAATTCCATTTATATTGAATCCCATTCCACACGATGTAGAACAGGCTAATGAAAGGGCTGAGATGAAATAAAAAGTCCGTGTGTAGTACATACTAATTCCATGCTGTCATTTTTCTAAGGTAGCCATCTTGTTCTAAACTTTAGGCGACTGAGCTCTGCTCGGGTGAAAATACGGAGAAAGCGAATTTTCCCAGATAAGAGACCTAGCTAGATCGGTTTTTCGCCCCCGTAAACCTCTATATTGCAACTTTCATCGAAATCGTTAGAGCAGTGTTCGAGAACGTGATTACAATATTGCTCATTTAATAGTATAGGATTTAAAGACGTTTTTGTTTGACAATTGACGTTAATTTTATAACCTTAACCTTTTCATCGATAATTTTCCATTTACGATTTAATAATGTTATTCAAACAATAATTGTTAGAAAAAGTGGTAAATAGTGGATAAATACACATGAATGTATTATTATATTAATTCCCTTAAATTAGTGTTTGCGTAAGAATTTAACCTTAACAGGATTTGTTTACACATCATCCAGATACATTTGGAACAGGCAAATTCAAAAATTGTGCTACAAAATTGTGCTTTAAATGACAACTGCAAATCTTAGTTTTAACCCTGCAATACTCCTCAAAGCTAATAAGCGCAATGTCCAAAAGAAATCGTGGTCGGTATAGCATCATTCTGCCAATTGCCTGCCAGAAATTGTTGGCACGGAAGGTGTGTTGGCCGAAAATATTTTTTCTCGCACATGCGCTACTACATTTGTATACGATATAAAATTTTTGTCGTATATGTGTCAACGGTTATCATATTCGCATCAGCAGGGAATAATGTTGCTCCTTTTTTATTTGACATGTAGCTTTTGGTGATGTTATACTTACTAAGAAAAAAATTATGAGATATTTTTGAGATATTTGGTAATTGATTTATTTGTCCATAAACGTATATCACTAGGAAACTAAATAAATAAATTATTTTGCACTGCATTTTTACTGTAAATATTGTCAAACACTCAAAAACCAGCAGAAAACGCCTTAACGTCATGGTCTTGTCACTAAGCTATTTTAGTTACACCAGTTACACCAATCAGTAATTCGACAGAGGGGCTAGAATACACCGCATGCAGATGTGCTCAACATTTTTAAAAAGCATGTCAAGAGCTTCCGCTTCATAGATTGTAAACATTTTCTTCTACTACATATTTGTTCACTCAGCGGCAGTAAATGTTTCTCAAGCTCTAAAAAATCCCAAAGAATAGGTTTAGCTTGTTCACAAATTTGCGTTAAGGGCTTGCACGTTAACTGCCGCTGAGAATATATCCTTTTAAAATGGCGCCAAGGAGTCAATTTAAATATATAAATAAATAATATTCATAAGCTAATTGCCGTTCATAGCGTGCTGACGCCGATTTCCTCACCCTTTTATCTTACTATGCCATAAATAAGCCACTTTGAACTCGTCACGGGGGATCATATTCTGTGACAGCTTTAATTAGCTATAAATAGCGATGAAATCGGAATGTCTATATTAATTACGAGCGACCAGCCCTTGCATGCTTTTATCGACTTAACAAAACATGTTTTTTTTTTTAATCTAAGTTTAAAATATTTATATAACACATAAATCTGCCGGAATAAATTCTCTAAATGATGTTGAAAGCCGAATCAAAATCCGTTAAGTAATTTATTTGTCAGAAACAAGGTAGGAAATAGGCCATCCTATGTACACACTGCTACACATCAATATAAGCTGACCTTGCATTGTACGGAAAACCTATACAATGCGAGATCAGCATAAACTGGAAATGAATAGCTTGATGTCTCGCCATAGACACGGAAAGCGACTGTAATTTGTAATATTTAATAATTAACTATCATGAGAATAACTTGTTAATTCATGTTCTTTAGTTTAGAGTTTAGAGCATTTGTGCTGAACAATAATATGGTTTTTATAGGTGTCGTTAATACTACGGTTGTTGCTATGTTGAAGAATAAAGATTGTTATGGTTTAACAACTTTTTTGCATAATGTTAGTTTGTGTAGAATAATAATCAGAAACGTAACTGCATCTGTAGGTAGGTCATGGATGTGGAAATCCTAAAACGGCGCGAATACCAATTCAATCTTCCTGGGACTTATATGTTCGAGCCGTTTGGGATTGAAACAATAGGGTCCGAGTGCCCACTTAGTTTTTCAAGACATCGCCAAGCGGTTGGTCGACTCGTCACATAACCAGAGGGCTGGCCTATTTTTTGGCCAAAGAATCAGCATTTTCATACAACGTGGCAATGCTGCCAGCCTTTTGGGCACTTTTCCTGTTGACAGCAGAATTTTTTGATGCCCACTGATTCTCCTCCCTTTTTTATACACTTGTACATATTATTATTATTTTAAGACTGTTAGGTGGTTATGGATTATAATAAGTCATTTTCTAACTTCTTTAGCTTATAATGCCCTTGTATACCTATTAGCCATTATTTAGTCAGATATAAGAGTAATAAGAACTTCCGTCTCCGAGGACCAATCTACAAATTTATTTCAAATAATAATACGATGAAAACTAGTTTCAGAAATTGGTTAATATAGGTAGGCACTCATATAGAAATGACATAAAAACCATAATACTATCTTGGCAGCAAACTCAAGACAAGAAATATCATCAACGTTCTCAATTTCATATCTTATTACAGACACGTACGATGACGTGTTTTGACGTGTATCATGACAAGTGACGTCACTCGTCTAACGTCAGTTACCTTCCAACCTGTCAGTTTTAGTTAGGGCAGCAATGATATCACCTCAGGAATATTTCCACATATTGAGGTAAATACTTAGCATTGACTGTTTTAAAAAAATACATTCGATTTCTTTCGACTACGCCCGCTTAGATCTGATTTGATGGCTAGTTTCCGGTCAGGCGTTTTAAGCGCAAAAACATGTAACTTTCATGAAATTATTTACTTTGTTTTTTTCAAGTTTATTTATTCGTAGACATGCTTTAATATTTGCAGTGATCGGATATACTCGGGAAATGACCTGGAAACTACGCGGAAATCTTTAAAGCTCATTTTTACAGTCCTAGTAGTTGAACATAGATTTTCATAGTTACAAAAATGGCTTTTATTGCAACTGCCATGTAATTTAATAATCCTCAAAAAATTAAACGGTATCTAAAATAAATAAAATACACAAATAAAAATGTATTTTCTGCGACGTGTGACGCAAATTAGTTTAAATTATTAATGCCATCGTTGTGCGCGCGCGCGGTCAGACGATTCACACTTCATATTATTATTTATAGTGACTCATTCATGGTCTACACATCACCTGAGGCATATGGAGGGACCTCGTCATGAGTCTCAATGTTTATATGCACGCTTTCAGTGCTGAGTGGGAAATAGGCATATATATAATAAATGAGTATATAATAAATAAGTTTTCTATGGGTGACCAACTGTAAGATTGAGTAGGTACGCAGGATTGGTTTTAAAAACCACAGGCCTTCTTCTCGAAAGCCTAGTTTTGTCTGGGACACCAGAGACTTACCTACCTACAGTGGAAAGATATTGTAGGCTTGATGGCTGAAATTGCCAATAAACACTACGAAAGCGTGACTAGTACTTTGATCATTCGCGTAACAATTAAATGCTTAATTTATATATCTTTAAAAATCTCCCCAGTATTATTGCTTGTTCCGATTCTAAATCATGTTAATTTTAATTGGCTGTGTTGTCCAGCAGTTGGGAATATTCTGCCAAGTTCAGAGAAGCGAGGAACTAATATAAAACAACGCGCTTCTTGACTGATATACGAGTTATGAGGAACACTCGCGTTATTTATATTAGGTAGTGACAAACTGACGTGTATTTAGTTACTAAAATATATTATTGGTATTAGGTATGTAGGAAGCGCGTTCCAGTGAGGTTACTCCAAAAAAGTTCGGTGTTTACCTAACATATAAATATGTCTAATTAGACAGGCAAAGCTGTGAAGTCGTCGAACAAAATAGCGTCCTACTGTTGGCCGCTAATTGCACGCACACTCGAAAAGCACAATGACAGCACAATGACGTGACGCGAGTGTCAGACGTAGCTGTCGCGCACACCAGCATAATAAAATTGACCAGCCGATCTATTCTGTAATTATCTCACCGTGAAAACTTCGGTGACGTGAGTGTGAGTTAAGCTGTCAATAGTGGCTGTCATTCCATCTGATGCTAGCATCAGGTGGAATGACATCTCACTTCAGTTATGTTTTCACCGTGAGATATTAACAGAATAGACCGGCTGTTTGTTTTAGTTCTTTTGCAGCGCGCTATCAAGACATATAAATAATGCATTTTTTACTGCAAAACAGACAAATTATACTTTTTTCTCTGCATGTTTGTACCATTATATTACTATGTCATCATTGCACATAACCTGACAAAATACAGTTCTGTTAGCTCTTTGTGAATACAGATCTCAAAAAAGTTCCCAACCATCCATTTTGAAATAATTGTTGTAAGTTGAGCTTTATTAGTAACATCGTAATACATTTTAGACATCCACGTTTTATATTTTCAAAACAAAGTAAAAACGTTTTCCACAAGCCTTTTGTCAAGTTCAACAACTAAGTAAGAGTAGTGACTCATGTACCTAATTTATTTCTGATTGCACTCGCCTTTAATGAATCCCTTTAGGGCCGGTCGAGTTTCAGGAGAAATGGAACAAAAGCGCACAGGAAACCAACTCGCCAATAAAACGGTGGCACGATTTGTTTCAGTTGTTTCAGGGCATAAAACAAAGATACGTTCAGTTTATTTATTGCCTTTCTTAGGAACAAGTTGATGTGTGAATGTAAACACAATAAAGTGTCTGGTTTTCAACTGATCACTCACCATTCACCAGTTTATTTTGAATAGGTATTTTAATTTTATTGTTTTTCCAAAGTCGTCCTTCAGAATTCATCAGTCATGAGTTAATTATCGTTGATTTAGATTTTTTTAAATGTATTCTTATTATTGAACGAGATATCTCTTTATCAGATATCAAGATATCTCTTTGATAATAGGATGAATGCAATTCCTGAGGTAAACTCATAAAAAGCTATAGATAGCCTTCAACATTGGACATAATACATGATTGTAGTACCTACGAATGGGACGAAAAACTAATACATCTTTAGAGGCGTGAGGAACAGGGTGTAAAGTTGAGTCATCCGCTTTAGAAAATGGAGGATCTTCCGGCCAGACGGGTGTCGTGTCTCGCGGGCAATTGCCCAACGATTGATGGCGGGGAAGTTATACGAGTATATGCTGTTTGCGCGATAAACTCTAATTGCGCGATGCAGGATTTGTGTGACGTCAGGTCTTTGATATAGTTTGCATGTAACGATTTAGATGCCGCTATATATCTATAATAATATTATAACGAGGTATTATGAGTTTATTTGTAAGGTGTAATCTTCGAAACTCAGATTCAATTCCAAAAATTCTTTCACTAATGTGAACTACAGTATTGCTGAATGTCGTAGAATATTATAAAGGTAATGGCCCATTTAGTGTGAAAAATATACCCACGGCGTACAGAAATAAAATATGGCGGGAATCAAAGACAAATGATTATACTTTTCAATGATAAGTGGCGCATTGCTGTGGCTCATGGGGATCATGAAAGAATAATAATAAAAAAATGTAATCTACCTAGTATGAAAACTTAACTTATAACTTGTGGTTTTAGGGAGGAGAAAATAAAATACATTTTTTTTAATGTTTATTCAGCCCCATCAATGTCTAAAACTTAACAAAACAATGGCAATTTGTTTGTGTCATTTTCAAGTCTAAACCACTGAACCGATTTTGATTATATTGCCGTGTATAGATATATTTTTTGATTTGGAGTCGGACATAGTATACTTTTTACCCAAGTGACATGTTTCCATGGATAAAATAATTTACAGACAGGCGAAACCGCTAATTATTATCCAATATTTATTGGTCTGCTGCAAGATTTCTCCAACGAATTATTTTTTTCTTTTTACATATAATGAAAAGTGGGTTATGCTTGCATTATTTACCACCATTTTCGTTTTTGTACAAAAACATTTTTGTACCGGGTCGGATTATGGGCCATGACCTTTTATATTAAAGCAATGTTAAAACAATTTCACGCGGACCAAGTCGCGGGTGAAAGCCTTATTATAAATCCTTTAAAAACCCACTCATTTCCATTAGAATCGGAACTACCCATCATCATTTCCCTGAAAAACATAAAACCTTGGAGCCCTGAAACTTCTCATTTCCTATGATCGAGCAATTACCGATTGAGCTGTCATAACAACAAATATGATAGAAGTGTTGGGCCACTAGATCATCGAGGACGTTACCAACCGAGCGGACAAGGTTAAGTGTTATGGCACTATAGGTATGCCGGTGACGTTAGCGGGTGCTGAGGTGAGAGCGGGTTTATGTTTGTGTGTAGAAGATACCCACTAAACACATAAGCGGTAGTTACACTCCAATTGCTTCGCAGATCGACAATACCGTTTCAAGAAAAAAGGGAGCTGTTAAAGATGTCGAATGATTAAGTGAGGACTGCATTATACTTGTACATACCCCATCAAAGGTACCTTTCATACGGCCCTTAAAAAGCATGACCATGCAATAAAGAAACTGACACTGACTATGTCCTTATTGACCGACACAGAAGGAAAAGCAATTTAAGTTTCATTTGTTTAAAATGACGAATTCCTCCTACTTGGATAGACGGAAAAGGTAGCTTAGTAATTTGGTCCTAAGGTTCTGTTAGCAGCAAAAAGGTCCTTGGGCCTATGAACCTCGAAAATCTACCTTTAAATTCGAATAGACTGTCTAACCCGCCCAAACTGTAGCCCCACACCATAAGGGCTATTGGTCACAAGTGATTCACGTACATGAGTGATCAAATAACGGCCGTGTTTCGTCGTTCACCCAGTGTGTATCACGCCTTATTTCAGTCCATACACTTTGTATATTAGCATGACTGCCCCGTTGGTCGCGTGGTCGCAAGCGCGACTGCATAGCGGGGGTCCTGGGTTCGATTCCCGGGTCGGGCAAAGTGTTATTGGGCTTTTCCATTAGGAATTTCTTAGTAACAGCCCGGAGTTTGGAAGTTGGCGGTGTGATACCCCCGTGCCTTGGAAAGCATGTTAAGCCGTTGGTCCTGCGCCTGATCTCTATCCGGTCGTGTCGGATTGCCGTCCCATCGGACTATGAGAGTGAGAGAAGAGAAAGTGTACCTGTCTCTGCGCGCACACTTGTGCACTATAATATCTCCCGCGCCGAAGGCTAGTCTCCGTTGAGATTGGCCGCCGTGGCCGAAATACGGTCTGGAGGACTATATATATTATACAGATGGGTCACTCCGCATTTTAGATAAGAAACTACAAGTAGGTACGCGGCGGGCTCGACTTGTCGAATTCAGTAGGCGTAACGTACTCAGAAGATAATTATATGAGTTACGCGATAGAAAGAGAGGCAACTTCTAGGTGAATATCTTCTAGGCAATTAGCGCTGGGCGACCTGAATAGCACTTTATTGTGTCCTAACAAAAGTCGTTTTTTATTTAAATGAATTTGACCCACCTATACTAATCTGTAACATTAGTTCTTATTTACTTTACAAAACGATCCAAGGCTTCACAATGTTTGATCTAACGTTCAAGATTTATGTTTAGTTTCGTGTAGTAAATAAACAAAATGTAGATTTTATAACTAAGTAAACATGATTATTTTTGTGTTAATTAAATAATATTTGAAATGTTGTAATACATTTTGATTATGCACGTACTAACATAGAAAACTAGCTGCGCCCCGCGGTTTCACCCGCGTAAGTCTCGATCCCGTGAGAATATCGGGATAAAAAGATCGGGATCCTATTTCCTAATCCAGGTAATGGTCTCCCCATGTGCCAAATCTGTACAGCCGTTTTAGCGTAAGAAACAAACAAACTCACTTTCGCATTTATAATATTAGTTAGAATAGTTAGGATGCAGGAAACTCGATTGAACTACATCATTCAATCAACGATTCTTTCATAAAATTGCATATTCTATCATCTTGTCTATCAAAGTCAAAGTCAAAGTCAAATCATTTATTTCAAATAGGCCCGTATAAGGCACTTTTGAACGTCAAAAATTTACAAAAAAAAATATTTGATTCTAGTCGCCCCTTCCAAAAGGTAGTTTTCGTATGGGGAAGAATGGGCAAGAAACTCCACCGTTACTCTTTTAAAATGTTTCACAATATTTTGTATAAGTACATTAGTTATATAATTATATGTGAGGACGATGCACCTAGAATAAAATTATTATACCACAATAGGTAAAAAGAATTAAGAATTAATTATATCATCATCATCGGTAGCCTTGTTCCACCCACGGCTGAATCTGGCCTCCTACCTTTTATGCCATGCTTCCCTGGCCTGTGCAAGTACATAAGTACATTACATATTCAACAATGACATATTATTATGCCGTTGGAAAACGAAAATGAGCAAAATTATTTTCCCTTGGCAGAGAAAAACTTAAGACGGAAAACCCGTAACGTTTATATCAACCACGTTTTTGTAGTCACCGACCAATGACTGTGAATTATTTATAGAACGGATACATTTTTTACAACAGCCCGAACATAAACGTTGTAATTTGATGAAAACCCGGATTTAAGGTGACAACTGCTCATCCGTTTCTGTTAGAATTGCGGGTGATTAGCTTATGACAGCATATATATTTCACATTTATGGGGTGATACTCTTTGATATTTTGCGAAAAATATATAATTTAACAGAAATTTGTTGAAGGGAAACTTCATGTAAATAAAAGTCGCTTAGGGCAATTTAAAAATAATGTAATGGAAAAACTACCGGGTTTGCCTTATCACAACGACCCGGATCGAGCTTATACTTCACTATTTAACCTCATCAATTGTGAGTTTAGGAAGGTTTTCACCTCAAAAACATTGCCTGTTTGTGACCGCGTCATATTTAGTGATTGGGCAACACCAGGTATTTACAAAAGTAGGCAAAGGTTATTTGAATTGTACCATGAAAAATCATATAACCATGATGAAACTTTTAAAGAATTTCTTAAGAAATATTCTAAAACTTTTAAAAGAGCCTGTTCCTCAGCAAAAGCCATACACATTAAAAATAAAATAATATCTTCTGGGAATAAAATTAAAACAACTTGGAATATTATTAATTCTGAAACGGGAAGAACGACAGTACGGAATCGTGACTTCCATCTAAAAATCAATGATGTAGATATTAAGGCAGACGTAGAGGTGGCAACAGAGTTTGAAAATGTCTTCACTAATATTCCCATTTTAACAACCAAAACTCTGTCATCGTCGTCCTCAACTTCTGCTTACTCAATATTAAAAGAATGTGTACCAGAATGTGAAAAACTTTTTGAATTTACAATTGCTACTGCTAAAGACATAATAGAATCTTTTAAAGACCTTGATGTAAAAAAAACTGCTGACCTTTGGGGATTGTCAGTACATACCATGTCTTCAATAATTGATGTTATTTCACCCTTTTTAGCAATTGTTTTTAACTCTTGTATTGCATCTGGTGTATTTCCTGATCTGATGAAACTAAGCAAAGTGATTCCACTGTTCAAGTCTGGCAGCACAACTGATCCTACGAATTTTCGGCCTATTTCGATATTACCTACATTGAGCAAAATCTTTGAAAAATTAATTTTGAAACAAATGTTAGGACATTTTAATTCTCATCATTTACTACATCTGAAACAGTTTGGTTTTACAAAGGGTTGTTCAACCACAGACGCGGGCGTGGAATTACTGAAGAGCATATTCGAGGCCTGGGAGGAGTCGCAAGATGCTCTTGGCATTTTCTGCGACTTGTCCAAGGCCTTCGATTGCGTACATCATGATACTCTCATCAGGAAACTTTTCCACTATGGTTTGAGGGACAGGGCTCTCGACCTTCTGACTTCTTATCTGAACAACAGAATTCAGAGGGTCGTTGTTAATGGCAAGAGATCTGCAGGATCTGCGGTCACCATGGGCGTTCCGCAGGGTTCAATTCTAGGTCCTTTCTTGTTTTTAATTTATATAAATGACTTACCTTATCACATAAGGGATAACCATAAGATCGTATTATTCGCAGATGATACTTCCCTTATTTTTAAAATCAAACGTCAGTTAGTCAACTTTGAACAAGTGAACGATGCGCTCTCTAAAGTTGTGCATTGGTTTAATGTAAATAATCTTCTCCTGAATGAAAAAAAGACTAAACTCATTAAATTTGCAACGCCAAATGTCAGGCAGCTAAATACCAATGTTCAAGTTAATGGAATAGAGCTGGACCCTGTTGAGTCGACAGTTTTTCTTGGAATCACTATTGACAGTAAATTACAGTGGGGCCCACACATAGAAAAATTGTCAGGAAGGCTAAGTTCGGCCGCGTACGCTGTTAAAAAAATTAGGCAGATAACTGACGTAGATACAGCCCGAATTGTTTATTTTAGTTATTTTCATAGTCTTATGTCATATGGAATTCTTCTCTGGGGAACTTGTTCGGAAATTAATACTATCTTTGTTCTACAGAAAAGGGCTGTTCGAGCCATTTACAACCTAGGTCCGAGAGATTCCCTTCGAGAAAAATTCAAAGAAATAAATATTCTGACTGTAGCGTCACAATATATTTTTGAAAACCTATTGTATGTACACAAAAATATATCTAATTTTAAAAAGATTTCCGATATTCATAGTTTAAATACGAGGAATAAACACAACCTCGCTGTACACCGCACTCGTCTCCACAGAGTAGGCAACTCGTTCATGGGTCAATGTATACGCTTTTACAACAAACTTCCCATCGACATTCGAAACTTACCCATTAAACGATTTAAAAACTGTATTAAAACCAAACTTTGCAAAAAAGGGTACTATAAAATTTTAGATTATTTAGATGATAAAAAAGCTTGGGATTGAGCTGCTCGCTCTGCTAAGCCTTGTGCTAAAATCATAAAATCAATACCAGTATTATATAAAAATTACATACAAAATGACATTATTACTTTGTAAAGTATTTTATTTTTTAAAATTTTGTGAATGTGAGGACTATGTGGATTTTTTAATTATTATTATTTTTTCTTTCTTATTTAGTTTTAATGATGGTCTGGCAGTTTGAGTAGTTTATGAGGCCTACCCAAATGTCCTTTCTTTGGTATTGTTCGTCGAGTTGAGCTCCTTAAGTTCTGGGTTGAGCTCCACGATTACTGACAAATGCTTGCACTGACAGGACAGGTCCACTCAAATCTGTGTGGTTCTTTTCTCAAAAGACCATTTCAGACACTAATCTACATGGTCCTCATATGGCCTGACCAAGATTATGTCTGGACTTTAAAAGAGACTATGACCTCTGAGTTTGTTTCGGCCTTTCTTCTCAGAGTAGTCAGATAGGAAACGCCGAACTCATCTAGCTAATTTTTAATTATTTTTTTAAGATGACGTGTAAAAGTGATTCCAATATCCTATTTACAGAATAAACAATTTCATTTCATTTCATTTCATTTCATGAGGAAATTACCTACAGGGACGCGTCATCAAAGCAATCCTGTTCATTTCTTCTTTGTATGATATCTAGAGCGGTATTGTCTCGTTTTCCATAAAATAATTTGTACTATAATTGTTTTCCATAATCGTCCCCCTCATAATATTTACTTGCACTATTATCGTTTTTACTTATAACGCTTGTCATATCAACTTATTAGTCATAACTTATATTTGCCATAAAATAAGTTTCCATAATAACATGTGTTATAATCATTAGTTTCTATAAGTAACACATTACATAATCGATACTTGACATAAGCAACATTTAATTTAATTTAGAAACGTTTATTGTTTTGTACAAAACTAATGTCATTAAGGCATTTGGTCTGTAATCAAATGATTTACAAAACTGTTTACTGTCTAAAGATTGTTTGCTGTAATAGCAAACAATCTTTAGACAATAAATAGTTTGTCAAATTCGAAACGGTTAGGTTAGGTTAGAACTGTGACGCCACAACGATGAATATTATTCAATATAATATTCAAGATTATTATTCAACGATGATATGTATTTTCACGATTATGGCAACTGAAGCGTTATGTCCAATTAAATTATGGTACATAAAATTATTGCATTTCAAATTATGGCAAACATTAGTAAACCAACAAGAGCAAAAGTTCGTGAAAGTTCATTTGGGTCCACTGCAGAAAATTGTATGTAAAGAAGCTGCCAGCGCCCCAATTGCTCACACTTTTAATCGCAATCCAACGAATTTTGAAGGAAATTGATAATCTATTGTTTGTTGGTTTGTTGTTATTATTAATAGGTTGGGGAAAAAGTCTTTTCGCATTATAGTATGTATGAACTTGTAATAAAATCTCTTTGGCTATACTATGTGTATCTGGCTGGTTTTGGTATCATTGAAAGTTTAAATTTTAAAGAACATAATTCCAAATTCAAATTAGGAAAATGTGTGATTTTTATTTGTTTTTCGTACTGTCAAGATGAGTGAATCTAATGAAGAAATTCGATACATTTTAAAATTTTACTACAAAAAAGGTAAAAATGCAACGCAAGCCGCGAAAAAAATTTGCGATGTTTATGGACCTAGTGCAGTGTCTGTGAGAGTAGCACAAATTTGGTTTAAGCGTTTTCAATCCGGAAATTTTGATGTCAAAGATGCACGTCGCTCTGGTCGCCCTATTACGGATAAAATGGATGCCATTTTTGAAAAAGTGGAGCAAGATCGGCATATTAGTAGTTACGACGTAGCTGAAGAACTGGGAATTGACCACAAAACAGTTTTGGCGCATTTGAAAAAAACTGGGTACACAAAAAAGCTCGATATTTGGGTACCTCACGAGCTCACTGAAAGAAACCTAATGAACCGTGTACTCATTTGTGATTCTTTATTACGACGTAATGAAACCGAACCATTTTTGAAGAAGCTGATAACTGGTGATGAAAAGTGGATCACGTACGACAAGAACGTGCGAAAAAGGTCGTGGTCAAAGGCCGGTCAGGCTTCACAGACTGTGGCAAAACCCGGGTTAACTCGCAACAAGGTGATGCTGTGTGTGTGGTGGGATTGGAAGGGCATTATTCATTATGAGCTGTTACCACCAGGCAGGACCATCGATTCTGAACTCTACTGCGAACAACTGATGAGATTAAAGCAAGAAGTTGAGAGAAAGCGGCCGGAATTAATCAACAGAAGGGGTGTGGTTTTTCATCATGATAACGCTAGACCTCACACATCTTTAGCCACTCAGCAAAAATTAAGAGAGTTTGGCTGGGAGGTGTTAATGCATCCGCCGTATAGTCCTGACCTTGCACCTTCAGATTTCCACCTGTTTCGGTCTCTTCAGAATTCTTTAGGCAGTGTCAGGTTAACATCACGGGAGGACTGCCAAAACCACTTGTCGCGGTATTTTGATCAGAAGTCCCAAAATTTCTATAGCAATGGGATCATGTCCCTACCTACAAGATGGCAAAAAGTTATCGAACAAAATGGTACCTACATACTTTAGTTAAATGTAAACATACTATGTTAAAAAATGTTTTGAATTTTCTTAAAAAATGCGAAGAAACTTTTTCCCCAACCTAATATTTAAGATTGGAGGGAGCTGACCGCCTCTTAAAAAAGGTTTATCTAATCTACACAGAATTATGTAACATAATCATGTTAGTATGATAACCAAAGCTTTGCATATCGTAGCTCCGCGGAAAGACCTCAGGACGAAGTCCTTTCCAAATTTGCAGGCATGTGGTAGAAGCAATCATGTAAATCGAGTTATGTGAGACGACCACCATATCGTATCTACAATATGTGGGTGTATATACTTTCTGCGATGTCGGTAGAACCGAAAACAAACAAACATAATTCACTATTCTCAATCTCACCTACTTCCAGCTTCCTGGTCCTCCCCCTGACCCCATTTCATGCATGCCAGCAACTGAGGCGTCCCCACAAACAGACCATTAGACACTGTCCTCAGCCGTCCCAAAGATTATAAACGACAAACAATTTTTTGTACGACATCCAACTTATATCTCGTTGTCATAACTAGGAGATATGTGGAAATTCATTTGTTTTTTTTCAGTGCTGGTAATATATTAAATTTGTAGAAGTTTCCCCAGATGTGTTTGCGTTTAAACCAAACGATTATTGAACCAGAGCAAGAATAAGAGCATTCTTTCTCGATGATGTTTTAGTAAACCTACATAGAACTACAAATTCTCTTTACCTGTTTATACAAAAAAAATGTTACAATTTATACCAAATGCAATTCAGAGAGACTTAAAAGGGTTCATATCTTATTTGGATAAGGATCCTAATTTTACCAGCGCTTGGGGTGAAAATCTGATGATCGGATGAGAAGAAAAATAAATTTGCACTCTTGTTATATAAACTTCCACGAAAAGAGAGACAGTGGACAAAAGCTTTATCTTTTTAAGCTATCTATCAAACTTGTCACAAAATTTTAATTTTAAAATCTTTACATTTCCTGCAACATCATTAGATCTTTAATTGTTATTTTAGTATATTAACACTGGATATAAAAATGCCGATCACGCATCAATCAAGATGGCGACTACGATCAGACATACAGACATACACAACGCTTCACTCCTGACGCAACGCACCTATCGTTCAACTTTTGTGTAAACGTTCGATAATGTTAAAAGCTTCTGAATCACAAGCTTGCGTACGTGACAGCATGCATGTACTGAAGGTAAACATGCTGTGGGCTTCGGTTGAGTAAGGGTAATGGAGGTCGATATCAAGAGCTATATTCCATACGAAATAGGCGTCGTAAAATGGGTTGGAGACAAAACGCACCCACATGACGATTCGGGGAAAACCCTATTGTCGCGTAATGTTTAAAAATAAGAAAACGTTGTAAAACTCAATAACAAAATGGCCGCTTGTCATTGGCCGTGCTATGCTGTTGCCGTTGCAGTGACGGCCAATCTTCGATCAATAATATCAACCGATAGAAAAACGCTCAAGAATGTTTAAAATCTTGGTCTTCTTACCACAATTACGATTCCTTTAGGTGGTTACCTACGAATGTTTTATTAAATTTTGAAAACACTTTAACAAGAACATAGAAAATAGAAGTAGGAAAATCTCGAGAAAATATTTCTATGGAACATAATGAAATCATAAGAACAAAAAACTTGTCGACTTTTGTTTTCAGTTTCTTTCAATGCAATGACGGCTAGCGATACGTGCTTACGTAGGTAACTATATCTGAAGCAAGTCACGACCAACGAGATTGTATAGTTTTCAATAGACAGACTATTGGTTACTTACCACTAACCAGAGATATTACAATATATAAGTATAAAATACATCAAAACAAAAAAAAGCTAAAAGAAAAGTCATAGCATCCACATTTTCGCATGTGCAAATATCAAACAAACTACCGTTTAAACAAAACTATGAGTAGAAGTGCTCATTAAAAATGCTCAACACGAGCATAAATAATATTCTTGTCAGCTCAGCTTTGTTGTATATTCACGGCGGCTATAAACTGAGCAGCGGCTGTGATCGTAAACCGCGGTTATCATGACGTCAGATGACGTTGGTTCGTACAATCATGCGCATGGCCCGTGACGGCATGGCAGCACGATTCAATGGTGAAATATATCTTGAAACCACATCATGAAATAGGTCAACTTCTTGTATAGCCCGATGCAAACTAAATGGGGGTCTGAACACGAGGCGAGTAGCTGCGCGGTAACACATTCATATAATCGCGGTCATGGCCATGGGTTGTAGTAGTACGGAGCAGTAGCCCACTTCAGAACCACCATAAAATTTGAAGCTCGGTGTAGACCACCCAGTGTTGCAAAGAATCCTCATTTTAGATACTGTAGTGAACGGCCATTAAAGCCATAATCCTACTGGTTAGACCGAAAGCTGACACTAACATGGTCGGAAAAAGGCCAGGCTGATGACTGAGAGAAAATAACTACATTAAAAAAAACGTTTTTCCAAAGGTCAAAGTTATTTTTTTTTTTTTATTATTATTGTATAGTATTGGAAAACCTTTGTCCCCAAAAGTCTTTGATAGTAACCCCGATTTTAAACTGACATGCCTGTATGTCGCTGAAAATAGACAGAATAATAATAATGCGGCCCTGAGTCCTGAGAGCCATTCTATCAGCAATATGCTGGACTTACTTATGTTACAGAAAAGCTTATGTCAATCCTGCTGAAAATTGTTGTAGACATATGAAATGCTTTGAAAGCGATTGCCACATGTCTAGAACGCTCTGCGTCCAGCAGAAAAAAGGGAGATACTAAATAGTTGACTAAAATAACACTAAGTGTAAGTGGTGATGGATTGGGTTTGTCGGGGGACAACCCACCCTTTCCCTGTTTCGATTCCCAACACTTTAGAAATGAACACCAATTATTTTTCTTTTGTGTAACATGTAACTCTGATCCCGATGACAGGACCTGACGTCATAGCACGGTATTTCGTCACTTCCGCCATTTTATGCGTAAGAGTTTAGTTTTAGAGTTTCGTAAGCTTGTCGTTATTTATCGCCAGTTCATAAAACTTTTTTATTTTCGGTGATGTCACTATAGGGGTATTAAAATCTTTAGCTGATGAAATAACTTGGATTCCTAAAGTTTTACTAGCGTGTCCGTTTGACAGATGGATGGGTCATATAAAAGTGTTAATTCTTGGTAGTTTTTGAAGTTGTTGTTTTAGCAGGGCATTGAGACCTGAGAGTCACCGTTTCTGTACCTACTAGTAGGTACAGAAACGCTAAAATGTATCAGGGATAACGTTAAACAATTTTTTTGTGTTTTTCTGTTACGTATGGGGTCCAAGTCAGTCCCACTCTTTCAGCAGCACCTAATTGTAATAATAAATTAATTTATAGCAAGTAATTGGATCTTCCACTAATTGTCAATTGGATTATTAACTTAGCTTTGACTTATTCCGAACACTTTTAGTAACAAAAAACGCGGCTTGCGGTAGGAGTAAACTGGCAGAAATCGTCACGTAACGAAAAAGCGTTATGCCCGAAAAACAGTTTCAAGTGTCAAAAGTTTTTGTTACTTTTGACATTAGAAACTTGAGACCATACTAGATGGCTCTGTATAAATACATAATATACAGCGAAACGAACTTCGTTCCAACCGGGTGTCCCACGACACCTCCCGACTTTTTTATCTTCTCCATTTCCCTTTATATCTTCCGCTTTAGGAATCCAGTACCTTTCGTTTTACCCTTCAGATTAAGAATTATAGAACTAGTGTCTTGTTGACCAAAACTAGTGAGGACTAGTGTCTTGTTGACCAAATCTCAACTATGACATAGATGTTAAACCTCAACCAAACAATAGTTATTTTACCACGTGCCAACCAATATAGGTAACTATTATGTAATCACGAATATTTTCACTAATCTACGTACACATGCACCTATTATAATGCCATATCCTGTTATTACAACTAAGCAAATACGCAATTTTTTTACGGGATATGACAGGCTTGACGACATGTAACAATAAATAACTGAAACTATTCGAAAAAACGAGCTATATTTAACATGAAGCAATTTCTTGCATATTGTTGTGACGTCAACAGGAAATGCTCTAAGTAAACAATTACATATAACAAAATTATACTTCTACATAGAAGTAGGTACAGTGAACAACAATTAATAAGGGTAGATATGTAGGGAAGAAATAAACATCTTTAAATTTTAAGCATAAGATATACTTAGGTACCTACTTCAGATAAGCTAAGTATGTCAGAAACTTGGCTACTTAGAACATACCCGATAAGAATTTAATTTTAAAAATGTCTTGTGACACCCGATTAGAATGAAGTTCCTGTCGCTGTATGTATTAATACAGAGTTAATGTAACTTGTTAGCTTCTAAAAACTTATACTAGATGGCTATGTATTAAAAACAAATACAAAATCTTTTGACATTTGAAACTTGAAACCTTGAAATTATTTTTTTCCGGCATAACGCTTTTTCCTTACGTGACGATTTCCACCAGTCAATTCCTACCGCAAGCCACGTTAAAAAACTTCATCCAAAAAAAAACAAAGATAGGTTTATATGTAACGCATGAAAACATAACCCTGTCTTTGCTGTGACGCAGTCGGGTAAAAAGTACGAGTAAGTACCTACTAGTTGCCTGCCTGTTTTTTCAAAGGTACTTACCTACATGGTTTTATTAATCAGCGAAACTCCACAGAAGTAATCCGTATCTATCGATGTTTTTGATCATGATAAAGCAATACAAAATAAGAATTTCAAAACTATCAGGATGTGAGCTCAAACCTTGAACAAAAAGTTTTGCATGCAATGATTTTACTTTTGTTATATTGAATGCGCGAAGATGAACGTTCTCATAAATTGCTTTCGTTGGTAAACACTTCGCCTCTTAAATCTTTTCATATATTGCTCCGGTAATAATGTATTATTCTTATTAAACGAGATATATATTGTTACGTGTAAAAGCAGACAACTTGTAATTACCATAGTATTCCTATTTAGTAAGTAGTTTTGTAACAATTTTTTTATTTAAAAGAGTGTCCGTGGAGTTTCTTGCCCGTTCTTCTCCATAGGTACCTACTACGCTTTGGAATGGGCAACTAGCTTCATATTTCTGACTGACCGACTTCTTGACAATTCAAAAGTGCCTGTAAATGGTTTAATTGAAATAAATGGTTTGAGTTTGAGTTTAGTAGTTTGAATATACTAGTACTGAACAGATTTTTTAAATTTCATTTGGCAGGAATCAGTATCTAAGCGAAACGATTTCAATTTATTTGTTTTTTCGTTTCCAGAAGATCGTAGGATCATAGAACGTGGTTGGAATACAATAAATAAAATTTACCTCATTCTTGACTAGCTGCGCCCTGCGGTTTCTCCCGCATAAGTCTTGATTCCGTGGAAATATCGGGATAAAAAAGTATTCTATGTCCAGGTCATGGTCTACCAAATTGGTCTATGGTGCGCCAAATTTCATCGAAATCTGTTCAGCCATTCAGCGTGAAAGCGTAACAAACAAACTCACATTCGCATTTATATTCTTATAGTTAGGATTACGATAAACCAACCTTCCTTCCTCCTAATTTTCTATTTCAAATTCAAATTCAAATTCAAAAGTCATTTATTCAAACTAGGCTGAGAATCAGCACTTTTCGAACGTCAAAATTACATAAGACAGTCCCCCAAAACGCCCACCCTTCACCACTTCCTAGTGCTTTAGCTGGGAAGAAGAAGTGGCGCAACAAACTCCCCAGCAGCACAGCTGTCTGTTCAGTAAAAAAGATTCTATATAATAGTATGCAAAATGATATTTACATTACGCAACACAAAACATAATTTAAATTATAAAATTAATAGCCATATGACAGCTAGCACACGCCAATATACCAACCAAAAACATCGAGAACTATACTCAAGCAGAAATAAAAATAACTTAACGAAAAAAATATCTAAATAAAAGCCTCCAGACATAAAGGGCGTGCCCGCTTACATATAGCTGTAACTAGAAGTTATAATTGATAAACTAGGACCATTGAGGTAAAGTAAAAAATTATCGAGGTCGCTAGCTAACCACATATTGCAATACAACTCATAAAAAAAAAACATTGTAATGAGTAGATTATTAAATAGATTAGAATTAAGTAGATTCTATTCATTATTAAATATTCGATGGTTCTAAATCTAGATTTGATACATCAGGAACCAGAGGAAAAGAACTGTAACCATAACATGATTCAAACATTTCACAAAGCATTAAAAAATAAACCATTCTTCAAACTCAAACCATTCTTTTTACAGGCATTTTTGAATTGTCAAAGGAGACGGCCATTCAGAAAGATGAAGCTAATTCCAGCTGAAAACACCCCACAATTCTGAAAACGCTGCTTAGCTAACAGTGAGGTACACGTAATATTTATTTGTGGATCCTTCAATGAGAGTTACATATCGCAGTTATCAACTGTAATTGCGTCAGTACGATCTTAGAGCTTGTCCAGATAATACGTCTCGACTATACGTAAACGAACGAATATGTATATTCAATATCATTATATATTGAATACACAACTGTGTAGCTCTCAGTCTCTCCCACAGAAAAATTGTGAAAACGCCAAAACGGTTTTGTGGGGCTTAAGAAATATAATACCTACATACTAATACTCAGTATTGGGGAATCAAAGTCTGAAAAAGAGGAAGAATAATAATCTTTCACTATAAATACTTATTTATGTCTGAAGACCTGTTGGATTAAGTCCTTTTAAAATGCTATGCTTTCATGATTTATGTTCATAAAATAAATCAAAGCTTTTCGCAATGACGTCACGAATACGTATATTCGGTTACAAATGAGGCGACTCACCCGCAAATGACACATCTTTTTGTAGATACATCGTTTGACACCCGAAACGTTTCGATGCAAGCAAAAGTAATTCAGCTTCAGGTCGAGATCAAAGCCCCTCATCTTTATATAATTAATTCATATCGCTTGATCTTCACAAGTATGGGGCTCGTGGGTAAATTATAACAACCGCATGGGTCGATCCGTGGATGGGTTACCATTACATACCCCTCCGTGCCTCAAAACCACGTTTAGCCGTCGGTCCCGGTAAGCACGCGTAGATCTTGATCTCAGTTACGGGTACAGATAACCGAAAGCCTTTTTGGATGAGAAATTATCAAATAACTTCTCCCGCTCTGGGCGGAGCGGGAGGGCGTGTCAGACTCTTACTGACTAAAACCCACCCGTGTTCCTTCCGTTGCCTGTACGTTGCCAGGGGCCACGGTATCCCTTTCGGACTTTCCCGCAACCCCGGCAGGCATCGGTCCTATCGAACCCCTTCACTTGCTGACATCTCTTTGAGGCGCGCGTGGAACACAACGCGCCGTCGACCCGGGCCTGGTCCTACCACGGTACCGTCCGCAAGCCCGCGCCTACGGTGGCCGGGAATCGGCCTGCGATTCCCGACGCCCAGGGCGTCTCCTGTGGCGGCTAGGGGCGTGAGGGCGCGAAATTTGCCTCTCGCTCACGCGTTCTGCCTCCTCCTTCGCGAGCATCACTGTTTCGCAGAAGAAGGTGACGGCCTCCCATGCCCTCTCGCTCCGTACCATGGCCTGGACCAGGGCCGGACGCGAGCACCACATAACCGAAAGCCTGACAACCAGTCTTGTTAAGGGGAACTGGGCTATGGAGGTTAGATAGACAGTCGCTCCATGTAAAATACCTAAGTACTGGTATCAAGCTGCATCCCAACATAGATTGGGAAAAGGCTAGGCAGATGATAATGATTTTCATAAGTTCGAAATAACACGCATAACACTCATCTCATGTAGGTACTGTTTTTCTCGTATTTCCGAACTGTATTAATAGTCACTACGAGTACTTTAGTGCAGTTAGATGTACGCGGAAGCTTCATAATCTCGTCGTAGACACTGAATTGCTCAAGGTTGAATCTTTTTATCTGTGAACCCGTAAAAATGACCGCGAAATTGTTTTAACACAGGCGACTTTTACGACTGATGCGGAATAAGTCATCGTTATATTCTTCTTTAATTGTATAAACAAGATATCATGCCAACCGGCAGTTCGCAGTACCTGAAATTTTCTTTACAAAACACACACAGACACACACACACACATAGTTTTTCGCCCATTTCCTCGAAGGGTTAGGTGTGAAAATGCCTGATATTAAGTGGACCGTCCACTGCTGTCTGCCACGTTAGCTGCGCGGTTCATTTTTTTGTCGGCCATGTATTGGTGCGTAGCGTGGCCGTGGGTCGCAGTGGAAGATCCCGCCCTCATTTCCATAAAGTGAAGCCGTGGGCTGTTGTGATGTAACACTACTGCACCTATCAAAATATCACCCACAGTGGACTTGATGGAACAAACAATCTTCTCAAAACCTTCAAGCATAATTTTAGTATTGGATAACCTCTTTCTTCTTGCGTGCATGTCCATGATATATCACGCTTAACGCCTATAGCAGACGTTCTCTACGTAAACTAACATAAATAACAACCACAATATCATTTACTTCATCGATAACACAAACACAACGTACAGTCACCAGCACGAATACACGTAGCAAAATTCAAAAGCGATTTCCTCGTGGAACATGGCCAACACGAGCCAAAAACAAAAAGCACCCAGTACCTACCTTTTCTCGAAGCGTTTCGTCGTACTTTCAAACCGTCATAGTTTCAACCTGGATAACTCAAATTCTCAGGATATAAGGTATGGCTTGGCCGTTCCATTGAACTATTGCATGACACAACATTAAAGACCAGTGACTTAATTTCTTACCATAAGAAAGGAGTGTGCCTGTGCGACCGTACATTTTAACCAAGATGTAGGGTTTGTAGAGTAGGTTTGGCTCAACGTGAGATCTGATAACTTTTTAACAGTGAAAGCGTTATGTAAGTCTTAGCAACCTACTTTATATGATATGTTTTAGGTGGGTTACGATCATAACATTGACGTATCTCATAATTATATGGGTTCCAAAATACTATGCTCGTCGCAACATAAAATTACAATCAATACAGTAGGAGAAAACCAGTTTTAAATGTTTTAAGCGTATTTATATTAGTGGTCGTGACTGTACACAACACATTTTAATCGAGTTACAACCGTTTACATCGAACGCTCGCCAATTGTCTGTTTTTACTTTTATAAACCGTTCTAAAATAAATAGCAACTTCTTGCTATTATTACTCGTACATGATTTACTCGTGTTCATTCTAAATCGATTCAATTTCTGTTCTATTTTGTAAATCCGTGTTCCGTGGGTGTGGCAAGGGATTGGATCAAGATGGGCAGCTCAAGTGTGCTCAAAACATCACTACGATTTACTCTTGGCATCGTGACTCAGACAACACGGCTGAATAGCAACCAGTGAACCCTTACTAGTATTTCTAAATACGAAAATTAATATAGATTGTGTGTGGGTTATACATTGTTACGTCTAAACTAAAACATACTGACAATGATATGGTAAAAAGTTTAAAAGGTAATCTAATTTCGGAAAATTCAAAATTCTACCCGCACGTAGATCCAACAGAAGCTCATTTTCACTCTTAAAACTCGTGCTTTTTTACTAACAGAAGCATAGCTAGACCTAATTACAGTTCAGAAAGTTGTTTAACACCAGCTTAAAAAGAGCACCTATAGCCCACAAGTTCTAACTCGTCTTTGGATACTGAATTTCTCACACAGACTTTCACAGGTTCTTCATATCTGGCAAATACCAGAAAATTGCAACTTCTAACCATTTTCTTCTCCCTCCTCACCATGTGCCTTCATCTTCCAACACTTGTATTACAACTTCCTGATGCGCGGACGTCTGCCGCCAACACTGAGTCACACAAACAGATTTGCGAAGTATTTAATACCAATACGAATGGCCATTTCAATGGTAGGGCTGCCGAACTGGAAATATATAGACGATTAGCCATCGACGCGGTAGATAGTATAGTGCACAAGTGTGTGCGCAGACACAAGCGCACTATCTCTTCCCTCACTTTGATAGTCCGATGGGACGGCAATCCGACACGACTGTGGTGAGATCAGGCGCAAGACGAGGCTTAACAAGCGGCAAAGGTGAAATAAGATGGTTTTAGCAACCAATAATTGATTGAACAGGAGGGAAAAGGGGGCTGGGAAAACCTAGAAGAAGAAAGCGGAGAACCGGGGATTGTGTCGCAACTAAGGAGAGGCCTATTATGACTAGCCAGTGTCTGTTCTGACACATAGGCCTCTGGGACTCCGATGGATGACTGTGATATACTGAGTCGATTGATTGTTGCTGTTACTGGAAGCGGATGTCGTACCTATTGATGACAATTGTCTTGCAGAATAACATTCTCTACAAGAATTGTCGCCGCGTTAAGAACTGAGTCGTCGGGCCATAAGTCATTGTTATTAGTCTGAGTCTCTCGCACTTAAGGAGCTGGTGAAGCAGGTTAGCAAACTATCGATAAGACGCAAGGCGTTGCATATTCATATTGCTACTGACATTAATGGCCTGACGACTCAGTTCATAATGCGAGTACTATACTTATTTTAAGTTTACAGAATATGCCATATATATCACACCTATAGATTGCCAATAACTTACCAAGTAGGTATTGAAAAACTAGCTATATTAAATAGGTAAACTAGGTTTGTTTATATTAAAATAGCATCGAGAACCCTGCCCTGTTCACATTTAGCGATGCGTGTATCATTGATCAACTGAACAGTAGTATTTGTGGTATTAATAGACCTTATACCATTCGCTCCCGTGACACCCAAGGTGATACACTCAAAACGCTTTGATATTCTTAGACGAGACAAATTAAATGAGATATTATTGTTTTGATATATTTACATTATTTTTATTATAACGTTGTTAATTGAGAAGTACAACAAAACATCTGATAAAACAAGTAACTTTTGAAGATATTGATACATTTTAATTGGCGACTGTGAGTGTGAAGTCCAAGGCTAATTGTTGCCTATATACTTACTACTTATGTATGATAATATTGTATGCAGCTGTTGGTAAACCTTTATTAATAAATTAAACCTTTATTATTAATAAACATTGGCGAAGAGTTAATATTATTCCGAAAACGTTTGAACGGTAGCGGAAGAACCATTTACAAATAAAAAATTACTTCCTGAAAAATCTAGATCCAAAAATCTGCCAAGGTCACACAGACAGAAAAGGTCAGTGAATGTTAAAGAAATGGGTCGTTCACTTTTTTAAAGCACTTTAAACAAAGCGGATCTTGGCAATCACTTGGAAATCAAAATAATTCCAAAGCTATGTAATAAAAATGAAATGCTATTCGTTTGTAAGCGCATAACTTGAGAACGGCTGGATCGATTTGGCTATTTTTTTATTTTGAAATGTCTGTAATAGAAAAATGTGAAAAGCATTTATTCAATTGAACCAATTACGGGCACTTTTGAACTGTCAAGAAGTCGGTCAGTCAGAAATATGAAGCTAGTTGCCCATTCCAAAGCGTAGTAGGAGAAGAACGGGCAAGAAACTCCACGGACACTCTTTTAAATCAAAAATTTGATACAAAATATTGGTTACATCACTGAACGTCCTTTTTGTATGAATTGTTGAAATTTGAACAGGACAACGTCAGACGGGTCAGCTAGGTAATAAAAACTTTTTTACAAAAAAAACAACCGACTTCCAAAAAAAACACTAAAATAACTTTTTTACAAAACAAAAGTACACTTAAAAGAGAAAAATAACTTGAATTTCGGAAGTCGGTGGCAAAAACAATAGTATTTTATTAGATACGTATATAGTAAAATATACGTACCGTAGGTAATATATATGAAAGCAATTCAAAACTATTTCCCTAGTGATTTAACTATATCACGGCTTCAACTATGCGAACTGCGAACCATTTTAAAATATAACTTATATGGATCTGTATTTTCGTTTTTGCCACCGACTTCCGAAATTCAAGTTATTTTTCTCTTTTAAGTGTACTTTTGTTTTGTAAAAAAGTTATTTTAGTGTTTTTTTTGGAAGTCGGTTGTTTTTTTTGTAAAAAAGTTTTTATTTTTCACTTTTTAGTTGTGTTTATACCTACCCCGCACAAATTCGTATACCAGTCGAATAGTGGAAACATAACAAAAGATTTTTCAAAAATTAACGAATCATTCCACTTTGCCCCATCGGGTGCAACTTGGCATAGGCTCTAGAGTTATGTTGAGACGTAACATTTCTGTTACTGAGGGTCTGGTTAACGGGGCAATGGGGATTGTCTCTAAGTTTAAATGGCCTGCCTTTCGTCGCGATAAAATATAAACAGGCGAGTTACCCGATTCAGTTTTTATAAAATTTGATGATGACACTATTGGCACAAAAGTGAAAGACACTGAGGGGTTAGTTGCCATAGCGCCTGTTTCAACAACATATCAGGCAACAAAAGGTTATGGGGATGTTGAACGGAGGATGCTGCCGCTGATCCTTAGTTGGGCGGTAACGGTGCATAAACTTCAGGGCACCACCCTAAACAAAGCCGTGATTAACTTAGGCAAGAAAAATTTTGCTAAAGGCCAAGTTTATGTTGCGCTAAGTCGTGTAAAGACTCTGGATGGTATTGCTCTTTGCGACTTAGAGCCAAACAAATTGCTCAAGAAACCGCATGACGAAAGAGCATTGCGTGAAATGCAACGATTAAGGCAATTGTAAATTTGTATAAAAATATAATAATTGGCCAGGCCAAAATGATTAAGGCTGCTTTTTTTTTTATTAAGCAGACAGTAGAGTGGGTAAGAGCCCACTCTAGTGTCTGCTGAGGAATCAAGTCTCGATGTCAACGAGTATGTCTATCTAGGACAAGATATCTTCTAACTCCTGATCGATAAGGAGTTGTACCTTCCATCATCAGCTCAACGGAATATAAGAATACAAGTAACGGTCTAAACGTGCCTATAATATTCAAAGAATTATCCCCTAACCTTCTAACCTTTCACTGTAAGTTCCTATATGTACTGTTCACCGATGAGGAGTTCCATGCGGTATCTTCGAAGACTATAATTAGTTCACCACGGATGGATAGATAGAACCAGCAATTATTTTTGATCTTTAGTACAATATCCAAATCACATTACGTGTACTGTTTGTTTTTGAGGAGTTCCTTCGTTTATCTCCCAAAGTATACATCAAATCTTCACAAAATTAATATGGGACCACCTCAGGAGTATACCCTTACGAATAAAAAAAGAATTTTCAAAATCCGTTGACAATTGGCGGAGAAATCGGTGAACATACATAAAAAAAAAAAAAAAATACATACAGTCGAACATATAACCTCCTCCTTTTTTTGAAGTCGGTTAATAAAAATCAATTCAGATATGCTGAAAGATGGAACTCGAATATCTTACTCTGTCAGTGTCTAAAACAAAATTGTCCACTCGCGGAAAAAAAAGTTAGGCTAGGTTATTATTACATTTATACGAGGAAAAGAAAAGATTTTTTTTTATTCTGGCGGCGTCATCAAATCTTCTCTATCACTTTCACTAGACGGCATTTCAAGTAGATAGTAAACAAACATAGACGAACAAAAAAGTGTAGGACGGGCTCTGAAATGAAATGAAATACGAAAGGGGAACCTTATATACGCCGATTCAAGTGAACGCATTTCGATTCGATTTATTTAACCTCAAAATGTGGTAACTAAGTGATATTTATTACGTATTTATCTATGAAACGTGACACCCAGTTTTTTTATTAGTTGAGTTGTTAAATTAGAAGAGTGGCCAGTATCATTTTGCGGACTTTTCCGATAACAAAGAATTTTCATACACTTTTTCGACCCGCACATCTGTACACAGTCAGTACCAGTCTCTTTTTTTAAAAGTAATAAGGTGCTTCCGAGCAGGTATAGTATAAAAGCAATATTCAAATGTTACATTCCTTTTTCCACCTTCTCCAACTGCCATTTTCATTTATGTTTTCGCAGTACCTACGTATTCTAAAAAAATGTGTTTCGTGTCGCTGTTTTCATGCTCTGAGCAACAAAAAATTTTAACTTAACTTTTTTATTCCGCGACTATACGTTTGGCTACCAACACACCATCATAAAAACGAATCGGCTCTCTTCCTATTGTTTGTTTTGAAAACAAAGTGGTTTACAAGCACGGGTCATCGATCAATCAATTTTATAAGAAAAACTTTTCGTATGAATTGAGATATATTGCACTCAACGGAAACGCCTCGGCTTACTTTAGCCATTCAGAAGATTTTGGAACAATTCCTAGAAGCTAAACTAAGATTACTTAGATCTACACAGATCTCAGCTTAAGACACATAAATCTGTTTTACTCTTTTTCCTCCGTTTCAATAAAGCAGCCAAGAAGAAACGCTTTTTCACTTAAAGTAAAGATAATTATGAAAACTTGGAACAATAATGCACTTTATTGTTACTAAGAACTGAAGGCAATAAGTAAAGGATGACCAAAACTGTGTTCTGTTCAATGTTAAAGACTCGAAGCATTTCAATCAAGTAACTTATACAACAAACTTATGTGAAGCATCAAAAACTACGAACATAGTAAACATACCTATTATTAGAAGAAAGATCATGAACTTATACAAGGAAAGCACACGTAGGTATGTACTTGTTCCTTTCAGCTCATTAATATATTAACCAGAAGGAAATTAAGTCGAAATCATCAAAGACCAATTCAACAACGTAACACAACAGACGCACAATCAAAACACTTCCAACTAATACGTTTATGTTGAACACACAGCATAATGTTGAACATAACATAATGTTGAACAGATAGTGGCCGAAGGTCTCTCGTGCAATATTCTTGAAATGGGTTTACGATCGGTAATAAACGTTCGATGCAGCAAACATTCGTGTGGTTGCGGAGGCAGCGGTGAAACTCTGCGTAGAGTTTATGAAAAATCGCTATATGATGTCATTCAAATCATAATAACTTACTACATTTTCTATAGGTACTTTCATTGCACTTCACACGGTCACATGTAAAAGTATTAATAAAAGACATAACAGAAAATGTTTTGTAATAATTCAATTGAAATGCACTCACAATTGACAATGACATGTATTAATAACACTGTACCGTCTAAGCTCTATACCGCAAGGGCTTCTAGCAAACACACACCTTTGAATTTTTCCATCTTTGTTTTGATATATTTGAAATTAATTTTTCTTGTTTTCTCTACTAGAATCTACATATTTCCACGACTACCTACTTCATTCTCCAAACTTCGACATATGCACACAAACTTATCATTATCATTGCATTGTTCCGCCGACTGCTGTATGTATAGTAATTTTATTCTAGCTTCATCGTCTTCACATATCATACTAATTAATGTATATGTTATCGGCAATCTGTATAATCCGTTATTCTATAGAATACCGAGAGATTCTATAGAATGCCTATAACGTTCAGAAAAAATATGAAATATAATTGATTCTATACTTTGCCTAGACATTCTATACAATACCGAATGTTCAACCAGTTATGTGTGAAATACAAAAACATTATAAGTATTTAATTCGAGGCAGCAATTTATGGTATGGATTGTGTTAAAACTAACTAATAATTAAAACATGTTTCATATTATTTTCACATATAAAATTGTATTTACTACTTTTAGGTACTGCTGTTTTTGGTAAAGTTAATTTTGAGTTCGCAAAATATGTTTTATTTGTCCTTCATTTTATCGTGGCATTCTATTCAATACCGAGGCTTTGCATACATTGACTAGGCAGAGTATATAGGCAGAGTATAAACGATGGATAAAATATTGTATACAATGCCTAGACGAGCTCGGCATTGTATAGATTCACTAGGTATTCTATACAATGCCTGAATTACATGCTTTGCCGGTAAACATATACAAAATATTGTAAAACATTTTAAAATAGTAAATATGAAGTTTCTTGCCTATTCTTCTCCATACGAAACTATCTTTCGGAAGAGGAACCTAGAATCAATTCTATTTTCTTGTAAATGTTGACGTTCAAAATTGCCTTCCTACTTGAAATAAATGATTTGATTTTGACTTAGGTCTCTTCTCTTCGATTCAAACTAATATTAACAGTAAGTTGGTACTCTCTTACAATGCTTATATTCCCCGCTACAACTGGCACCGTACCACTCCAGCCACGCCACCGCCACTCGCTGCCATCATCTTTGACGTCAGACCTCGTTTGCCAGTTCACTACTAATGGAGTGCCCACCACGACCACCTCCACAGCTTTGCCTGAACGATTTGTTTGATTTGTTACCTCCTCGTAGTTTACTGTTCTATTGTGTTCGATTTTGAATTTAGACTTGAGAGTGTTGGAAATTCTGGATTTGTAAGCGGATACAATTCTGGGAAGTATTAACACACGGCCAAGTAAAGAAAAGTATTCATTTTTAAAATCAACTGAAACCAAATCAACAAATTGATCAGATCTGATAAAAATATAATTTAAAAACATAAGCTAACAAGCTAATTACTACTGTTTGAGTGCAAATGACCACATCGCCATTAATACAGGCTGTGTTTATTTTTTTACAAAATCAACAGGTTCGATTCCTAGCTAGATTAAATTTGTTTTCAAAAATCTAATGATGCAGTTTTAGTTTTTATCAATATCGGCCCCAAGACTGCTTTAAGTATTGTTCGCTAATACCTGTAGTTTCGAATTTGGCCACCCATGCTGATTTGGGACATTTACTCTCATTCATCAGACGAATTGATAAAGTCCTTCTTTTAGAAGTTGGTTAAAAATAATTTAGTATCTCATGATCTTTTATTTAATCTAGTTAACTTGCAACTGGCGGCCTAAGCAGAACTATTGAGGATTATTTGACAAAACTCATAAAAACGAACTATCACTAACAATTAGGGGCGATATCAGTAACGATATCGGGTGCACAGGTTCGTAGTAACATTAAAACCTTAAATAGAAAAGTGTTACGAAGAAAACAAGGCGTTAGTTTAATGATTTCGTTAATTTTAATTAGTGGTTTTCCATCTTTGCCAGATTTATCAAACAATTGACGAGCACCTCTGAATATTTTCTTAAATCTTAATAGCTCCTTGGATAGCCCATAAAATGAGGATGTTTTTCAAATAATTTGTTTGTTAAGTGACATTTTTTTAATTTTTTCAATAATCAACTTTGTTTATGGTGTACTCTGACGATGTTCTAATTTTACTACTTAACTTTTAATAATTTCTATCAAGTGTTTAATGTTTTAAAATTTCTGAATACCGACAAATCTTTACAAAGGGGTCAGCTTTAAAATCAAAACAATCAAAGCTATTATATATTAACTAAATTATATATTAATATTGTTATATTAATCTAATTGATGACATCGACAGTACCGAAATTTTTATTAGTACTAAACATAATATACCAGAACAATGTGTGAATGATTTTGGTGACGTTAAAAACCAGCTAACTATAGTTAACCAAAATATTCGGAGTATAACGAAAAACTTTGATAA
The DNA here is from genome assembly GCA_949128155.2 of Xanthia icteritia. Classification (NCBI taxonomy): domain Eukaryota; kingdom Metazoa; phylum Arthropoda; class Insecta; order Lepidoptera; family Noctuidae; genus Xanthia; species Xanthia icteritia. The sequence continues at coordinate 23,625,201 of OX421933.2, forward strand.
TTTCTCTGTTTTTCTGTCCCGTCTAAATTTTTTACCTGACATAATCATACTGACCGAATGTAATGGAGTCTACATTCGGTCAGTATGATTATGTCAGGAACACACCCCAAAAGTTCAATTAGATGGCTACGAATGCCATTATTCTCAATTTTATTTAAATCAGAATGATGGTTTGGCAATTTTTTATAAATCGGAACTTAATATCACCATACTTGAGCCGCCTTTTAATGATGCAAACTGCTTAGTTATTAATATGGGTACAGAATTTACCATTTTTGCTATCTACCGATCGCCCTCCGTGTACAATATTAGTAGCTTTTGTGAATCTTTAGAAACCCTCCTCAGCTCCAACAATACATCAACTATGGCAATTATAGGGGACATAAACATCGATATTAAAAACGGTACAGAAGACAAACGAGCCAGCGAATATCTTGATATTACCGGTTACTACGGTTTCTATCCCGGGCACCAATATCTGACACGCGAAAATTCTTGCCTTGACCATGCATTAATAAAGACAAGAAAAACCACAAAAATTGTCGTATGTCAATCTTCTCTCACCGATCATGATACAGTACTGATAGGAATAAGTAAAGAACCATCGAGTCGAATATCTATCTCTGGGCAAACTAAATATAAGCTTAAATTGGACTACCCTAACATTCTTAACGAAATCGAAAATACAAATTGGGAACCTATTTTAAACTCCGATGACTTGAATGCAGCAGTGAATATATTTACTGATAAGTTACGGTACATCATAAATCGACACACCAAAAAAGAAATTTTGCACAATTCTAAAACCATTAGAAGACCCTGGTTGACAAAAAATCTGCTGAAATGTGTACGTAAAAGAGACAAACTTCACTCTGAAACAAAAAAAGACGAAAACAAAGACAATTACGCTCTGCAACAAAAATATAAAACATACAGAAACCACTGTAATAATATTATAAAAAATTTAAAAAATGCCTATGATAAAAGCCTCCTGGACAGTTCTAAAACAGATAGCAAAAAAACCTGGGCAGCAATTAAAACAATATGTAACCTTAAGAATAAAAAATCGAATAGTTTAACTTTACTCAACGCAAATCCTGATCCGGTAGTCTCACTGAATATGGCCAATACTTTTTTTGCTGATGTGGGAATACAACTTGCTGAGCAGTCCTTGACTCAACTCAAAACAACAGAGATAGAACTGGCAAATTTAGCACTTACGCTGGATGGCACTGACCCTTCTCTGGCACACTCCTTCTTTATGACTCCAACTGACGAAGCGGAAGTTGTATCTATCATAGGCAACCTTAAAAACGATTCCGCTCCTGGCTGGGATGGTATTCCGAATCGTGTTTTTAAACTGGCTCAACATTTTCTAGCCATTCCCATCTCACACATATGCAATTTGAGCATGTCGACAGGAGTAGTTCCAGTCCAGTTGAAAATAGCGAATATCTGCCCGATCTACAAAGCTGGAGACGCATCAGTTCCATCCAATTACAGGCCTATATCCCTTCTTACGTCTCTGTCCAAAATTCTGGAGAAGCTGGTGAACAGGAGACTATTGGCGTACTTAGAAAAGGAGCAACTTCTATCAGCCAACCAGTACGGTTTTCGAAATGGCAGATCAACGGAGGACGCAGTCTCGAAGTTGGTGGATCATATCATTGATAACCTTGACAAAGGCAAAAAGTGTGCCGGCGTCTTCCTTGATCTTGCCAAGGCCTTTGATACCGTATCAAGGCCCATTCTGATCAAGAAGATGGAGCGCTTAGGTATCAGGGGCATTGCATTGGAATGGTTTACCTTCTATCTTTCCGAACGTGAACAGAAGGTTTGCTTGGGTGATTTTCAAAGTACCTATGCGAGAGTGGAATATGGAGTGCCCCAGGGTAGTGTCCTTGGTCCCACCTTGTTCCTCCTGTACGTTAATGGAATCTGCTCACTCAATTTGGACAACGCGCAAATATCTGCGTACGCTGATGATACAGCTATTGTTTTCCACGGCGACTCTTGGAAGGAAACCTACAATGCCGCAGAGGCTGGAATGCAGAAGGTTACCAGTTGGCTGCAACACAATCTGCTTACCCTTAATGTCCAAAAAACAAAGGTAGTCAACTTTTCTGTAAGCATAAAAACGGCTGCCCCTAAACAATTTACACTCAAATCCCATCAATGCAACTATAGTCTAGGGGGCAGCTGCAGCTGCCCTGTTTTTGAAAATGTTGATAATATCAAGTATCTTGGTATTTCAATAGACCAACACCTGACATGGGGCAATCAAATCCAATCGGTTACTTCGCGCGTACGGAAACTTTTGTACATTTTTAAAAGACTTCGATCTATAGCTGACAAAGATACTCTCAAGATGACTTACCTGGCTTTATGTCAGTCTGTGCTTGGTTACTGCATAATATCTTGGGGTTTCGCTGGTAAATGTTATCTAATTACTGCTGAGCGTGCACAAAGGGCTATACTTAAGGTCACTCATAGATTAGGAATCCGATACCCCACTGATATGTTATATCGAGAAACGAGAGTGCTTACGGTGCGCCAACTGTACATTTTATCAGTGCTACTTAAGTTTCATAAAACAGCAGCTGCCACAGAGGTAACGGACCAGCGCACACGTAGAAAACCTAAGTGGAACAGAGCTTTCTGCAAGCTTAAATTTGGCAATAAGGCTTTCTCTCGTATTGGACCATACCTGTATGAGAAAATTAACAAAAAGCTTGATATCTACCCCTTGACAAAGTTTGGATGCAAAAAACAGGTTCAGGATTGGCTGCTTGGGTTTAATTATGCTGAAACGGAAAATCTTTTATCATTCAACTAATAAAGTATTCATCATCATATACACGCTAACACTCATCACGTTCACACTCACATTCATCACAAACATACACTCATCACACACACATACATTTGGTTACCTTTTAGTTCTAAGTTTATATTAATTAATTAATTATATCTAAGTACCTACTGAAACCGTTGCATTTGTTAAAATATTTTAAATAATTCATTATGTGTCGAAAGAGACTGGATCCTGCGACACAGGGTATCCTAGTGCGGGATCCAGTGTCACACCTAAATATTGTAACACTTGTTTATGAATCAATAAACTTATTACTTACTAAACTTATTACTTACTATTCGATTCGTTGATTTAGAGATAAATTGCTACATTATGACGAGTTTAGGCTACTTTCCTAAATCAAAAAAAAAATCGTTATATTTGTCAACAGGCTCCATCAATCCGTCAGATATTTAATATATTCACTATCAGAATAGGCTACACTATTGCACAGAATGACTTTTATTCGCCCTGAATATCCTTTAAAAAATTGCGCAAATCCGAGTTTTCAAACTCGTCAGATTTAGGAAAGCCCACAATTTCTTCATCAGATTTGCCTATCTAAGTCATTATGGATTAGGCGGCACACGATCATACCAAAATCAAAGGCTCTGAAGATCACTTTATTTTTGGCCCAATTTCGAAATCTGAAAGTGGACTCCTGACCACGGGGCCTGAAACTTTTTTAATATATTGTCGGTGTTCTCTCGTCATGCCGCATCTTCTCAGCTATCAACTTTTCGCCCTACATATGCTTGCTCAAAAACCCTCTGAATGAAAAAGATGTCTGTACTATTTACCAGACCTTTTCATCTGGTCAGTCCATAAAATATAATTTAGGGCTGCTTTCTGGCATGACTTAAAGCAGCAAAAGTACTCAATATCAGTCATTTACAGGGAACTGCGGCCCAACTTCCTAAATCAAATTTTAATGGCAAACTTCAGATAATTAAAATTGGCCTTTTCTTGAAAACGAAAATTGACCGTTTCATTAGCGACCACCCTGGATTCAGTTTTGGCTCTTAGAGACCATAGTTTAAGCTGTAAAAACATATAGCCCTTAAAGCATTTTAAGCCTAAAAAGTATCTTCCCACCTCGTACATCAATCGTCGAGATGCATTTGCTACGAGTCCTTCACATTGGCATCACGGCGCTCGCGTCACATGATCGTTAAGAACACTACATCGTGTACATATACAGTCTATGTGTCACATATAAATATGTGGGTTGCATCTAAAACACAGCGTTCAATTAGCGGCCCGCTCGTAGTTGGCCAGGCGCCCGCCGCTCTGCTTAACGTAGGGTTCACACGGGGTTTGTTACTGCGTCGTGCTACTAGCTTGATAAATTCGCCAAATCAATGGTAGAACTTAAAACATCATAGCGATTTCCCGTGAATCTCCTTGACTCCTCCTCCTCCACTGTTGACCATGATGACTATTTAGTTTAATGCAACAACAGGACCTACGCCTTCTTCTTTTTCTTTGATCCAAGATTCAAATGAACTGAGTTATCTTCTATTCACCTCCGGCTTCAGCCTATGTTGAGATTAACTGTATTAATTAAATTAAAACCTATGCAGGAAGTTGCCTTATCACAGTTAGTGTAAAACTGACAGCACGAACGAACCCTGACAACAATCAATCTGCCTAGCCTTTCCCAACTATGTTGCGGTTGGCTTCCAGTATAACCGGATGCAGCTGAATACCAGTATTTTACATGGAGTGACTGCCTATCTGACTTACACAACCCAGTAACTGGGTAATACGATACCCCTTGGTAAGACTGGTTGTCAGACTTTCGGGCTTCTGACGATCCGTAACTACTGACAGCCGGAACCAACAGCTTAACGTGCTTTTCGACCCCGGCAAGCGTAGCTTTAACCTGATGGATCTACCCGTGCGGCTGTTATTAGCCAGCCACGGGCTCGCCCTGACAACACCCTGGCCAAAATAAAGATCTCTGTCATCCATGAAGATGTGTGTTACTAAACCAACTTGCCAAAAAGTCGCACTATAGCCATGTGCGTCCGTCGTTACGGCAGTGCATCGGTAGCCCGTGTGCCGTGTTTGGATTCCGTCAAACAAGAATAGCTCGCGATCTTTTTATAGTCAGTGTCGCGTTGGAAGAACAAATATAGCAAGTGTTATTATCTGCACGGATGAGCGACCTTCGCAGCCATACTGTTGCTGCAGTTTCATATTTGGCATGTGATTAAGTTCCGAGTCTTGGGTGTGTTTTAGCCGATCAAGATGACTAATAATGAGACACAATTAATTATTTATTTTGTTCTACCCCCTGGGGTCCAAGACGTATCAATAACTTAAGATATTTTTATGTGAAACTAGCGACACGTCCCTGCTGCGCATGGTTTTTATTTATTTATTTAATACTTCAAGCACAGAAATGTTCAGAGGCGAACTTAATGCCATAGGCATTTTCTACCAGTCAACCTTTGGATGATGCAGACACAAACAGCGGTAGGTGCAATTACGAGAAATTGAGAAATATTTTTTATACACATATACCTACCTGTTACAAACTATAAAAATAATATATATGCCTAATTATATATAAACATAAGCACAAATAAAAATACATAAATACACGAATATACTAGAACAAATAAGACAAACAATGGGAAAACATTAATGTTGTGATAATACTGCCAGCTTCTTATGAATGTGCTCGCGAACTTTAACTTTAAAGGATAATCGGTTGGTTACCATCCTGATTTCCTGGGGGAGCGCATTCCATTAAGACTTGTAAAAAGAAAACATCGAGATTTCTTCGAGTATATTATATGTCTGTTTAAAATAAATGTATCATCTAGACATAAACCTTCCGGAAACAACAAAATCATGGTGATAATTTGAAAGAACAACGCGGTCACACAGATACACACGAAAAGCGACTTTAACGTATAATATTTACGGATCAGGTATCTGTGCCCGCCACTCCGTCTGCCTGAAAGTTGTACTTCAGTTACGTATGATCATCTTGCTTGTCATCAGCGGGCTCTCGAAAGGAAAGGAAATTAGCCTAGGTCGCTGTCCGAGTATATTATATCACAATTTAACATCATATAAAGCGTGATCTTTGACTAATTAACCCTTCAGAAATCGCCAGCATCTATCATAAAAATAATCATCACCAGCTAGTGATATTATAAAATTCGATAAAAATACATGATTAAATACTGCGTCCTAACCGGAAGCGACAGTCGCGCGAATACGCGATTACGCGATCGCTTACCTGAAGTCATACATCATACGCGACTTAATTGATCGCGCGAGTATGTCATATTCATTATAAGAGCGAGACGATCGCGTACTCGCGCGACTGTCGCTTTCGGTTAGGACGCAGCCTTAGAGTCCAAGTTGTAGGTATAAATATTATCAAGCCATACCTACTCAAGTCATCGGGAAAAAGCATATACATACATACATACCTATATCACTTTATAAGCTAGGTCTGTAGCTGTAGCTTCACAAAAGTCTAATTAATTTTCTACCTAAGTTCCGGCATTTCAAAATTTGCGAAAGATGTAAACAACAATGGCCGCTCAAAAGTGTCTATGGTTTAGTGATGCGGTAGTATGATCTTTAACTTTTGGTGCTATCGATGTTACGTTTTTTTTAGTAGTGTCATCAGTATTTTTAATATTGAATAACTTTCAAATCAAAAGCATTTCCATTGATATGTTCCAATGTTAAACCGTGAAAACGAACAAGATATAAATACAATCTACAATTACCTATAAGCCTAGACATTATTTAATAAGGAAAAAAAGACCGCATTTTTAACCGCGGACTAGCTCCAACAGCATCTTGAAAATCCTAGCCGAAAGACACGATTGTTGTCAGTATAATAATTATAAATACATTAAACAATTTTTTTTTTCAATAAGAGTATTAAATACTCCTTGAACAAATAGTCGATATTTAGGTATTGTGTCAATCACTGGCATTTCAATGACAAGATAAATTTAGACGAGTAAATAATGGATGTCGGTCGTTTGACGTTTGTAAAAATTCAAAATCCATCCCAGTTTTCGAATCAAATCAAATCATTTATTTTTGCTGAATACACTGTTACAATGGTGATAATAAGAATTACATGTTTCAAGTGATTCTACCATAAGGCATGCAAAAATTTATACAGTCATAGTTATTCATCAATTAATCAAAATAGACATTGAAATAAATAAAATTAGATGAAATAAGCACGAATAGTTATAATAAGTTAAAGTCATAGTGGAGAATAAATTATTCATTAAATAATAATAATATTTAAATTATTTCAATGTCAATGTCAAAATTAGTTATTAAGCGATACATGCATAATTCATTGAATAATTGATTTTACTTGATGTCACTGTGAGGTCTATAATTTGGAAAAATTATCATCGAGGAAGTCATTCAAGTTATAGTAGCATTTATTAACCAGATTTTTTTTTTACTTTTCTTAAATAGGGCCGTATTCATTGCCCTTATTTCTTTAGGTAATTTATTGAAGATTACAGGAGCCATATGGAACACACTCTTGTACATTAAAGAGGTACATGTTCGGGGTACATAGAGGCGTAGTGCGTCCCGTTGTTGCCTATTATTTATTTCTGATGCTAATTTAAATATGTTTTTATTGGTTTTCACAAATAATGAGACCACGACTTGGGAGAGTCAGAATCTTATACTCTTGGAAAAACGGTTTACAGGTTTCGACCATTTGAAGCCCAAACATAGGCCTTAAGCACCGTTTTTGTGCTTTAAAAATTATGTCAATATCTGTCGAATTTCCCCAGAAAATTACACCATACCTCAGTACCGAAGCAACTAAACCATGATAAGCCGCTAACAACGTATTTATATTTGAGACCTTTCTAAGTTCAAGTTCAAGTTTCGTTGTTCGCTTTTATTGTTAAATATAATAGTATATTTAAAAGTTTAGAAATACGCACAGCATGTAAAAGCGGGTGTGAGAATACGTGTATCCTATGTAATGCGTATTTAATCAGTGACACGCAGATATCGCGTTCAATTACCAGGCAAGTTCAATGTTGCTGTTGGCGAGTCGCGACCAAATTCAGATTACATTGAAATCCGTTTAGCAGTTGACACGCAAAAACGTCAAGTTCACATAAATAATACGTCGGACCTAGAATGTAATATATAATGACGTTTTCCAATCAAGGACCATTTATTTATTGGGTGTTATAATATATGGAAGCTACGAGGGTGGTCCGATAAGTACTTAGCCTACAAAAGAAAAACAAAAATTTTGGGAAAGTGGCGATTTATTTTTCAATATAGTCTCTTTTTAGCTCGATAAACTTGACCCAGCGATGCTCCAACTTCTTTAACCCGTCTGAAAAATACGATTTCTCGAGGCCTGCAAAATCAGCCACTGTGGCGGCGATGACCTCCTCATTCGACTGAAATTTCTGCCCGGCAAGTGACTTTTTCAAGTTTGGGAACAAAAAGAGGTCGCACGGGGCCAAATCTGGAGAATAAGGTGGATGGGGCAGCAGTTCGTAGCCCAATTCGACCAATTTAGCCATGGCGAGGGCGGAGGTGTGAGCCGGTGCGTTATCATGTTGGAAGAGCACTTTTTTCTTCGCCAAGTGGGCCGTTTTTTCTTCAATTCGGCGTCGAATCGGCCCAATAATTCGGCATACTATGCCGAATTATTGGGCCGATTCGACGCCCTGTGACCGTTTTACCCTTCTCCAGGTAGTCAATGTGGATCACACCTTGTGAATCCCAGAAAACGGTGGCCATTACCTTTCCGGCCGATGGGACAGTCTTCGCCTTCTTCGGAGCACGTTCTCCGGGTGAAGTCCACTGTTTCGACTGTTCCTTGGTCTCTGGTGTGTACCAGTGGATCCATGTTTCGTCGACTGTCACAAAACGACGCAGGAACTCCTTCGGATTGCGCTTAAACAGCGTCAAACACTGCTCTGAAGTGGTCTCACGGTTGCGCTTGTTGTCCGGAGTGAGCAAACGCGGCACCCATCGCGCCGACAGCTTTCTCATGCCCAAAATTTCATGCAGGATATGACCCACGCGATCTTTTAAAATGCCTACTGTCTCAGCTATCTCGCGCACCTTCAATCGGCGGTCTGCCAATACGAGTTCGTGGATTTTTGTCACGTTATCCTCCGTGGTAGCCGTTTTCGGGGCGCCTGAACATGGCTCATCAAAAACCGACGTGCAACCACGTTGAAACTCGTTAAACCAGTTTTTGACGGTCGCCATCGAAGGAGAAGAGTCACCGTACACAGTATCCAAACGCTCTTTCATTTCGCTGCGCGATTTCCCTTCCAAAAACAAGAATCGAATCACCGACCGATATTGAGCTTCGAACATGTTACGCCGCGTGATGTAGTTAATGTTTTTAACGCACTCAAGTCAAAAAACACTGGTGATTACTGGGGCATCTCCATTAAACTTTTAAGCAATATAATAGACATCGTAGCCCCATATCTAGCTGTTACTTTTAATAAATGTGTTGATTTAGGAACTTTTCCTGACCTCATGAAGAGTAGTAAAGTCATACCATTATTTAAATCTGGTAATAAAAATGATGTTGGCAATTTCAGGCCTATTTCTATCTTACCAGCATTTAGCAAAATATTTGAAAAGTTAATACTCAAGCAGTTGCTAATCCATTTTAATTTAAATAGCCTCCTCCATAATGAACAATATGGCTTTACAAAGGGTCGTTCGACCACAGATGCGGGTGTTGCTCTGCTGAAACACATATTTAACGCATGGGAGAACTCGCAAAATGCTATTGGGGTTTTCTGTGATCTCTCCAAAGCCTTTGATTGCGTGCACCATGACACGCTTTTGCGTAAACTGCGTCATTACGGTGTGCAAAATGAAGCTCTCAACCTTATAAATTCTTATTTACATAATAGGTCCCAATGTGTAGATGTTAATGGTGTGAAATCTTCCGGGCTGCCAGTTCAGTTAGGTGTGCCTCAAGGCTCAATACTGGGTCCATTCTTGTTCTTAGTCTATATCAATGACTTACCATTCTATTTAAAGGGTATCTGTGAAGTTGTACTGTTTGCAGATGATACGTCACTTATTTTTAAAGTAGACAGGAACAGACAAGACTTTGACGATGTAAACAGTGCACTCTCAATGGTTACGGATTGGTTTTCGTCAAATAACCTAGTTCTCAATAGCAAGAAAACCAAATGTGTAAAGTTCGCCCTTCCAAATGTTAGAAATCTAGGACCCAACATCGTCTTAGATAAAGAGTCACTTGAAACTGTAAACACGGCAGTTTTTCTGGGCATAACAGTAGATGCCAAACTTCAGTGGGGCCAACATATATCGAGCCTAGCGGGAAGGCTCAGTTCGGCCGCCTACGCCGTCAGGAAAGTAAGACAATACACTGACGTTGATACAGCTCGCTTAGTCTATTTTAGTTATTTTCATAGCGTTATGTCCTACGGTATTCTGCTGTGGGGCAAAGCTGCTGATATTCAAAATATATTTGTCCTTCAAAAACGAGCTGTTCGAGCAATTTACCAGCTCGGTGCCAGAGTTTCTCTGAGAGATTTTTTCAAAGATATCGGTATCCTCACAGTGGCATCACAATTCATTTTCGCCAACATATTATATATTAGGCAAAATATACACTTATATACTAAAAACAGTGATATTCACAATGTTAACACTAGAAATAAGGACAAACTACGTACTCCCTTTCACCGGCTTCATAAGGTTCATAACTCATTTGTTGGGCTTGGTATAACCTTTTATAACAAGCTACCTTCTTCTTTGCTAGATTTGCCTTTTAATGCGTTCAAAACTAAAGTAAAATCCAACCTCTCTTCAAAGGCATACTATTCTATCAACGACTACTTAAATGATAAGAATAGTTGGTCGCTGTGATTAACTCAAGACAATGTTTAAATGTTCTTTCTCCAGAATTAGCTTACTTACTGACAGGTTATATGAGTTTATATAATTTGTTTATAATTTTACTAATTTTACTTTATTTATTGTTGACATAATCTATTCATTACAATGTTTTTTTTTATGAGTTGTATTGCAATATGTGATTAGCTAGCGACCTCGATAATTTTTTACTTTACCTCAATGGTCCTAGTTTATCAATTATAACTTCTAGTTACAGCTATATGTAAGCGGGCACGCCCTTTATGTCTGGAGGCTTTTATTTAGATATTGTTTTCGTTAAGTTATTTTTATTTCTGCTTGAGTATAGTTCTCGATGTTTTTGGTTGGTATATTGGCGTGTGCTAGCTGTCATATGGCTATTAATTTTATAATTTAAATTATGTTTTGTGTTGCGTAATGTAAATATCATTTTGCATACTATTATATAGAATCTTTTTTAATGAACAGACAGCTGTGCTGCTGGGGAGTTTGTTGCGCCACTTCTTCTTCCCAGCTAAAGCACTAGGAAGTGGTGAAGGGTGGGCGTTTTGGGGGACTGTCTTATGTAATTTTGACGTTCGAAAAGTGCTGATTCTCAGCCTAGTTTGAATAAATGACTTTTTGAATTGCTCTTTTTCCATTTTTCTAAAATCCGCGGGCTCTCTCGCTTGCACACGTGGTCAAAACAAAACTACGAGTCCGATCCCGCTGAAATTTTGACAGTAGCCGTCTACAAGAATGTACTATAGCTAATAAATTGCTCTTGCGATACTGGCGCCATCAGGCGGTGAGGCTAAGTACTTATCGGACCACCCTCGTATGTCGATGATCACTTTTTTTAAAGATTTTATGTTCCTCAACACACCATACTTTCTATCCTTCTTTGCCGGTCTTCTTTATTCTTCTATTGTGAAAGTAATTTGGTGGTCACAAAGCCTTACTTGACTATACCCATTTATTTACTGAAAACAACTACTGTTAGTAAACACTTATTACACAAGTAACCGATGGTTATCGTCATATTACTAGTGGCAGTGTTGTCATCGCCGACAACCGGTGTAATATTAGCCACGTTTGGCACACTGCTGTCAGGCCAAACGAGGTGTCAGATTTAACAAAAGCCCACCAACGAAGCGTTGACAGGCTATCAGCGGTTGGGACTGAGGTTGGGATTACAAATTAATATCGTAGGTTAAGTTTTTTAAGGCCGGCCACATACATACGGAATTCCATTTCGATATAACGTTTCGGAATTTCGAATCGGACCAAATTTCGAACGGAGAACTATTACTGTACGTGTGTGAAAGATCCTTAATTTTGTCAGAATTTTCTGCCTTCCGTATGTATGTGGCCGGCCTTAGACTCGGATAGACAGATGTGACCACCAGCGCCAGGAATCGCCAATCGGTTGTCACCGCCAAATGATTATCCAGAGCCTCATACTTAGTAGTGCATAGTCTAATATAATGAACAAGATTAGAATGAGATAAGCTTAACTCTTAAACATCGTAAAACTTGTTTTTATTTATTACGAAAAAAACTATCAGCAACAGCCCACAACGAGCATTACATTTTGGCACTAACAGTATCTTGGTTACCTCCATTACAAATTTCAACCATGTCCACATGCTCATCTTATACCGTAAAGAAACATAAATCACCAGAATCCACTCCGCCTCGAGCCGCTCACTTTCCGTCTTCCACAGTCAATATACTCATGCGGCCTGCATCCGTGCGTCTGTCCCATAAATGAGGGTATAAAGCTGGGTCATTAATCGTATTTACATGCGAGCCCTGGGCACAGTCGGGTCTATATAAATACGCGATACGACAGACTTCTCCGAAGCGTCAAGTGTACGACAGAAATAGAAACGCATCATGTAGTCGGATGGACAGAGATTGTGCAGTAATTCAGCTGTTTGTATGTGTTGGTCAATAAAAATCATTACCACATACCCATAGTGTGTGGTAATGATGTTTGTATTAAATTGGCTACTAGACCATTGTTAGTCATACTTGGGAAAGACAAAAGAGACCTAAATATTATCTAGTAACATCATTTTGATGTCCAAGCGGCTTATGAAATCCAGTACACCTAGTTGGCATTTAAATTTATTGGTTTTCAGAAACACTTTTATGCTTAAGTATGCCAGATCTTAAAAAACTAGGTAGAGTAACCACAGACTTTAATTAACTTAACCAGGAATTAAAGAAATGAGAAAAAATCATGACTCAAAGCACCAAAAAGTTCATTTATAAACACGTAGGTACAAATCCCGTAAAGATGCCAAAAACTGCAAGGCGTGCATAGAACAACAATGTGTCATGTAGTGTCGACAGATCATAACATTCGTGTCGTGCCGCGCGATGTGCCTACACGTTTGTAGCACCTCGCGTATCCGCATACTATGTAGTTGGAGGCAGTAGGTCAAGTTCAAGGTTCATGAGGTGTTACGTGAACGTAGTATTGTCAAAAATAATTTGATATCTGTATTGGTAACTCTCTAATTCCTATGCTAATCATAATTCGTTTAGTTATCTAGTAGAAGGATTACAGTTACGGCAGGATGCTTGTATTAAAGAACACTCGAGAAATTATCATTATTAGTGAAGCTGCCATGTATTCGCCAGTCCTAAAGTGAGATGGGAGTTCGTGGGAGATGGACGGATAGATGACCTTATAATGAAGACAGGCACAGATGGATGCGGAAGGTAGTTGGCTGTGGCACTTGTGGCTCATGCTTGGAAGAGGGCTAATTCTCAGCGGAGGACTCCCAAAGGTTGAGTTTATAGACCTTAAAAAGAGTGGGATCTATAGAAGCATGTGCTTATGAGTAACACATGAGTTTCCGGGAATAGGTACGAACGTATTAAAACAAAAAAAAATAATTGTAAAAGTAGTAGAAATAAAGTGGAGTCGTATGTACCATAGTACATAGGGAAACAGTGGTGATTCAAGTATATTAGCTCACAGTCAAGCTGAATAACTTCTGCAGTTCATGCTAATTCCCCTAATTTGCTGCAGAACCGTTTGTCACACGTTTTCGTCATAATTGTATTAGCCGCACGAAACGTTTCGTCTGAACACTCTATCAAGTTTACAAGTTTGGCTATTTTAGTATTTAGTAACAGCTCTTAAGTCAATAGGCCATATCCACACTAGTTGCTATACATGATGGTTTATGGCCGATTCCAATATCAACCCATTATACTGCATTTGCTTCAGTTTAGTAACTGGCGAAACAGTCTTTTGGTCACTTGTTGACAGCGATGGGGACGAATTTTGTGATGCCCTGTGATGCCTTCCCTTTTAGACATGTACATATTATTATAATTTTAAACCAGTAAGCTTATATAGATATTATGTAAATTTCTTGTTTGAAAATAAACTACCAACTCTGTTAAGTAATAAAAATTAATAATTAGTAAAGTTACCAAAATCCAGTTCATTAGAGACTGAGAATTTATCAATTAAATACATAAACCTTATATTTTAGACTGGCCAGTAGTGTATGTAATCAACTACTGAAAAGGACACAACTGAGAAAAGAATGATGGACAGTCTGCAAGATTATTTAGCAAAGAAGGAAGTAAACAATTAACAGGCAAATCAAGAAGCTAATATAAATTTTCTTAAAAGTAAAATGTTGTGAAGACGTAACAAAGTTAAACTACTCTTCATCACCTTATTAGTGTTGTTGTCGTAAGCTGCGCGCGCGACGCTCTGTTGGCGTGTCCACAAGGGCATTACTAACTAGCGGTGTAACGTTGTATTAGTGGATCTTTTGTTTAGCGACAAAGCTTCGTATTTGATGTAGCTAGTTATTTATATCATTTATTAGTCACAGAACTTCGCTTGAGTGAGTAAACTGAAAGGCGTCATTATGGATTTTCTAGATACGTATTACATTTCCATTTGTCTTTCTTCGTCTGTTGTGCCGGCTCGAGCTATATGAGCTTATATACCGTTAATAAAAAGATTTGCGCATCAACTGCTGTTAGTGAAATCCGCAGGTTGGTAGCGGGCTGACTGCTGAGCAGTTCGAACGCTTAGTACATCAGTCGTAAAGCTCTTTAAATATGCACTCCATAAATAGGTATCTGATGTACCTATACCTATTATGGATTTTTGACCATTTACTGAGTCTCATCACAGTCATAACTCTTCACAATCCCAATTTCATGCAGTCAGAATGGGGCAAAAAACATTATGGGTATAGTATAGAGTGGTGGAGGAACATCCGAGGAGGTTGCCGAAAACAGGCTGAAAACTAATGAACAATGATGCAAAATTATATCGGCATGGACGATACCAGAAAATGCATACATTACAGTCAGGATTTATAATAGAAAACGAGCAGACTTGAAACTGAAATGATTATCAAACGTGACACAATACAACCAACGTTAAATAATGAGTTTCAGACTGAAAGCTGAAACTCATTATTTAACGTGTCGTAGTCTAGTCACTGAAGATGATTCACCTCGTTTACGTAAAATAATGAAATATCTATCTGTCCTATCTAGATGAAAAATCTGTACTTATGAAAGAAAATAAAGCCAAAAATATAATGGTACACTGTCAGGCCATTACCTTGATGATTGTCTTCATGAAGAACCTAAGTATTTAAAGGAAAGGTTATCTAAAAGAAAGATGACACGGTGGAGAAAAAGCACATGCAAGATTCACACAGAACAAAGACGAAATGACGATAGAAGATATAAGAACTCTTCAGTCAGCAGAGAAAACCATGATCTGACTTTCAACATCTTCGAGTTCTACATTGATTCAAATTATTGCGAACGTGAAATTAATTTTATACAATTAATAGATGTCAAGTTCGAATCAAATTCGATTAGATTGAACCACGAGGAAATCTGGAGTAAACCAGATGTTCCCATTATACTCCTGCGACTGATGATCTCAGAACCATTTCTTAGAGAAACACAGATCTATTCCAATTATACTTATGTCAAACGCTCGACATTGACAACGCGGACATAGGAACATAATTATGTATATACACGACTCCCACGCGTATTACGGAATGAAAAAAATCATAAATCTGTATTAAATGTAGGTACGGGAATATATTGTAAAATAAATTTTGCCGGACCGGATTGTGCCCACTTTTTTCATTTGTATTTCTTTATTTCGGCAGGTCGTCTCTAGCTGCACTTGTGGTGAAAAAATACAGTTAGCGAGGTAGCTGAGTGCCTATAGAGTTGACGCCAAACTCAAGTATCGCGTCTACTAGTTTCATATTTAAACCAGATTTAACACGAGAAATGACGAAAATGAAAGAAATCCTGACCCTGACATTGATATGGTCATATTTGTCATTTCGATTAGATATATAGATACATACAAAGTGTAAATCTGTAAATCTGTGTAAACCCAACGGAACAAGAAAACATCTTCCACTTTTCCGGATAAAAAGCAAACCACATAACACAAAATCAGTAGAGAGTTTCAGTATCACTATGTACACTGTGGGTAAAAATAGAACGTTTGCAGGCACAAATAGGTACAAGTCGTACGTTGCCCCAACAGGTGCTAAATCATAGGAGTCTAAACCTCCAGCTTTCAAACAAAGCTTATTGTACGAAGTTCGTTACAATTACAACCATTTTGACGGTCTTACTATACTTGGATTCAAGGAATCCAATGTAAATTTCTTCTGCAAAAATAGCCTCTACTGCATACACCGCTTATTACAGAATCAAGCTGTAAATAGTACCTCGTTTGACAAGCAAATTGGTGTTCAGAGCAAACAGGAACATGCTAAAAATAATACTCCACACCTACAGAAAGAACCGAGAGGACCTTCTGAGAGAAGGTTTCAACCTCAGACCATAGAAACTCAACCTTCTTAGGAATAAGAAGTTCCTGAAATTACCCGCTCATATAACAAAGACCATACCTGTTCTTTTCCCTGGAGAGTTCAATATTCTTACATTTGTCAAAATCCATGTATTTTCCTAACACCTGACCACTTGAGACCATTACGTCTACAACAGTCGTTCCAGAGTTAATGACCAGTACGAACTAATAAACAGTTCAGCTATAACATCTAAAGACCTGTCAAGTTCTTACAGTACACCTGGCACCCTTAGGCGCAAGATCAGAGGCACACAGTCTTGGAATAACAGTCACTGTTTAACGCCCGCATAATCAGTCACATAGAATTACTGGCAATGAAACACACGTGTATTATGGGAGTTAAGTGTGAATACTCGTGAATTATAAACACCATTATTATTAACAAATGCAAAATTAATGGAATGCTAACTGTTGTCAGTCCTTCAGAATCGTTGACTATAACAATGGCGACTGAAGGCGTCTCTTAGAAATAAACCGAGAACGATACTGAATAGTGATCACTTGCTGCTTGATGCTAAGAGGGAGAACAACCTTCTCCAGGCATGTGCTATCGGCGTAGCACCGAAAAAGCTTATTTACTTTTTGCTAGACTCTCAGAAAAAACCACTGCTAGACTTTCAGCCGGGAAACCAGCGGGGTAGTTGCGTAACTGGTCCGAAACACACATACAATGCCTATGCCTGTCATTTTGACAGTTTAACAACATTCATTGCGTTATTACCTTTGTGTCAGCAGACGAATGTCTCAAGCCTATGGAGAAATGGATAAGGTATTCCCTAGCTAGATAATCCTTCGGATTGTGATTGAAAGTGTACGCAATAGGGGTACAGGATGGATGGCAGCCTTAACCATAGTGAACACACAGGCACTTCGAAGCATTATTACGCACACATACTCAACTTCCGTACTTCCCATTACGAACCGACAAACACACACACATACGAGCTGACATTAACAAGTAGGTACACATTAACACGGTCGCATTTAGCGATCGCCTGTAAACAATGCGCAGGCGCTCGTCCGGTCGTTTCAGTACGGCGTGCTATCCGCGACAGAAGTCTGGTAGTGTCTAAGCTTATAACAGCATCGTTTCTAACTGCAGAATAATCTAACATTAACTATTTAACTCAAAATCAATCTGCCTTGCCTTTTCCCAACTATATTGGGGTTGGCTTCCAATCTAACTGGATGCAGCTGAATACCAGAATTTTACATGGAGCGACTGCCTATCTGACCTCTACAACCCAGTTACTAGGTAACACGATACACCTTGATAACACTGGTTGTCAGACTTTTGGGCTTCTGACTACCCGTAAGATCTACGAATGACAGCCGGGACCAACGGCTTAGCTTAACGTGCTTTCCGAAGAAGGACGGATCTCGATTTATGTTGAAGATGGTCAGTCATACACGGACCGACCTCTGCAAACGTCTAACCTTCGATCGACCAGTGCGACTGTAATTATTCAGCCACAAACCTAATTAATTATCGACGAAAATTAGGTTTCGAAAAGCCTAATCAAAGCTCTATAGACGAGGAACTCGTCAAGACTGCGCAGACAAGAAAGGAAGCGAAGTAGATGTCATTCAGAACTGAAATGAATGATGATAAATCAAACCTATGATTAGTAAATCTGTTTTCAAGATTGACTTTTGTTAATTCGTTCACAACAGCTGACGCACGAAAAATAACTGAGTTTTCAAAAGCCGATCACGATAATAATTCATTCTGGAGTAAGAATTTTGGTTATTTCCTTTAAATGCTGCACTCCAACATCATCATTATATTAGATAACAAATTGTGTTTTTATAGTTTACAAGAACATTAGTGTCCGTATTTATTGAGGAGCCATGAATCATAATTAAACGCGGGTGCTACCAATACTTAGTAGTAAATTTTGTAAACCCGAGACTGGAATTTGTAGTAAAACCCTTAACAAGTTACAGGACGTTTAAGGTGGCTCCTCAATCCTGACGGTCTATAGAAAATATTAGGTCTTTACCTATGAAATTGCCGTTCTGCAGTACTGGCCAGTTCAAATCAAAATAATTTTTGTTTGGCTAAGAATTCAATGATCGCCAGCGCGAAGTACGCGTCGAGACGTGCCTTGCACTGCTCAACAGACACACAAATGAAGGAATTTTGAACCGCATTGTTACCTGCGATGAAAAATGGATTCTGTTTGATAACCGCAAGCGCTCAGCAAGTTGGTTGGATCCTGGTTCAGCACCTAAACAATGCCCTAAACGAAAACTTACCCCTAGAAAAGTGATGGTCACTGTTTGGTGGTCTAGCGCCGGTGTGATTCATCACAGCTTCTTACCAAACGGGGTGAGCATTACTGCAGATGTGTACTGTGAAGAACTGAACACAATGATGGAGAAGCTGGCACATCTCCAACCAGCATTGGTCAATCGCTCGTCTCCGCTGCTCCTGCACGACAACGCGCGACCTCATACTGCACAGCAGACGGTCTCCAAGTTGCAAGAACTGGGGTTGGAAGCTCTCCGTCATCCGCCCTACTCACCAGACCTTGCGCCTACAGACTACTACTTTTTCCAGAATTTGGATAACTTCTTGGCGGGAAAAAAATTCAATACCCGAGAGGCAGTACAAAATGCCTTTGAAGAATTTGTTGCCTCCCGTCCAGCTGATTTCGTTAAGAAGGGCATCAATAAACTGCCACTGCGTTTGCAAAGATGCATTGATTGCATGGGTGATTACTTCGATAAATACAAATAAAAATACATGAAAAAAAATCGTTTAATTTTTTTCATACAAAACGGCAATTTCATAGGTAAAGACCATTTCATACGTAACATATTATATGTTACGTAGCTATTAAAGTAGTCGATCAAATCAGATAACAATAGCACCAATATTTAGTACAAACGTCTACCAAATATTGGCGTAATCAAACATCCTGCACATTCAGTATTTCAAAAGATATTAATAAAATAAACATTTCTTAAAAATGTAGTGTCCACGACCAAAACCATGTCACATCATTTTACGGCCAAAACCATACAAAATGGTTAGTTTTGATGATTCTTAACCTGACTCGGTGGGAAGTACCGGTCAGAAACGTCCCAGTTTTACGGGAGCCCATTTCTGCTATTTAAAAATAAATAGGCAGACCGTTTCATCACAATATGTCTGATATTAAAAATGTACATAGGTTTCGTAATATTATTACGAAAAAGTTTGTTTTCAGACATTTTGCGTGTCACATGTGGACTGAGCGTTAACAGTTTAGTGTAAAGGGCGACCATAATAATTGAAACTGTGATCATAAACAGAGTTTTATTGAACACTGTATATTAAACACAATAAAAAAGAAAAATTTTGTGTAGTAGAAAAAAAAGTGCATTATCCTAAAATAATGGCGTTTTCTAAAATTTCTGATCTCTAAACATTACTCTATCACTATATTCTCAAATCTCTTCTCTAATCTCTAAATATTATAATACAAAGTCGCTTTTCGTGTCTATCTGTGTGACCGCGTTATTCTCCTAAAATATGCAACGGATTTTGATGCGGTTTTTACCATCATAATTATGTAGAATTTATCCCGTAAGGTTTTTTTATTTAATACTTTTATATTAAACGTAAGCACATACAAAAATCTTGATGTTTTGTCAAGTCGTAAATTTTCCGCGTCACGTCTGACCTGACCGCATTTAAGTATAAATTATATTTTTTTTAAATCCGAACTGTTTCAGAGCAATCTGTCTGAATTTATGAATGTAGTTGGACGATAGCTTTTAGGTACCGGAAACACAATTTTCAGATACCTCTAACATCACACTCAGGAGACAATTTGAGAAAATTAAAAATGAGACTATAAATAAAATCCATAGCACGTCTCCTACACCGTTCCGTCTCGACATCCGCCTGAAAATCTGGTTTTCAGGTGAACATTGCTCAGTTGATGCGAATAAAAATATAAAATGTTATTTTAACATAATGTAAAAGTACATCTACAGTTTTTTTATATTAATTTAACTTACATTTATATTAAAGTAGAACAAATTTGTTTATTTTGTATATTCTACTAAAAGAAGTACCAATTAGGTATTATATAAAATTAATTTGCATGCTAACTTCTTCTTCTTCTACAAACTGTATTTAATACCTGTATTTCTTGCAAATAAATGATTCTTGATTCATTTTTAAACACACATTGGAAGTCTGACATACAATACTATGACGTCATGTAACAGCAGCTAATAGGTTCAGCTATGCGACCGCCACCATGTTTTGTAAACACACACCGGTCATGGCTGGTGTTGACAACATGACTACATGCCACATTCTATACGGTAGTGGCTTTTAACTTGCCTGTCTCGGATATGGATTCAAACTCAAAGCATTTATTTCAGTTAAACCATTTACAAGCACTTTAGAATTTTCAAGGAGTCTGCCAGTCTGAAATAAAGCTACTTGCCCCTTTCAAAGCGTAGTAGGTAACTGTTTGTAGGACACTGTTTTAAATCAAAATATTGTTGTTTTATGTAGTAGAAGAATTTCTTTCACAAGGGTTTTTTCTAGGAAAGTAGTAAGTACCACATCTATTTCTGCTGCCAAGACTTTTTAATTTGTCTCTTATTGAAGGCAGACAGAACAGTGAGAAACATGGCTCATCTTCAAGAAGGTACCTAGGTAGGTAAGGTTCAAAGATATTCAAGATAATAAATGGTAAGGTTAGATTGTGAGACTCTAAAATACTAACTTCCCATAACGACTGCCGTATATGTTTTTGTCTGACAAACGGGACAACTGAAATCTCTATTTCAGTTCGTTGAGTTAATAAATAAAATTGAATTATTTGACTGTAACAGGATAATAAAATACGAACTGTCTCATTTAGTTACGTGTTTTTTAATAATTATGTAATTTTTTTTCACTTGTGTTTCTTTTCTTTAATTTATTTCGTTCACAATTATTTATTGAAGAGAGAACCATTCTGAACTCTAAAACCTAAAAACTTTCCGCGTGGTTTATAAACAGACAGCCAGAACTGAGTAAAACTTTAATTTACTTTATTACTTAGCTATTTTTAACTAAGTAGGTCCATACCACCAGAAAAACATGAATGATATACCAATTCGTTTACTTATACCATAAAGATTCACCAGCAAATAATCAACGAAATAATAAAACAGCACCCTCATTGCGTAACACACGACCAATCACAATCTGAATAAATTTGAAGGATATTGCTAATCCATTGCTTCATATGTTCGAAAAAATTGTCTGCCCAACAACAAAATAACGCAATGAATCATAGAACTGTCAAAATAAAAGCCACTGCTACTGTTAACATGTTACGCAATTACCCCGCAGATCTTAAAAGCTATTACAAACACACACAGTCTTAAGAGGCCGTGCACGAAATCGACTGATTTTGATCAATTTTGTTCATTCGTTGTGAGAAAGGGAAAAGAATTTAAACAAAACTATTTGTGATTTGAAAAGTTGAGTTCTTTGTTTTCCATGTGGCTCAATACTCAATACTTTTATTGCATTCCACATGTAGGTATTCTTAGGTGGGGGCACAGCAAAATAAGTGAGTCAGCAATTGATAATCATATAACATTACTTAGCAAACTACTATTATTATAATAGTTATGTAGGTATTTTTTTAGATAAACAGTAATAGCTTTAATACAAAATATAAACAGGTATCTATTAAAAGATATAATGATAATTAATTATTATAAAAAACAAAATAAAATTTAAGGTCTCAGGTAAGTATCTAAGTTATGACTTTATAAGTCTTTCACTTAGGTATTCTTTTACCGAGTGATAGCTTTTATTTAGCAAGAATTGTCTAAGATTTTTTTTTTTTATATGTTATTTTTCACATCTTCTTTTATTGGTGCTTAGTTGACTTGTAGAGTGTATTTTTAATCGAGAACTTGATAAGTATAGCCTAGATCGGTGTCTAAGTAGATAGCGTGTCTGAATGTCTTCACGTTTTGAATAAAATTCTTTGTTTCCAGACAAATTTGCATGTTCATTTATTTATTTTAATTTCCTTTATTTAAATATTTACATATAAATTATATTTTTAAATATTAGAATAAAAACATATAAAAACATTTAAAAATATAAAAAATAGTAGCCCACCGGTATCGGGAACAGGGTCCAAGCTACCGGCGGTCAGGGCTCCAAAGAGAGGAACCTCCTAACAATACGAGCCGTGTCCAAGAGTACCGCTTTCTGAATCAAGCCCTTAATCCAGCTGCCCAACGAGAGCCTCCTAAGGTGTTGGTCGAGGCTCTTGGCAATTAAGCCATTGGCTGATACATTATTTTAATTATTATTAGGCTCTTCAACAATGAGTACACTATTACTTTACATTTTGATCGTTGCAAATTTAAATTTCAGCGCCTCATTGCTTAAAGAAAAGCACAGCATGCACTACATTATACGCAGATAATTAACACAATTAAATAATTAAAACATGTTACAACATGTTTCTAAGATATATACAGGGAAGGGTTCAAATATTGTGTTTTTGAATGAAAGGTTTGCAACTATCTGTTTGCTCAATGTTTATCAGGATTCTAACCAATTTCTTTTGTGGGGTGAAAAGTGATTGTGCATCTGTGCTGTTTCCCCAAACGGTGATACCATAGCTAAGCTAATGCATAGGCATAAGCATAATAAGTGGTGAGAGGTGTTTGTAAATTTGTGGGCTTTTTTATTTCACCTTTTTTATTTGAGTCATTTTTGTTGTACCTATGTGTGATTTCCAGTTTATATGTGTATCTATAACTAGTCCGAGTAAGGTAAATTCGTTAATGGTTTCTAATTTTGAGTCGTTGAAAATAAAATCTAAAGTTAAAGGTGCTTTTTGGTAAGGTTGTAAAGTTAATAATTTGGTTTTGGAGTAGTTTACGTCGAGGTTATGATCGTTCATCCAGTTGCATGTTTTAGTAAATACGGAATTGAGAGTTTCGTCTACGTTTTCTTGTTTTGGTATGAGACTAATATGGATATATCATCCGCGAATAAGAAACATGGTCCTTATATGGTCTTAGATAGGTCATTAATATAAAATAAAAATAAGAGGCATCCTATAAAGCTTCCTTGAGCCATTAAAGTATTAATTGCTTTACTGGCTGGCTGAAAGATATTTTTCTGACTGGCCGCTTGATCACTTTTTTACAAGAAACTACTTTTGATTTTGAACATTTAAGAATATCATCAACATCGTTATATGTATAGTCTACTTGCATGAGGCTAAAGAATTTTTTTGAACTTAGTTACAAAATATAGCAGAAAAATAATGTTGAAATAACCTTCTTTTTTTTTAAAGCTCTGTCAGTTACGTATTTTTTTCTATTACCATACCAATAAATAAATTAACCATAATCAATAAATTAAAAAATAACACATTCGTTTTCAGCTATCCTTGTAATTAAATCAAAATTTAATTTTATGATTATACAATATCTTTATTAAGTAAATCAAGGGCGAAATAAACCATATTTCCGAGAGCGCAAAAGTGATGCAACTATTAACAGGTGAATGACACGAATTGTTTAGCACCACGAAAACTGTACTTTTATAGTTAATATTTCAATTATATAGATTTCTTTCAATTAGCTAAGTTATTGGCGAAATGGGGTTTTTACGTGCACGGAGCCTTAACAAACAGTGTTGCGCATAACATATCGATAATATTACATCGATTCTCGATTCGCTCGTAAAATCGGCGGATCGCGTCGATTCGAGATCAAAGAGTGACGGATCGCAACACCAGATGGCGTTGCTATCGCTTATGCGTTTATGTAACCCACATTCAGACAACAATATTAAATTGTGTGATTTACTGAGCCAATCGTTTGTAGTAGGAACAAGAATAGATGTAACTTTAAAAAATCTGCAATAACACGTACCTAACCTTGGATTACTGCAATACTTTCTGCACCTTCAAGTGATAGAAAGCCATCATTATCACCAACATCTCAGCTAATATTTTTATATAAAAGAATGTCCATTGAGTTCCTTGCCCACTCTTCTCACAGGAACCTACTATACGCTTTGGAATGGACACTTAGCTTTATTTTTTTGACTGACGGATACCTTGACATTTCAAAAGTGCCTGTAATTGGTTTAATTGAAATAAATATGCTTTGAATTTGAGTTTATCAAGTCATAGAAAAGCAATCATCTTCAGAAAGACGTCTACTGCTGAATACAGGCCTCCCCTAAGCATCGCCACAACGACCGGTTCCGAGCTTCCCATCGATAACTTAAGAGCAAGATTCTAGTGGTGTCTTCGTTTCACTAGCATTTAAATTTTTTAGAACAACATAGTAATATAAGCAAAGTAGTTAACCATTAAGCCTCTACCCCACAGGCGCGTTTTTATCGCGCGATAATAACGCATGCGTCATTGCGATATCTGTTTTCAGTCAGTAATTTTTTATTAGGATAGCCACGAAGTTACACACTACTGCGATAATAAAGACGCAATAGAAGTAGTTCGCTTGCGTTCCTCCGTCCTGCGATATTCAGAACATTTATTTAGAACATTTTGTATTAGGACGCATGCGACTTTACACACACCTGCGTTAATCGACGCTAGTACGATTTAGTGCTCTGTAGTGTAGGTTACACGCAGATGTTAGAAATATCGGACGATAAAACCGCAGTTAGGATCGTTTGCGTTATTATCGCGCGATAAAAATCGCCGGTGGGGGAGAGGCTTCACTTTCGGATAACTTTTGTATATTACTCACCATCGAGTCTGTAATGTGTATTGTCTAAATCTGTATTTAACAACATCATTATCGATTTAATGATAGTAATATTGGAAGCCAACCTCCAATATAGCACTAGGTAGGTACTACAAAACTCTAAAGAAGGACCGTGAGCTCTACCATCAATCAGACGTTGCATTCCTTATATTTTAAACCCAAAATTAAAATTTGTTTCTTCATATGTTTGTTCTGTTTAGAATCACAAGCTGTTACGAAATAAGCCTCAACAGATCTATTCAATCAGCATTATTTTAACATCGACGCGTGGCTATCAATTCGTATGTATCAAAAAATTCTAGAATTCCCACACTCCAGCGCGCCTTATTTTTAGATAATCAATGACAGATGACGAAGGAGCGAGCGAGAGGCAGATAGCGCCGTCTCTCTTTATAATAGACGTAATTTATAATAACTTCATTTGCTATTTTGTGTATGGTCGCATGTGAACGCACAGATTTTCAATAAAACGTTGGCTAAGAGAAAATGACAACATCACTCAATGTTCTAGTCAGGTTCTAGTCTTGTGGCACCACTTGGAAAAAGACCTGTTTTCATCATGGACTGTGAAAGGCTGATCACAACATGATGTTGTAACTGATGAATGATGAATAGGGTTACAACTGATGACCGTATATATACGGTCATCAATTGTAACGCACTTACCCCTGTTCTGCTGCACCTTTCACAAATTCACAAGTATCGCCACTAATGACATAAATAATAACAAAACCAAGTGCAAAAATATGAATATAAGTACCGACATTCGATTCTGCAACTACCGTACTATTCGAACAGAAAAGGCCCGGTTGGTTCATAAAAGTGACGTTTTCCATTATGTTGTTTACTTTTGCTTTGAATACCTAATTAAACTTTTATGTTCGATCAATTATAACAATATATTATGTTTACAGTTAATTATAACAGAAAGACTTGAATCATTCAAGTTGAAAAGCCACTGCTATAGCGCCTCTGTACATTTGTGTGCTTGAAGTATTAAATAAATAAATGAACGTCAAAACAAAACACCAGAGATGCAAAAACAAATGAAAATCGTTAATTCTTAATTTGAAAATAATAAATTATGTTTACATTCAATAAGCACCATCTAAGATAGGAAAGTCCATCAATATAATCCATCGACAATATTTTATTTAAAACCGATTAAATTGATGCGTTACTGATTTATACATCGATACTATCGCGTAGGGATTAGAGAGTAATAAAATACGTACTCACGCGCATTACGAAGTAAATCACTCACTATCTCTTCAGATACAGAGCAATAAATTATTTGACGGACTTTATCTGCTCGCGTTTGATCTATAATATGTTTAGTTGTTAAAAGAACGGAACAAAGATCTTTTCTGTTTGTTTTACGCAATGGCAGTAGTGGTATGGTTTTCTTTAACTTTAGGTATCTTTGAAGCTTTATTTCCCGCTGAACTTTCGGTGGTTTTGAGTTGTGTGTCTATTTTAATGTTTTTTCTTTATTATATTTAATTGACGTAGTCAATGAAGGTTTGTATAACGATGATAAAAAGGTTTGAAGTGTCTTGAATAAATTGCCACAATTCAATAGTCCGAAAGAGTTCCTTATTCAAACAAAATTCTAAATGCTATTGGTATCTCGGATTTGATCAACGTCTTTAAAGGTTTGCTGTACCTCTTTCTCTAAATATTTTTATACACTAGTCTATTGAATACCGAGCTCAAGGGAGAAACATAGAACTCAGTAAATAATAAAAAAGTACCTACAATGAGCAGCGCATATATTATGTGCAATACCTAATGACTTCACTTTAAATAACCAACCTGAACGTTCCTTGTGAGCCACTAAATGTTATTCGGATTGATGTTATTATCAGGAAAATGTGTATCTTATGCAATTAGCCAGACTTTCGAACCAAGGGTTGCAATAAGAAGGTGAAAACGGTCGAGGAAGGTTTTATTCGTACGTCTCCTCGAGGCAATGCAATTGAATGAGGCCTACTTTAATTTGTGGATGAATAATGATACTGATTTTGCTGATAATAGGAGAATATTTTCTTTCTAAGATTCGTGTGGTAAAAAATAGAGTCCGTGTCGATTTTTCATTTCAGCAGAGTCGTTATTGGTATCATTTCAATATGTAAACGACCGTAACATTAAATAAAACATTCATCGCGTGTTAGAGTCATGTTTATTAGGTCTCAAATAGATTGCTCAATGGCAGAACATAATTTGATAAGTTATATATTTTATTCATAAATCAAATAATAAATCCTAGACTTTTTAAACGTCACACTGACGTGTCATCAAGTTGTTGACGACTCCAATAAAATCAGCATGCATCGCCCGGTCGGTCGCACAACTAATAAAACTTATAAATAAGTATTAAGGCTTAAGGTCTTTGCACCAGCCGAGGTTGGTAAGCCAGATTTACGACTAGATTTAATTCTAATGCATTCACAAATAAATGAAAGATATTACCATGGCGTCCGTGCAAAATCTTCCGCGGATGAGGAAACCGGACACTAGTGAAAACAAATCTATCGTATCCAGTCACAGGACAGTATCGATGGATCGATTAAACTTGATCATAATCACTTGTACAACACTAACTGTTAAGTAAACCACTGCGGTATTCCAAACTGTTTCGAACGCGGAAAATCGATTTTCAAAAAAATTCAAATGTCACTCGCGGTCGCTTAGGCGGGAAAACTAGAGGGCGGTCCGGCCGGCGCACGCGCGGTTGCCACTGAAACTGGCCGCTACGTGCCAACTGTTGCCAGCCTACGTCACCACCAACATTTGGCAAACACGCCAACAATCTGGTCGGACCATTTCGATACACCACAGATTGTTTACTTATCGGTTCATATTGGTGGTATTGTATTTTGTCGCGTTGTTGGTGTCACAGAGTTGAGCCAACATTGTTTTGGCTTGAGTTAATGACACATAAAATCGTGTTATTTTGATGTCGGTCTTATAATACGGTTGATATCGATGCTAAGCAAAGTTTATGAAGGTTTATACGGAATTGGAGT
Source organism: Xanthia icteritia (assembly GCA_949128155.2). NCBI lineage: Eukaryota > Metazoa > Arthropoda > Insecta > Lepidoptera > Noctuidae > Xanthia > Xanthia icteritia. The sequence continues at coordinate 23,653,660 of OX421933.2, forward strand.
GAGGACAATGGTCGGGAGCGGTCGCCATGGTCGGGAGCAGTCGCCGGCGTCACTCTGGTAGACGATGCGACGGTACGACGTGGATATTTGTGTTGACACGCTTGTCGGCGGATTCTGTGAAAATGTATCTAAAATAGTATCACAATAATTATCCGTTTGAGAGCAGAGAGAATGGCTAATCACGAAACTGGATCGTAGACGATGAACCTAGTTTCAGGATGACGTCGAAGCTTTGGTTTCGAGAAATTTAACTGACAAGGGGATTAGTTTCAGTAATTCTGGTGGAATCTTCCATTTTAATTACTATATTTTCGACTCAAATTATACAATTCTAGCTAATCCTAACTAATATTGTAAATGCGAGTTTGTTCCACTTTGCTAGCCAAATTGGTTTCGTACTAAGTCTATTTGATTCCTATGGATTCAGTTCAATACAGGAAAAGTCGTGAACAATAAGTAAGTTTACATTAAAATATCAGCGGAGGCAGAATTTCGTAGGTCAATGTCTACAAACACATTATACTAACTGGTTTTCCTATGTTGACTTATGTATGCGCAGGAGTGCGTTCAAGTGGTAAGCGTCATTGCAGAAAAACAAGAGGCGTGAAAGAAATAAGAAGACACTTTTGAAATACGCTGCTGAATTCATTTGATTTAAAAGGTACTACTACAATTACCTACCTACGGTTGTTATAGTTGAAACTCCATATATTTCCATAAACAAAATTTCTTTACAGTTCCTGTAAACTGCCAAAATCCCACATCAAAGTCCACTTTGATCCCTCGAGCCGAATGATAACATTTACAAAACCTTTGCTTACTCCCATTTGATATGATACAACTCTCAGAGTTTGATACAAAACATTTGGACGATAACACGACGTGTCCTCGACTGAGGACAGGGCCGACCGTGTCCTCGGCCGAGGACAGGGCCGATGAGATCAGTTCCATTTGATGTCTCTCAATGTCAATGTAATTTCGGAAGTAAAGATTAAAAGAAGCAGACAGTTATTACTCGTGTTGATGAGAAAAAAATGTGTTCATTTAACTGTTTGTTGTTCCAAGGTTTATAGGAAGAGTGTCTCGAGTCGTTTTATTTTGTCCAATCCAGGAAACTTGAGCACTGGCAAATTCATAGCTCAGTGGAAAAGCACCATTCTATATAGCCATAGCGGTCGAAGTTCCGACACAAAATGTGATGGTGTAAATAATTTATTATATATTATAATGTAAATAGTGTGTGTGATTGTGTTTATATATGTAAAGTATATGTATACGTGTATATGTCGCTACACTAGACAAAGACAGGATTCAGATTTCCTAGCCAAATATTAGATTATTTTTAAGCTGAGTCAAAGATGTAAATGATTTTTGAACATCAAACTGGGTTAGGCTTAAAATCAGGCTACATTCCCCGAAATTCAATTTTTAATTCAGTCACATAATAAAAATAACTTAAGCAGAAATAAGCTTCATCTAAAATCAAACAGAAACAATCTTCATTTAAAAATTCAAGAGAAATGACCTCACAGAAGTTCAGTCGACTGTGTTCATTTTATATATTTTTACAACTTATTTCCTCGAAAGCTGCTTACGCAATACGCTTCTTAAAACTATGTGACATCATCTTCTTTGTCCCAAATGCTAAGAACACTCAATTTATCATTTCAACCATCTTATTTGGGATGATTTAAAGCCGGTACATTACATTTTCTCTTAAACATAGCAACAAATCTTGGTAACATTCTCAAAAATTTTAAGTTGATTGAAATTTTCTGGGAACGCAATGATATAGAACAGAGGTTGTTCGACGAAATGAGAATCACCTCTTCCTCAGTAAATTGAGTTAGTAATGTTCTGATGAAATGATATTCGTTTATGTTGTCTTTGTCTGATCTAGAAACAACAGCGAAAAAAACATACAATTTGTGTGGATTTGAGAAAAATATTTGAAAATTTGAAAAAAGTTACTGATTAGCTAGTGATCTAGATGAGGTAGCCGATCGTCAGCAAAATAGTAGTAGATACTGTGAAGATATATCCAATTAACTACAACGGATTCATAAATTCAAAGCTGTGCAATGTGGTTTCTAGAATATAATTATCTTTAGTACACCATGTTTCTGTTGAGCAGAGTACTTAGGATAAGAGTGAAAATAAATTCATCGTCATCATTAATTAGGTAAAACTTTACAAAACCAGCTTACCTAGTATCTCGGTAGGTAGCAGTCAAAGAAAACAGTCGTGCTAAGGTTCTGAAAAACATAAACAGTACCTACCTACCTACGTAGCGTCTTCTATGGTTTTCCCCCTTTTTTACCATCATCATATTAATATCACTGGATTATTATTCATCAATATTGCATTCATCGAAAGGAATACAGAATGTGACGTCAATTTGCTGCTAAGAACTAATCATTAGATCATTAAGTTGCCAATAGATTAATTAGCATTTACCGTGAAGTAGTAATACATTCTCAATAGTGTTGTAGTAGTTTCCTCTCCAAGTCTCCGAATTTTCAACAGTCTTTCCTGTTGGAACTTTGAGTAATATATTAAAGAAATAAAATTCTGGCGCACGGAAGAGCAGACTATAACAACCTGTGAAAATAAAAACATGTCCTTGTTTCTTGAATACTATCAACTTGAAAAACAATCCCAGAAACATTTTCTTTATACACTTTTTACGATGTTTAAACAACTAAGTAATCTTGGGTTTTCCAATTGACATCTCAATGGGTTTTCCTGAATTCCAGCGACAACAGCTGCAGTAATGCGATATCTAGGCACTCGTGTCCGACGGGATATCCAACATGTTAAATCCCATTACATCCTGTCTGTGAGTTTAAGCAGTATATTCGTAACTATACCTAATCTCAACATGTTTTAGGTTAACTCAAGGTAGTTTCCAAAGATTGTAGTAGATAAGTGGAAGACGGGAAGGAAGGCCTTTGCGCTGCAATAGGCCTACCTGTAACGATAATGAGAGAAGATAGTTTGACACACTGAAATACATACTTACATATACTCACGCCTTTTTCCCACGGGGGTAAGCAGAAGCTACAGAATGCCACCGGTCCGTGGCCGTGGCGTGAGGCGTTTATTTTTGGTTGAATACGAGGCTTTTGACTACTTTTGTATTTGTGTTTTTATTTAAATGTGCGTTTTTTTTTGTGCAGAATAAACATATTTCTTTCTTTCTTTCTTTTCTTGCCGCCTACTACGCTCCTTACATACTCCTTTTGCTTCGTTAGCGTTCATACACACAGAAGGAAAGAATAATCCTTCCAATATTGTTTCATACTTCTTTCTTCCATTGCATATTATATCGAGACCCCTCCGTGCCTCGGAAAGCACGTTAAACCGTTGGTCCCGGCTGTCTTTTGTAAAGTCGTTACGGGTACAACCAGTCTTACCAAGGGGTATCGTATTACCCAGTAACTGGGTTGTAGAGGTCAGATAGGCAGTCGCTCATACTGTTTTTCAGCTGCATCCAATTAGACTGGAAGCCGACCCCAGCATAGTTGGGAAAAGCCTAGGCACATGATGAGCCTTGGTTTCCTATTTCAGCCACAGGACGTTTACTGATACTTCTTGAGTTTGAACTCCCTGTCCAGCCCTGCGCCGCTCGCTCCCAAATTCTATCTTTATATTCCTGAAATAAACATTTTCATCCGTTATAAATAAACATGCACCTCCCGTAATAGAATATTGTTGTTATTATTAGCTTCGTGTTCACGCTACCGTGTAGATATGTCAGCGAGGACACTTGGACTCTGACTTGGAAACTGTTGAGAAAAAGAGTAGAAGGTAGGACGCACCTCTTAGCATTCTCTTTTCCCACATGAAATATAGTACATACCTATATTGTCATCGTCTTTTCACCCTTGCACAACATAACATTGTAGATAAAATAAAGATATATAGATTATGCAATGCCTTGTAAAGGCCGCAGGAATCCGCTGGATGCGGGAGGCACAGAATCGGTCGAAGTGGCGGTGGTTGGGGCAGGCCTATGTCCAGCACGTGGACGTCTTTTGGTTGAAATGATGATGATGATGCTATATCTATCGATGCTAGATCTAGATAGTTTTTCTGTGTCAAATTCTAAAATGTGTAATTTAGAGGACTGTAAATACCTTCTTCCTTCTGGTGGCAAAACGTTAACCCTGCTCACACAGAATATTCGCAGCATACATCGAAACATGAACGGTTTTGAAGTGTTATTACATAATCTTGACGTAAGCTGTGATATTATTGTCTTGACAGAATGTTGGTTGTCAAACCAAACGGTCAACTTACCCTGCCTTGACGGGTATTACTCCTACAGAACAGACAGTTACATAAACCAGAACGATGGTCTAGTAGTTTATATCAAAAATAATTTAAGAACTATAAAAGAAGAACCTGTATCCCTGGATAGTAATTGTTTAATAATTAAAATTATTCCCGACACGGTAGTCATGGCTATTTATAGGCCACCTTCTCAAAACATGGACAGATTTTTAGGCTCACTTGACTCAAACTTAAAAAACTTATCATCATTCAAAAATATAATACTTTTGGGCGATATTAACATTAACATTGTATCTGGGAAAACAGATACCCATGTACATAATTATCTAAATATCTGCTCATTTCATGGACTTCTACCAGCTCACTATCACCCCACGCACCAGAGCGGCTCATGCTTAGACCATATCATCCTAAAATCAAAAAATCCATCCACAACATTGGTTACTAATTCCACGCTTACCGATCATCAAGCTGTTTTACTAACATTACAAATAAGTTCACCTAGAAAAAACTGCATGCGTAGCTACACTAAAGTCAATATGACAAACCTTGAAAATGACTTACGCGGTATTAATTTTGACCCTGTTTATAATTCTGACGATGCAAATAGTTCTTTAAAGTATTTTATAATTTCACTACAGTCTGCAATAAGTAAAAATACGTTCACTAGGTCAATGCCTAGAAAGTACAGTTGTATTAAACCCTGGATCACACCCGGGCTGGTTCGTTACATAAGGCATAGAGACAAACTCCACCAAAAATTGAGATCCGCTCCTGATAACGAAGTACTTTCTGTAACTTATAAAAGGTATCGGAACTTCTGTAATAATCTTTTGAAAAAACTAAAAAATCAGTATGATAAAAATGAATTACAGAAGGCAGGGAAAAATAGTAAACTTGTGTGGAAATTTGTAAAAACGTACACACATAGAGCAAAAAATCCCGAACCTCCGCTTGATATACTATCAACAGAAATAAACCCATCCGAAGCAATCAATAAAGCAAACGATTTCTTTGTTAACGTTGGAAAAAACTTGGCTGAAAAATCACTGAACTCAGGTATTATTTCGCGACAAAAACCGACCGCCAAATCCTCTACGTTAAATTCATTTGTTTTGTTAGATATTGACGTTAACGAAGTAGTCAGAATAATAAACGGGTTAAAGGATGTTTGTGCCACTGGGTGGGATAACATACCTAATAATATACTTAAAAGATTTAAATTCCTACTTGCCCCTCCTCTAACCCACATTTACCAACTGTGCTTGACTAAAGGAATATTCCCAAAATTACTGAAAAAGGCTGTGGTCACACCTGTATTCAAATCTGGAGACAAAAACTGTGTGAATAATTACAGGCCCATTTCAGTCTTAACAGGCCTCTCAAAAATATTAGAAAAAATCATTAATAGTAGATTAATAAAATATTTAGAAGACAACAGACTATTATCAGAAAGTCAATTTGGTTTTAGGGCCAAAAGATCAACTAGCCAAGCAGTCCACAATTTGACTAACTATATTACTACAAACCTAGATAATGGTATGCACACACTTGGGATATTTCTAGATCTTGCCAAGGCCTTCGACACTATTTCCTGTACTTTACTTTTGCACAAGCTTGAAACACTTGGGATAAGAGGAGAACAACTTCTTCTATTTTCTGATTATCTCAACGATCGTCACCAATGTTTGAAAATTGGTCAGTATACAAGCTCCGATATTAAAAACACTTGTTTTGGTATTCCACAAGGTAGCATTTTGGGCCCTACATTATTTTTAATCTATATAAATGAATTATGTAGCCTGGTACTCCAAAATGGTGTTATAATGTCCTATGCAGATGACACCGCTCTATTGTTTTCAGCTAAAACAAAAGTTGAGGTCTATGAATATGCTCAAAATGGTTTTAATATTGTATCCAATTGGCTTCGTAATAACCTCCTAACATTAAATGCAGATAAAACAAAATACATATTATTTACAATGAGAAATACTAACATACCGCTTACTAATCTAAAAATTCACGCACATAATTGTAGCACGTATGCTGACACTGCATGTTCTTGCCCTACTCTAGTTAGAGCTGACCATTTAAAATATCTAGGTATCACCATTGACACAAATCTAAATTTCCGTAAACATATCGAATTACTGTGTACGAGAGTACGCAAATTAATGTATGTTTTTAAGAACTTACGTAACATAGCCGACTTTAAATTAATTAAACAGGTCTATTTAGCTTTGTGTCAATCCATTCTTACATATTGCATAACTTCTTGGGGTGGCGCGGCCAAAACAATTTTACTCCCGTTAGAGCGTGCTCAAAGAGCAATTCTAAAGGTTGCTACCTTTCGCCCTTTTAGATTTCCTACGCACCAGCTCTACACAGAATGTAATGTGCTTACAGTACGGCAGTTGTTTATTTTGAACATAATACTACACCAGCACACTGCACTTCCTTTCGACCCTATACCTTCTGACAAGAGAAGGAAGGACTTGGTTTGCACACAGTCCCAAACTAGACATGCTTTTGCTCATCGTTTTTATTTATTTTTAGGACCTTTTCTTTATAATAGGCTCAACAAGGCTCTTAGCTTCTATAGTGTAAGATACAAACAGTGCAACAACTTGGTATTAGAATATTTAGCTATACTTAATTACACAGACACAGAACAACTTCTAGAAATATTGTCCTGATGATATTTGACCCTTCTTAAGTGTTTATTTTTGTATAATTTACATAAGTTTAGTTTTACGTTTAAATGTATCAAGATAAGCTTTTTCTCGTAGTTATAGGTTTATTTTAAATTTTACTGTCCTAAATGAAATATTTTTGTAAAGTGATTGCCTGAAACACAGGTTAAATTAACCTAGCTCGGGCGGGTCGCTACCTAACATTGCAATTTCCAAACCATCATTACTTGCACTTTTATTTATAATATCTTAGTTTTAGTTTACCTTTAGGCACTTTAATTATATGGAAAATCTTTTTACTGTTGGCTAGATGTACACTTTTTGTAATCGTTTTTTATATGAATAAATTATTATTATTATTATTATATATAGTAATCTCTACTATCTGCCATGAAAATACATAAGAGCTTTAAAAAAGACTCCTGTGTTCGAAGTAGTTTGCGTTTGTCTGCAAGTCTAGCCTTGTTAGTTCCTCATGACACCTTAGTACCACTCGGAAACTGTAAATGACATACAGTTTTATACCAGGCCATCGAAATAGACGTAAGACGTCTACTAGCCAACATTGAAACATAACATTTTATTTTACAAATTGATCTACAATTGCATCGAGACAAACACGTCTGACTGCTGTTGTAACTTCAAGCACAGTCATAAAGCAGCAATACAGATTTACTTTACTGACAAAAAGGTCATTTAAATTATATTTCTATTACATAATCATACAATATTATGTAATATTATAAATAACATTTCTGTTCATCAAATTAATTATTAAGTATGACAGTGAAATACGAAGATCGGATTTCAGCGAGCTATTTCTAAACTCTTGCAACTGTCACAAAAATATGGATGACTAAAAGAAATTTACTTCAAAGACATTTAAAATTAAAGATTGCATGGTAACCTCAGTTTCTCTTATGATGTTCTTTTATAGGTTTTCTAAAAAGATTATTGAATTTACTTTCATCTTTGCAAATAGAAAAGTTCATGCATATAATAATTTTCACTGACTATTACCTACTTTTATATCAATTTTATTATTTCGTCGTACAAGAATCAACGTTACGACCACAGTTTGATTCAAAAAGTGTACATTTTGTTTTTCGATGACATTTTGACGACAGATGACCAATCTCTTGGTGAGCTTTAGAATCTTTCGGGGCGAAGTCTTCAGATCTATCACATACAAGTACCTACATCATAAGTCTGATATAGGATTATTATTTCAACTGGGTATACTGTTATTCAAGAGCAGGTTTATTTGAACAATAAAACAATGCACATTTGGCATCCTGCGTCCGTATGAAGACATCAAACGTCATGCACCGTTAAATTCGTTTTGATGTGGTTTAAGTACTTACAGCTTTTTACTGAAATCCATAAAATAGCTGTAAATAAAATGCATTATATAAGTTTGAAGAATTGCCTTTTACGAATACTATATTCAAGTGTAGGTCTATTAAAGGAGGTACAGATGTTAGTTTAAATTCAAAATTCAATTCAGAAAATCTTCAGTAAATACCAGAATATTATTGTTTTCCTTCAATGAACGACAGCGAACTTTACCTCATGTTTAGGTAAGTACTACTATGACATGAAAGTCTCTCTGAGACTATTACAATTCATAATTATAATGAATTATTTACAGACTCGACGACAATTAATAAACATTAAAAGCTATCTAACAGTGGCGGCCCAGTGGTAACGACCCCAACTTACGAGTGGGTCGTGGGTTCGAACCTGCTTAAGTTCGAAGGCGCTTTACTTTGTGTAAATAATTTAATCACCACTGCTCTCAAAACGGTGAAGGAAAATATCGTGAGGAAACATGTCCTAGAACAAAACATTCGAAGGCATTTGACACCTTAACCCGCACCGCAACGTAGATTGATTACAGACAACCCTTTCGAAGAGAGGAGGCCTGTGGCTATCTTAAAATAGAACCACAACCGCTCAAGACTAGTCCTCACTCAGAAACTAAACAAAGACCACGACTTAACACCAAAAAGAACAAATGACAAGCTGGAGGCCAATGACAGATAAGAAGAGCAAAACAAACGAACATGACTCGTTCGGCGCAAGCGCATCGTGTCTCATATATAAACTGACAATGGAAGAGCACTTGGCAACAGTCCAGAACAATTAATTCAGCTGTGTCCAGACTCTGGAGTGTCGTTTAAGAGCTAGGGATACCAGAAAGTGGATTCATTAAAATAATTAAAAGTTGGATTTTTGGGGCGGTAGTCAAACTGTGCAGATCTCGGCGCATTTTGAAAGGTAAGGCATAAAAAACCATACAGCTAAGCCTCTTCTTCTTCTTCTTCTTCTTCGTCGTTCCCTCAATGCTGACGATCGCGACCTTAAACGACGCGTCTCCAAGTTATGCGGTCTTCCACAGTATTGACCGTTTGGTAATTACTGCCCCCAACAGCCTTTTTGATGCCGTCTGACCAACTAAGCTTTTTTTTTTCTTTTTTTTTTTGGGGAAATTATCAAATAACTTCTTCCGCTCTGGGTGGAGCGGGAGGGCGTGTCAGACTCTCACTGACTAAAACCCACCCGTTTTCCTTCAGTTGCCTGTACGTTGCCAGGGGCCACGGTATCCCTTTCAGACTTTCCAGCAACCCCGGCAGGCATCGGTCCTATCAGACCCCTTCAGTTGCTGACATCTCATTGAGGCGCGCGTCGACACAACGCGCCGTCGACCCGTGCCTGGCCCTTATCGGACGGCGAGCTACCCATTGCTCACCATCCGCAAGCCCGCGCCTACGGTTGACCAGCTAAGCTTACGTATCATTATAGAAAGAACTCTAAGTGCAATGTAAGAGCACGCTGATAGTCAACGTTGCAACGAGTACACTTCGTGTTCTTCTCTATAAAATAATAGGTCATACCGTGATAACAGGTTGGCCAGCCAGTCAGCATGACCAAGTGAGGGACTTACCGTCAAATGAGTGAGGCAGTAAGCGGTGCCAACTGCCCATGTCACCTACGTCACCCTTGGATGCTTGGATCAAACAATATCTCTTAGGTAAGCTCCCTGACAATCCCCAAAAACGTGGCTCAAGCATCCCTTTGTCAGATAATTCCTTGTTTTCAAACAAACACAATACATTTTCTACATCTTTAAGTCTTCAACGATTCCTCTTTTTCTCAAAACTCGTAACTTTCTGTTTATTGTACGTTGAAAGATTGATTTTTAAACAAATTTTAATTTTTTTGCAAAATCCGTTGTTAACATGGCTTAGCTTAGCACTTTTGATGTTTCACTCTGTGATCGTAAACGTCAATTTATCAGTAAGGGTCATTAAAATGACTCAGAAATACGAATATCAAAGAAAACTAGTGAAAGGAGATGAAAGTGTTTTTTTACTACGTGTAAATGAGGTGAATGTCTTGAAAAATTGAACTTAAATGTACCTTCTTATAAGTACAGTGTGTATGAATTAATTATCGCAAGACATAACATATCTCTGGGAAGCCATTCGCACCCGTTTTGGAACTTAAATGTACGTAGTTTATGTATCGCCCACTTTCTTTTACTTCAATGCAGTGCCTATTATAACAGAGAGATTTATTTGACACCAAATATTTAATTTTGTGTAGGTAAGTATGTGTTGTGTGGTTATGTTTATCCTTAAATAGTGGTTGAATGACGAGGTTACATAGATTAGAAACCACGGTCCGCACGATAATCTGCCTCGTCGAAATTTTCCAGGACAGCGCGTCCATTATGGACTGTTTATTTATTGCTTTTATTAGATAAAACTTATTTTATGAAAGTTATTGCTACATAAACGAGATTTGTGAAGAAACAAGAAATCCGTCTATAAGGATATAGACGGATTTCTTGTTTACAAGCGTAGCAATTTGCTACGACAAATCTACGGATACTTGCTACGAGCCGTAAATATGTCGTAGGGCCTACGAACTAAAGGTTGAGCATGCATGGCTACAATGAACATACACCATCAATAAGTAATGCGCTCCTAGTACACAAACTGTCTAATAACGTATTAAAATGCTGAAATTGGCGTTTTCAATAAATTCTTGAGTGTTTCATATTATGAAAATGTAAACACGAACATCAACATTTCATACTGAAAAATTCTTAAGTATGTTGTTTCATGTTTTGAAGTTTTTCTGACTAGATTATATTATTTTTATTTCGTTTGCTTATAGAGAAGATAATATACGTATAGATAGTCTTACGTCATGCATGTCATACGGATATAATTTTAAATAATTGAAACAAACATTAACTGTACTGGCTTAAAATAATTTACTATTAAAACAAAGGTTTACAAAAAAATATAATACTAAATAAAAAATACCACTTCACCTAAGCAAATAAACTTCAAAAAATCCATGCTTATCAGCTGATTAGAAAATAAAGTTTAAATTATTCACTTTCTCATTTAACACATACGCTTTATCGATTCAAATTTTGCACGAATTTGTTATGACTATGAGAGTTCCACTGAATATTTCGACGTAAAGTTTATTCAGTCCAGGGAAACCCGACATTATATAGTTTGCAACCAATTTTGTACAAACAGAAACTAGATGGACAAGCATTTCTTATAACTGATCCATTTTCAAACGGACAGACATGCGAAGTCGCACCATAAGTGGTTCGTTTATTACCATTTTGGCTCAGAACCCTAAACCTACTGTCATACAGGACAGTCCGTAACTACATACGTCCCAGCAAGCCAATTTTTTTCTAATACCTACTTAACTCATAACGGCCGCAAACCTCTTCTTATTTATTTCTTTTGCTAAAGAAAATCTAAGAAGGTAATACTATACTTTAATACAGCCTCTCTCCATCATAGGGTGCTCCGTCCAACTCAGGTTGCCTCTCTCCCTCAGGGGGCAAGCCCCACCTTGGTCGGCAGCCGTTGTGCGCGTAGTACCGCGGGATGCGATCGTCGCGGATCATCTCGAACGCTAACCGAGCTATGCCGCCCTGGTAGTCGCTGATGCCGGTGTGCCATAATTGTGGGCGGACGTAGCCGTATGCTGTAAGAATATTTATTATAAAGGAATATTGTTATTTTGTCAGTAGTGGGAACAGTGAAAGCGTGCATGACGCAATAAAGTGCTAAGTGGTGCTATGTGTTGATAGTTCTGCTAATTCAGGTTATAGATTCATAACATAACATCACACTTGTAATCCCCGAAGGGTTAGCACTTTGTCCACCCTGGTAATCGAACCCAGGACCTCAGGACTCATGCTCAGCAGTACCGCTTGCGGCCACTAGACCAACCCAGCAGAGATTACATATTCATATTAAAATTTAGGTTGGTAGGCACATTTTAGTTCCTTGAAAAAGGAAGAGAGTGAGTCTACACAACAGCCAACTTGTTCACACGGCATCAATATAATATGGCCGCCAGGGATCATACAATGGCGTGCAGTGGGCTACACTCTTGTTTATATTGCTCACACACCGAGCAATAACAACGACACTTAGTTATAAACAAGTTAGTACAATATTCAAGCGTAGGAGACCAAGAAAATAAAAACAAAGGGCCACTGTATAAAATACACTTTGCCACTTTTCATACTTACAAAATACTAAGCTACTTTCTACTACATGCTACAATCTATATAATTCACCCACGAGTCAAATAAATATTATTATATCCAAAACACACTCAGAATATCGTTAACAAAATGAAAACATCAAATAATTAGTTAAACAAACATTGTAAAAGGAAGTGCGCTGGAATTAGCCGCGTGTTGTGTTAGCAAAAATATCAGAGCATGTGTTGTTTGTTTGTTAATAACAATTATATACTTACTTGCGTCAATGGTCCGTCCGTTTGGAAAACAAAACATTTTGTTACACTTTGTATATTGCGCATTCTTTACAGATCAGATAATATGGGAGAAAATATCTTACAACTATTCCCAATCAACTCAGGCTTTTGCAATTATTTGTTGATGAACATAAAGGGGCTCTCCTATAATCACTGAGTTTCTCTCCCTTAGTACATTTTACCCATTTGTGATTTTAGTCCAGTTACCTTATTTCGATCATCAATCAATCTAGACGAAAGTTATACATTCTAAGTTGGTAGGATAAATTAAATTATGTCTAAAAGCCTTAGAGTGCCTTAGGCCATGATCTTGAGCTTTGGCTACAGACACGAACGAAATGACATTGTAAAACCACTTTAAATAGTTTGCTGAATTTACCTAAACATCATTTTTAAAGCTTATTAAGCCGCTTTTATAACGACTTCGAATCACGTCTGACATTGAAACTTTCTTAGGTAAACTTATTTAAGTATTTCTGCCAAGACACTTTTCTCACGACTTTTGTCATTTCCAATTCCGTTGAATACAAACAGAAGTTTACGTATAAAAGTTATTTAATCATTTGAAGCTTAGTTAAATAGGTAACTTACTAATAACTAAATAAGTGGCTTCTAGCTAGCTACATTAGTAATATTAGGTTTTACCTACCTGCTTCACATATTAGTTTCTAAAACAATAGTGGCCTACCCACTATCGTTAATTTTATTATCTAATTAATGGACTTAATTACAACCTCATATTTTATTTACAACAATGCTTCTTTATTTACAGCACAATTAAAATACATAAAGGTACCTATTCTATGACTTTTTAATCTTATCAAAATAGTTAACAATATTTACAAATTACCTTTGTCGACACATCGTCAAAACTACACGCCAGCAGCTCTCTCTCACCCTATAACCAAAAAGCTAAAGAAACCTAAAAACGGAAACCTCTTTTAAATCCAACTAACCCCTCAAATGTGTGGGCAGCGGCTGCAGCGTGGGTTTGTCTTTATCATACTCATACAGTTCCTTGGCCACTTTCATGAGCTCCGTGTCTTTCATCGCCAGTTTCTGGGGCTGTGGTGGTAATACCACCTCTTCTTCTTTCTTCTCGAGCAGCTCTGAACACGGTCGGAGCTTCTTAACGCGAGGTACGAAGGGACGGGTCTTGAAGTCTGGAGGAGAAAAAAAAGACAGGATACAATTTATTTGGCAACAGTTCAGCTCATGAAATACACGGTACAAATGAAAAAAAAGTGAAATGTTTTAACAACACAAGTGAGTGCCTTTTTTTTATAGGAAATTATCAAATAACTTCTCCCGCTCTGGGCGGAGCGGGAAGGCGTGTCAGACTCTTACTGACTAAAACCCACCCGTGTTCCTTCAGTTGCCTGTACGCTGCCAGGGGCCGTGGTCGGACTTTGAAAGACAGGATGAAATTTATTTGGCAACAGTTCAACAGTTCCGCTCATGAAATACAGAGTACAAATTAAAAAAGTGAAATGTTTTAACAACATAAGTGAGTGCCTCACGGCTGCGCCAAAAAGGTTTATTTTTATTATAGAACTTTTGAAGCAAGGCATAGTTGACGGCTCCTGTTTCTATCTTCAGAGCTTAAAAGAACCTCTTAGCTAGCAAAGGAACCTAACCCCTTCAACCCTTACCTGTCCGAGTCGGGGTGTCATGAGAACAGACCATAATTAAGGCGAAAGCGTCAGAGTAGCCCACAAAATTCAAATTCTCTTACGTTTTTTGCAATTTGCAGGTCAGTATCAGGTTGTCGTTGATCTAAATAAGCTTCGCGAGCGTATTAAATATTTATTTATATAATTCTAAAAATATCAATCATCAAAATAATCAATACAACTCTCGTAAGTTCATATCGGTGCCGATTCTCTTGTCACAAATGCCTCTAAACTAGACTAAAAATCACCAAAATTTAGTTTATTCCTGTCAAACGATGATTTCCCATTCTGAAGTAGACTAAAGTGATACCTACAACTTAACCATATTTTAGTTTGACAGCACTAAGATGGCACTGAGATTTTAATTTAGTGAAAATGACAATTTTGCTATTCTGAATATGACGTTTTTCACCTAAAATTTTAATTGTCTAACTAAATCTGAACAATTTTTAATCGCGATTAAAAATGGTGTATTCAATGTGGAATACTATTAGTTGTCATGAACTAAAATTCACACGAACACCTCGACTTCAGGTGCAAAAACAGTACTGTATTTATATTTTTTTCTTTTCTTTTGCTTATATCTCGAAAATGGTGTGTCCTATCGCAAAAACAATGAAAATTTCGACCCCCTTAAAGAGACACTTTACCCATAATAATAAACACGTAGGTAATAATTTTTCATATTTTCCATACAAAACGTGAAAAATTCCATATAAAACACGTCGAGGCTGCCCCCCATGCGCGCAACCGGCTCTGAAAACAGAGTAGGGCAAACAAGTATGTACCACGTGGAGTCGCGATTGTCCAATTTTAAAATTGCAATTTTTCAATTGCAACTAAATAGTTGTGTCAAAATAATTTTTAAATTTAGAGTTTTTTTTATTCCAGAATAGCGTTAAGATTCTCAAAGCCAAAAGTAAGGAATTTTAGTGACAGTTCAATTAGTTTAGTTCGGTGTACAAGAGAATCGGCACCATTACCTTATTGAAAGACTATTTCATGATATCCTGTCATTTGAGGCCAATTCTAACTAGAAACTAAGAAATTGTATGGCTGATTCTTATGATAATAATTCTGTAAAGCCATATATCGTATAACGGTCGCGAATCATATTTTAATCAACATACTACCGCTACCTCAGCGCATCCCCCTTAAGTAGGCAGTACGTAAGCCAGTGAGTAGTAATGCCATAATGGCGTGGTAATAAAGTTATGTTAAGTTACCTTCTGAATGATGAGCACAGTAGGAATTGTAATAGGTGGACTGTCCTCGGATGCTCTTCATCGTCTCCTTGATGAACGCTTTGACCTCGCCGTCTGTCCATTCTTTCTATTGTAGTGACGACATATGAAAGGTGTTAAGTAGGTATTAAAATAAATAGAAAGAACTAAAAATAGACTATTCTAGACTCCTTTGCTACTTCTAGCTACAGCGACCCCATAAGCAGAGACGTTATTCTTAAAATCATGGTTGGCAGTTGGATACCTAATTAAAAGTACATCTCTGTAATTTGCTCAATATAAAGATTCTGATTAAATAGGTACTTCAATTATGTAAAATTATAGACCATTCTCCTATTCATAAACTTACGTCTTGTGTCCCAACTTTTGGGTCCAACCATTTTCCTTCCAATTTCGCCCATCTTAGCTCTGGTCGACACCTGAAGGAATGAAATAAAATCCCTATAGGCATTTATTAAGGGCCTTAAAAGGGTCGGGCCGCATGTAAGGATTTAGAACTATGCACACAAAGTTGTTTAGGTACCTACACACACTGCGGTACCCACACAAACGTTAACAATGCTGTAAAAAAGTACTAAGTTATTGTCAATATAATTAATAGGTAGATAGAAGATACCTAAAAGGTGGGCAAGTAGTCTCAATAAGAAATATACGACGAAGACGCTCATTGAGGTGGAAAATACGTAGATAGGTAACTCCTGAGAATAGTCCTACTTAATAAGCTGGGATGGCAAACCTGCAGTTAACTGCATATTGTGCGCTTAAGGGTACGCTAGTCGGTCATTCTTCCATACGAACGTAATATGGTGATTACTCGTCTGTTTGACGGTGTACGTTCAAAACTAAAAATAATATAAATTTGTCCTGTCATTATTCAGCCCTGTATGGAAGCAGAATTGAAAAAAAAAATGAGTTTGGAAGTTGAGAGTCGAAACTTCCATATTTCAACACTAATTTTAACTCGTAGTTGGGCGTAAATAAATAACGTATGAAGTAAAAAAATGGCATAATAGAAACCGTACAGGGATAGATAATTTATTCAATAGTACAAATAATTTTATTTTCAGTAAATACATTCAGAAATTTTTCCATAAAATCTATACGCCCAAAAGTATGTTCATGAAATTTTACGCGCTCGTTTTCGTAATAAATCATCGTCTACTTCACTAAATAAATTAATAAATAAGTAAATAAAACTAGATAAATAAATACTAAACAGATAAAACGAAATAAATAAATAATTAGCATGCATATTAGTCACGCGCCCACCAATGAGTTCGAGCCGTCGACTAGTGTACTTTTAAGGATATAGCAGCCAGGCTCATAAGATAATTAAGTTAGGTAGACATTGTATTTGATGGCAGCCTTGACAGGTTAAGTAGTTATAATCATAAACAAGGTACTTTAGGCTAAATGCCTAAGGGAGACTTTCGCCAACAAAACTGAACGCGATCAGCACATCTAATCGCGTTTCGTTGGTGAAATTCGCCCTAAGTAGGCATATTGCTTGTCAGTTTACTATCATAAAACTAGCAACATACAGCCTAGGCAACTTAGGATAGAACTGAAAAACCAAACTTTTGAGTGCAATCGTATTTTTTCAAAACTTACATTTTTGTTTTCCTGATGGGTTGCTGTCGGTACTCGTCGAAATATTCCGTTAGAAACGACATGATTCACTCTTTAATTTATATTTTTATCAAAATTTTCGCAGAAATTATCCAAAAATTATTTTACAAATTGCTGACGTCAATTCAAAGAGTATAATTATCAACGCACGTCAATCTCAATGAATTGAAAAAAAGTATCAATACATGGAGAATTTGAAAAAAGGTTTTACAAAAAAGGACTTTACGTTAGTTCTCCTGCGGTAGGTTGTAGGTTTTCTAATCAACTGAACTTATGCTTGTAATTTTTCTTTGTAAGTTTCTTTCATAATAAGGTTACAGTTATTGCGGTTTTGCATGTTGAGCTCGACTTTTTTATGGAGTCGCCAACGGTTTGACTTTGATTCAAAGTAACTTCTACAAACAATAAAATTATTTTTCTTTTCAACTTTTATGTTTTTTTAGAACATAAATAAACGTTCACTTTAATCATTTGAAAAGCGAAAGAAAAACAACATAAAAAATTGTTTAGCATAATTTATTATTCTGGATATTGTGAGTTACGATCATTATAAAACGCTGAATTTCTCGCTAAAGCCACAACCGTCACGAATCTTGTTCTCACAGGGTATGACAGAGAGTAGCAGAGAGAAGTCCAGATTATTGTGTAGTCGACCTCGTAATTGCTTAATCACTTTTTCCAGTACATAAAAACTTGACTAACGTTGAAACTCAATGGGGGCACGGCACCCCCGTAAAGGGAGGCGCAAGTCTATATATAAAATAACACCTCTAGGGTAGTTCCCGAAGTCTTAGAAAGCTGAAATTATGTACATTTGCAGGCTAGGATTTGCACACTACAACAACAAAATTAAGAAATTTGTCACTTTTACTCTCCAACCCCCTTGAAGGGAGGTGCAAGTCTATATTTCTTACGGATAATAGGTATATTTCTTACCATAAGCCCCTAAGAGCAGCCCCTGTCTGACGGAAACGGCCCAGCCGTACATTTTGACCAAGATGTACCTAATGTTTGTATAGTTAAGGGCTTGGCTCTACGAGATAATATTAACAACGGTAAGCAATAGGCAAACCTAGTCATCGGGACAGAATAACCTTTCTTTTTTAAGGCATTCAGATAACATATACTCAATCCCAATTTCGAACTGATGTTACTATTACCTTACAGATAAACACATCGTAGGAGTCTCAATAGTCCTGTGCAGTAAGTATACCTTATCGACGCCATGCAGTGAAAACCTCGAAAACACAGGAAAAAAGATTGTTTTTCTTTAAATGTAGGTACCTATTTGTTGTGTAGAAAATCTTGTTTATATTTACCTAATTCATACCTCTTTATAACAAACGTGCACAGCTCTAAGATCCTTCGAATACCTTCTATTGCTATTGAACCTCGGAGAACGTATATGACGGCCATTTTCCTG
Organism: Xanthia icteritia; assembly: GCA_949128155.2. Classification (NCBI taxonomy): domain Eukaryota; kingdom Metazoa; phylum Arthropoda; class Insecta; order Lepidoptera; family Noctuidae; genus Xanthia; species Xanthia icteritia. The sequence continues at coordinate 23,672,450 of OX421933.2, forward strand.
ACAGTTTTTATCTTCCCCTGTAAAATTACGTTTATTGAAATCCCGAGATTTTGACTGCCTTCAAACTTTCAGTCCTACTTCATCCATACAGGAATAGATGCTGTATCCTGCGTACGCGCAGTTTCCTTCACGTCCCTTATAAAAATGACGTGTACAAGCAGTGACACGGCACCGCGGCGTGATCGTCGAATCATGGCGGATTGGCGTGACGTAGTCGTGTAAACATGCGTTACCGCAGCGTGATGCGCGATCTATAACCGTCGAGCCAGCGAGGCGCCTACTACGCAACCTCGTTGCCTTGTAACCCTATTATAATAATATCTATCTATCTGCCTACCTTACTTACTCTAGCCCGCTTCTTCAGGTGCAGTGGCCACTTTCTTACTAACTTCATACTCTACTGAGTTACTAATTCGGTGGTAGATGTCATGTCTTCGAATTTTTGGTTCTGGGATATGCCTGTTTCCTCACGATGTTTTCCTTCAGTGGTGATGAAATTTTTTACACAATTAAGTAAAACGCCTGCCTGAGTTCGTACCCACAAACTACAATTCGTAAGTAGGCACCATATACCAAGGGCCACTGCTCACTGGGCCGCCACTGCTCACTGGGCCGCCACTGCTCGCTGGGCCACCACTGCTATTTGGTTTAAACTGTCAAAATTTTCGGGTTTCAGATTTGTGAACAACGTTTAAGGACATTCTCCCTTGATAACATTGATTGAAGTTGGATTCGGCACGAAAGCGTATCGGATAGTCGTGAATAGGTATATGCTGGTCACTATAATAAACCTTGAACTAGGTTCAAGTTCTTCTACTCGAGTAAAGGAATGAGGAACTAGAAGAAATTAGGTATTCTTTCTTCAGCCGATAGAAAAAAATGTTACTTCGAAACCCAGCCTGAAGTTGCGATCCCCTACCTCGTCGCGACCTTTCATCGGCTCACGATTTTTATACTCGCTCGCTTTCGGATGGCGTGACCAGCCGGCTTAAATCATGAGATCGCGCTATTTTTAGACCGTACACTTTGTCGTAAAATCGTATCTGCAAACCGAAGCATATTGAAGGTCAGCATCGATCAAGGTAATGTATGTTCCGTTCAATTTGTCGGGTCTTCGTGTCGCTTTGAGTGAGGAACCGTTTGAGGGTAAGAGGGGTGATTTGTATATTGTAGGACAAATCATAACAGCACGCCTGGAGTATCCTTCAGGGGGCGGCATAAGTGTATTAGTGTAACAGTACACCCTTATTACGTGGTTTTGTTTGCAGCCATCATCATTCCCCTGCCCTTATCCCAGTATATTAGTGGTCGGCGCAACATGTCCCTTTCTTCCATACTTCTCTATCAGTCGTCATCTCGGTAGTATCCCCCTTTCTAGCCATATCATCTTTCACACAGTCCATCCATCGTTTTTCTAACTAAAAACTTTCCTCAACTTGCAGCTAAAAATGTCAAATATTGATGAAAACAGTAATCGTGAATGTTTACTGCATCGAAGTACGTCTACAGAAACAAATCCAATTTTCAGTTGGCGATACAAATAGCCTGCGGCGGGAATCGTACCCGCAACCTAAGCACGAAATTCAGTTATTGATTCACTGCGACTACGCATATTAGACTCAACAACAATAATTTTAATTGTGTTACAGGCAAACAAGCAAGCAGAGCATTTCTTGCTTGTTCTCACAAATTAAGTCAGGGAAGTTAATTGTAAAGCAAATTGACTCAATCTGCCTAGCCTTTTCCCAATTATGTTGGGGTCGGCTTCTAGTCTAACCGGATGCAGATGGATACAAGTACTTTACATAGAGCGACTGCCTATCTGACCTCCACAACCCGAACTAACTGGGAAACACGTTACCCCTTGGCAAGACTGGTGGTCACTTTCGAGCATCTGACTACCCGTAATGACTGTCAAAGATCTACAAATGACAGCAGGGACCAACAAAAATATTGGACACGTATTTTTCTTTTTTTACGTAATCAAAAGATTACGGCAATACATTGAGTAGGCAATACTTTAAAATGTGGCATGACGTCACTCCCCGGTAGATTTTCACTTCCCAACTTTAATGCGTTTTATCTAAACCATTTTTTATTAATATAATTAATAAATGTTTTATTATCTGACTGACGGACTAAATAGTTTTTTTTCCCACGTCAACGTCCCTATTTGTCTCTTTATTGAAATCAGTCATTTGACAGTGGTACGTCAAATATTGTAGTGTTGAAAAAATTATTACCCTGACTGTAGAGTGCGTTTCATCAAATATCCTATTGCCTTTAGTACTAGCCTTTCAGTTTAACAGAGGAGCCAACATTACGGCATAGGAAATATTAATGAAACGCACGTTACCTACAGAGCCATTGACAGACACCCAGTCTGTTTGCAACTCTGTGACTGACTGAATAAAGGCATTCATTGGTAGAGATCGCAAAGTTAAAACTGCAAGCCCCTAAAATTTCTCTAGAAACATTTGAAATGTGTATGCAACAAGCAGTAGAGCGGCGTACAATTAAATTAAACGATCTCTACTTCCATATAACGCCAAGTGTTGGCGGGTCACTGCAGTCAAGTAATCCCATTGAAAAATATAGGAATATGTAAATAATCAAAATAAATAATATATTAATCATAGTTTATTGTAGCTTATCATAGGATGACAATAATTTGAGAAATACCTAACATAACGCAACATGCACCACTTTGGAACAACTCAACATAAAACTAACCCAATGTGGTCACCATTTACACTAGGCTAATATTAAAATTATTCTCAATTTCAATTACGTCATTAACTTAATCATCTTAAACTATATAAAACCAAGGGGAGGGCTTTTGAGGAATACTCTCAAATTTTAGTTTACTACTCTTTACAATTCATTAAAAAATCTTCAAATGTCGTCATATTTTAAAAATGTTGATATATTTAATAATAGTGAAAAAGTTTCTCACCATTTTACACTTTTGAAGTTATTATATACATATTTTGATTTTCCATTCTCGCAACACTACAATAAAATGAGAAAGTATTAGTGTAAACTGTTTATTCAAGTAAACAAACGTTGCATTGTGACTTAACTAATAAATTGTCTTATAATAACGTTTCTATGTGGGACACTCACGGTTCTGTGAAAGCAAACATGTATCGCTACACAATGATATATTGAAGTTACATCGAACTTATTGTCAGTTATTACAACATACAGATAATTTAAAACTGCTAATGTAATCTTAAAACTGTCTAATACAACAAAGAAGTTTAAAATGTCTTACTTAACGGTTGTTCGGCCAGTCATGAGCTTTTGACAATAAATACGATGAGAAAATGTAACACATTGTGCTGATCTATTACAATATTGATTAAAACATTTGCACATAAGGTATTATGAGTAATTGCACAGTTTAGAGACAATAGCTGCCTCATGAAAAGCGACATCTATGATATATTTTCAGAAAACACCACGCATGTTTTCGACGCTGCGCCAGAGTTGGTCCAGCTACGTATGTTTTACCTAATTAAAGTATTTACTGTAGTCACGTCATAATAGCAAGGTAATTATTCTCTTTATACTGTTGTAACATACTTATATTCACAAGCGTTGATTCAAAACAACGCTTTAAAGTCCAACACATCTCGAATTACTGGGTACAATACGCCTCGGGCACACGATTCTCACCTTTATACACTTTAGTATTTAAGTCCATTTTCGCACAGAAAGATACAAATGAGAATTCTTATAATGAAAGTAAACAATATAGATTGAAAGTCTAATAAAAATATAGAAGAACATGGATATAGCGAGAAGAGATTGGTCATTCGATATTTTATTCACAAAATTATTATTAAGTAATAAAAATATTCTTCTGATTGCAACATTTTAGAGCCTAGATTATGATTCTTTTGATTCAATAAAAACTCAAGGTTATGTTTATTTACTCATAATCAACTAATTTAATCAACAAACATACCCTGTGATTTTCCTTGATTTTAAATGCACAAATCACTCAAAGATTTCTGATATTTTGAGCCAAATACATGAACCCAATTTCAATCTAAATGATATCGCCAAATTATTTGATAGTCGAATGAAGTAACTTTTACAGAATATGCTATGCCGTATTGATTTCATATTTTTTACACTTAAATTTCTTAACGCTAGTTTAAAGGCCCTTCAAAACCATGTCTAAACATGGACAGCTTACCTTTACTGGCCCACTGCTGGCCCAGGCAAAGGGGAAACATAGCCTACCACGTCTTTCTTTATTCCGGCTATTTCTCATATGGCCAGACCAATATTATGTCTGGACTTTGACCCCACAGTTTGTATGGTCATTTCTTCTCAGGGGTAGTCAGATAGGAAATGCCGACTCCATCTTGCTTATTTTTTTTATATGGCGTGTAAAAGTGATTCCGATATAACATATTTACAGAATAAATAATTTCATTTCATTTCCTTAGTTTTTTTTCCCTCTCACAGAGAGGAGGCCTAAGTCCGAGCAGTGGGAATATTATAGGCTGATAAATTGTTTGTTATGTATATTCCATAAAAGTCACTCTAATCTAACGAATAAAACAGAAGAAAAAAATGACTAAGTTATTGTGTTGCCTCCTCAGTAATGTTAGCACTATCGGTAGTTTGATCACCATTGTTGATAACGATATCGTCATCTTCGGTAGTGATAGCATAATAAATTATAGCACTCTCGCCGTCGTTGGAAGCGGTAGCAAAACCACCACCATTAGAAGAGGTAGCAACATCGCCATCGCTGGAAGTAGGGGCAATATTGCCACCGCTGAAAGTGGTTGCAATATCGCCCACGCTGGAAGTGGGGGCAAGATCGCCATAGTCCGTAACGAAAACATAATCTCCAACATTAGAAGTGGAGACAATATCGCCATAGTTCATCACGACAGTATTATCTCCAACATTGGAAGCGGCGGCAACACCGTCAACATGAGTAGTGGCCGCACCCGGCCGCTCGCGGGCGCCGTGCGCGCCCGGCCGCTCGCTGGTCACGTGTGCGCCCGGCCACTCGCTAGTCACGTGTGTGCCGGGGCCCTCGCTAGTCACGTGTGCTTCTGGCCCCTCGCTGGTTACTTGTGCGCCGGGCCCCTCGATGGTTACGTGTGCGCCGAGCCCCTCGCTGATCCCGTGCGCGCCGGAATCCTCGTAGGTCCCATGTGCGCCGGGCTCCTCAGAGGTCCCATGCGTGCCAGGCCCCTCGTAGGTCCCATGCGCGCCGGGCCCCGCGGGGCGGCGGCATCAGAAGCGCGCGCGTATGTAGACGGCGGCGACGTCGTGGTTGGCGTAGCCGAGCCGCTTGGCGTGCTTGAAGATCTCGTTGGTGGTGGCCGTGAGCGGCAGGGACTGCTCCAGCGCGTCGCCCAGGCCCAGCGCCAGCTTCAGGTCCTTCTGCATGTGCATCAGCGGCTGGTGCGTGGAGTACGAGGATTCTATCATTGCTGGAATTGGAAAGTAGGACGGGTTAAAGTTGAATTATCATAACAAAGAAATTACAATGTTTTTTTCTTATATTTGAAAGACCAAACCGCATGTAATGACGAGATAAGAGATAGTTCAGTCAACTGGTCGAGGCCGGCGCGGTCGGCCAGCGCCAGCCCCTCGGCCAGCGCCGCGGCGACACGTTTAGCCCTCTGTACATACCGCGGCCCTTCAGTATAAGATGCGGCGAGGCGAGCGGCGTGAGCGCCAGCACGTCCAGCAGGTCGGCCTGGTTGAGGCCGGCGCGGTCGGCCAGCGCCAGGCCCTCGGCCAGCGCCGCGGCGACACGTTTAGCCCTCTGTACATACCGCGGCCCTTCAGTATAAGATGCGGCGAGGCGAGCGGCGTGAGCGCCAGCACGTCCAGCAGGTCGGCCTGGTTGAGGCCGGCGCGGTCGGCCAGCGCCAGGCCCTCGGCCAGCGCCGCGGCGACACGTTTAGCCCTCTGTACATACCGCGGCCCTTCAGTATAAGATGCGGCGAGGCGAGCGGCGTGAGCGCCAGCACGTCCAGCAGGTCGGCCTGGTTGAGGCCGGCGCGGTCGGCCAGCGCCAGGCCCTCGGCCAGCGCCGCGGCGACACGTTTAGCCCTCTGTACATACCGCGGCCCTTCAGTATAAGATGCGGCGAGGCGAGCGGCGTGAGCGCCAGCACGTCCAGCAGGTCGGCCTGGTTGAGGCCGGCGCGGTCGGCCAGCGCCAGGCCCTCGGCCAGCGCCGCGGCGACACGTTTAGCCCTCTGTACATACCGCGGCCCTTCAGTATAAGATGCGGCGAGGCGAGCGGCGTGAGCGCCAGCACGTCCAGCAGGTCGGCCTGGTTGAGGCCGGCGCGGTCGGCCAGCGCCAGGCCCTCGGCCAGCGCCGCGGCGACACGTTTAGCCCTCTGTACATACCGCGGCCCTTCAGTATAAGATGCGGCGAGGCGAGCGGCGTGAGCGCCAGCACGTCCAGCAGGTCGGCCTGGTTGAGGCCGGCGCGGTCGGCCAGCGCCAGGCCCTCGGCCAGCGCCGCGGCGACACGTTTAGCCCTCTGTACATACCGCGGCCCTTCAGTATAAGATGCGGCGAGGCGAGCGGCGTGAGCGCCAGCACGTCCAGCAGGTCGGCCTGGTTGAGGCCGGCGCGGTCGGCCAGCGCCAGGCCCTCGGCCAGCGCCGCGGCGACACGTTTAGCCCTCTGTACATACCGCGGCCCTTCAGTATAAGATGCGGCGAGGCGAGCGGCGTGAGCGCCAGCACGTCCAGCAGGTCGGCCTGGTTGAGGCCGGCGCGGTCGGCCAGCGCCAGGCCCTCGGCCAGCGCCGCGGCGACACGTTTAGCCCTCTGTACATACCGCGGCCCTTCAGTATAAGATGCGGCGAGGCGAGCGGCGTGAGCGCCAGCACGTCCAGCAGGTCGGCCTGGTTGAGGCCGGCGCGGTCGGCCAGCGCCAGGCCCTCGGCCAGCGCCGCGGCGACACGTTTAGCCCTCTGTACATACCGCGGCCCTTCAGTATAAGATGCGGCGAGGCGAGCGGCGTGAGCGCCAGCACGTCCAGCAGGTCGGCCTGGTTGAGGCCGGCGCGGTCGGCCAGCGCCAGGCCCTCGGCCAGCGCCGCGGCGACACGTTTAGCCCTCTGTACATACCGCGGCCCTTCAGTATAAGATGCGGCGAGGCGAGCGGCGTGAGCGCCAGCACGTCCAGCAGGTCGGCCTGGTTGAGGCCGGCGCGGTCGGCCAGCGCCAGGCCCTCGGCCAGCGCCGCGGCGACACGTTTAGCCCTCTGTACATACCGCGGCCCTTCAGTATAAGATGCGGCGAGGCGAGCGGCGTGAGCGCCAGCACGTCCAGCAGGTCGGCCTGGTTGAGGCCGGCGCGGTCGGCCAGCGCCAGGCCCTCGGCCAGCGCCGCGGCGACACGTTTAGCCCTCTGTACATACCGCGGCCCTTCAGTATAAGATGCGGCGAGGCGAGCGGCGTGAGCGCCAGCACGTCCAGCAGGTCGGCCTGGTTGAGGCCGGCGCGGTCGGCCAGCGCCAGGCCCTCGGCCAGCGCCGCGGCGACACGTTTAGCCCTCTGTACATACCGCGGCCCTTCAGTATAAGATGCGGCGAGGCGAGCGGCGTGAGCGCCAGCACGTCCAGCAGGTCGGCCTGGTTGAGGCCGGCGCGGTCGGCCAGCGCCAGGCCCTCGGCCAGCGCCGCGGCGACACGTTTAGCCCTCTGTACATACCGCGGCCCTTCAGTATAAGATGCGGCGAGGCGAGCGGCGTGAGCGCCAGCACGTCCAGCAGGTCGGCCTGGTTGAGGCCGGCGCGGTCGGCCAGCGCCAGGCCCTCGGCCAGCGCCGCGGCGACACGTTTAGCCCTCTGTACATACCGCGGCCCTTCAGTATAAGATGCGGCGAGGCGAGCGGCGTGAGCGCCAGCACGTCCAGCAGGTCGGCCTGGTTGAGGCCGGCGCGGTCGGCCAGCGCCAGGCCCTCGGCCAGCGCCGCGGCGACACGTTTAGCCCTCTGTACATACCGCGGCCCTTCAGTATAAGATGCGGCGAGGCGAGCGGCGTGAGCGCCAGCACGTCCAGCAGGTCGGCCTGGTTGAGGCCGGCGCGGTCGGCCAGCGCCAGGCCCTCGGCCAGCGCCGCGGCGACACGTTTAGCCCTCTGTACATACCGCGGCCCTTCAGTATAAGATGCGGCGAGGCGAGCGGCGTGAGCGCCAGCACGTCCAGCAGGTCGGCCTGGTTGAGGCCGGCGCGGTCGGCCAGCGCCAGGCCCTCGGCCAGCGCCGCGGCGACACGTTTAGCCCTCTGTACATACCGCGGCCCTTCAGTATAAGATGCGGCGAGGCGAGCGGCGTGAGCGCCAGCACGTCCAGCAGGTCGGCCTGGTTGAGGCCGGCGCGGTCGGCCAGCGCCAGGCCCTCGGCCAGCGCCGCGGCGACACGTTTAGCCCTCTGTACATACCGCGGCCCTTCAGTATAAGATGCGGCGAGGCGAGCGGCGTGAGCGCCAGCACGTCCAGCAGGTCGGCCTGGTTGAGGCCGGCGCGGTCGGCCAGCGCCAGGCCCTCGGCCAGCGCCGCGGCGACACGTTTAGCCCTCTGTACATACCGCGGCCCTTCAGTATAAGATGCGGCGAGGCGAGCGGCGTGAGCGCCAGCACGTCCAGCAGGTCGGCCTGGTTGAGGCCGGCGCGGTCGGCCAGCGCCAGGCCCTCGGCCAGCGCCGCGGCGACACGTTTAGCCCTCTGTACATACCGCGGCCCTTCAGTATAAGATGCGGCGAGGCGAGCGGCGTGAGCGCCAGCACGTCCAGCAGGTCGGCCTGGTTGAGGCCGGCGCGGTCGGCCAGCGCCAGGCCCTCGGCCAGCGCCGCCAGCGACACGCCGCCCACGACCTGCAGCACGGAGTTCATCTTCGAAGCGTTGCCGATGTCACCTGGGAGCGGGATGCGTGTTGAATGACGATTGCGCAGAGGGACATGAGCTTTTTACTTTAACGAGGGCGTAGAGATAGATTCACCATAGATAGAAAAAGACAGTGATACAACGGTACAAAGATTTTTTGGCACGTGGCCAAAATTGGAAGTAGGGCCGCCATCTTGCTTTTTTAATACATTTCACAAAACATTTGCCCTAAACATTTACTAACAGCGCCACTCTGTCAACGTCATTCAAGAGCCAAAAGATCGTTGCAGCAGTGTAAATGGAAGAAGAAGGGTTTGCCCTGCCATGGAACAGTAAAGACTAATACATAAATAACAACAGATTACACAACGGTTACAGGTTGGGCAAAGTGCTATTGGGTTTTTTCATTAGGAATTTATCAGTAGAAGCCCGGAGTCTGGATTTGTGCCCGATTGATGGCAATAAGCTTGCCCCCTATTACATGGGACTTAAACATAACTGGGGAAATGTGGGTGTACCTACTATGGGTACACTTCTGCCTAACTCTTTGGGAAAACAATGCGTGAGTAATGTTATGTTACAACAGGCTGCGTTAGTTTCGATGCGTTTTCTTCACTGCCAGCTCCATTGCAGGAGTTTATTAGTTAGTTACTGTTCCTGCCCCCAATTTACAATTTAAAGGGTATGGTTGCCGGACAAAATACAGACACAAATAAAGACTCCATAATGTTCGGTTGTCGATTTGAAAACTATGCCCTCAGTACTGGCTATCTATTTTATATTTTAAAACCTTCAGCTAAATGAAGGGAGAACAATTTTCTTCTTCAAATGACGCTCATACCAATCGGTATTAGCTTTCTTTCAGTAAAAAACTCAAAATATTATTGGTTAGTGAATGAGTGATTAAGAAAGTATGATAGCAGCATCATAATTGGTGATTATAGCATATTGTGATCACTAACCTTTTTGATAAGCGTGGCGATAATTTCCAAAACTGGTTTTAGAAGCAAGCATTTACGGTCTAAAATGCTATGAAGAAAATGAATTGAACCCTTCACTAAAATAATTAGCAATTAAGTGTATGTGCTTGTTAATAATTATGATTAACTTATTTCTAAAAGGACGCTCAGATTAAGACGTTGACAGTTAACAAAATATAAAATCGAAGTCAACAGAATATAAAATATAAAAATGCAAAACAAAAAACTAAATAAGCCCGCGATGTCAATCACCATCATCCGAATAGATAAATTAAAATGTGGTTGTCGTTTGCTTAGCCGGGCTATCCTGTGGATACCATAATAAATTAAGGCCTTCCGCCAGGGCCTCCAAATTATAACAGGACTTTAAGAACTTTACACATCTGTCTTTTCCTGCCTTTCAGTTTAGTAAGTTTCCATGGTATGATAACAAAATTAAATTGAATTTGGTAACTAAATTATGACAGAGTTTAAGAACATCACACTTATGGCGCTACAATGTTATTTTGGCGCGTGGCCAAAGTCGGAACTAATGCCGCCATCTTGTTTTTTTAATACATTTCAAGTGACATTTCACAAAACAACAGAGCAAATGTTCACCAAGAGCGCCCCCTGCCAACGTCATACGAGCGCTAAAAAAGCCTTGCAGCAGTGTTAAGGCAACTCGTAGTTAAGAAATTCCTAAATTTTCTACACAAATTGTTATTTCTTTTTTCCTGATTCATCCTATCACATCGCGGGCCATAACAAACATAAATGTCAACGTCCAAGGTTCTGTTCATCCGCAACCGGAGCAGCTGACTACTACCAAGGTAGAAGGAGTTCTTGCTCATGGCCTTGAAGCACGACTGGCAGTCGTCGAACAGCGAGCGGTCGCCGGCGGCCAGGATGATGAGGGTGCCTTCCTCTGCTTGCGTTTTTGAGCCTTGAATCTGGAAATTGGAATACAGAAGTTATATTATAACTTAAAATTACAGTGAAGCGCACGATTATTTATGAAATTATGACCAATATACTCAAAATTTAAGGTAAATGTTGTTGAGGTAATGCAGGGATTATGTTCAGAAGATAGGCAGCACGACCTACATTCTACCTGATATTACAATAGGAGAGGTCGACTGCTGTCGTCACCATTTCTTCCATTGATAATTAATAATAATCAATGTATTTTTAAATAGATTTTGGTTGCATATTGCCCCAAGATATTTTATTGAAGTGATCATTGGGAGTTGGGAGAACTATTTGCAGTAGTATTTTATTAGCAGCCTATGAAAAATACTTATTTGAAGAGGTGACAATCTTTTTTTCTATTTAGCTAATAATCAACCAAGGTGGCTGAAAAACAGCATCCCACATGGAGCAACTGCCTTCAAACCAATAAAAAGGTTTCAACGAAATACTCTATTAGTGGTTTTAATTGTGTCTGGGTAGAAAGAGAGTGTGTTGTACCCAGAGTCAAGATTCAATTAATTGTAACAATAAAAATTTCATGGCAGCTCTAAAACTTAATGAAAGACATCAACCGAGGTACGTTTTGAGTATAACATAAAATGCACCGCTCGTGGCATTCTGCCTTACCCAGAAGCTTCAAATAAAAAAGAATTCGTTAAATTAAAAGCCAGCCAGTTTCATCATTCTGTTAAGAAGTCACCGGCTGTCGCTGAAAACCAGCACTGGGGCTCTGTCTCGCATATGGTCGCAGCATTATGCTGAGCGATGGCCGTTTTGCGTGGATGTGACGCATATTTTCCCCCAATTAGTTATTCTCGTGGTTTTTTTTCGTTGCGTCATATTTACCGCAAATAAACGTATTTTCTTTCTTTCTTTACCTGTTTGTGTACCAAAAACTTCTCTGTAATCTCTATCCGTCAGCAGTGACTATCTACTTTTCATCCCGGAAAGTCGGGTCTATGCAGTCTAAAATGTTTAGATTAAGTTACCTGAGCTTCCAGATATCGTCCGCCCTTCCCGCTGATAGCCTCGACGATGTCATGCGACGTGTCGGAGTCTATCGACGTCATCTCGACGTAGCCCTTCGACTCCAGCGAGGGGCAGTGTAGCACGCCGCAGTTGCCGAATACCATCTGGATATTTACATACAAATGATTAATTTCATCATAATTATAATTATTGAGGGCCGACGAGAAGATGCACATTAATTTGTAAATGGCGCCAGTGACAGAAAATTTGAAAGGAAAACGTTGGCTTGGTTTGGGCATGTGATAAGGAAATGCATGAGATTAAAAGAGTGATAAATATAAATTTTGATGGGTGCAGAGGGAAAGGAAGACCAAAGAAAAGATGGATGGATTGTGTATAAGAAAACCCGGCGAATGTGTGTGTCGAACCACGCATAATTGGGATGGATTTATCCCAAAAACAAACTTAACTTTGTAGTTGAAAAAAATGAGTTCCCATTCATCGATATACGTCGCGGTCAATTCTCCAACTGCAAATGTAAGGTTGTAACAGCAAAAAAAAAAAAATTGTGCTGTGAGAACTTTGCTTCTTGCTAAATTTTATGATTCTAGGTACCTTATAGGTTTGATTTATTTGCGAGTATCAAAATATTATGTCGCATAAATGGCCGTATCTTTTTTATTGCGTTAACTTAGAAGCATGATTTTTTAGAGCTTCAAGGAACAGTAGACCGTAGAACCTCTACGCGTTCCTGAGAAAAAGGATCCAGACAGACAGACGGACAACGAAGTGATCCTATAAGGGTTCCATTTTTTCCTTATGAGGTACGGAACCCTAAAAAGGAATAAATTGAAGAAAAATACGTATTGCGCCGACTCCAAGTAACATGGGTCGAGGGCACGAAGAAAAATATGATTATCCTAACTAATATTATAAATGTGTGAGTTTCGTTTGTTTATTTGTTTGTTACCGTTTCACGCTAAAAACGGCTGAACGGATTTGGAGGAAATTTGGCACATGGGTAGACCATGACCTGGATTAGGACATAGAATACTTGTATCCCGATATTCCCACAGGATCAAGGTTTATGCGGGTGAAACCGCGGGGCGCAGCTAGTCTGATAATTGGGATTAAAAAAATTATGTCGTTCCAAAGCTGATGGCTTTCCAAAAATCATCTTTTCCTTTTAAGTCAATCACCCAAATCCAGAAGTATAAAAGTTAAGAGCTGGGATCGAAACTACTAATTTCAGACTAAAATTTTAGGCAGTAATATGGACCTTTAATAACCATATTTCACACAAATTTCGACATTTTGTGGGCGATTTCACCAGATTATTGTTTTTTCTTCATACTAGTACTCCCGTTAACCTTTCCACATACGTGGGTTTACGAGTGGGTGCAACATACAGTCATATGAACCGCAAAACCGTTGCTACGAAACACAATGGGATGTAAGGCATTTTAATACGGAAACTGTGCCATCGTCGAGGTTCCCTTACAATAGAGGTACTATGTGCACTGCACCACAGTTGTTTTAGAAAGTGTGTTTATTCCGTATCAAACGGTTCTTTAAATTCCTTTAAACATTGAATTCAAAATCAAATTGACTTTTGTAAAATAAATGCTTTGAGTATAATTTCTTCTGAAACTAAATAATAACCATACTTCTTTTTATTTTATTTATTTGTTTTTATTAAAATACTTAGCTTTTAATTTTAACCTAGGGCAGCCCAAACTAAAGAAACTCCCAGGTAATACATATTTTGACAACAAGATCACAGGTTCGATTGAAAGGATAGATCCACTCCAAATTGAAATATTCCCGTCCCAAACTTCACAGTAACAAAATCTTCGTCCATGCATTTGAGCAATCCCTTCCGGCTCAGTTCGCTGTTCGTCCCTCCGTAACGCATAAAGATTCCCAGTAAAGGTCGGATCAGGGTCGCGACCCTGACTCCCGCCTGACCTTTGTGCAAACACATCTACCCGTGAAATCCGCTTTTATTTATATTATATCGTTATGATTTATTTTAGAGACCTACAAATGGAATAAAACTCGACCTTTGTACATGCTTATAGAACCCCTCCATTACAGTACTATTCTCATTTCCAATATGTGATTATAAGAAATGATCTAATAGGGTATCCCTTCGTCCCCTAAGTATTAAAACTAGTAAGAGCAGGCTGTAGTAGTTACTATGGCAGTATTTTGGGACAACAAGAAAATTTAATAAAATATTTTGCACACAGTACCGTGTGACATATCCTTGCCTCACATCACTACAATTCAGACTTCAGTAGTTTCTGGAAATGTACCAGTAGAATGAGCGTGGCTCAGGGCCTCCCTGTGAGCGTTGATGGAGTTACGGAACCTTACTTAGTAGCAGAACTGTTAAAAAATTAAAACAGTTCATGGTTCAGTCGCTATTGGGGCCAGCGCAGTCGGTGATCGATGCTGAGGACCAAATAGGACCAGTCTCAACACTTATTACAGCTAATTATATTAGAGTAGCTCTTAAGAACATGAAAAGAGGGAAATAACCTGGTCACGATGGTCTCAGTATCGAGCATTTACAGCATGCGGGTTGCCACTTACCTAGGGTTATGGCATTACTGTTTAACTTACGTATCGCGCACTCTCACCTGCCAGACAGTATGATGAAAACTGTTGTCGTACGGGTAGTACCAGTAATTAAAAACAAAACTGGAGATGCATCAGATGGGGCGAATTATAGACCCATCTCTCTGGCAACTTTTGTAGCTAGTGTTTGACAGTGTGCTGAACGTTCAGCTGGAGAAACGAGCCCTGACCGCTTCTGTGCGCAGTTCGGGTTTCGGCCTGGCTTATCCACCGAAAGTGCTATCGCTTGCCTTAAGCTGTCAGGTACTACACTAGCAGGAGTACACCAGTTTACGCGGCGTTTCTGGATCTTTCCAAGGCCTTCGACCGGGTCTCATACGACATACTTTGGGGTAAGCTACAAGCGACAGGTGTCCCCAACGAATTGCTGAACGTTTTTAGATACTGGAACGGCAACCAAAGAAACATTGTAAGATGGTGGAGTAAGTACTCTTTACCATACAGGTTGGAATGTGGCGTAAGGCAAGGGGGCTTATCCTCCCCTAACCTTTTTAATCTTTATATGAATGCATTGATCGAGGAACAGCAGTGCGCATGTGGGCTGCTATGTTGACGGGTGGTGTTTAACAACATAAGCTACGCCGATGATATGGTCCTGCTGGCTCCCTCGGTCAGTACACTTAGAAAATGCGGGCGTTGGCGGTGCGAGCGAATATGCGCGATGTACTGATGCGGTCAAAATCACGGTTTTTAAAGCGTACTGCACATCCCTTTACTCGAGCGATCTATGGATCAGCTGTACTAAAAGGTACCGCAAATGCGTTGCGTATTCAATATAACAACGCTTTCAGGGTGCTGTTGTGACTGCCACGTTATTGCAGTGCTTCTGCAATGTTTGCTCAAGCCAGAGTAGATAGCTTCTCAGCTGTAGTGCGGAACAAGAGTGCTTCTCTACTCACAAGGTTGCGAGACAGTAGCAACAGCCTCCTGAAGGCTATTGCTGATGGACCTGACGAAAGCCCTATAATGAGGCATCTTATTAAAACCACACTGTCTGTAGTAGAATTTAAGTACTAACATAGCAAATTAGTTCAATTGTTTACTAACATCGATTGGATCTAGTTGTCTGTAGAATGAATAAATAAATAATAATAAACCCGCAGAGCAGTATGTGGCGAGATGTTGGGCAGTAGCGACCCCACGGACCCTATCTCCCGGGAGAAATCTTGTTCCTCATCTCTGGCTTGCCTTTATTGGCCGGCTTTAGTTAACACTGACGAGAAACAGAGCTCCCACCTCATTCTTGCCTTAAATAGCCGGCTTGAGTGGAGATTCGCAAGAGCAAACGTGCTCGGAGGAAGGAAATATTTCAGTAAGTGCTCGTAGGGATCTTGACCATCTTCCGGACTCTGGGATTGTTCTGAAAGCCGTGGAATACCTCTCCACTCCTCAAGCACCTCAGGACATGTTGCCCCCTTGTCGCTACGTCACTATGTGCTAGCGATAGTTTTCGGGAGCCCATTATTGAGTGTGCAAGTCACCCCCTGCCATTTTATCCGTGTAAATATAAAACATTGATCAGGCAGGGGTCATAGTCCTTTCATAGTTCCAGGTCACTAGTCAACTTTAGCCACCCAAACCCATAGTCCAATATCTTTGTTTCCATATCCTGCAATAGTCCTACACCAAACGGGGGTTGTTCTTAGGTGCACTTACATTGTACATACAAGGATAATCGTCGGTTGGTGCCTCATTGAATTAAAAACGTCTAACGGGCCTCTGCGAGTTAACTTTGGCCCCTCGTACGCCTTCTAAAGGTCCGGGACCCCAGGGTCCCGAGAAATGTGAAGGGTGTAAAAATAATAATAATAATATCAAATGAAAAGGCTTACTGTGAGGTTCTCAAGTACATTTTATATAATTTAAAAATAAGTAGGCAATAATTTAGTAGTAATTTTTATTTTTAATTGATGATTTTGACCATTCCTCCTTATCTCCGAAACAGTAGAACCAAATTTGATGAAAAAAAAAACAGAAAATAGTTCTTTACTTATAGATTATAGGAAAACCTGTAATAAGTCTATGATCATCATCGTCATCATCATTTCAACCGGAAGACTGTCCACTGCTGGACATAGGCCTCCCACAAGCACCGCCACTTCGACCGATTCTGTGCCTCCTGCATCTAGCGGAAGTCTATGGTCTTAAAATAATATGGTAAATATTGTGCGTATAAACTTACATTTGCAGTTGGAATGAATGGAAAAACATGTTTTTCAACTACAATGTTAAGTTTGTTCTTGGAATATACACATCCCAACTATGGAGCCCTTCATTGTGCGTGATCCGACACGCACTTGGCCAGTTTCTAATATTTGTACTTTGTGTTTCACGAACTGTTGCCAAATAAATATAATTATTTCTTTCTTTTCTTTCACCCAGCCAGCATAGTATTCGCCCACAACCACGAGGAAGGCAGGAAGAACCACAATACTATTAGTGCTTACCTCTTTAGCTGCTTGAGGGTCTGCGACGCAAGAGAAGGTGATGTCTGCCTCCTCGACCACGTCGCACGGTGTCACCGCCAGCGTCGCGCCCACCTTCTCGAAGTCTTTGCACTGGAGACAATAAAAATCATACATTGAAATACATTCATAATTAAATTTGTTTTCTTATAAATAAATGTAGGTAAGTGAAATCATTTGGCTAAGATTGTTCTAAAATAATAATTTTATACGGAGTCACTATCAAACAGATCTCTTCAAAACCCTAAGCAGCTAGTGTGGGATAAACAAAAAGTTATTTTCCTTCCATAAAACTTTATACTCCTAACGCCAGCTATCATCAAAAATTGAACTACAAGCTTCTGCTCAATGCTACTAGATGTCGCTGTACGTCGGCGGGCCGGTACCTAAACGCAATCAATATCCGCGCCACGCCATCGCCACCGACCGAGCCGCGTCAACGACCGCGGCGCGCAATGGCCGACGCCACGCGCCGCCATTTTGACGGCGATAACGGCGCCTTTCTAGCCCCCACGCACGCAGCGACACCGGCGAATACCGTGCCGAGTCTCAAACGAAACTCTCGGCCGAATCATTCTATGACCACGACACTGTGTCCGTTTGAAGATTTACTGGAAAACGGTGAACGCATCGATGCTTTTTTAGCAAAAGCAAATATCTATGGCTTGTATTTTTTGAAGTATTTGCAACTTTTTAACAATAATAAAAATGTCAAAGCAATTTGTCTATCGTATTCATTATTTGTTTAGGGGAAAAAAAGGCTGGCAAAAAAACACTGCCGATGCTCTTTTATTTTTAGATGACCTCCCAGGCTTTGACAAAAAACGCATAGGTATAAAAATAGTTTACAATATTTAGGCTATCACATTTCGAAAAAGGTCAGGCATTACCCAGTCTGCGCCTACACTTAAATGTAGCAGATGTTGATTCAAAAGGGAACATAAATATTTGCATATAGTTAGAAGGTGAAAAAGGTCAAGACAAAAGTCCCTGCCTTTAGGTAAGAATTCCAACTTTCAATGCGAGAACAAGAGGCATTGAATTCAATACTATTGATTTTTACTACAGACCGAACCGACCAGGTGAACAATATAATAAAAGATGCGACGCTGGTACAAAAACGATTCTCAAATTCAATCTAATGTTTATAGCTATCATCAAAGCGTCAAGTGTTTATAATAAAAGGTTCGCAAAGTATTGATGGTTCGCGACAAACAACTGTAGCTGCGAAGGTCAATATCAATGTTTGCACAGATGGCGCCAGTTTCGCATCCTGGCTACATACACTAGTATAGGATAACACCCACGCAGACAGATATCTATACATAACATCTATATGACCTACATACATAGTAGAGCTGTGTAGATATGAACAAGCGATTCTTCCCAAAATATAGCTGAAGTTACAATACTTTTAATAAATAATAAAGATATGAATGGATCAGACTAGGTCATGCGTGAAACGTTATTTTGTTTTTCCGTGACGTCAGTATTTTGCAATTATACGAAGATGTATGCAGGACATCTATCCAACTCAAAATATATGTAAATTACATCAAATATTTCCTTTGCTGTTTTCTGAGCGTTTGAAGCGATCATAATAAAAGATGCCACTATTATACATCCCATATTATATGCAATATCCGCATCGCAGTAACATTCTCTTGCGAAATCGTTTAAATATTGTGATGATAGTGGATTTGGCACAAGTGCAGCAGTACTTGGATTCATAATCTGAATCACAGGGCATCTGCTAACGGAAATTAATCGTATATGTCTCGGATCTGCTGTAGCATTTATGTAAACTGTTTCGTTTATTTTCGGGATCCCGTTTCGTAGACGTCTTATAGGTGTTTCGTGCGTGCAAACTGTAAATGACCGGTCTACGGGCTTCCCCACAAAGGTGTCATTCACAGTTGTTGCCGTATCTCCGAGCGCTGGCATTTCAAAGCGGTATTTCAACAATTTCCTTCAAGACTCGCTCGTAATTATGTACTTTGCAATGTGAATTAGTATCGTATTGGTACAGAGTACAGTAACGTGTTGAACTAAAAGATAAGAGAGTGCATTCGTGATAAGATTATAAGAACCTGTGGCACTTTCTACAGATGTTAATTTAAAACAGAAAGTCTCAAATGTGTGCATTTGACGTGCATTATCGAAAAAAATCGAGTTAGCAACGCCAAATCTCATACCATTCCTTTGACCTTTACACTTTGTAGAAACCGACTTTCATCTGCAGACTCATTTTCTACATTCCCACCCACGAAGAACATATTTATCAAGAAAAGCCATTACTCAGGTTACCTAACGCTTTCTTTCGAGTAGGTAGTCTAAAACGCAAATAATTTTAGGAAGAGTGCATTCCGACCACATTCGCACACGAGGTGATTAATATTGTTTAATTCTCTCTTTCTCCTTTGTCAGCCAAAGGTTCAAAACTGAATCTCTCTAAGTATATAACATCACGCCTGTATTCCCCGAAGGGTTAGGCAGAGGTGCCCCCTATAGAATATCCACATTTCGCCAGTTATCTTTAAGTCCCATGTAATAGGATCGACCGATCTTATAATTTTCGGTCAGTTTTGAGTCATTTTGATTAAAGCCGAAGCCGTCTTGATGTTTGTCAATATTATCATCACTGCGAGAACCTATCTCATTTCAAACGATACTGAAATTCCAGCACCTATAACTGACACCAAATTCTTGCGAAATTAAAAATCTTACTCAACATTTTTCTTTCATTCAATATCAAAACATAAATTCCATCAACTGGATTAAATTATTATAACAAACTTCGTTAATACCACTTGTTAATCTGAGTTCAGTTCTATTTTAAGACTTATCGCTTTAAGAGTGAGTGTTAATTAGTTTGTAGTATACGTATCTATTGTTATAGGTGCCTGTGGCAATGTCTGTATTAAATATTATGGCACAGCCTAGAAAGGTGTTCGGTAAATAGATTGGTAGACTGGTCGATACTTCTACAACAAATGGAACACCTATCATCAGCATGGAAAATTCTTCGAACTGTTTATCGGTGTGTAAGCATTTTCGGTCAAGGTCGCTTCCATTCCATTTTCAAGACGCCTTTCGCTTCCTTCGGCGATAAATTCTCACAGTTTGAAAACTGGAAAAGTGTTTGTTGCAAAGTTTCATGCTGCTGAACTGAATTCGTTAATCTCTTTGCCAAGTGCTCTTGGCTGGGGAATCGATACTTTCATAACATCTTCCATTGTTCTTATTATTAGAAAGATGAGTAAAGCCATATGGGGGTTCTAAAAGCGCGTGTGGTCGCTCATAGTTCTAGCACAAATGATACAATAAATCTACTAGAGTTATTTGTTGTTCTACATTGCACTCTCTGGTTCTCCACTGAGGCTTGAGATGATCCGATGGACATTTTATCGCTAAGTATATCAATAATTGCGTAATATTACGGACGACATTTTGTGACTGGATTGTAAAACAAGTTAGGTTTGTCCAGGAAAATCATTTTCAAACTAAACTTATTCCAAGACTATCTTTCTTTATTTCATTGGTTTATTTCGCTACAGTTTATACAGTATGGTCTGAATAGTGACGTCATAACAAAAAAAGTTAGATTCCTCATGTCCCGCCTGGACATGAAGAGTCTAACTTATATACTTATTTTGTTTTATATACCTATATATAGACAAAACTTTCAAGATTAAAAAAATAATATTACTCGAAAACTATCAAGAATCGTGGAACAACATGAGGTATTTTCGGATACCCCTGGGCATGAGGAACCAATTTTTTCACGTTTGGTCCACTCTGTATAACTAAGCCGAACATTGTAACAAGACTGGGGACATCAAAATCGATGTAATTTGTTCCACTATTGTAGATAATTCGTACACTTACGCTCCAATTTGTTTCAGTCTGCCTAAATGTAGTTATGCCTACATATTTTATCAGTTAAGTACTTCCCTCATATATAAATTCTACATTTGCGCAGTAACCCCAATCATTGAAAACAAATTTCCGTTTTCTGGACCGTTACTTTTTGCAGTTCTGATTACCTCTAACTTACATAATTATGTCCCTGTTGTCTCTACATATAACTCGCCTGTTCCCATCCACATTTCCATTAATATCGTCATTATTAGCAATTTGAACGAAGGAACTCTCATCCAACTGTTACCTGCAGTACAAGCCACCCTGCAGAGATCGTCGGTTCAGCGATCCTGAGGGCATCGACTACGTTTGCCGATTCGCGGTCTACACTCAAGCTCGTTCAAGCAGTACTACAGTACAGACGAACGATGGTGATAATTAAACGTTCTAAAAGTCGGACGGAACCGCTTCGTCGATTATTTAGTAAGTAGGTCGTACGTGGTCTTTCACCGTACTGTCTAAGGTTGCCAAACAATGTTATATCATAATATTATGTGCGTCATGAAATTGAGCGAATTGAACGTTCAATGTTGCTTTGCTGTGCTGACCTCTATGCTTATTATCTTATTATTATATACAGGTTATAAGCTAGAACTGAGAGATTGGCCACAGACGGCTGTACAAAGGGATAACTGGAAGAAAGAAAGAGAGGCCTTCCGTGCAGTGGGGATACAAAAGGCAACAATAATTAGTACTTAAATATGAACTATGAAGTATAGTGTTTATTTGTCTTCAAGTGCGTTAGGTAAGTACATTTCATATCCAATTGAGGATAATTTGTGTCAGTTATACTCATAAACCTACTTACAGGAATAATAAGGAAATATTATTTGGTTTTTCAATCATTTACTGTACCTATTCATATTCATAACCATTTATTAGACACATTTCATTGTTTATATTGATTTATTAATTGATTACTATCGTAAATAATGGTAGCCTGTCTATAGAAAAATAACTGAATCAAAGTAAAGGTTAAAAAACATACTGCAACATAAACTGCATTTATGTACAGTTCAAAAACGATGTACACGGAAGTGAGCAACCCTGTATCGGTAACGAACGAATGATGGCTAAACAATGGAAGGACCAACCACGACGCAACAGAAAGAATAATAGTACTAGAAAAAGTCAATAAGACTCAATGTAATTGGTACATCATGTCGGTAAGAAACTGGGTTCGATTTCAACAGTTATTGAACTTCACTTCCGACACCTAACATGGACGAAAAATGCAATAAGAGTATTTAATCATTTATAACTGATTTCTTAAAAAAAGGTGGTTCTCAATTATTATGTATACATACAGGGTGGAATTTTTGAACCTCATCTGGAAGGGAAGTACTCTAAATACTGGAAACATTCCTTTATTTTTAAAAAGAAACAAAACTGCACTCAAAGATTTTCGAAAATACGCTTGCCACACTGGAATCGAACCTTCGAATCAAAGTTTAGATTTTATGGTTTTCCTTTCATTTAATTTATCATGTTTGTTAGAGAGATTTGATCCTTATGACTGACTCTATCGATTGGTCTCATAATCGATTCCAGAGTGTGAGAAGCGAATTTTCGAAAATCTTTGAATGCCGATTTATTTCTGAAAATAAAGGAATGTTTCCTTTGAGTAAAATTTGCTATCCCCAGTATTTAGAGAACTTTCCGTCCAGATGAGGTTCAATTAATGTGAAATAATAATTATTATAGGTAATAAACAATTGTAATATGAATGCTCAATCTTGATTTATGTTCATTTTTCTTTGTTTTTTTAACCTCTTAATTTATTTTCACTATTTTTATTTTTTCCTTGGTTACACCTAGTTATATATGCATGCTGTTATTTTTATTATTATTATTTATTTATATATATCAAATACAAATGATTCATATTGTTGTTAGTAAAACTTATGAACTACGTTAGTAAGAGTTCCATTAAAATAAAAATACAAATGAAATAAAAAATATCAAAATTAAATTAAACTAAATACAATAAAAATTTAAATCAAATTAAAAATAATAATAATAATTAAATGACATTAAATTAAATTAAAACAAAACAAAATAAAATAAAACTTATTTAAAAACCGGTACTTATAATTCATTCCGCTTCCCGCAGCACCAGACCTGCAGCTGTGCGTACAGGTCTAGTGCTCCAGGAATGGGGAATCAGGCTTGTCTGCTAACACCTTTAAAATGCTGTGGTCTCCTGTAATTCATATCCAACATATCTGGCATAGGTCTGATTTAGATGGCAATTGGCTCAACAACGCTAAACACCTCGTATAAAGATATGTTCAGACTTAATAACGTAAATATCAGCAGATGACTAAAAGTAATCCAAAGAAAACTACTAAGGCGACAGTGAAAAGTGCAGGTGCGTCAAGCTGATATAGGAAAATACTACCATCAGAGAATAGATAGCGACCCATAAAACAGAAACTGATAATGTGAGTAACGCTAGCAAACAGTTCTATCAACCGATAGCAAACTACTTATCAGTTATCATCCAAGGTCATATAGTCAAATAAAATATTAGATATTGAAGTAATGAATTCACGTAAATAGGCCTATCGGACAGCGAACAATGTATCAGACCCCGGAGAGAATAATAAGCATCCCAATGAGATCGCACTAAATTATCTGAATCTGAGGACACTTGCACTGAATTTTTTGGCTGCAGTCCATAGAAAGGAACTTATTGCTTTTGGGTCAGGTGTTGAAGCTGGAAACATAGAAGTAGATATTTTAAGATTCAACTATTTTAAAGCGACTGTGCCAAAACTAAAACAATGGGTACTTAATTCATTTTAATGCAAATTATGTCTAAGACATCAGTAGACGAAAGACAAAAACGAAGGAATAAACGATTTCAAAATTAAATATCTTAGTACCTGATAGCAAATCATATTATGAACAGAATAGAGAAACGTATTTCATGTGTGCTTCTACAATTGTTATGGTTAATGGACCAGCCATTGTCTTAAAACATAAACAATGGATAACCAGGTAGAAATTTCTTTCTCAGAAACTAAGCATTGTTAGGCATGGTTTTCTAGCTGTTATAAGATATATATTTAGCTGATTATATAAAAAATGCCTAATAAAGATACTGAAGTAGATTTAATCGACTAAATACAGGATGTTATGCAAAAGAGCTACGATACAAACAGACAACGGAAACTAAACAACAGAACTGTGCCACAACGTTCAACAGGCACCCTTTGAAGATTAGCGTTGTAAA
Source organism: Xanthia icteritia (assembly GCA_949128155.2). Taxonomy (NCBI): domain Eukaryota; kingdom Metazoa; phylum Arthropoda; class Insecta; order Lepidoptera; family Noctuidae; genus Xanthia; species Xanthia icteritia. The sequence goes on from OX421933.2 coordinate 23,696,502, forward strand.
AAGTAAAACCAAAGCGATGCACGTTATAAAACCTCGTTTCACGATATACTTACACGATCTTAAAATAAAAATCGCGAATCTCTTCGAGTTATTTTGATATGTGACCAACGTGGTTCAAAATAAACGGTTCAATATGGCTGAGGATCGTCTCCAGACTAATCTAATAAGCGAGCAGGAAAAGCGGGAAAATCCGGTAGGTGATATCCGTTCACTCGGAACCCGACACCGATTAGTGGTTCATCGATCACTGCTATTAAAACCCACATATCATTCGCTATATCCATCCTATATATAGCTAACTGACGACTAAAAGAATAGCACGATTACACCCATCATTAGCAATGTAGTGTTCCGCGTAACGAGTCTTCCCAGACCTTGACGTGTATCGATAATTGAACTATTTAGCTTCATCATACTAAGTTTGTCAAAACAACCCGGTTATGAAACTTCTTGGCAATGTTCCTGCACATCTTCTTTGTTCCGGTTCTTAAGATTATTCTTAAATAACTTAAATTGAATTTGGGTTGATTAGTCGTTAATAAGAATAACTGATCAAGGTTAGGCTCGGGAAATAAACAAGATGTCTCGAAAGTATGACGTATACCTACGTATACGTACGATATTTCAAGGATTTGTTTAGAATTTTAATAAACGTTTTCTGTCAAAAGATTCAAATCATGAGAAGCTGAACAGGCATGACAGCGAGAAAAAGATGTACAAAGAAACAAAACGTGGATACGTACACATAACGAAACCAGTGCAATAGAGATTAACAAAGAGGCGTGAAGTGTCGTTAGTGAAGATTTGAGAATACGTCCGTGCTTAGTGGTGGGCGTCGAACAATCGCGTGTGGAAGCATAGCCACATGAAAGGAAACTCCCGCCATTAAATGAAAAGCTTTTCTGTTTTATTAATGAGACCGGAACTTGTCTTGCATAACTGACGCTTTGTTCTCATAAAAACGAATATATACTTGAGTAGCAGTCACAGTTAAGAATTTTATTAAAATTACTCGAAGGTTAAAATTTGTTCCATGATTGCAAAAATTCTGCTTGTATACAAAATGGAGGTTGGATAAAAGTGAATAATTAATGTACAGTCTGGCTTTGTCGAGTCCTTCATGAATTTTAACAGTGGGAATAACAATAAGCAACAATAACAATCATTTATTACACTCAATTCTACGCGTACACTATTCAGCAAATGTAATAAATCACTAGTTTTTCATGTAAATGTTATCGTTCTATAATATTATAAACATGATAACTGATAATCGTAAACACTGAATGTAAATATTTTGATAAGATATCCTAAAATAACTTGATACATTTAGCAATATTTGTGCAGAGAACGGAAAACGCGTCTATGCCAGAGGCGGCCAATAAAGCGGTCAGAGTCTAGAAAATCCGGTCGCGGTCCACATAAATGAATTGTATAAGCATGAGTATTACGAAAGTGTAGCACAAAACGGATAAAGAAGGTTCACTGTTGAACTCGAACCTTTAACTGCCACACATTAACGACTGGTGAGCATAATCATCAAGCTTGGCAAATGGATTGGTGATAGTGCGAGATAACCAACCTACTAGGAAGCAAACAGATGCAGAGTAGAAAATAAATATACGAAGCTATTTGAGACTTCTGCACCAACTCTCGTGGCACAAAACGTACGTATAAGCAGTATTCATGTACGCACGAAGTTGCAGACAGGATGGGTTATAAATATAGAACACCTGGGCATCGGAACGAAGCAAGCAGGTCACCTCGCGACTACTGAGAAAGCGCAGCGGTAACTCTACCGTTTTTAGAACTGCAGGTTTTCCGGTCATTGGCGAAAAGAAGGCACAACTATTTGGACGAATCTACAAACTTTGTACTTTGTTACAGATCCATTTGAAGAAAAACGTGATCTAAATGTGACTATAGGTCAGCATTCTATTCAACCTTTGTTATCCCCACCTCTCTAAATTAATTAATCTCTGTCTAATATTTTTAGCATGATTCATCGGTGTAAATTTCTCCGATCTTTCAAATCTAACTAAATACGCGTGCACATTTCGCAAGGCTTTTAAATTGGAATCAGCAAGAGGCTGGAATCCGGAGCCGTACACCAAGCTCCCTTGCGAACAATAGGGCTGCAACTACACAATGGCGCCAACGGCAGGTACAAAACTCAAGGGGCTCTACCCCTTGAAGGTAAGATGGTAAAGCCTCATAAATGTACATTTTGTAAAAGGATAGCTTGAACAGTATGCTACGCGCAGTCATTTGTGCGTTGACTCATTAAAACTACTAATGGATATTCCGATATGGTGACCATATTCGAGCAACACAATGGTAAGCTGTCCAACACTGGAGTCGTTAACGTTAAGAGACTAGTCGATTTATATCATGAACTATAGTTAGCTGATACGGCTGGAAATATTGCTAAACTATTCGCTTGACAGGCTTGATCAGATTTAGTCAATCACACATTCTAATGTTGTCGAAAACGATATAATTATTGTATCTACTCGTCAAACGGAAACGCGACGCAATGATAAAAATGTTTGAGCTCTTTGGGTTAATTGACGCGACTTGTTTTGCGTCATCAGCGAACGATTCGCGGCGCGTGCGCATTGCGTGTCTTTGTTCATGAGTCTTGACATAATGTTCGACTCATGCACATGTGTTTAAGACAAACTCCTGGATGCATGAGCCTTTAAAATGTCTATTCAGTCTTGATGATCTTGCTATAGTTTCTACGTAATTTAGAAACAGTAAAATAGATTAAACTCCATTAAAAAAATGTTTAAACATCAATTGAGTAGTAATCGTAAACTGCTGTTTTATGAAGAAATGAAAAAAAAAATGGCTGGCAATCCTCTGCATTCTTGCTTTGATACGTATGTATGTTTGTTTTGGCCGCTCCATTTCAACGTGCGAATAAAAACTAAACATGGCGATTTATACGGCTTATAAACAGAGCCACAGAATCTTAAAGCAATCTTTTCAGCCAGTTTCCAGAATGTTCCAGATTATTTGTACGTTACACGTTTCAATTTAAAGTTGTGACATCGCAATCAAGACTTGGATTATGACCTAAATTCGAGGAGTTAGTTACTGTGAAACGTTCGACAATAAGTGGCGTGCGTTAGCATACATTTAGATGTCCCAACTGTTGTTGGAGTATAATTTTAAAGACACGTACACTACCTGCAATGGACGGACATAAATGGTGACGCCAACAAAAAACAGAAACCTAACTAACGAAACTGTGCAGGTGATGTTATGAACGGTAAACAATCAAAGGTCAGAAGCTATGACGCGTGTAAAAAGGTTTTGACTTGAAAATAACAGCATGTACAATTCGATGATAGGATTAGGTATAGGATATCTGCTGTCGTTCGGAACGGAGCTGATTCGGATCAGACTTCGTAACACTGTAACACGATTATCCAATTTGTAACAGAAATGTAGGGATTGATTGAGAATATAAGCAAGAATATTGGTTGCTTGTTACCTTCGGAGAGCCTATATTAAGATTTTAAGACTTGGTCGATGTGCTCCCGATTGAGGCCGTAAGAAGTACACTACACTACATATTGAAGTACCCTAAGAAGCCTCAATAGTATTTCTGTTGGTAAATAATTGATAGTTGACAGATTTTGAAGTCTTTATCTCAACTATCAATTAATTTGTCGATATCTTTCTTTAGTTTGGCACGAATACATTTTTCATTTAATATTGATATTGATAGTTTATCACCTTGGAACCAAAAATGGATGATGAATTTTATGAAGTAGTGGGTACTAAAACCATAAATGGAAGGGAAAATAAAGACGATCACCTGTAATAAATTATAACCTTTGGCTTCCAATTATTGCAGTCACATGATGATGCAACTATCATCAGTGATGAGGATATAATTGTTTGTAGTTATAACATGTGACGAAGGTAGAAATAGAAAATACCGGTTATATATAAAGATTAAAGTTCAACACTGTATCCGCAATTAGTTGAGTTATTCTCAGATTCCATCCCTATTTGGAGATTATTAACGAATATTTTTATAGGAAATATTATTTCAGAAAATATAATTTAATGAAAATCAGGCCGACCACAAATCAATCATATTACTAATTGATTCATTAGAACAAGTACATAATGAAACTAATATTTTAACGAATTCAATAATATTTCTGTTTTGTTTAAATTTAAATATGGAAGACCAGCCGCTTGGAATTTCATTGCCAAGGACGAGGAATGGTTAAAGATGAGAGATTCTTGGGTCTCACAAACTTATTTCCTGAGATGAAAATCGCATGGATTCGTTATAAAATTACTACTTTTGAAAAAAAAAAGTACGTAACTTTTCTATCACAGGCAGGCGCGACGTGACTAGTAGAAGAATTTCTATGGAAACTTTATGTAAATTGTTCCACCATATTTGCGTCGCACCGTCGCGTTGCTCTTTACAACTTAGGCGTAAAAATGATGAATGAACATCGCTGAATACAGTTTCACTAACCACTACCTACTATCTCTATTTCTGTACCGTTTCTATAAGACTCGTTAACAATTTTAGCAATTAGAAACAGTTCCTGACACGCATAAAAAAGCAAACTCATAAAATCTGTCCATTCACCATAAAATTGAATGTTCTCAATGGCGTCCATTTTCTCCATAGACGCTGGTCGTAAAGCAATACCGCTATAACCTCGGGAACCTAGACCGCCTGGCTTGCTGGCCGTGACCTTCTAGAACAAACTGTATCATAACGTTCTGTATAGACACGTAACACGCCTAAAATATGCGGCGATCAATCCTATGTGTACAGTTTTCTTTTATCTACGTGAACTATATTATTTTTGATGAGCATGAGTCGTTAGTAACTGATATATCCCAAACAATGGTTGAGAATCAATGACATTGCGAGACTGAAGACAATGTCGGGTTCATAATAAAAGCTGATCAAGCTGTAGTTGCTACAGATGAAAAATAATGAGCATCTATTTTGTAGAAGCATCGTTTAACGCTAATAAAGAGTGAAAGTCACATGATTTAATCCAAATTCATAAATAAGTTCACTAGCAAAAATAATAATGTGGATACATAATAACATATTCACATATAACTCCAAAACCTTTCCACATCGATCACTTTTGGCGTTATTCATAAGTAATTGTCATAATTTATCATCAAGGCGTCTGGTGCGATTAATTCTATCGCGCTGAACTCCAAGGGTACCGCTCTGTACGCAACCTGACCTGGTTGTCAGCCTGTATCGCGAGGTAAAGGAAATCTTGTTTCCAGCCAGTTTTCGCGCTTCCTTTCATTATCTGTTCCATTTGCAAATACTTCGACAAATTTTCCGTTCAGTAATTTCAATTTCGAGAAATTCAAGCTTGCTGACCTTGTTTTGGTAAGGAAATTAAACTAATGGATTATATTATTCCGTGTATCATGTTTTTCATCAAAAATGTGTTGTGTTGGGTTGTTAGAATCTATTACTAATACTTCGTTTTTCATAGGATAATCGAGGTATCCCATGTGCTTTCAATATTCGCGCTTGAATAAAGTGGGACTCCTTCGTTTATACATTCTGGAATAAATCACAACATTTTCCCTGTTTCATATTTGTATGTTAACGAACAAAAAGTGTGAAAACGGACTAAGTACCTACAACTCATTGACGTCATCAGCTATATTCCAGACTGTTTTATTTTAATAACATTCAAAATTGTATTCAGTCATTGGACTTCTAAGAAAAAGTTTCTGTTGTTTCATACTTCGGACTACTCGGTGCTTTGGAGAACCAGGCCAAGGCCTGGGTCTATGAAACTAAGGTAGTTCACTCCTGATATACCTACAGCTCAAAATAAGTTTGTAGTGACGAACGGAATGTTACAGAGACAGAGCGGTCTACGTCACTACGTTCCCAAGTCAACGATCAGCGGCTGTCAGATGATTGGGGCCATCTTATCTCTACATTATCCACTTCTTGTACCCCCCTAACTATGGCGTGTCTAGTGTGTTGTCCACCTAATCGCCTTTAATGCAGGCAGATATCCATCTCAGACATCCGCCTCTCCATCGATCTACGTAAACGTCCCGAACATTCTAAGTTTCCTCGTGCTACGGACCACATCCGCCCATGTCGAAACATAGCGTTTTGATTATTTGGGAATGTATTCACCAAGATTTTGGCACTACCTACGCTCTAACAAAAATTGCATTTAACTGTTTTAAATGCAATTTTTGTACCCGAATTCCGGATATGAACCCTCATCGCTTTACCTTAGAGATTCTCAACTCTAAAAATTGCTTTGTGTACTAATTTTAGCAACTTTGCACTTTTTATTATGAAACCGGGGGGCCTATAAATAATTATATGGGGGCTAATTTTAGCTATGTGATGTACGAGAGGGTTTACTATGTAAAGCTATTAGCAGTTTGTTTCATTATAATTAGCGATACCAGTCTTTATTTAGCTAATAATAAAGTGTTGGCGAAAGGTCTATAATCTTTAGCACTTTGTTCTCCCATGCTTAGTTTTAAGCCTTCTGCATTGAAGCACTTTAACCTATATACCAAACAAACCAGTTTCCATAAAGTTTTCTTCGATGTATTTTTGACTCGCGTGTGAAACCTAAAAAACATGGGTTCCAAGATTACCATGCAGTTATGATGTGCGCCGAACATGATTCCTTGCTTAACTTTTTACCGACTGTGCCTCATAGAGTCATAAAACATTATATTGTTTATGAAACGATCGCCAATATAATATTATTTTCTATCAGGTATCAACGTCGCGGAACATGGGTATTAATGTAATCCAATTTTTGTTATTACAGTGCCGTTAACATGCTTAAAGCCTGCGTTAGACTAGCGCATGTAAAGTAATACAGTTGTAATCAATTGCCATTGTAATCAAACAATTCTTCACCTTCATTATAAAGGAGACTATTCCAGTCAATAAATGTTACTGATCATACCTACATAGTCCATACTTCAAGGCAATTGTCAACAATTCGATTGAACATCCACCAATTAATCTAACAAGATGATATTGTCGTTATTGGTGGACTTAATAGATCAGACTAAGACCCGACCTCAAATAAGACAAGCTGCTGATAAAATAATCCTTGACTATTCTCATCCACCTATTACCGGTAACCCTGCAGAGATCGTTCTGATCCGAGTTTGAAATTTCAATTTGTTTTGTCATTCTTTTTTTTTTAAAGGGCTTTTTGTCTAATAAAGATATGTCAACGACATCATACCTTATTACAATGTAAATACACTTAGATATAATACACAGGGAGAAACAAATAAAAAATTACATTATAGTAATACTAAAAGGCTGCTGCTCACTGCTGAACGACTAATACTAAATTACATAATTTTTGGCTGTTTCCGATTTAGGGGTTTTGTCATTCTCAAATCGTCAATTTGCCTTGAACAAGCGTGGTGGTCAATGGTCTTTGTATGAGAAGAGGCATTTTGCACTGCAGTGGGACAATAATAGATTGGTATCTATAATATTATGAGCTTCAAGAATCTGATTACGCCCAACACCGGACATGGATGTTAATTTCAAGTCCTTACTTTAGGTGTCATGGCCGCTATATTGTTATTTGTACACCCAGTAATGAACACTAATGCGAGTTCTAATAGTACCTGCTGTATATCGTGCGATAAGGATCCCATACGTGTGTGCGCGTGTGTGCATGGGTCGTGACGTAACCTAATGAGCTGGTACAGCTAACACAATGTGCAAAAACCAAACGGCCTTGTCAAAATTTCACTAGTCACACACACAGATGCAGTTTAGAGTGTGTAGGTGTAAGTAAGTGTTAGGCAATGCGCGTTCGATATCGATATAATCCTTTAGTAACTGTGTTAGTACTCTATTGGTAACTTTATGTATGGCTGACGGACTTATGGAGTTGTAGATAATAGAAAGCTGTTATCACGGATATTATTTGATAATGAATATTCGATTTTGATTCCATCGTTGTTTTTGTAAACAACGTGCTGATAAAACCACAATATTGTGTGGACAAAATGATGGGACAGAATATCCAAATGTATTTCTGATTTAATCTTTTGGTAAACATAACATATTATATCATAATTATTTGTTCTCAACTTAGTTTAAACGTTTAAATAAATCATAAAATACCTACATAGCTACACTATCTACTTACGCACGTCATTTACGCAAGTGTTGCATAAATAAGGATAAAAATTATCATACCGTTACAGTATTTTTATCCCACGATTTCGAGAGGTACAAAAATAGCCTTTATTCTAAATTTTTCCATACACATGCATGAGGCAAGCCTATTTGTTCAATCAATGAACGATAGTACCTAAGATTTACAATACATGCTCGTAGGTATAGCCACAGGGTCAACATATGACCGTGATTATGTGGGTTACGATAAAATCTATATTCCAATTACTATACCATTATATACAAACAAGATCCCGTTTAGCAAGGAAATGTGTAGAAATAAACTACGTGTTTGCTTCCAACACGTTCAACAAATTGCAATACATTTAGAACCTGAAAGGTCATGCAAGATGAGCTGAAACTTGAAGAAATGTTTCAAAAGACATTCGCGTCTGCCCCACTTTTTTCTAATTTAAATATTACAGAGACAGATCAAGAGTAAACTAATTTAATAATACAATAAAACGTTCAAACAATTCTAGAAGCCATCGAGCCAGAAGCCCTTCAGGTGACAAGGCCAAGTTCGTTTCAGACTCACGTGCCCAATCGAACTAGTTCCTCTGTCTTCTTCTATTGCGGTAAGAGTAAAAGAGACAGCTATGATAAAGACACGGTTCTGGGGTTACAGTTCAACGCAAGCCGTAATATAGGAAGTTCTAGACGGGGAAAAATGCACGTGAACAGCGGAAAGTGAATTTAAATAATTGTTTGTACGTTATTATGTGATACGCGATCTTTGAACTCGGTAAAGATAGTGTTGGCAGCTCTTCCATTTATTATTAGTAAGGAAATATTTGACGTTTCGAATAAAACGATATGCCTCGAGAATCGGTTTTTAAAGCTAACGATTTTTTTTGTCATCACTACACAAAGTATTTTCTATAGCTGACAAATCAGACTTCTTAGATTGTCGCGAGTTTAGATCGTTTCATATTCAAGAAGTGGCTTATAGTTTTGTTGACTTTGAAGCAGAGGGATCGTTAATACAAAGTCAGGGCCGTAGATCCGTAGGGTTGCCAACTTTTTTAAGATCATAATATAGTATAGTATTTACGAAGCCATCGGCCGTAAAAATATAGTAGGTGGCGAAAAAGTATAGTAGGTATGTTCCAAAATCGTTTAATTCTTTAAATGCATATTTTTTGGTACTGTGAACCTTTACTAACAGGTAATAAAAAAAAAACTCATTCTTAATATTTATACACTAAAATTTTGAGTCTAAATGAAGGTTACAAAATACAATTAATTCAGCTTTCATGAGATTAATACTGGCCGGCCCTATTGCGATCATATCGGCATAATGCATTGAAAAAAAAAAAAAGTAGTTTTCCTACTAAGTATATTTTTTCTTTACAAATATAGTATAGTTAGGCCTCTTATATAGTAGGATACTATATTATATAGTAGGGTTGGCAACCCTAGCCGTAATACTATTTCGGCACGTGACCGAGATTCTGCTGCAGCGATTAAGGAGACAGCGAATTTATGACCGTGAACGGCATGAACAACATTAATCTCCACAGGAACTCGAGAATATATCCCAACCGCATTACAAATTGCATCCGAACCTAAGTAGGAAGTCTCCCGCAATGCATCACGGAATGAAAACTCACGTGTGAATTATTTATAGCCCAGCGTATATCCCTGTCCCTTTCATACTTGATGTTTTCGAGTGAGTGAGAAAACCACGTGAATTCAGCGACCGGTAACGCTGACGATCTTTTCGGACAGAAATCGGCCCATAATTATAGTGATGGAGCCTCCTCTAGTAACTCACAAATGGATAAGCTTGATGCTAAGTTGATGTTCCTTGTGCACGCTATTCTTGTCTCTATTGAGTATATTAAAATACCACCCAAATTGTCATGGAGTTTGTTTAACAGTGAGTGGGTACGTAGGTATTTAAAAAATATTTGAAACGTATACATTCAGATATAATGGTAATTTATTCGCAGAAACTTTCGCAACATTCGAGTGAAATTAGTTTTGCTAAGTTCGACACGAAATCAGAAATTAAAACACGGCCTGTTTCTGATACATTTATCGAGTATTTCCCTGACTTGTGGAAAAAAAGAAGAAAAACCTTTGTATATATAATTGGCTGAAAATATTAACGCTATACTCATTATTATCGCTGTGACTGAATCAAGTGGCCAATTTAATTAGACTTTTGTATAAATATTTGAAGTACGCGCGATAAAATGTGGAGATTGCCAAACCACTGACGTCTGTATCGTAATTCTAATTGGATTCCTAATTTAGTTATGTCCTCTATTCAGACTTACAACATTAGTAGACACTGACACTACGTAGATCCTCCTACATAACATAAACAATCTCCTACTCGTTCATCAAGGGAGTCCTACTATTTATATATTTATATCCTACTATGTCCTATCCTACTTAAACTATCTATTATATCTTACTTTTATAAATGTCAAAGTTTGTACGTTTTTTACTCTATCACGCAAAAATCAGCTGAACAGATTTTGATGAAATTTGGCACACATAGTTTACTACCTGTTACCTTTGATTAACACATTGGATACTTTTTATCTCTTCGATTATTTTCCGACATTCACATAGCCGAAGCCGAGGATAAAAGCAAGTAATCTCATAAAGACTTCATGCCATGCCATTCTATGAAAGCCTAGTACAATTTCTCGGTCTTCGAAGTATGTAATCCCGGAGTTTGGCAGATGCGTTTCACAACAATAGGTCTCATTGGTATAGCAATAAGCCTATGTAAACATGCGCCAGACATTGGCAATCAAATAAAGACAGTGAATTGAATACTCCCTAAATCTATTCACGTGTAGGTATATCTCCCGTAATCTGAATATCAAACTTCAGTCTCGCTGTATGTTTGTTTTGTCTAACTGAGTCCATTCACTCAGCAGTCAGCACGTAACAAAGTCGTGTCCATATCCTCGGAGTTATTTACTGTTCAACAGATTTACTATAGCGTTCCTAGAATAGAATTTAGTGTCTTCAAGTAGTGCGTGTCTCTATGCTATGAATTTTACATGATAATAATATGCGTAAATATTTGGGCATTAAATATTCAAAAGGTTGGTCGCAAACATGTGAGGAAAACTGAAGGAATATTTAAAATTAAGTGAATGAAACCGAGTAGTCGCTGTATGCTTCCTGTTTTCCAGGTGATAATACTGAAATCTTATCCTTTCAAGATCTCGTGTTCTTATATGACATAAAAAGATAAAATAAAATAACGATAAGATATGATTTGTGTATTCATTCCTAAGGTTTTTTGCAGCCGGAAAATTATGGTGACTTTCAACAGTTGTCGAAATGGCACTATGTCGTGACTGTGGCATATAAATTTTAAATTTTCCCATTCATATGAGTCCATAGGTAGGCGTTCACTGTAAACCATGGGCTTACTATTGCCAAAAAGGAAGGTCGTCAGGTATATTGTCATTATGACCAAGCTTGACTTATTCTGATCCTACTAATGCAAAGGAGGGTGCAGTTGCTATTCTCTGGACATTACCACCTTCGTCTTTTTGTCAACATAATATCATTTGCCAGAACATGGTGGGTATTCAAGCTACGTTTTACTTTTCAATAGGTAACATTTACGACAAATTCTTTAGACTGGCTATCAGGTATTCCTATCCGCTAGATATGTAGAACATATAACTTTATTTAATGCGCAGTGACATCTGCGCGGATTCATTGTAAATGGGAGCTCTTTATGAAGCAGTGTGTAATGACAAGTATAATGTAACACAATCAAATGAATACTGCTAACTACTTCGAAGTGGCTCTTCAATGGATGGAGCAAGGACAAGTGTTGTTGAAGAGTCCCTATAGATGTTGACCGAATCTACAGCTGGAAAAAGGTTACATACGGAAAACTGAGCCTTAGAGTTGTCGAAAATTAAAACGACAGTACAGGCACAGCCTAAAAAATAACCAAACGACAGACGGAGGGGGACCTAAATAAATCAGTCAGTTTCTAGCTTCAACTCGGTCCAAAACAACACATTAATGTGATTAGACAAAGCGGCAGCACGCGTTGCTAATTTAGCACTCCTATCAATCCCGAACTTTGCAGGAACTAACACGATAACCGCTATTCTCGTCCGAAGCCGCCCATTAAACGTAAATACTGAATACAGGCGCGACATTTATGACTCACAAATTAAGAGGCGCTTACTATAATGATTGGCGAAACTTTTAGGTGAGATGTACACGTGATTCGCTTTGCAAAGGCTCCACACACGCGACTACGACGCACGAATCTTTTACATTATAAAATTACTGTTGTGCATCAAATGCTAAGACAATTACTTTGCGGACTTTGATCATAAAATGCGACACTATATTGCGGCAGAATTGTATGTAATTTACATGTCTGAGCAATAAGGAATAGACTGATCATTAAACTTCGTATGCGATAGCCAGAGTGCTGCCAATACTGTGTTTAGGAGCGTCCGAAACTACACAATTATTTGTAACGTTTCAAAGTTTATGAATACCTAAAGCAAGCCATTTCCACGCATTTGATACACAACCACCTACGACAAAGGCAACTCAACCAGGAGTAATTTGGTAACAGAACTATTTCGGTGTATTACTCAGTTGTACTGAGGATTTTTCTGGAAAATCTGACCTCGGAATCAAAGGACATCAAGGCTGGACGGAAGTAGTGCTAGCCACAGTAGCCATCAAAGCCGTTATCTATTTGGTGAATTGGTACTAATCTACTGGCATACGACCGCACGAGCGTAATAGGGACCTATTCTTATCAATTGAATGTTACTGCTTTTTTTTGTATAACAACGTGTCTAGATGAACCATTTTTGCCGCGGCGCTTACGTGAAACTACGGACAAAATCTCCTTTTTGGAAGGACCCATGCCTTTTTTCTTACGTTCATCGCCATTAGGCTGTTACCAAATGACCGAGATTCCAAACACGTGTTTAGCACTGATAGGTCCGTTGACTCTAAATGATAAGGCTAACGATGATGACGCGTAATACTTAAAAGTAAATCTGTCTGCACAGAGATAATGAAATAAGCACGCTAAGTCGCCAGCTTAAACAAATAAATGCGTATGATTCGCGATTAACCAACGTTCTTCACGGAACATGGCTTTGATTTGAGGCGAGTCTAAACTTTGTAAAGTGTTCTACAGCTAGACTACACCATTTTAGATTTTACTTACTAAAATCTGGAGAGCTAAGGAAATCAAATCCCGATTGTTTGTTTTAGGGAAAAAGATAGAACTACTGCCATTGTTGACCAACCTCTTGGTAAATTATATAATGTCAGAGTCGCTTCTTCATGCGTATACTCATGAATACAGAATCAGCTTTTTTAGGCAAATCACACTTGGCAATAGGCCAGGATAACACAATGTTATTATGTATTCTTACTGTGTCAGCCTACTAAGACCGTAAGGGAATTCCTTATAGACTTGTAGGTAATCTTTCTGACTAACCGTCTCGTAAGATGCTTTACGGGGTATTTGTCACATCGTAACTGTACTGTTAGGTATTGCAATCACAAACAACGTAAACACTTCAGTCGTTAATCAAGGTCCATGATTTAAAGCGTCACTTTTCTGCGGACTGTTCTTCAACATTTGACATTTATCGCGACTCATTCGTAGTTGCGTCAGTTTATGGAAAATTCTGGGAAAAATCATAGCTTTTCCCTAAACTCCTGGTTTAGTAGGTAGGTCCGCTAATATGCCACGTACTAAAATAATAACATACACATAGGCTCAAATTACCTCGTAAATATTTGACGAACGCATGCCACGGAATCAGGAGCTGAAATTACTTCAACCTGTAACAGTTCTATCGGTCACACCTCGTTACGTAATGCTGGAAGTTTTGCAATAATGTAATTATGGTAAACATACAACGAGGCCAAGAATGGAAATGCCAATTAGAACGTATGGATTATACAGTTTTAATTACCAAGGGCCGTTTCGCTGAACCGATTAAATACAAAGTTGGTTGAAAACTGAAATCCTATTAGTGTAGGACTGGATGTAAGTCCGTCATCGGACAAATGTCAGCATAGCCTTGGAACGCTCAGGGAACAGTGGGTGGATAATATAGGATTACAGGCGCGAGTTGTGACGTAAGCTTAGCCATCTAAGTGGAGAATTTATCCGCATTTTCGGGACTTATGTAAGATAACACCACTTCTGTATTTCCAGACGTGTACTATTTCGCCAGTTTTAAAGTCCTATGTAGTAAGAGGCCAGTTCCTGGACTGCTACTGATCCCTAATGAAAATGCCCAAAAACACTTAGGATACAAAATCAATAATATACTGTCTACTATTTTGTGGTCAGCTTCCAGATGTGACACAATTTCTGACCTCCGCTTTCTGTTATAGAACCACAAATATTAAAGATACCTGAAACTTGGTCAAAATTTGCTCTTATTACGAATAATAAGTATACCTAGTCCGCGATGTTATCTAAAGAGACGACTCATCTCCTGCACACACAGCTTATCTGTTCGGAGTTATAGCAGTACTCGTTTAACGGCGCCAACCTTTATGCCTAGCATTAAGTTTATCACGTAACACGACGGTATTACCACAGGCAGGTATTACCGCCAATAAACGTGTCATGGATTATTCTCGTAAAATAAAAGAGCGTGGAATAGATTAGTATTCACGGTGACGTATCTAGGTATAATTTTCTCTCAGAGCGTCTTCATTATTATCATTGGCTGTCTTGTTCCACCCACTGCCGAGTTTCAGGCCTTTTCTATGTGCCATGCTACATGGCATGCACGCGTAGCATGACCAGGCTCGATTTTGGGTCCTTTCCTCTTTTTAGTTTATATTAATGATCTACCCAATTTATTAAAAAACCAACCACAAATGGTGTTATTTGCTGACGATACTTCCCTAATTTTTAAGATAAATAGACGTGCATCAAATCTTGACGACGTAAATAACGCCCTACTGCAGGTCCAAAATTGGTTTACTGCAAATAATTTAGTATTAAATGGGAAAAAAACGAAATGCATAAGATTTGCTTTACCGAATGTTAAAAGTAGTGATTGTGATATAGTATTGAATAGGGAGAAACTAGAATTCGTTGATAAAACTGTTTTCCTGGGGATCACGCTCGACTCAAGGCTGCAATGGGGTCCGCATTTAACATCTCTTGCAGGACGGCTAAGTTCAGCAGCATATGCTGTAAGAAAAATCCGTGAATTTACTGATATAGATACCGCAAGGCTAGTCTATTTCAGTTACTTTCATAGTATCATGTCTTACGGTATTTTACTATGGGGACGGGCTGCAGATATCGACTCTATTTTTATTCTGCAGAAAAGAGCCATTAGAGCAATATATTGCCTCCGCAGACGCGATTCTCTAAGGGAACTGTTTAAAAACATTAACATCATGACGGTACCTTGTCAATATATATATGAAAACATCATGTACGTGGAAAAATCTTAATCTTTTCAGTAAAAGAGGTGAAAGACACAATTATAGTACTAGAAATAGGGATCAATTAGTTCAACCGGGTTTCAGACTGGCGAAAGTAGACTCGTCTTTCATGGGGTACTGTTTAAAATGTTATAATAAAATACCTCCCCACATACTACAACTAAATGAAACTAAATTTAAATCTTGTATAAAACGCACACTATGCTACCAAGCATATTATAAGCTGGGGGATTATATAGGTGACAAAAATGCTTGGCTCAACGCTGGTCCAGCTCCACAAGGGCGCATAAACTAATTTAATTTTAGCATTCGAAAATATTGTCGGAGCTGCTGAAGATTGCATAAATTATCTTTGAATTGTATAACTTCAATCTCGTTGTATTATATAATTGCATAGCACATGTGTGAGCACTGTGACCATTTACCTTCTATGAAGCTACCATTTACTGAGTACGTCTTTCATTGACTTGAATGTGCCCTGGCGGCTGAGAGTATGTCATGTTCACTCAAATGTCTCGCTGGTGGTGGCGTGTGTGTTGGATCGTTAAGTTCCCTTCAAAATGGTTGAGCTAAACGGTGCTGATCCATGCGTCATGTTCGTGAACGGGCGCCGTCAGTAGGGACTGGTCATCTCTTATCTGCCACGGCTTATTTTAATTTTTGAATTGTTTTTATCTTTTTATAACGGACGCTTTTTACGTGCACGTCTTTCTACATTGGTCTCACATGTATAATTTCAACATGAATGATGTAACCAATATTTTGTAACAACATTATGATTTAAAAGAGTGTCCGTGGAGTTTCTTGCCCGTTCTTCTCCATAGGAACCTACGCTTTGGAATGGGCAACTAGCTTCATATTTCTGACTGACTGACCCCTTGACAATTCAAAAGTGCCTGTAAATGGTTTAATTGAAATAAATGCTTTGAGTTTGAGTTTGACCACCATAAAAACGGGTTTTGTCGAAATTACAGATTCTCAATCACAATCTGTCATTTTGACTTTCCGTCGACAAAACCTGTTTCTATATGGTGGTAATGCTACACGTACAGGTCTTTGCGAGTGTCAAGCCGTTTTTACCTGCGACCTTATGGTTGCCATCCCCGTATCCTTCCTTCTACCAAAGCGTCTTACTGTTACTCAGTAGGTACAACACAAACTTCTGTAGGGTCTCCACTATATTCCGTGGAGATACTGTCTACTGGGGCAAGATTGGCAAAACGCAATCTGTCTTTCTTATTTCACCCCAAGAGGTAAAAATAGCCAAGGGCACCAGTATCTCGCAATTGAAAAATGGGCCTTTGGAGAAGTTAGATATCAGTGAAGTCGGTGTCCTGCGGAACCACGGTAGGCAGTTAATGATGAGTATAGGGACCATATACTGTGAATGTTTTCATATACAATGACATAAGTTCATTCATTGCTTGTCAGTAGTTATAAACTGCCATTGTTTTCGTTCCACAATCATTTTATCGGTGCGATATCCGTTATAGGTATAGCATCAATTGGGACTAATGGTTTTCATATTACGAGGGTTAATTCGATGAATTTTAAATGTAACGACACATTAGTTCAGTTGCTATGACTTATATACGAGTGTACTAACAAACAGATTCAAAATAAAGCTCTATTAAATCTTAATTAACAAACAAGGTCGATCACGCCTCAAAATAATATAGCTGACAGCGTTCAAGAAAACCTTTGAGGAAGTCTCCTCAAGCCACGCGACCGTCAATTTCCTTTTTGTTTCATATCATTCAATCGGCGAGCCCTCTTAATTTTGCGTCGTATTTCTAACCAGTTTTTTGTATTATTTAGTAGTCTATGTGATAACATCTTAACATTTTGCAATGTCCAATGTCGTGCTAGTCGTGACCATGAGAACTTCATGGCAATCAAAACTAGTTTTGATTTCAAAGAGCATCAGAATGATGCACTTAGCGTATTCCGTATTGAATCACGGACAAAAAATACAAATCAACCAAACATTTGTTTAGCAAAGGAAAGGAAGTTAAAAATTAACAAACCCCGTCGAAATGAACAATAATATTCTATAAAGCCATGATTTCCTGTGATTTTAGTCAGTCCTTTCAAACGATAAACGATATAATGGCGATAATGTCACAATCTATCAGGTTTATCTACGTAATAATATACAGGGTGGTGGGACATCGACATCACAAAAAAGTGCACAACGCCGCTAAAGAAGTTTTCACTTCAAAATTTTAGCGCAGGGGGATTCAGAATCATGTACTGAATCTATGATAACAGTGTTCCCTGCCACCCTGTATATTATCAAAGCAGCCAGTTGAGAGAACTTCTCCACTGCCTATTTCCAATGTTTCTTACTACAGAAAGCATTAAGTAACTTGTATATGCATAGGGAACGGGAAATGTGATGTTCTTATACCCCTAGGCCCACGGTCATCGGAAAGTTCTTATAGGCGTTATATGTATGTATACTGTAATTATGTTTAAAGTTTTCAGGAAAGGAGAAGATTCAGATTTATAGAAAAAAAAACGCAAGCCCGACGCAAACGTTTTGTATCTCAGAAGTGTAACAGAGTATACAATATCACCTTCGCTCTATCGGGGGTTAACATGTTTTTTTTTTTCGCCCGTAGAAGTTCATAAGCGTTCAATCAACCATAATGTTTACAATACAAGTTGTTAAAGTAAACTTAGGTGAAGCGAACTTGAAGTTAGCTGTCATTTCACTTGATGCTAGGAATTGACACTATTGACAGTTACTAGTTTCACGATCATTTACAGAATAGAATGGCTGATATTACCTTCTTATTTAGTCATGTGGTTCTTACTATATAATCTGAAAAACAAATCGTTAGCTCGGCATGGGCGGCTTTAAAACTCTGACAACAGGTTAGTCGAAAAGAAGAAGAACAAATCATTAGCGACCTTTATTTTGAACAGTCTCCTTTTCCACGCTTGATTTAACTAGTTTTAACTCGCGACCTTATGGATATCTTCCATGTATCCGTCTGACTGTTGGTCTGCCAACATTTCTTCTACCAAAGCGTCTTACTGTTACTCAGTAGGTACAACACAAACTTCTGTAGGGTCTCCACTATATTCCGTGGAGATATTGTCTACTGGGGCAAGATTGGCAAAACGTGCCAAATTCTGTATGACTCTTTTCACCCCAAGTGGTATAATAGCCAAGGGCACCAGAATTTCGCGATTTAAAAATGGGTCCTCTGAAAATTTACAAATCAGTTAGGTCGGTGTCCTGTGGAATTATATTCTATAATGGCCATGATTTCCTGTGATTTTAGTCAGTTCGTTCAAATGATAAGCGATACTTATGGCGCTTGCTTGATTAAACAAGGTTTAAAACTTTTAAATGTCATTTTTGCTGTCGTAATCAATGCCGTTGCTAATTCAAAAGCAAATTATTTCGTACACTTTGTCGTAGTTTTTTTCCATAAACATAGTTACAGGTGTTAAGGTATTTCATAATTAATTCTATGGTAACCATTGGCGTCATTGTAAAAGTAATGACCGTGCCGACGTATTTGGATGTCAAACATCTTTTAAAGAACAAAAAATAACAAAAAACTCCATGGCATAATAAGCTTTATTGCTTGTGAATTAACGATTATAATAGCGTATTTTTATTTTGGCAATCAACACTGCCTAATTTTCGGTCTCATGTCTGGGTTACAAGTTACGACAATGAATGACTCACAAAAAACTGAATAAAAACCTCTATAAGAACGTTATTGCTACGGTGCCGGCGGTAGGTCGAGCACGGGTGTACTACGTTATTTGACCTTTGAACTTGAACATTTCATAACTACTTTTTAACCCAGCTGCTAAGCTACGTAGGTAATAATTATTAAATACGTAATCACTACGCACGCGCCCTCAATGCGCTCCCCATATCCATTACAAAACGTAGGTAATAAATATCAGCTTGATTATAGGAAAACCGTTATAAAATTCCAATACAAAATGATCTATTTTTTATTAAGTACATTGCAGGTGTCTAATGAATAAGCGAACGTTTTTCACAACTGCCAGACGGATCCCTAATAAATAGACTTGTCCCCTCGGAGCCAAGAAATACTTGCAAGAATGCGTCGGTGTTCGGACACACGGCGCGCTTCCGAAAGCACTTTCGCCTACGTTCGGAATCGTTCGGCAAACTCCGCACCCCACAGCTGACTGGGCCAAGGTGGAAGCGAGAAGAGCATGCGCGGGCCGACCGCGCGCGACAAGGACCGCGCGCCGCGCAACTCGCAGCGCCGCCATTTACTTCTTTTCAGTGCTCGGCCCCCGTCGTAGTGACAGTGTATTTCTTTTATCACTAAGCGCCGAGCTTATTCGTTTTAATTGTGAAATTCCTATATAATATTGTTTACAAAAGTTTGGAAATGTGTAATTTGTGAATGTGCAATGGAGTTAGAGTTAAACAGGTGAAGATACGAGCCATTCGTTCGAGCATGGCTGGCTTCATCGCATCTGTTGTCAACATAAAATAACGTGGATTATGCAAGTTGGAGTAAAATGTGGACGAGTGTTAGGTGAATTATGTGTTTTTATTACGTTAAACGTGTCAATGGTTATAATTGTATGTGACTTTTAGTTACAAGTGTCCCGTAGTATCGTACAATTGAGTTGGTGTTGGTACGTACGGCAAACGACGGCTGACGATTGTATGGAGCACGTACGTAGTGGAACCTAGTGTAAAAGACGAACACAGTGCACGCGGTGCAATTAGATTATCTTCAATTGCGATACATAATACGAGTGTGGCAATAAAGACATACTAATGAGCCGCTCATGCTCGGCTCGTGTTTTTGTAATGAAAACCTTCCACGAGCGCTCGACTGGATCGTTTCCACTCGACAATATTAGTAATTAAACTCACAGTAAAACAATATAAAGCAACTAGGCCACAGGAAAAATAAGCTGTTATAAACACACAGTGTACATTTCATACTTGGATAGTAATTATTAATTTAGGGAAGCGTTCTAGTTGCCTTTACTGTAAGTTGATTACGGTTTAAAACCTTGAAATCTAGGTCTAGGCGGGCAACTATTTATTACACTAACATGCAATGTAACAGTATAGAAACCGGAGTCTGCTATAAAAAATGTGATAGCACCGTTAAATACCTACTTTATTGAAAACAAAGCATGAACTCATTCGTTAATATTGACTATCATGTTGTGTCATGTTAAGTATCATTTTTTATTCCATGAACATATTCTATTAGTTTTCATAATGTGCCAAAAATGAAATGCCAAAATGTTAATTACCTAATAGAATTTATAAACAAGTAAAATATTCATTATTCTAAGTTGTTCATTCAACTGGCTATGCTTTGATAAAGAGTGAATAGTTAGCACACAATAAACACAGTCAGTACAATAGATAACACAGCAGGAACTTGAGCAAACAATTTTCTATTGTTACAGTAAATAAGACTATGAGGGTTGTAATATAATGCAGCGGCTGCACAAAGTTTTAGCGCTGGCAATAATTTGCGCAGCGGTGAGGGCGCAGGACTGCCCCTCGGCCTGCCTGTGCAACAGCACCCGGCTGGCGTGCAACGCCGCCGCGGTCTCGCAGGACCGCCTCGCACGAGACTACTTCTCAGCATCCTACGGCAACCAACTCCAGGACCTCTCCTGGACCAACTCCAAAGTGAACACCCTAGAAATACACGTCTTTGACGGACTGAACGACTTGGAGTACATCGACTTGAGCAGAAACGAAATCACAAGAACAGAACACGGCCTGTTCGGCGGACTGGGCAGACTCAAAGCTCTCAACCTGTCGCGGAACTTCATCAACGATATTCCCCGGTTCACGTTCGCCGATTTAGAAAATCTAGAAGTCCTAGATGTGTCCCACAACCAGCTCCACGTTATACCATTCCAGGTCTTCGGACCGATAATCAAACTCCAATATTTGGATATATCGCATAATAAGATAGCTATTTTCTTAGATTACTATTTTAATCCTAATAGACAACTGAAAGCACTGTTCCTAAATAATAATAGCCTAGTCAAAATTACGTCTAATGCTCTAGTCAATCTAAAGGATTTGGAGACACTGGACATCTCTAGCAACAAACTAGAATACATACCCAAATCTCTATTCGACAACTTCCAACAGTTGAGAGTGCTGAATCTAAGCTTCAACCAGTTCCAGAACATATCACAAGATGCTTATAAAAATCTTAAGAACCTAAGGTGGTTAAGCATGGGTGGCAATAGATTGCGAACGTTGCCGCCGACGCTCTTCCAACATAACGAAAATCTTAAAACGGTCTACCTCGATCACACAGAACTAGCAGTTATACAAAACACAAATTTCAAAGGCTTAAGTACTCTACAGCAATTATACATAAGAAATAACGAATTTTTAAGAGAAATAGAAATGTATGTATTCCAAGACACGCCAACCATCACGCACCTGGATCTGAGTTCTAACGCGCTACTGTCCCTGCCTCAGTCTTTGACAATGTTGACCAACTTGCAAGAACTAAAGCTGGCCAATAACCCGTGGGCGTGCGACTGTCGGATGGCATGGTTCGCGGGCTGGGCCGACAGGAGGAAAGAAATTATCAAGTCTGACTTAAGTTGCCCGCTCACCTACCCCAACGACATGATAAGAATACTGAACCACACCAATTGTAAACCTCCAACGTTGGTATCTAGTAGTCCTCTAACACTGTACAGTTTGCAAAAGGATGCTCTACTAGAGTGCAAATTCGCGGGAAACCCCATGCCGTCCATCACTTGGATCACGCCTACGAGGATGGTGTTTCACTGGAATCCCGAGCCGCTGGTCCAGGACATATTCCATAAGCATGGCGTCGCCCATGACCAATACTACCACGCCATAGATAATTCCAAGTCGAGAGTGAGAGTGCTAGACGACGGATCACTGTTCATAGGAGATATACATAGAGAAGACTGTGGAACTTACTTATGCTTTGCAACGAACCCCTCGGCCAACCTCACGGCGGAGGTCGTGCTCAACATAGATCCGATGACTATGTTCGAGATTAAAATGTACAGTTTATTGTGCGGCGCGCTATGCGCCGCTGGATTCTTAGGACTTACACTGCTTGTGCAGTTCTTGCGCTACATATTTTTCAGGTGAGTTAATTATATTACTGAGATGTTAAGTTTGTGTGCGTCTATGTCAGTCTAACGTTGCAATGTATTTTTGTTTCCAGATTCCATCTGATGGAGACGTGTTGCAGTTGCTGCACATGTGTGAGCCGCGACGCGCCGCGATCGCGACAGATGTTCAGCATGCTGGACAACATCGAACAATACAAGAGACAACAATTAGAGAAACTACGAGAAAATTACGCAGTTCAAGTGAGTTTATCATATTAATTAGTTGCCTCTCATCACGTGGTTTACATGTTGGTACCTATTCTAAGCCGTTAATGTTATTACAGGTTCATCGCATCAAAGAGAACTGTACGCAACAGATGGATTGGATACAGAGCAGTTACTCCTCACAAGCAAGCCATTTACGAAATATTAGAGACATCGGCAGCAACCACTTAAGTGCCATGAAAGACCAGTATTACGACCAGGTATTAACATACATTTTTAGAGTTGTATTTTCTCATAACTACATCTGTGTTCAGTATAATTGTTAACAATTATAGAAACAACTAATTTGAATATAATTGATCGCACAGGTGAAGCGGGTGCGCGAGTACTCCACGTGCCAGCTGAACTGGGTACGCGAGAACTACGTATTCCAGCGGAACAAGATCCGTAAGTTCAGCGCGCACCAAGTGCTGCGGCTGCGCGAGTCCTACAAGTACCAGCAGCAGACGCTCAACAAGGTGCTGGAGAACCTGCCCAGCCTGTACTTCGAGAACTGTCGCAGCGGCTCCTGCGGCCGAAGCGACTCCATGGCCTTCGACCCCGACGTGGAGGTTATCGACATGTACCTCAAAACGAAGATCGAGAAGCTCTCGAACCTGCCCAACCCGATATTCGACGAAGAGAGCAAGATATCGGTGTACTACACGCCGACGGAGCGGTCGGTGAACTCGCGAAGGAACTCGCCGGTCTCGGAGCACATCCACATCAACATGATAGAGAAGGGTCCGCCGCGGTTGCTGGCGATGATCAAGCCGCTGCCGACGGAGCCGCCGCCGACCGGGGAGCGCTCGCCGTCGCCCACGACGTCGAAGGCGCGGCCGGGGCGGCGGCGCACGCGCGACGAGCCCAAGCCGTCCAGCGAGCCGCTGCTGGGCCGCGACGCCGTGACGTACTCGCGCGCGCGGCGGCGCGTCACGCTGCCGGCCAGCGCGTCGTCGCCGGAGCTGAGCGCGCGCGCGGCCGACGCGCACGTGGCGGCGCGCGTGCTGCTGGCCGTGGAGCTGGGCGCGCCGCCGTGCGCGCGGCGCCACGCGCCCGGCCAGCTGCTGTGCGGCGAGTGCGCGGCGCTGTGTCCGCGCGAGCCCTTGTAGTACCGGCTGCTGACGCGCGTCTTCAAGATCTACGCCGTCTCCCGCGCGCCCGACGTGCAACTCTGTGATTTCAGCGGCGAATCCCCTTCCTTCGTATGACTGTGTTCGTGAATAGGAACATATCTTGCCGGATGTCAATAATAACGTAAGGTTAGCTTAGTGCGAAGAGACCTTTGGACTCGGGTGCCGTCGCCGCTGCCGATGCCGCTTGTACTTCTAAGTAAGCTGTGATAGACTAGATTTGAATTTAGCGACAATTTAATTTCGTACTGTCTCTAGTGATAGGGGATAAGGAGTATACTGAAACGATCTGTTCGTAATCGTTCGTAGTAGTGAAGCGAATGAACATGTATAATTAAGCATTCTGTGGGTATTAGAACTTGTAAATAATTTCTGTTTGTTCCAATATTTTTTCCATTTTGATGTACGGTTAGGGTTCAAGCTCTTAGAGTTATGCATTTTATATTGTTCAACTTAAAGTGAGGTATAAGAGAGTTGTTACTGTATTGTTGTAATTGTTGCGCGGTCATTGTACATGGTGTATCTACTCGGGAGGGGATCCTGTGGCCCTCTGATCTCAACTCACAGCACATACCATCGTCACACATCACATCATCCTCGTTACTGTAGACGCGTGTCAACAAATTAAACTGTCTGTAATTATAAACTATTCCTTACGATATTTATATATTTTGTGACTGTCCTACAGAATGTATAGAGTCTTGCAGTGATATGCCAAAAATACAATCCAGCAATGATTATTATATAACGTTTCTTAATATAAAATATACAAATATTGTTGAAAATTTTCTAAATATATAACAAGAGTAAAACCGCTAATCATGGAGAATAAATTATTTTTCAATGTACACTTTTAGTCTTATTTGTGTGGCATTTAAACTGCAGTAAACTACTGAAAAATCCCAAAACACACTACATAACAAATTATTTATTAATAAATGTTGTGAAGGCATGTTCCCTTTTACATCCATCAGAATCAGATAGTCACAATATAAAAAACTAACATTGAACAGTAGGTAATGTTCTACAGACTAATAAATAACTTTCCATTAATTTATAAAATCGACTCTCATTCAAACAACACTAATGAAATTTGAACAACTTCCAACTTTACACAACAATTATTACAAAGTACTTTTTATTTATTTCTATATTTACTTTAAATTATTGCAATATTTTAATGTGTGGAGTGTGCCTGCCTATGCCTAATAATTTAGATTATTGAGGTTATATTCTAGAGCAGTTCTTTTAAAATTGACAAATAAAATGTGTTTCTGTGGGTAAAAGGGAGCCATTTTGTGTAGATTCAGCATAAAAATGAATGTTATTTTAAAATTCCCTAAAAATGTAACACTAAATTAAAATGTCAATGACCACATTATTGTAGTAACTTCAAAATGGCGGACATAACGCGAATGCGAATAAATTGAAGCCGTACAAATAAAACACTTTGTTCTCATATCAAAGTTTATTTGACACGACGTATCTTGCATAACAAAAGCAATCAATACTCCAATGTTTTCACAAAAATATTATAATAATGACGAACACACAAACTTACTTAACATTATTAATGATATAGAAACTGACAAACAGCTAGATAAATAAAGTATAGAAAAAAAGTAAAGAAAAACATGAAGAATATCAATAATATTGAAATTTTGTTTTGAAATATCACGCGACGTTTTCTATTGGACCTTGACAAAAATATGACGAGCCTTACTAAAAAATATCTAAAGTAAATAAAGATTATATTCCATTGCCCATAACTACGGAATATAAGAGCTATTATGGCACTTGTGTACTAGCTAAGAATTCCCGTCACGATAGTTACATTGGTACCTACAACATGAATTAATATACCATTTAGATTATAATGAATATTTAATATCATGTCCAACTATCTATTCTGGTATTGATCTGTATCTGTTACAGGTCTATTTCAAGATCTCTATCATAAAGTAAAAAAGAAATGTTTTTAGATATTTCTCTTCTACATTATAATTCATTCTTATAATGAGTCCTATTTAATCCTGATATTTTAATAGGTGTGTCCTTAATATAACTTTTATTAAAACGATACTAAACTTTGAACTAAAATATTGCAAGTCAAGTTAAATAAGATTTAAATAATCTGTTCTTGAAATCCTATTTCATTCATCTATGTTATTTATCCGTCTATACCAAAATTTTATTAAAATACTATTCGGATATACATGAGGGTAGGCAGAAACATGTTACAATCCTATCATAACTCATATTGTGTGCCGTTTCCGAGCTAAAATTCAAACTATATATAAAATAGCTAATCCTAACACAAACAAGACTGCTTGTTCAGTGCACTGCAAACACCGTGAAAGCTGACACCGAGGGCAGCACGAATCGCGGGCGCTAGGCAGTGGCATCACATTACACTACATTAGCTAAATCATCGGATTACTTAAACATGGCATTTTAATTAACTGCATAATACTATACTGTATTTAATGTATAATACTGGTAATCAGATGCATCCGATTAGACTGGAGGCTGACCCCAACATAGTTGGGCAAGGCTAGGCTTAGGGGTTGACTAAGAATACTGTGTTCATAATTGAGGTTGGTTTGCATCAAATATTTTTCTGTGTACAGAATGCTGTCCCTCTTTGATAGGTCTATGCATACTATAATACCAAGAATATCAAGAAAGTAAGCTCTTGTTCAATTTTCTTTTAGGTCCACCTTTAGTCAAATACATCTTAAGGTGGATTTACAGTTAGAACAAATGAGTGAATTCTCATTCTATCCCCACTCTACCAAGTTCTCTTTGTATAAAGAGAGATAGATCATTATTTAAATGTTGTATCTTCATACAAGTAAGGAACGAGCGTTGAACACGCTTTGTAATGATAGATAATAACATCACGCCTGTATTTCTAGAAGGATTAGGTAGAGGTGTGAACTACATCCACATTTCGTTAGTTCTATAAAAAAGGGGGAAAGCCTGGCTTTTTACTACCTAACTAGTTTCCGCCAGCGGCTTCGCCGGCATCATATCTTTATAAATTATAGCCTATGTTAGTCAGTGATAATAAAGCATTCCACCAGTGAACGAATTTCTAGTTTTTGAGTTTATTCATCACAAACAAAAATACAAATTTTTCCTCTTTAATGTAGAATAATATAAGTATGGTGTGCTATCTAAGTATCCAGTAGCTTCATACTATTTATAGTAGGATTATCAAAAGGGCCATTGACCTACAGTTGAAGAGTGGTTACTGCCGCTTTGACCTGCAACTCTATCATATGTTTCTGGGGCAAGTTTCCTCCCCAGAAACAGCAAAGTTGTAATGTCATTTATCAGCCGGAATATCTTGGGGCTGCCAGGGACATGTTCTTGCAGCAATGGAACCTAGAACCTCAAGTCTGACGGGCTAGCTTGCTAGATCAATAACACCACACCATCACTATCAGTACAGAATTCTAAATTATATTCTTGACTTGACTAATAACTGATTTAAAAATAACATTGTCAATGTTATCATTTGTATGTTTATCTCCTATGAAATCTCTTGAAATTGACTGCCTATGTAAAAACATGTCAGCTCCAGACTATAAATTTAAGTTTTAGAGGGAATGCAGTTTATTTGAATTAAGCGGGTAAATTACATCATTACAACGTAACAACTTAAGCCCTAATTAATTAAGTAGCAAATTAAATTAAACTAAGAATAGTAATTATTAAATGCCCTTGTGTAACGATGATTATATAAAATTAATCATGGCTTGAATATTCCTTTAAAGAATATTTATAAAATGAAATATATTTAAATAATAGGTCTAAATTACATGGTAATTTAAACTGTTCCATATAAATATGCTTAGGAAATTAATGTAGTTAATGATTTTCATTTTGTAATATGAAAATTATTTAACGTAATGCAACGTTGAATGAAAAGTTATAATAAATGGCTGAATTTCAAAAGTAATTTCGAACCTATTCAATGAATCCTGAAGTTAGAAACCTGATCAAGTCTATGAACAGAGAATCAGCGGCTAAATCCTAAATAATAAATAAATGTTTTATTTATGTGGCCTATAATACAAAGAGTCAACTATGAGATTCCATAACAAATAATTAATAGTTCACAACTATGTAAGTACAAAGTAAATGGGACAAACGACGAACAAAATAATCTTAAAAACCCTTACGCATTACTGCATAGATCAACAATTCATTGAGTATTAAGTAACACCCTATTAAAATAGCCCTAACCACAACCAAAAATGGAATCCAACGGAACTTTACTATTCAACGGTCCCTGAAAATGGTCTACTCAGATCAGTTGCTTGCTGCAAAACCTCCTACATTCAAGTGACACCAAGCATCCCACTTACCTTGGCTGCAGTCCTGTTCCAGATGACGACCTTGTGCCCGGAGTTAAGCAGGTTCTTGACCACGCCGCTGCCCATGATGCCCAGGCCAAGGAAGCCGAACTTCATCTGGCTAGCTTGGATATTCTTCTCCAGTAGAGTCTCGGAGACGTTCTCCAGGTCTAGCGGGGGAGTGTCCTGCGGAAGGAGGAAAAGGAGAATGGGTTATTTTGATAGTCAGTACTAATTTTCTAGTAGGCAAATATTTGTACCGAGTGGGAATTGAACCCGCGAGCAAAAGCCCTTTTGTTCTGTTAAGGGCTAACTTGTAAAGCACAGGGCTGCAGATTTCGGACACTGATAAAAATTGATGTGACATTTTCAATAAAATAAAATAAATAAATAAAAAGTATATTCAGGTAAAAAGGTAAAACACTAAATACAAATTTGCTTAAATCTACGAAAAATTCAATTATGTTATGTGCCTGAACTAGGTCATCCTGTGTTTCAGGCGAGGTTAATGTTCTTCGACTGAGTTGGTGATGTGCCAACCACATCACAAACTAAATAGAAGAGCTTAATCTTGGACACCACCTTCTTGCGATGAAATAAAATATTGAGAGAATTTACGTCGCCGCGATCTTTGTCACAGAATTTTCTATATTAACACTTAATTATTTTAAAACGCTTCTTCGGTCTTGTGAGGTGTCTGAATGGAGTTATAGTGTACCGATTACGCGGAGTCGGGACGTCTTAGTTTCAAAATCGCCAAAATTCAGTGAGCATGCGTGCTGTGCTGCACAATACACGATTTTTTTGTTTCAGAGGCTATTGTCCAACAGAGGAACAATGACAGGCTATCAAAATTAACAATTACACTATCTAGCGCATCCTAGGGAAACCAAATCTACTAATCTTGTTCACTGGCCAGGATTTTCACGTAAGCTACTCAATGCAAGGCAAGTAGCGGGATGTCATGAAAACTAGGTTTTGCTACTGATGCTTTAGTTACTTTATTTCTTACAGCTGATAACTAAGTACCTATTATTGCAGATCGCCACCTACTTAAAACAAAAAAGTTTAAGGCTTATTGCCACTGGCAATAATCTAACGGTTATGACACGGTCTAGCGAGTGAGAGGTAGTGACTTCGAACACTATTCCTTGCACTATTGACGTGACGCATTTTCTGATCAGTTGGGAGGAATCTTAGGAATGTGCATCTCACATGTAGTACTAGTAAAGTTCGGTAGGAGGACCTTTTATAGCCGTGTTAAATAGATAAACCAATAGTCATGGCGGCTGACTACCTAGCTCCCTAATCGCGTATTGTGATCGATTGTCGTGTTGTGTGTATGTTTTACGCAATTACGCCGCAGGGTGCTTCAGACGTACCTATATTATTTTAACTATCTTTCCAATATTTCCTGGAAAATTGTTTCCAGTACAGGTACTACAGTAGCTTATAACAAGGGTATTCCATATTTCACAATATTCATTTTAATGGAGATAAATAGTGTTGCGAATCAACATAAATTAATCTATCTATACTAATAATAAACCTGAGGATTTTGTTTGTTTGTTTAAACGCGCTAATCTATAGGCTAATTAACATTACGCTAAGACTCTTAGGGGCCGAGCGAAAAGAAAAAGAAAAGTCAGAAAGAACGCGAAAACGAAGTAATAGCGCGGCAGGCGATGCGATGCGACGGGGTAGGTCTGAGAAACAAGAAATTTTATGCGGGCAGAAGCTGGTTAAATATAAAGCACAGAAATAAAAACAGAACACCCGCTTCTGTGAAAGCTCTTTATTAATTAGCGAGTGTAACAATGTTTCCAATAAACGCATTCGCGAAGATTTTTATTACATTGAAAATTCTATCATAAAAATAAAACAGTAAGGTTGAAATTCGTGTATGATTGATGTTACAAATGTAGGCATAATCCGAGTGCGGATTGACAGAATATGCTGTATGTAACAACAACATGTCCCGGAATTAACGCACACCATCAAACTACCCAATTAGAATATTATGTTATAACCATAATTTAATACATACACTGAATTTTTACTATAAAGCATAAAATATTGTTTATTTATTTATACTGATTGTGAGAGATAATTGTGGTCACATTACAAATCTAGGCACGCACACGGTCGCACACGTATACGCTGATATGACTGAACAGCAGAGGTGTGACTGTAATTTACGTAGTTTTAATTATTTTAGGATAAAAAATTATCTATTCTAAAAATGGCTGTCAGACTCACGACGCTGGTGGATTATTGTGTATCAACTACAAAAGTAAGAGCAGCCATGCTTTCCTGTGATCAGTAGCAATAATTGCCCAACGATTAATAAAATTTTGTTGCTGGTCTAAGATGCGCATTTGAGAATTATACGTAAGCGGTAATAGTGGTCCAATGCCTGGATAGAGTCCTATTTATACGAAAAATACAGGAAGGATTTAATACAACTATTTTTTAAAGTCCTGACTCACTCACTGACTGACTTATCAACGCCCAGCCGAAACCAATAGACCTAGAACCCTGAAATTTTGCAGTGTTTCCATCGGTTTACTAATGATAAGAATAAAATATATTGTCATAATTTACATTGGCATTACTAAATTCAGCATAATGATCATTAAATCAGGCATGTTTTGCCATAGCGTTTGCCATAAATACTGTTGGGATAATAATAATGAAGCATCATTTTAAAAATCACAATGTTTTTTTTTTCATTAAACTATTTTGTCGTACAGCTGGGCAAAGGTCTGGGATCACACTCTTCCGGTCTGTAAAGCATAATGTTATGAACGCATAATTATATTTACACATAATGTTCTTTGGAATAAAAATAATAAACCCTAATTTAACTCATATAAAAACCCCGCCACACTTTAACCTAATCCAAGAGTAATTCCCAAAATTTAATAAATAATGTTTATATTTATTGCTCATGATTAATGGACGAATAAATATTATGCCTTAAAAAATTATGCTGTTCAAATTATTTCAAAACAAATTAGACCATATGACAGTTATGCTAACCTTTGCATTATGCCAAAGTATTATTATGCCACAGTATTATTATGCTAATAAAATATGCGAAAACGTTATGCCAAACAATATTATGCTATGCCAAGAGGGGGATTCCCGTTTCCCTTTATGATGTAAGTAGGCAAAGAATAAGGCCGGATTTTGGGTGTGATTGTGGGTAGCGCATTACTTGAAAAGCTGGACCGATTTGGGGGCATTTTAAAACAAAAAGACCCAACTCGGTCTTACCGTTCTCAAGTCTAATTCCGTGCAATAGTCCGAAATATGTTTTTAATATTTTAAATTATTTTCCTGAAAATGTTCAAATTCGGGAAAAACTAACCGTTCTTTTTTCTAAGGGATTTTTGTAAGAAATATTATTATTATTTGGATAGGACAACGTCAACGTCGGGTCAGCTAGTATATCAATAAATCCTAAACAGTGTGTTAAATTTTTCATGTTATAACATTGTAAACAGGAACGGATTTAGAGACCTAGGGCCCCTAGGCAATTCGACATTTGAGGCCCCCCATTCCGAAGCCATTTTGGTAATTTTGTAAATAAAATGCACTAGTTTAATCTGTGTGTGGATACGGAAAAAAATTACCATCTACTATTACTACAATCTGTCAAATTTATTTAATAGATTTTCAACTTTATAACTAAATCATAAGGTTCAAAGTTGATTGGGAAAATTTGACAGTTTCGGGTAGGTAGACCTGCTGGTGTCTGTACAATGAATTGGAAATACCGAAAGACAGATTTTAATGAGATTAAATATCACCAAGATAAGACTATGACAAGAGTTACAATAAAATGTCAATACTACGTGTGAATTTTAAAATCATCCTCTATTTACCCTCTTCCCTCACGTAATTCTTTAATATCCCTAACTTAAGAAATCATAAGTTTCCCATACAAACTTTTATGGGGCGTACAAAAATAGTAATTCTCAATTCTTTATTGCGTACCATAATGTATACAGTTGGTAGGGAAACAGTTACATAAGTCTCAATTATGGACCCTGTCGGGCACAGCATAGATCAAAAGTAGGAGAGAGGAGGAAGGACGTTGGGTGTTATTATAGGTAGGAAGTCAAATAACCAGTATATAGGTACTTGTATTTAGTAACATTTGTTAAAAAACAAACCATTTTCTTTTAAATTATTCTTTCATTTATTTATTATGTGATTTAATTATTATAATTCCTAGGTAGTTTTATTTATATATTATTATTTTTATTAAGTATGTGATTTAATTATTTTGATGGCTAAGTTTTTTATTTATTGCATATTTATAATTTATCATTTAAGTATTCGCCTATAATATAGTAGCATTTGTTTTCTAGGAAGATTTTCAATTTATTAATAAATATATTATATTTCTCTAAATTCTTAATACATGCAGATAACTTATTATAATTTTTTACGGACATGACAAAGGTAATATCGGAGTGCATTTTTAATCGTGATGTTGGCAGGTTTAGTCTATCTTTGTGTCTTAAAATAATTTTTGTTTGTATGTCCTCTCTTTTTGTAAAGAAATCTGGGTACTTACGCACGAACTTACAAACTTCAAAGATATAGAGACATGGTAGGGATAAAATCTTTAGTTCCTGAAAGTGGGGTTTACAGCTGTCGGTACTTCAATATTTACTAAAATCCTAATTAGTTTTTTCTGCAGGGTAAATAGCGTGGGCGCGTCAGTAGGTACTATTTCCCCATAAGATAACACCATATTTTAATACATGCAATATATAAGTAAGTAATTAAAACAAGAAATTAATATAGATATATGAACAACAAATAAACAAGTAAATAAATTAGATCTTCTATCGCATTAAGAATTTAAATCACATATGAGGAAAAATAAAAATGTCCGCAGTTATTGTAATACAATGAAAATTGTCAGTACTTACTTATTTCAAGAATGTTAAAGAAAGTGAATGATATCATAAATTAATATTAATTGTCATGGAAGATCAATGATTGTTACCTATGAAATGTCAGAAATTTTATAACAGCATGTCATTCAAATATTCGGTGATTGAATAATAGCATTTTCTTATTAAAAAATTGAATTGATTGATGGGTGGATAGATCTACACACATGTTATAGAATAAAGTCGCTATTCGAGTCCAGGGGCTTGAAAACGAATTTCGTTCCGTTACACTAAATGTTATCTTATAACGTTCCAAAATTTGTAACGATAGGTACTAGAACAAAAAAAATAATAACGTTACAACAAAAAAACGTTATAGAATATCATTTTTGTAGAACAATATTTTTAAATAACAATAGGTATAGGTATCAGTAACATTATGCTTATATCCGCTTGTATTAATGTTACTGATTCATTTTGTTATTTAACAGTTTTAAGATTTCATTCCGTTTATTAGCATCGTTTTAGCCAAGGAATTCATTTTGTTACGATCCTGGTAGAACGGTACAAAATATAGTTACCGGGACTACGCGTAACGTTATTTTGAGTAAGGTTTCAAGTCACTGCCTGTGACTGCTTGGTTCTAAACTATTCAAAGGACTTTAATGCAGTTTTCACCATTATTTTGACAATTTAATCCGGAAGTTTTACGTGTCAGAAATATCGATGTTTTGGCATGTCGCCACATCAGTCTATTGCACCCGTGCCGTGTGAAGAAAGGGATTAGTAAAAAAAAAAAACAGTTTTCTTTTTGTATTATTTGCAATTTATTTTTTCATTGAATATTGTGTCCATCTTCCAGCATAATAATGTCAATGTAGTCTTTATTTTATCATAACATCATTATGACCGGTTCAGCTGTATACTTAGAAGCCTACACCTCCGGAAAATAGAATATCGCAGTTTTCTAGTAGTTTCGTCCACTTATGCGATTTCAATGAGTCTTTGTTTGTTTTATCCAATTTTGGTTAAGAACGCATGAAAATAGCTTCTACATGTGGCGATACAGTTTACATTTGGTACTATACCACCTTGCTGACTGGCATATTTGGCCAAGGCCTGAGATGTTCTCAAATACTTCGTGCAGTTACGAGAGAAAATCAAAATCTAAATATTTTATTTCACATAAACCTACATAGGCACTTATAAAACGTCAGAAGCTAGGTGCACGGTTCCATTTGGTCATTTCCTATGGAGAAGAGCTGGCAACACACCCTACGATTACTCTTTTAAAAATAATTGCCTTTTACAATGTTTTCAAATTTCAGTGTATGGGTATGGGAGAACAGGATAGGTCTTGTCAACAATTACCAGAAGAAAGATTGTTAATCGAAAACAAATCCACTGATTTCCGGAAGTGTTTCCCTGCTTCATGCTATTGCAGTATTTCGTGGTCAATTGCTCCACCACCATTGTACTTTTGCTGAGCTCGGCCAGGCAGGGCTCAAGTTAGAAAACATAAATTTCATACTACAATGTGTGTTTGTGGCACATTACTCCACTTCGTCGTCTCGGTCATTTTCCACCACCATTACTTAATCATCTGATCATCTACCGACTGCTAGACTCAGGCCATCAAAATATGTGGTCAATACGATCATGTTGGGATCCGGCGACTGCCACCTTGGAACGGTCTGCTGACCGACTTCGAAGGACTGGTGCTTTTATTAGAATCGAAATAAATGAAACACTAAATTACAACCAAATCTATGATTTATTTGTAAATAAAACAACAATGATAATTTACATGTAAAATATTTAAATTCAATTCCGAAGGCGACCGCTGACAGGATACGGAATTGTTTTCATAGAGTTACATACAGGTTGTAACAAGACCCATCACATACCCGTTATCCTCGCATTCTGTACATCAATATAAGTTACATTAACCAACTTTTTTGCTGGGAAACGACTTTTATTTTTGGTGTCAAAAAACACTGTTTACGGCAGGGCGCAATGTAACACGCAAAACATCGTGCTTATGAGATGAGTAAGTTAAAGCATGTTTTCGTGAAAAAAAGTCGGAACTTTGACGTTCAATGTCTCCGTAAGCAGAAGGTTCCCAGGTATAGTCCAGTACAAAAAAAAAAAATCACAATGACAGTGACTCTCAGCTCCGTTAAGCGTCTTTTTACACCCGTAAGAAACCTGTAGTGTCGCTGCGGTCTCTCATTGCAATTGAGCAACTTTGCTGTTTGCGGTCGCCTTCGAAATTGTACCTTGAACATCCATCAAGTCCAATGATTGTACCGTTAACAATGATATTATACATATTATTGTCATCTAAATAGACACAAAATAATTAAATGCACTGCTTTTCAGCATTTCATGTAGTATGAGATTATAATTATCTTAATTTTACATCAGTTCCATTTTCTTTTTATAAGTATTGTACTCAATAATTCTGTACTAGAAAACTGTTTATCAACTTGCGTTGCTGACCGTGCAGTGACAATTATTTAATACAAAATTTCATAATCTTTGGTCTACTTTTAAGAATGACATAGTACAATGATTTAATATCTCATAAAAAATACACAATATGATCAAAGGACTACACTTACCTTGCTTCGCTTTCGGCAATGAAAAACGACAATTTCTTTTTACATTCTTACACTTCACAATAAGTACTTTAGCATTCTTTATTTAAAAAACGCGCGCGCACGACTCGACCGCGTGTTACGCGTGGGCAGCGTTTTGCTGTGTGAACGTTTTGGTTTGCGGGCCGCTGCAGCTTGTGTCTTGGCCGCCTCGCCGGGCGGGTTGCGATTAACGCGAGTGCTTGACCGAGTGGAGGCCTGGTGCAAAAGAAACTGTATTCGCAACTCTTCTTAACTAAACGCTGCTATTTAAACGCCAAATTGTTTTACCAAAAAAGGATAAAAGCTCACCAAAAAAACTTTTTTGGTTGATTTTTTTCGGTAGGTTTAAAAACAAATATTTTGGTGAGCGTTTAACTAATTATAATTTACAAGCCATGGCCCATTGGGATATCCCATCGTCAAAAATTACGAACTTCCATAAAAACTCCCCTATTTATTTATTTTTTTAAATGTATCCCTTTTAGGTAATGAGTTTTTAAAAATCCTTTCTTAGTGCTCCCTATTATTATTTAAGAAACTCTTGTGCAAAATTTCATGTTTCTAGACCCAGCGACCCCTAGGTGTAGACTGTGCGTTGTCTGCCAGTGAACGAATGAATGAATTCAAGTTTTTTTATTATTTAGAATGTAAAAGTTACTTACTGGGCGCAGAATGTTGGACGGACGATGCAGCAAGCTGGACTTCTTGGAGAACGAATGGTTGAGCATCGAGGGCTTCTCATTGGCTGCGTCGATATCGGTGTAAGAGCGAGACACCTTACTCTTCTTGCGCGGAGTTGCCTTGCCCGCCGACGACGACCGTTTTATAGGCTTCACCTTTGAAATGCCCAAACGTATCTATAAATATTGAGAATGGTCATTTACGAAATAGTGAATTTATATGCCAAAACCCATTTGTATCATGCTTTTTCCCAAGTTTATAGCCATTCTTTGATGATATTCAAGATATACATAAGTAGCTTGCACAATGTTCCCAAAAGCTGGGACTCAGACCTCCTTTGTGGGAGGAAGTGAGTTTTAATCCACCTCGCGGCTTGGTAAAGAAATAATGGTAGCATGCAATCATGCATGAACAAGAGTCATGCTAAGAGGTCATGATGAGTTTAGACCTACTTATTTAATGTGAATTGTAGATGGAAAGGATAGGAGAAATGTTGTCAAATCATAACATCTTAGATTGGATGTTAATTTGATCAACTAATTACTTCAGGTGTTTTTGTGTTTTTCTATCTAGAATTTCTCAATATCCGTCCAGTCTGGATTAGTGACCGGTTGATGACAATAGGCTCGCCCCCTATTACATGGGACTTAAACATAACTGGCGAAATGTGAGTGAACTATAGGTATACCTCTGACATAACCCTTCGGGGTAACAAGGCGTGATGTTATGTTGTGTTATTTAGAACAAGTTACCATGCAAATATATTATACGAGTAGTTTTTTAATGTTTGGATGGTTTTATGGTTCAGGGAAGGATCCCTAAGCGTTTATCTCTCAGATTTTTGTCATGGAAACTGTCCCTGACTGATCAGTCTTTCAGACACCTTCAAAGCTTTTCACATCCATTATAGTCAGGATAGAAAGGATTCGTCAGTCAAAACTACGTCTTATTCCCTCACCTTAGGAGTAGAGCTCTTCTTCTTGGAGCTGCTGGCTGCTGGCTCAACGGCGGCTGGTGCAACCTCTTCCTCCTCAGCTGGCTTCTCATCCTGGCTCTCATCTTCCTCCATCACATCCTTTAGCTTGTCAAAGTCTTCTTCTGTATTGCGGACGTGCTCATCTAGGTCGCCGAATTTCTGAACAGAGGTTAGGATTAGTTAGTGGTTCACTTTGTTGAAGTATTCTAAGTGAGAGGAAGTATGGAACCATTTGGAAGGACAATATTTTCCTGAATAGTTTATTGTACAAAATTGAGCGCTGAATTTTAAAACTGCATTTATTTTAACTGCAAGGAAAATTAGTACTAACTTAACAGGAATATTTTTATTCTCTAACAACCAAGGAATATGGAGGACTAACTTAAAACTGTTTTTAAAGAATATAAACTCATTTAGATTATAATGAGCCTGTTGTGGCTCACTGCAGAGCAATTTACAATTTTGGCTCAACCCTTTCAACATAAAACTGAAAGCATTTTCTTTAAATACATAGTGCAATGCATTTGTTGCATTTGACAGGTGCAAAACAATGTTGCCATAAGTTTTTGTTTGTTGAATAGATGAATGGCCAGCTCATAGACCACTACATAGTACCTGATGTCGATCCATATTTAGAACATGACTAATAACAATACATTTCAAAGTAATTTATGATTACTTTCAGAAATTACATATTAGAAAATAAACTTTATTCGAATTTAACATAAATTCCTCTAGCCCTGTTTTATCCCTACTATTGTTGTGTATAATTGATATATGCACGTAAACGAAGCATAAAGAGTATGTAGGTTCGTAGCAGGTGCATTTGTAATCTCCTGTGCAAGTCCCAATAAATACTTCTTCTTTTCTATTTTTCCTTCAGGTGGCGTTCTGAAATGTCTGCCCTCATGGGAAAAAGGAGTGTTTATATCAACATCTGCCTAGCCTTTTTCCAACAATTTAGGGTCGGCCCACAACCCAGCTACTGGGTAAAACTATATCGTGTTGTAAGACTGGTTGTTAGAGAACTCCGACTACCCAGTCAGAATACGGGTCTTTGACAGTCGCTACGGGTGTAACGACTGTCAAAGACCCATGAATGCAAGCCGAGACCAACAGCTTAACGTGCTTTCCGAGGCACTGAGGGGTCTCGTTATGTTAAGATGGTCACCCATCCACGGACCGACTGCGGCAAGCGTCCTTTACCTGATCGATCGACCCGTGTGGCTGTTATTACTTAGCCAGGAGCTTAATTATAAAGAGTTATAATTCTATACACATAAATACCTACTAGGAATGAAACAGGCCCCAGGTTAAATTTTTATTTAATAAACCTACCTCCGGGTTGACAATGAACTCTTCGATCTGGTTGACGGCTTCCTTGAAGGCGGCAGTCTTGCAGGACTTGATCAGCTGTTCTTTGAACTCATGGTAGGGCTTTATGTTGTTGTCCTCGATCCAGGCACTGTTGACAACAAGCGGTCATCATTTTCTAGGTCATTTGCCCCACTTTTATAATTTGCAAGGAAAATCAGTTAACAGTTCATGCAACGCTCATGGTGACACAAAATTGCTTGACTCTTCACAGTCTTCACTTTTATTAAGGGAAGACAAAACAGTAGGAAGAAATAAAACAAATCAGCTATAGTATTTAACATTTATTTATGAACTGCAATATATTCTCAGGATAGGCGGATGGCTGAATGATGCACCTAAACTTTAAGTGTTCACCGAATCAAAGAATGCTGCCTATCAACGATGCTGTATGAAAAGGTACCTAAATTCGATCTACGAGAGGAGCAACAAGCATGACGCATCCAGCTATGTAAAAGAAAATATACACGTATTATGTTCCTATATTGACTTGCAGCACACTCCCTACGAAATCTTAGTATTACGCCCTACCACACATCCGCTTTACCTATTTATCGTTTCGAAACCGAAGGGAAAGTTCATCATTCCATATTTAACGCAGAAGCGTCAAGTAACAACGTAATTTTATAGAAATCTCTTTTTCCTAGAAAATTGCTTCACAAACATGCAGGCTTAATTTATTATCCGTTTCTGAAAAACAATATTTTTCGCGAAATATAATTTAGTTAACCCTTTCAGACCTGAATTATTTTTTTCTGTCCAATGAATCTAAAAAAAATCCTGTAGCTAGACTAGGGTAAAAAGACAAAGGAAAAAATAATGAAAAAAATCCTAGCTGTCAACTTTTCAAGAAAAAATAGTTTTTCTTTTAGTGTACAAATGTGCACATCCGTCCTACGTAATGACAAGACTAGTGTAGTAGAAGTTTCACTGAAATTATAAAATGTTTAATTTATAAATGTTTTTATTAGGAAATATTAATTATTTTTATAAAATTAACAAAACTAGATTACAATCCTTATAATAATTAACAAAAAATAGATTTCTTCTTTGGGATAGGTAAATAATTGGCACATAGGTAAATCAGTCATTCGCCCCATTCAAGCAGCATGATTCATTTTACGTATGAAATGCTAAGAAACAGTTTTTGTCTTTGGTAAGGTAAAGGTGAACTTTGCATTTTATACATTTAATCCGGGTTCTTCCCTTGCATCCCACCATTTTGCACCGTGTCCCAAGTCCCTCATCATGTGCAGGGAAATGCCCAACACCGTCTCTTGCTATATCCGCTACAGGGCGAACCTCTCCTGGTCTTCTCGAAATAATTTGCGGTATTGGGCTACTGCCACTGGGCCGTCCTCTTTTATTCCTCAACCCCAGACTTTCAGCCAGCTGACGACGAAAGTGAAGCAACCTGTTGTTTATTCTTTGGTATGCCTAGCAACTCATTGTCAATTTGGTACTGTCGGTATGCCTGCACTACAGCTAAATCAGAAGCATGAAATATCATGCGAAGGGTCCATTTTTTTGACTTTATGAAAGTCCTATAATAGCTCATGAGTCGATCTAATAGATCAACTCCTCCCATTGCGTGATTGTATTTCCTGACAACTTCGACATTGGTGGTAGCCAATCTGATGAAATAGTATTTAGGAGTTCCCTGTGTCTCCACCTAATGTTCAGTTTAGGCGTAATATTCTGAAGTATATTTTCATGAGAGGACTCCATTTCTGTTGTCGGTGGTACTTCGGGAACCACTTCATCGCAGGTCTGACACCTGCGATGAAGTGGTTCCCGAAGTACCACCGGATATAATTTCTGGATCATTCGTTCCAATCCACGATGAGCTGGGCCCTTCATCATCATCAGTGTCGGGTGGAAATACCTCTCGTTGGTTTTGATTGATGACATCTGCACCAACTCGGACAGACCGCAACTCCCTTTCAGATGTAAATCCAATCGGTTCTTCGTCATCAGACGATAGCTCCAAATCGGAAAGATCTCCTTCATGTAGGGCTTTCAAGGCGTCCGGTGAAAACATATCGGTGTTATTTTATCTGAAAATGTAAAAAAAGCCTTATCTCAATATATAGCATCAATAACATTAAAATAAATAGTTAAAAACATAATTATTCAAAACTGATTTTTCAAATACAGCTTGAATACTTCAACAATCGTAAAAACATCGTTTACGCCTGATGTGTACATTTGTGTACAAATATAAAAATTGTGATAATTGATACAAAACTAAAATAACAAAGTCAAATTATATGTTACGTATGACCTTAGGAATATAACACATCAATTCATATTTTTGCAGTGCGTATATTTCGCTATTTCCTACTTTTTTGAAATAAAAATGATGAGCTTACCTACACAGCTCCAACTTCGGTCAGCCACTGGTCGAAACTTGTCGAAAAAGTCACAAAAAATGCTAAGAGATGGCGTTAGTAGTATCGTTTTTTGTAGTTTATATTGTGGACATATGGATACAACCGTTCTCATTTGCAATTGTTGCGAAATACTTACCAAAATATTTTTTTATATCTTATGTGTACATTTGTGTACGCCAGGTCTGAAAGGGTTAATAGTATTTCTCTCAGAAGAATTCCCAGATTTATTTGACCAATACAGCATTCACACTGCCGCGACGCGATACCGGTTATTGTTATACCGGGAAGTTTTCTTAGAAATTTTATTTTTCGAGTCGCGTCGCGTTAGTCTGCACGAAGCTTAACGAAAAATACTAGCCTATATCATATTCAAAACTAGGTCATGCAAAGGGTGAAGGTGGATATATGGAATACACTAATTGCTCCAATAAGAAAAGTGTTCGCCCGGGTATTCGCAGACACAGCTCCAGCTTCGGTCAGGCACCCTAGTATGGGGACCAGGGATGAATAAATCCCCATACTGCATAGTAACGGATATCCAATTATGCGTTCGCCGGAACCCGGTCGATACTCGGGACACGTGATATGAAGATAAGCCTTGACGGAATACTAGGGATTGCGTTTTCAACGTCATGGCATAAAACGCATTGGTGTGCCCCTTACTCCGAAGTCACAAAATTTAAGGTTTTGGTGTCTATTGTGAACTACGAAAAGAGCTCTTATTACTTCTTCATAAAAACGCTCTCAATGTAAAATGATTTCCATAGACGTGGATGACTATAATAATATGGAGGAATGCTAAAAACTACTTGGTGGTAATCGTGTCGACGTGCTTCTACTAAAGAATGGGTCAAAATTAGCCTCTAGAATATTAGACCACGCAATAAATAGCCAGTTGCCGACTTTGTAGGTCCATCCAAACTATCAACACAGAATTTGACTTCAGATTTCCAAAAGTTAATGTTAAGATCCTAAGATAGTGTATCAGCGTATCCCATGCATCAGTCTAAAGCAGCTTCATCACTCCTCAAAGACCTCGGATGTCTATTAATTCCATTATCCTCTCAGTATCGTGTTAAGCAGAGGCCAACAAAAGATTGGCACAAATTGGTAGGTGGATTGAAGGGGAGTGCTAAGTGCATAATGCATTTCGCAACTCCTAGTGTTACGACTCGAAATGTAGCTCCATTTATTTCTTCGCAATCTAGCTTCGAATCTAAAAAAGCCACAAGGGTGCCTGTGCAGCCTGTGCCTACTCTAGTAATATAAAGTCTGGCTCAAGTACTATAAATATCGTACGCGTACGACACTTTTAAACATCGTTCGACACACGTGAACGATAAATGTAAAGTGAAATGACGTAACTGGACTTTAGAGACAACAGATTTGCACTGCTACACACTTTGTCGCGTCTTAATATTCGCGATAGCAACAAAGTATGATTTAATAACAGTTAGTTACAACGATATTGGTATGTTGTAAACCTCTGCAAATCCCGTCGGGAAATAAAGTCGTAATATTTGATTCTGCTACGTATCATCGGTTAGTTTTCAAGTGCATTATCGCTTTGTCACTCATGTAGGACGGCAGATTTATGTCAGTAACAAGTTAGCTTTCGTCGTGCAAACGCTACATTCGATGAGATTGCAATTCGAAAGCTGAACGAACGTAAGCGTTTACCCGATTAACTTCAGAGATTTTGCATCACGAACTAAGGATTTTTAGTAGATAAACGTTTCTTTCACATCCCGTACGTTCAACTATTTAAACCCGGCAGTCCCGCAACTGTTCCATCATATGAATAAAATTGTAAGACAATAGCGCCATTTTGAACGCGTTGGGAGCGGAGTATGGCTTTTAGTGGCGCGCGTTCTACTCAAAAGTAAGTTTTGTGCTGTTATCTATATCGAATGCATATTCCCCCCCCTTATTGTTACTAGGCACGGTGCGTTTATTCAATGCTGGATTGTTTGCGACCACATGGTTCAATGCATATAGGTACCTACAGTGATAGT
Source organism: Xanthia icteritia (assembly GCA_949128155.2). Taxonomy (NCBI): domain Eukaryota; kingdom Metazoa; phylum Arthropoda; class Insecta; order Lepidoptera; family Noctuidae; genus Xanthia; species Xanthia icteritia. The sequence goes on from OX421933.2 coordinate 23,740,034, forward strand.
CTTAAAAAGTCTTACACAGCTTTTCCCCTAAGATCAATACAAAAACAACAACAATAACATAGTTCGTTCTAGTTTTTTTATAAAAATGGCGCCGATCTCGTTCAGCGCATACTATAAAAATATCGTGGAGGGTTTTAATCGCGCACTGGATTTTCAACTCTCGATGTTGAACCGAACGTTGAGAATCCAACGTGCTGGGATGCACTCTCGTCCCTGTGCGTTGAAAAAAGACTGTTGGATTTTCAACTCTCGGCGCTAAGCAGAACGTTGAAAATCCAGTGCACGAAAAAAAGTCGCCGCGAGCAAAAATCACCCGTGCTAACCTGGGCAAATCGTAAGCGATAAGCGTGCTGTAGCTAAAAGTACGCGCTGAACGAGATCGGCGCCATTTTTGATTTTCAACTTTCGGCGTTAAGCAGAGCGTTGAACGTATTCATTCATTAATTGCACAATGTAAACAAGTAGGCAGTACCTTTTAAGAAGCATGAGGAACAGGGTGTAAAGTTCACTCATCCTCTTTAGAAAAGGGAGGATCCTCCGACCAGACGGGTATTGCGTCTGGCGGGCTACAGGGGCCGTATTATGACGTATTAATGCCACCATTTTTCCAATGTTAGTGAGAGACGGAGCTATACAAGGCCGCTAGCACCACCCTTTTTTCGCAGTGGAATAATGATGGCATTAATACTTCATATTACGTCCCCTGCTCAACGATTGATGTCGGGAAGACGGGAAGTTATATATATGCTGATCGCGAGGTAAACTTGCGCGATGCAGGATTTCTCGTGACATCAGTGTGATGCGTAGTTCGTATGTGGCGATGTAGCCGCCACAACCTAAAGGTTTTTAAAAGTGTGACAGTTTCCGGAGCTAAGCCTAATCTTTAAGTCAAACGTCCAAAGATTAATCACATCATGATTATTTTCTACACATACATACATAATCTCAAGCCTCTTTGGGGGTATGATTATTCTCTACTTCTGTCAAAGACAGCCGAAGGGCCCACAAACGACCGCGAGTAAGACCTAAACGAGACTTGCAAAGATCAGGGAAGCATGCCACAAATAGGGTGGAGGCCCTAGACTCGGCAGTGGTGGAACAAGGCTGTTAATGAAGGGAGGATTTACTCCTGTTTGACGGATTAATGGCCGAGAGCTGGATCAAAGATCGTATGAAGGCCTATGGTAAAATGGGTTGACGAAAAGTTTCAGTTATGCGGAAAGATCTGGGCAAGATTAGAACAAAGCAGGGAAGACTGACGTAAAATGCAAGAGGTTTATAGAGTTCTAAGTGGAAGGCTCACACAAAACTCGCCTGAATCGCCAAGTTCTATTTTTTACTTTTATTACAACAACAAAATAATAAAACCGACAGGCGACGGATTTGTATTTTTATTTTTTGATTACACGCCGTGCGACAGATAGGATTCCCCATCGGCAAAAACGAAGGAACTTCCAAACACTTTCATAACATAACATCACGCCTATATTCTCCGAAGGGTTGGGCAGAGGTGTACCTACGTACACATTTCACCAGTTATGTTTAAGTCCCATGTAACAAGGGGCGAGCCTATTGCCAGACTTCGGCCTGCTACTCAGAAATTCAAAATAAAAAAAAGGCACCTTGCTCAACCCGGGAATCGAACCCAAGACCTCATGCTCAGCAATAGAGCTTGCGCCCACTAAACCAAAGAGGCAGTACTACACTTTCATCCCCTATTTAAACCCTTCAGAGGAAGATTTTTAAACATCCTCCCTGTCTTTATAAATGGAACTTCATGCTTCTAGATCCAGCGGTGTCTGTCGGTGAATGAATTTAAGATTTTTATTAAGGGGATTCAACCTTTTTGAATTTTGAATTCACAGCAAAGATGTGTCAATTTTACTAAATAGGGCCCTGGACTGTCGATGGCTCAAGAAAGGAGCCTTCGCCCAGCAGTAGGACATTAAAGGCTATAAAAAACATGTGTGGTGTTTAGGAACCCTTAGTTTTGGCCAGTTTATTTTACTGTTGCCAACCTGGGCTGTTCAATTTCTGGGCTTACCCCTTATACCTTTCAAATTATCCTAACTTTGGGCCTGTCTAAGAGACAGTGAGCAGCGACAGCAAATTGAGTGATAAAATGCCAAAAAATTCAAAATATATATAAGGTTTAAAATGTATTATTTAAAAGTATGAAATTAAAATTTAAAAAATAATGTACTTATAAAAAGAAAAGAAGTTTACAAGATAGTGAATAGAATAATAATACCCCATCGCCGTATCTCTACGTTGATTGACGTCGTGGTGGGGCTTGCGCGCTCCTGAACTGTAGGTCTGTGACAATTTACTTTGCCGAAAGAAGGACCCAGACCAAGCATGCAGGGGAGCATGTGGCGCGCTGTTGGGCAGTAGCGACCCCACGGACCCTATCTCCCGGAAGAAGTCTCGTTCATCTCCTCTGCTTTACCTTTATTGGCCGGCTGGAGTGAACACTGACGAGGAACAGAGCTCCCACCTCTTTCTTGCCTTAATTGGCCGGCTTGAGTAGAGATTCACAAGAGCAAACGTGCTTAGAAGAAGGAAGTATTCCAGTAAGATGCTGGTAGGGATCTTGACCATCTTCCGGGCTCTGGGATTGTTCTAATAGCTGTGGAATACCTCTCCACTCCTCAAGCACCTCAGAACATGTTACCCCCTTGTCGCTACGTCACTAAGTGCTAGCGACTGCTATTTTATCCGTGTATTTTATATAACATTGGTCATACAGGAGACAAAGATTTTCCATAGTTCAAGGTAACCAATTCACTATAGCCACCCAAACCCATAGCCCAAAATGTTTTGCTTTCATTTTCGCTAAGTCCAGTTGGGGTTGTCCTTGGGTGGACTTGCATAGTGCATACAATATCTTTGTCCTCGTACGCCTTCGAAAGGTCCGCGACCACAGGGTCTCGATCATTGTCAAATAACAAAAAAACAGCCTATTATTGTCCCACTGCAGGGCAAAGGCCTCTTTATTGACCTCTGTGTAAGACCCCTTTCCTCTCATAGTGAAAGGAAATTACAAAAAAAAACTCCAGTCTCGTTGCGCGCGAGTAGGATTTTTTTCAGTCAGGTTAGTTATCTCTATGTATCTAGCAAACAATTACAAAACGCTTATAATTATAACTGAAGCACTTTTTAAAATATTGTATTATTTTATTCCCTATTATTTTCCAAATTATTATTTTTATATTATAATGCTCTCTTTAAACCGCTTGAATTGTTATAAAATTTTTCTCCATACAAAATATTGTACCAAATCAAAATAAACACCAGATACGTAGGTGGGATTGGTCCATGTTGGATTGTTGGCGCAGGATCAAGTGGAGTAGAAGAAGGGAAGGCCTTCTGCGGAGGCCTATGTCCAGCAGTGGACGTCTTTTGGCGGAAATGATGATGATGTTCGGACGAGGAAGGGGTATCGTATTACCCTACTGGGTTGTGGAGGTCAGATAGGCAGCCGCTCCATGTACAATACTGGTGACTGCATCCGGTTAGACTGGAAGCAGACCCCAACATAGTTGGTAAAGGCTAGGCAGATTGATTGAATGTGAACTTAGGTGGTAGGTATTACAAAGATATGATCATTGTGGACCCTGTTCGTTCACTGTTCAGAAAGAGCGCTAAGTGCGTTTCAAGAAATTTTGACTTTTCTAAGTAAACAAATATATTTATGGCTGGAGATGGGATGTCACATGTCTAAAATCTCTCATAATCTAGGGTTTGTAGGTACGATTGCCTACTAGCAACGCACAGCCTAAATCGCTAAATCTAAGTTTGCACAAGAGTTCCTTTTATATCGAAGGTCCCCCAAAGGAGTTAAATAGAGGATAAAAGTTTGTATGGAATCTTCCATACAAACTTCTTTTTATACAGTAATTTTTGCTGATGGGAATATCAGGCACACAGCTTGTAACTGTTACTTAAATTTGGTCTGAATTTTATTGTTTTAGAATAATATGGTATGGTCGTACGCTACACGTTCATCGTTTGAACACAAATTACGCGATGCATCTTGCGCGACTGAAATTACGCTTGTTTGGCCTCACCCTAACCGAAAGCGACCGTCGCACATTTTTATATTGATATGATATACTCACGCGATTTATCAAGTCGCGTTTGTACGACATAATTCATACGATCGCGTCGATCGTATACTCGCGCGGTGGACGCTTTCGGTTAGGACACGGGGTAAGGACTGCAGCTTGCGCCATATGAGTTCTGCCGAATTCGCTGTTAAAGTTGAATTTTTCGAAAACGCTGCTTAGAGCAAAACTTAGCAAGTTACAGATTATCTGGTTGGATTTGCAAAGTGTTTGCTATGATGTGACGTCACTAGACGGAAGTGTCACATTCACATCGAAATCATAAAAATAATTCGATACAGAAAAGAATGGTATATTCGGCGCACCTGTGTAACTAGCACAGGCGACTTGCGGCAACTTGCAAGGCCTATTCAGATCTAACTTGTACACAGTTTACCAAATTAAATTGAATTTTGTATGGAGAACAAATTAATATTTCACTTTTATAGTAGTAACTTGTGAATAAAAGGTGGGGCAATCTAATCTGTAATCAAATTGTTTTTTTAATTTTTATTTACTATGGAAAGTCTACCTTTGAACATCGTTTTTACAGATTTTTCTGCAAATGTGCATTTCACCTAAAAGTATTTTTATTCTATTAATAGAATGGCCATAGGCATATAAGGCAATGTTATGTAAAATCTTAGCATGATTTGTATTGAAATATTTGTCCAAAGTACCAAATATTTGTCAGCACATTAGCAAGATGTTGATTACCTCTGAAATAAGTAACTTATTCTCTGATATCATTGATCTAGTATTCAGTGTGCATTTATTCAAAAGTAGATCATTATGGACAAAAATATGTGACGCTATAATATAAAAATATTGTGTGGCCGACTATATCAAACTAGGTTTGGCCCTACCTAGAATGGTCTAATCCAAAAACAAGAATATTGTATAACAATAAGTGTTTTTTTCAGTTTTGGCCACTTTAAAATATCCTTATACTACTGCTTTTAAGAAGAGAATATTTTTTATGAGTTATTTTGTAAATGTTGTGTACCCTATAGCTTGCGCGGAATAAATTATCTTCTTTCTATTGAAATATTGGGGCTTTTTACGTCCAAATTTCTGCATTTAAAACAATACATTCCATAACAACTTCGAACTTAATATTGAGATTCATACAAGTTTAAGAAAATATCCTAATGTTATCACTATAAAAAATACTGTGCTGTCTATGTCTGTCAAGACAATGTTCTAATTGTGCATATATTATTGCCATTTATAGTTTGTCCTATTTCTAGAGGCAGAAGTCTCTTTGTGTCTATTCCAGCAAAAATAATTAAGACTCTTTAGACACATAAAAATGCAACTGGTCACTGATGTTCAGGGATGAGGAGTGACCTCATCCCTGAACATCAGTGACCAGTACTAATAGTTGACTAAACTAGACACATCAAAAAAAGTCTATTCAATACGCATCATTTACAGAAACTGCATGTTTTATTAATTGATACTTTATTTTTTTCTTAACAAAGTAGATTGGTATACAATCTGTTTGTTCTCGGAAACATATTATTATACTGGCTGATTTTAAAAATAGAAACTATTCGATTATGTTTTGTTTTCATTAAAATAAAAGCTAATTATTTTTTCACGATTTCATGTGTTTTTGTTGCTTGATAAATTTGGTATTTATCTCAGTTTTATCATTTTGAGATGTAGTTTTTTGAAAAAATTGAGTGGTTAGTCATTTTTATGTCATGTAGCGACGCCATTTGAATGCTCATGAAATGCAGAGAGCTGTAGGAATGCTACAGGCGGGAAGAAATCAGTGCCAGGTATCTCGGCATTTTGGTATCAATAGGAGCGTGATTTGTCGTCTTTGATAGCGTTGCGTTAATGTAATGAGTGAGATGGAAGGAGTACAACTGCTCGACAGGACCGATACATACAACTGACTGCAAGACGTCAGCCGAAGTTAACCGCGCGGAGATAGGTTTAAAGCTACAATTCTCAAGCGGTGTTGCTGTTAGCCACCAAACCGTGAGAAATAGGCTGCATGAATATGGCCTACGAGCACGACTTTAGGTGCCCACCTATAAGCCATGGGAATCGCGGCCGTCAAAATGAATGGTGTAGGGAACACTTGACATGGACCCAGGAGCAATGGGATAAAATTTTATTTTGCGATGAGTGCTGGTTTGGATTTAGGCCTGATACGAAAAGGGTAAGAGTGCATCGTCGTCCCGGAAATGCTAAACGGCTCAAATACGTCCAGGAAGTGCACCCTTACAGTGGCTCTACAGTGGGTATAGGCAGGTATTATGAAGAACAGACGAACTGAGCTCGTTTTTGTAGATGGCAATATGAACGCTGAAAGTTACGTTGAAGATGTCCTCGGGCCTTAAGTTTACCGATTTGCACAAAGTCTTGGCTTAGATTTCACGCTGATGCATGACAATGCGCGTTCGCACACAGCTTGGAGGACCAGTGATTGGCAATGGAAATCGCCAGACCTCAATCCCATCGAGCACGCATGACATGCATATTATATTTCTATTCCAAAGTCCCATTCGCGCAGGAGTCCCTCAGGGCTCCGTGGTCGCCCCCTCATTTTCACGCTATTCACCAGCGATATCCCCAAGAGTAAAAAGGCGCAGTTGGCTCTATTCGCAGACGGTACGGTCATTTATTACAAGGGCTCTGGCCCTGACTCGATTGCCCTCATTCTCCAAACAGCAGTCAACAAGCGTGTTTAGAAAGTGGAGGATTGAAGTCAATCCCGACAAAGGTCAAGCGCGTCGAAGCTGAGTCTGCAGCTTTAAATTCCCCTCTTAATAAAAATTATACAGATTTGATCCAGCCTGTCCCATCTTGCTGTCCTCCCCCCAGCGACTCCCTAAGCTGAGGTTCATACCTCACTGGGGGTGCCCTTAGCGAGCGCTTGCCTAGTATATAAGTTATTTTACACCCCTGGCTGGAGGCTTTATGTTAGTACCTTAAGGCAGCCACAAGATAGCCCGGTTAAGTAGTCATGACCTCTGAGGTCAGCTACGAGATGCCATACATAAAATAATTTAAAAAAAAATCTTCTGTCCTGTTTTTCTGATTTGTTACAGAAAAATCTTATCATGCATGTCATTACCTCATTGGTACCTACTTAAAACATACAAACATTGTGCATTACTTGGTCAAACTTACTAATGGGTGTTGCTATTGAAAAAAATTCTCTTACCACCAAAAATTTGAAAATTACTTTATGATAAAACAAAAGTAAAGCATTCGTTTTTTTATTAATTTGTGAACAGTGTCCCAAAATTGGATACCTTTGACACTGTAGGCATACATAAAGCTAACCCAACAAGTGAAACCATAACATACATTAATAAAACTGAGCACTTACTAGTTATTAGTTCCGAAGAAGTAAATGCATTGTATGTTCATCGCCTTCTTGGGAGGCTTTAACTCCGGAGTAGGAATGGCTACCTGAAAACCATCACAAACCAGAATTAGGGTCAATGTTTTCTTCCACTATTATGACACTTCTCAACTTGTTTATCAATTTTGACAGCTTTGATTACTATATTATGAGATATTTATAGTGTTTCTCCGGCCAATACCCTAGCCACGCAGCATTATAGCCAAGCTCATAATTATCAAGAAATTTTCCCGCCCATAATTGCGTGAATCTAATCTGTCAATTTCATCAACAAATGCTCCAACAGTTGTTTACAATTATGATTAATGGTATTTACTGATAGAAAATGAGAGTTTTATTATTTTTAACTTCAAAAGTAATAATGAGGCGTCTTACCCGGCCGGGCCAAGGGCTGAATCCCTTCATCTTGGCCCTGAAACAAACATAAGTTATGTATTACCAACACTGGAATCGAGTAATCAACACAAAAAGCTTCAAATAGCTCCAAATTTCAATACATACCACACAAGATCACCAAGTTTAAAACTTTCAGCCATTGTACACTACTGCTCTGTTCGGCTTTCCACGACGAACTAACCAAAGAGAAAATGTATCCAATCGTAGAATAGAGTAGCCTTCCGCGTCTTTTGGTTTGTCTATGGTCGTTGCGAAAACCGTTATTTTCCGGTAACACATTGATTACTATGAGGATGGCTACATACGTACGGAAAAATGCCAAACAAAATGTAATAAATCCTTGATTTAAAAATTCCTTTCGGAATTTCAAAGGCAGCAAATCCATACAAAATCCGCATTCCGTTCGGAAATTTTCCGTACGTATATTGCCGGCCTTACACGCTTTGCACTGGCCGCAAACGACAAACCATTATAGACCAATAACTAGGACCAAGCACTAGGCGCAGGCTTTCTTTGATTTGTGCACAAAAAAACCAACACTCGGTCGTATCAGAAAATCAGCAAAAAATACATACTACTGTGGCAATTATCATTATTTATTATTCTACAAACCAAACCAAACCCATTCACATGTTTGAATTTGTTTTTTCCAGCTGCTCAAAAGACTGTGTTCTAATTTCAAGTGTTTTTACAACGTTCTTATACTCTGTGGTTTTACATTGTTTTACGTATTTGACAGTTTGTCATAATTTTTATCTGTGTTTAGCTATTTTCGTTCGTTTTCAGTTTGCAAAGGCGGTCGTACCGCCAAAATTAAACATTTTCTTTGTTTTGGTATGAATTTTATTTAAAAATGTCCAAAAGATTTTATCCGCAACATCAAGGTGAACGAAAAAAAGCGAAACTTGACATTAGCATATCTGATCACAACTTTCCATTGAGTCAAAACAATGAATTCAACAAAGGTAAACTTCCCAAATTGTACATTTACTGCTTATTCTTTAATTATTTACGTGTAACATATCAAAAATAAGCTACCAGTGTCTTCACAATGTATGTATAAACATAAAACAAAATGGTTAATATTTCAAGTTAGGTTAAGTACAAACTTTTATGCCATAGAATCTAACATTGATGACAATTGGGGAGACGAAAATGATGACGAGATACTACTCCTCGCCAGCCAGGCTTGCGAGCAGGCCTACAAAACGAGCGACATCAGTCAACTGGCAGACTACAGTATGTGCATGAAACCAGGCTCAACTAGCACTCAGCTAAGTTTCGAGCCTACTCCTAGCACTAGCACGTCAAAAACCGAATTCACTTTCAAAAAACCGTCATTTAACACACCCACTTCCATATCAACTCACTTAAAAGAAAAATGCCATCGAATATCCTCACCATTACCTGGAATCTCCTCAAAAGTTATACCCAAAACTAATGGACAAGTCAACATGTCAGATGACTTGATATTTAGTGACAAGGTGTTCAAAAGTCATGATTCGGACCAAGTGTACCGCCAACTGCTTCAGATGCAAGAGGAGAATGCTAAATTAAAGTCAGAAAATGGGAAGCTGTTAGAGAAATGCGTGACAAAGGAAGGTGAAGCATCTATACTGCGGACTCAGCTGAAGAGTTGTCAGTCAGCCGTGGATAATGCCAGGTTGGAGAAGATAAAGGCTCAGGAGAAAGTACAGATGGAGTGGACGGACAAACTTAGTGCTGCTAACAGTCAGATGCATGATCTGAGAACACAGTTGGATTTCAAGGTTATTGTTAATTTTTTTACATGATTTAGTAAGTGAATAATATGTCATATTAATTTCTTTAGTTCTAGAGGGTCTGTATAGTTTGTGAAAAGACACCAACAGAGCAAGTAATCTAAAAATAAATTTGTTAAAACTAATTATCTTCAACAGGCACTTGTAATTGTAGTTTAATGCTTCAAAACAGATAATTAAAGTAAGATAAAGTAATCACTAGCATCCTTCTGATATGAATATCCATTGTCAAGTGTTTTCAAATAATAATAACCCAGTGTACTATTTCAGAATCTCGAAATAATAAGTGTAAAGGAAAAGTGCAAGAAACTGGAATCTTCAAAAGTGAGATTAACACAAGTTACAGTTGGAGGAAATGACATATCACAAAGGTATGAAAGCTTTGAAAATTAACTCGAAATTATGTAAATATTCTCCAGGAAAAATTTAATAACAGATGAATGGCCTACTGATCTAGATAGTTAAGTAGGTCTGGAGTAGACTGAATGTGGAGCAGGCCTTGTTCCACCCCAGACTTTTAATAAACTGGTATGAATGATAATCATCCTTAAATTAGTATAATATACAGTATGTTGATTTGGTACCCTGACACCTGAGCTGGGATCATGGCTTTGAAACAGTACCACCTTACAAAAAAAAATTTGGTATGGAATCCTTGTCTCTGCAGCTGACAGGATTTCAATGGTACACCATGGTAGACCATGACCTGGGTTAGGACCTTTTAATCTCGGAAGTTCGTTTCTGTGGAACAATTGCCGGCCTCTACAAGGGCAAAGCCAAGGGTTAAAGCTAGTGTAGCAATGATTGAAATTTATTATATTCACAGGCATTACAACAACACACTACAGAATGATACACTTGTTACTCAAAGTAATAGAGTGAAGACAGCATCCAACGCAGTACAGACTGATGACAAGGCTCACATGCTGAAATTGAACAAAACATGCAGAGCAGGTACAGTAATGTTATTGATAGTAGTAAGTTTAGCTTTCAGCCTGAAATTAATAATTGTTTGCAGTATGGAGATGTCAGTATGGCTTTATTGGAATAAACTGAATAACACCTAAGTTGTGATTACAAAATAATAGTCACAACTTAAACTCTGTTCTGGCCCAAATTTTTTGAAAAAATACAGAGAATGATTCTTTACTCATAGATTACTGGAAAACTTATAAGAAGTCTATGCTCTTAATATAACATGGTCATCATCTCTCAATATTCTGCATACAAACTTATATTTGCAGTTAGAATGTATAAGAGAACATGTTTTTCAGCTACAATATTTGTTCTTGGGATATATTCATCCCAACTACGGAACCCTTCACTGTGCGTGGTTCGACACGCACAGTGAAGGTATTAATTAATTTATTTATTAAAATCTCCCTTACAACTATCATTACAGGTGTATTTACCCAATTGTAACAAGTTCATTGCAAATGTGCAAGACTAGTGGCTAAATGATATTTTTAATTTTCCATTCTCAATTACAGACGCAACAACTGACCCTTCAATACTCCCCTACATCCTAGAACCGGGCACAAACCAGCAGCATTCCATACTAGACTACAACGAGAAGCTACAGAAGACTACAGACCTATCACAGAACAAGTGCAGGATCTACAGCACGTTCCACCGACTGCCAACCACACCGGTGCCCAAAGAGACCAGCAAGCGCAAAGTGGTGATGAGCTGTGTTTATGAAGATGTTACGAGTGTGTTTACGGGGGATAGTAATAGGATTGAGGAGAGGTATTTTAATGTAAGTATGGGTGACTTTATAACAGTGTTACCTTGGTCGTAGCTCGTTGTTTAGCGCGCCATCGCCATAACAAGCCACCTAGTCGCCACCAACAGCAATCTTATGGTATACTATACCACAAACCAAATGCTTCTAAAATTTTCACTCAAAATATTCTTGTTTCTGGCCAATTCAAAATAAACCTTATTTTGGTTGTCATTAAGTTTATTTTGTATGAACGAAATAATATTGAGACAAATGTTCCAGTTGTGCCACGGTTACAGGGTTGACGTACACTAACGTGGCACAATTTGAACATTTGTGTCAAAATCGAATACATATTTTGCAGCCCAGTTATGCCAAATCATACCAATCCGAACAAGTGTGTAGTAGGTACACCTCACAAGACTTATCTTTTTTTACTATTTCCAATATTGATTGCTTAACAAAAACTACAAATATTCATAAAACCCATACACTTATTCCAGATCTTCAGCTCAATAAAATCCATACTGAATGAAACTCGCAGTAGACTGGAGACGGTATGTCAACGTGTGACGACTTCTTTCCAGAAGGAAATGGACGAGAAGTACATGGACGTCACCTCCAGTTACCAATATGTTAGCAAACAGGATCTGTTGAGAGGCAGGTTGGTAAAGTTTGATTTTTTTACTGATATTCATTGCAGAAACACATTCTGAAAATTCAACAAATTATTTTTTGGAGTTCTACTGCCGACTCCATAAGTACAGAGCAAAAGGATACCTACATGGGCAAATAAACTTAAATGTGTTGTTTTTACGACATACGCCAGATGAATTAAATATTATTAAAATATATTTATTTGGCTAAATATTACTTAATTCAGACAGACAACGCACAACCTAAAACGATGGGTCTAGAAACATGAACCTTTGCAGAAGAGTTATAACACGAGAGTGAGCACCAAAGAAAGATTTTTGAAAATTCATCCCCTAAAGGGGTTAAATAAGGGATGAAACTATGTATGGAAGTATGTTATTTTTTCCGATGGAAAATCCATCGGGAACATTGTTTGCGTTCCCATAAAAATTTGAAAATGTAAAAATGCGAAGTCACTAGTGCACTCGGCAAGCTATGGAAAGCAACTCGGAGAACTACTTTTGTAACTAGATATAACTATTACACATTTTCATCCCATTCATAATTAAATTAAATAATTTTGGAACAATTTTCTTTAACGCGGCTTGCAGTAGGAGTTGACTGGTACAAATAGTCACGTAAGGAAAAAGCGTTATGAGAAGAAAGTGTGAATTTAATACTGAGCCATATAGTATAAGTTTGTAGAAGAGTTACCACACACAAGTGTCTATTAAGCGGCCGGGGAGCACGGCTTGCAACTACAAGTCGAGATGTGTGAAAAATTCGTTTGGAATATTGCTATCTCTGTTTGACAAAAGGAGGCGGGCTGGCGGACGCGGTGTGCAGCAATGTGTATGTGAATGGATAGATAGATATTATTAGCTGTACTTGCGGACGGTATTTATATTTTTTATTATTGATTAGGTATGTTCATTATTTGCTTTATTTTTGTTGACTACTTTGGGGAATCGTTAGTGAATGTACAGACTAGTAACGCATTTATTGTAAATTTCTTTACCATGCCGATATCTCGACTAATCTCGAGATCTAGGCTTAGTTTTATTTGTTTTTAATTATTCCAAACTGTGGTACAAATAATGGTAGGAATACCAAGGAGATTTATTTTTGTATATCCAAAGGATCTTGTCAAGTAATTATCTATGCCATCAAAAACATAAATGTGAAAATGGGAGCCAAGTTCAATATTAAGAATATGCGTATGGCGGGTTGTCGACTTCGCCGACAAGAGAATTGAGATCTAAATGGGTGCCAAGTTCTGTAGATAATCCTGAAATTGATTTATAAGAACGTACATTATTCTAAACTCAAAATTCAAAAAAAATTCAATTCAAAATTCAAAATATTTTTATTTCATATAAACCTACATGGGCACTTATGAAACGTCAGAAGCTAGGTGCACGGTTCCAATTGGTTGTTTCCTATGGAGAAGAGCCGGCAAGAAACTCCACGGTTACTCTTTTAAAAATAATGGGCTTTTACAATATTTACAAATAACAGTGTTATTAGGTAGGTATGGGAGGACAGTGTAGGTCTTTCAACAAGTACCAGGTACTTAACAGAATAATGATGGTGAACAAATCTACAGTCCACTAGGCCTACAGCGTTCTCACATTCACAAAATTGAGAAGAATCTATATAAAGATAAATAAATTAATAAAAATAAAAACGTATTTTAAACGAAATGACGTGATTGCTATTACGGCTGTATCAAATCTCAATAATTATCATGTCCACAAAAGCCACTAATAAAGAGTTGAGATAAAATTTTAGGTATATAATGTCAAATAATAGGGTGATTATGTCAAAGAAGAATGTAAAAATAAAAATAAAAAATGTATACATGGTAATTTGGGAGCAGTTAATAGATTCTTACATAATTTGCCGTTAATCAGGTACCAGGGAAGCCACATGTGCAGAAGGAATTATTGCCAAGCTTCCTTGTCTTCAACATAGTCTTTAATTTTATAATATGCTTTCTTAATAAGGACGCGTTTGATGTGGGTTTTGAACTTCCCATCGCTAAGTTCTGTAACCGACTTAGGCAACTTGTTATAAAAGCGGATACTGTTTATAAGAAATGACTTGCTTGTTTTAGTTAATCTAAATTTGGGTATCACAATTTCATGTCTATTACGTGTATTTATATTATGAAAATCGCTTCTTATTTTGAAAAGTCCTAAGTTTTTGCGAACGTACAAAATACTTTCTAAGATATAAAGAGAAGGCAGAGTCAGTATATCAACTTCTTTGAATTTGTTTCTAAGGGACTCGCGAGGACCCATTTTATATATAGCGCGGATAGCCCTCTTTTGTAAAATGAAAACTGAATCTACATCAGCTGCCGATCCCCACAGCAAAACTCCATAAGACATAATACTGTGGAAATAAGCAAAGTAAACTAACCTAGCTGTGGCTATATCAGTCAACTGCCTTATTTTTCTTACTGCATATGCAGCTGAAATTAATCTACCTGAAAGAGTTCTAATGTGGGCGCCCCATTGCAATTTTGAATCTAAAGTAATACCTAAAAATATAGTTTCTGTTATTGCATCTAATTTTTTGCCATCAAGTTTTAGATTTAGACCGACTTGAGGTACATTTGGTAATGAGAACCTAATACATTTAGTTTTGTTCGCATTTAGTAAAAGATTATTAGCTGCGAACCATTTCGAAAGAACAGCTAGACTATCGTTGACATGTAAGACATCTGTATCTTTTCTATCTATTTTAAAAATTAGAGAAGTGTCGTCAGCAAATAGAATTATATCCGATAAGTTAGCCATCATGTAAGGAAGGTCATTTATATAGACTAGAAATAAGAAAGGGCCAAGAATTGAACCTTGAGGCACGCCCATTTTAACTAGAGACCCCGAGGACGTCGCCCCATTAACATTTACTTTTTGTTGCCTGTTTGATAGATAGGCAAGAACAAGGTCAGCAGCTTGTCCACGAATTCCGTAGTGGTGTAATTTACAGATCAGTGTATTGTGGTCAACGCAGTCAAACGCTTTTGAGAGGTCACAGAAAATGCCAATTGCATCCTGGGACTTCTCCCAGGATTCCAAAATGTGACTGATGAGTTGCACTCCTGCGTCAGTCGTCGATCTACCTTTCGTGAAACCAAACTGGTGACTATGTAAAATCCCATTAGAGTTAAAATGTGACAACATCTGGTCCAGCATGATTTTTTCATATATTTTACTCAACTAAATTCAGAACACAATTTGATTTGATAATTTCAAGATTTGACTTGGCTAGTTTTAACATGTGTTGTGAAAAATTAATAAATTTGTAAAAGGTAACCGACAACTATATCCCAGTTGAAATCATCTGATAAATATTAAAGAACAATTGTATCTTCAGTATCTAATTAAAAATAAATATTTCCCAAATGTCTTTTTGGTTTATTTCATCTACAAAAAAATCCTTTCACTAAAAATGTCCCGACGTGTCGGGAAAATATGGCAACAAAGTTGGTAAGAATTTTGAAATTCTGTTAGGAAGCTTTCCTTCTGCTCGGTTTTATGTTCATGTGGGATGTGTGTGTGGGCACCATGTACCGACTATAAAGCTACCATTTAGGTACTGAGTATGTCTTTCATTGACTTGAATGTGCCCTGGCGGCTGAGAGTATGTCATGCTCACTCTAATGTCTCGCTGGCGGTGGCGCGTGTGTTGGATCATTTAGCTCCCTTCAAAATGGTTGAGCTGAATGGTGCTAATCCATGCGTCATGTTCGTGAACGGGCGCCGTCAGTAGGGACTGGTCATCTCTTAGCTGCCACGGCGATTTTAATTTAATTTATATTTTTATTTCTAACGGACGCTTTTAATGTTTTGCATCGTTCTCACATGTATAACTTCAACTTGAATGATGTAACCAATATTATGTAACCATTTTATTTTATTTAAAAGAGTGTCCGTGGAGTTTCTTGCCCGTTCTTCTCCATAGGTACCTACTACGCTTTGGAATGGGCGACTAGCTTCATATTTCTGACTGACTGACCCCTTGACTATTCAAAAGTGCCTGTAATTGGTTTATTTGAAATAAATGCTTTGAGTTTGAGTTTGATGGCGCTGGATTTGTCAGACACGTCGCGTAAATATAAATTATTGGGATATTGAGTATTATTGTCTTTATTTATTATAAGCCTGTTTATGTTTATTTATTTCCTTTAGGGTGGTCTCAGCTTTAAAAAACGAAGGCTTTTTCTGTCTTATTGCAATACCTATTCTTTTTACCTATTTTTTTCACACAATTATACATTTCACATCCACACACACAACCACATATTATCATACCAATTAATGCATCACACAAATAGAATTGCAAACGTACCAAGGGACAAGACCATTCCTGAACTATTCCAAGCATTCCATTATTACAAATATTTATTTGACAAAGCACCAATTATATGTGACATAATCTTCAATTCCTTACCCAATGGCTAATAATTCCAATACAATTTTATTAGATTTAGACACTATCTCTGTGGCAAATAGCTATTTTTGTAACCCTGAAACTTGTAATTCTGTGTTACATAGCACTGCAAAGTCTTTGAAAATCATAACACAAAACATTCGCAGTATTTACAAGAACTTCGATAATTTTGAGGCCCAATTAGCTAGATTCTCCTTTGACATCGACATTATAATCCTCACTGAATGCTGGCTTAATGAACACAAACCTATACCTATTATTGAAAATTACGAATCTTTTTCTTCCAAGACTAGGCTTAATCAAAACGGTGGCATCGTTATTTATGTCAGGAAAAATATAAAATGCACTGTTGAAGAACCTATCTCAAATGACGCTAGTTTTCTATTGCTTCAGGTCTATCCTGATATTAACATATTAGCTGTGTATAGATCCCCATCTGCACACTGCACAAATAGCTTTCTCACTTCATTAAATGCGATCATACGTCCTATTAAAGCTAAACACATAATTATTGCAGGCGACATAAATATCGATATAAAATTGAACAATACTGACAGAAACAGCGAGCCTTACCTTAATCTAACTGCAGAACTAGGGTTACTTCCAGCACACACGTATCCAACGAGGTTTGCTAACTGTCTGGATCATATTATGGTAAACACATCCTATTCTGCTGCGGCCTTTGTGATAGATTCATCAGTGACTGACCACGCCTCGGTCCTCTTAAGCCTTTGTTGTCTAAATCCTGACATCAGCAGAAATAATGTGTACAGGAAAGTTGATTATGACGCTGCCATTGCACACTTGCAAGCTGTTGATTTTTCCTTTATCAACAGTGACTCTGACGCAAATGATGCCGCCGCACTTTTTGTTGATCATCTATCAAGTGCATTAACACAACACTCAGTCACAATTTCTCGACCCTGTAGGAAAAGATTACTTAAACCCTGGCTTACCCCTGGATTACTGCGATGTATCCGCCACAGAGATAAGCTGCACAAAATTCACACAAAAAATCCACAAAATACGTCTGATGAATTAATATACAAAAGGTACAGAAACTTTTGTAACGGTCTTCTGAAAAAAATAAAAAGGAATTATGAAAGATCTTTACTAGAAAATGCAAACTGTAATAAAGATAAATGGAATGCTGTCAAATCCATTATCAGTACCTCAAAACAGAAAACTGCTGGGGACCACCTTTTAGTACCACAGAAAAGTGGTGCAAGTGCTGTAAACGAGATAAACACCTACTTCTCTAATATTGGTAAACAGCTAGCAGATAAAATACCTCTAGCTCAAAATAATTATAAATTTGACATAACCCCCATCCCAAATTCAATCGTGTTACTCCCGCCAGACGAAGCCGAAGTTGAAGCGTTGATTATGAATCTCAAGAATGACTGTGCTACTGGTTGGGATTCTATCTCAGCCAAGTTTCTTAAATTTGCTAGACACATTATCGTCCCTCATCTGACTAAACTTATTGAGATCTGTCTTACCCAGGGTGTTTTTCCGAAGGTCTTTAAGAAGTCCCTTATTACTCCTGTCCACAAGGGAGGAAAGAAGGACGATGTTGGAAACTACAGGCCCATCTCAGTTCTTACTACTCTATCAAAAATACTAGAAAAGGTTCTAAACAAAAGGCTCAATAACTTTCTGCAGCACAATAAGATACTGTCTGAAGCCCAATTTGGCTTTAGGTCGGGAAAAAGCACTGAAGATGCCGTAAACCAACTGGTAGATCACGTCACATTTAAAATAAATCAAAAACAGAAATGTGTCGGCATATTTCTCGACCTGGCCAAAGCTTTCGACACCGTCATGATTCCTCTCCTTGTGGACAAGTTAGATAAGATCGGTGTTCGCGGAAATGCTCTAAAAATTTTTAAGGATTTTCTCTGTGACCGTACGCAAAGAGTTAAAATAAAAGAATACGTTAGCTCTGATGTTGGGGTTACCTATGGCGTCCCACAAGGCAGTATTCTTGGCCCGAGTCTCTTCTTGATTTATATAAATGACCTGTGTCAGCTGCCACTTGTAAACGGCAAGGTCATTACCTATGCTGACGATACGGCATTAATATTCCATGGGGGGACCTGGGACGAAGTTCGACGAAGCGCCGAACTTGGACTGCATAAGGTGAGCCATTGGCTAAGATCTAACCGACTCACTTTGAACCTTTCCAAATCCACATTACTCCAATTCTCTTTTTCTAAATTTAAACCACCAAATTTAGATATTAGATTACATGTCTGCAACTTGGCTTCTTCAACGACATGTTCATGCACTGCTCTCACTAAGTCTACACATGTGAAATATCTTGGTGTGATTGTCGATGAAAAACTTGGTTGGCGACAGCACATAGACCTCACTACAACGCGTATCAGAAAACTTATTTGGGCATTTAAAAAACTTAGACATGTAGCTAACTTCGAACTTCTTCGCACTGTGTACTTTGCGCTCGTGCAGTCAGTCGTGGGATATTGTGTTACTGTGTGGGGTGGTGGATGCAAGACTTTTATGATTCACCTGGAAAGGGCCCAAAGATCTCTACTTAAAGTCATGACTTTCAGACCCTTTAGATTTCCCACCAAAGTTTTATACGAGAAGTGTGAAGTACTCACCGTAAGACAGAATTATATTCTGCAAGTTGTTAACAAGCAGCACAGTATTACACCTTATAATCCACAAAGTAATAAGAAGCGCACTATACAAAACGTTTGCTTACCTATACGCTGTCACACGGCGTCCGCTAGGCGACAGCGGGTATATCTTGCCACTTTTCTTTATAATAAGGTAAACAAAATCCTGAACATAAATCCCCTTACGACACGTGAAACAAAAAAGAAGGTTAAAATCTGGCTACTGACACAGGACTACAACGCAACTGAAAATTTATTGCAATCAACATAAATATATAAGGACACAAATTAATGGTATTCACACACACCCATACACACACACACCCCCACACACCCCCACGCCCTCACACACACACATTCACATACCTGCACCCACTATTTCTGATCTAATTTTGTTTCATCCTGGCTGTATTGTAATTTGCTCTAATTTTATTTTACTACAATCTTTATTTTAAAATTAATATTGTTTTTGTTTTTATTTTTTTATTTTATTTTTTTTATTTTTATTCAATTTTTAAACTAAATTTGTTATATCCTGATTTTATTCCAATATTGTTTTAGATTTAATATGATTATTTCATTTGCTGATAATTAATTTGCTTTTGCTAATTAATAATTTATTTATTTAATTGAATAGTTCTATTTCTAGTGTATAATTAAATGTAATGTAGATGTAATGTTAATGTTAACTTATAAACTTAACTTTAAGTAATATTATTTTGTAACCTTTTGCTGCATAAAAAACTTGCCCAATTGTAACCGAAATGGAAGAAGTTACTGGCTCCTGAAATACAGGTACTCCAACCTAGCTCTTGAGCCAGGGTCTCACAAAACTGTAACCTGTTTTTATGGCAATAAAGAATTTATTTATTTATTTATTATTTATTTTACTAAACTTCAAATATTGTTATTCCTAAATAATGAATACAAGTCAACTAATAAAAGTGTTAGGAAAAGTACCTATTAGTAAAAGACAAATATTCCAATAATTTATATTTACGCGATGTCCGTAAATTCAGATAAATAACAGCGTTCCGAGCTAAGAATAATAAAAAACACGGATTTTGAATAACCTTTTATTTAGTTATGTTCTTACTTCAGAGATATTAATATATTCATCATTTAAAAAAATATGTGTCTGAACGTGATAAAGTCGTGTAGGGTGACCATAATCAAATATCGACCTCGTTTAAATTACAAAAAATACAATTATGGTAATCAGAATACGTAGTGTGAAAGATTCACACGGTGATTTATAAGATTTACCATAGGTTATCTGCAGTACCATACATACAGCTATAATCAACCGTAAATAATATTAAAATCCCATCAAGCAAAGTAAATGCGACGCAATACGAAATGTATTGGTACTGAGCTCGATGCAGAATGTTTATGTAGCCAAATAATATCTCAAGATACCTTTGCATATATCGTAGGGATAATTTGAGGTTTTAGGGCTCCTCTTTACATGTACTGTATAATCATCAGTCGCCACTCGCTGAGGCTCTTTAGACGCATAAAAGTAGGTACCTACCCATTGATATTGGTAATGAAACGGCTACTCGTACTACATTTAAATTTAGTTAGGTCTAGTGTTATCTAAAGATAGGTAGGTAAATATTAATTTATTCAAAATATACTTAAGTACCTTATCTGATCTGTCTGGTATAAAAATCCAGACCAAGAAAAAAATATCTTTATTTTCGAGGGCTGAGCTTAAAAATATGTAAACAATTAGTAGGTAAGTAGGTACTACCTAACTTATACTATTGGGTAACTTGCTGTGAGATACATCCCCAACGTTCGGAGTCCATGAAAACGATACACGTGACGAAAAATTGAAAATTTTCGCAGCTGCCGTCTTGGATTTACATTTTGACCTCACTATCGGCTTCAGCACCCTCGAAAACTGAAAACGACACCCATGACGAAAAACTTGAAAATTTTCGCAGCCGCCCTCTAGGATTTATATTTTAACCTCACTGTCTGCTTTAGCACCCTCGAAAACTATGAAAACGACACCCATTTGAAAATTTTTGAATTTTTATTTTGACCAAATTCACACTTTCGCACAGAGGAAGTCGCATGGAGGGGCATAACGCTTTTTCGTTCCGTGTTGATTTCTACCAGTTTACTCCCGTTCCAATAAAAATAAAATAGGTCAATAGTGTCAGAAATATTACAATACAATTTAGCAAACAAATAAGTACGCACTTACAGCAAAGTAAAGTACCTAATCGTCTATACTGACAAAAATTCCCCGAACGAATTCCAACCAAGCACGTCGCGCTAATGTGTGCCTGTCGGAGCGATATAGTAGTAGTAGTGAGCAGTACAACCACGCAGGCATTGACAATTATTGCTTGACGCGATAGCACTACTAGCTATCGAAAATGTATGATAAATTTGGATGTAATCCGTAATATTAAAAACGATGAATGAAAACTTAATGTTTTTCCAATTTCTTTTATTATTTGTAACTTGATAATATAAGCTTGCTATGCTTCTGCTGAAACAATATAAAAAATATTGTTGTTTGTAATACAGAAAAAACAATATGAAGACGTCATTTAAGCTATAACAATGTACAAAATTCAATTCGCTAGGTAAGTTTTTTGGAAAAAAAAAGATGTAGCCCTACAAATACTGTCTAAATCTGAATATCAACATAATATTGTGGAAATATGCTCAAATTGCAAATGATTTAGGTATTACGTTTGTGTGGACAAGTCATCCGTCGCCGCATTCTTAAAAAACGTCTGTGGATAGGTAAAATAGTCTATGTGATCTAATAGAATCTAAGAAAAAAAAGTCAGTTTAAGGTATCAAGTGTCAAAAGTTTTTGTTTTAAATCATACGTAAGAAGGAACTGCTTTCCTGACGGTGACTACACGAATGAAATAGTTTAAAAAAAAACTGTTCTTATTTCAGTGCACTATACAAAGAAGAACAAGAGATCCTATCCAGAAGAATGGTAGCGACACTAGCCTATGTTCTAGACTCTTCTAGAGGAGTCTACTGGTTCTTCAAACATGAACAAATGCCTGACGAGGGTGCAGAAAAGATAGGACAGTTCATTGACATTATCAGCAGGATATGTGTGTTGCTTGACAATGCTGTGAGTAGTCCATTTTTTATAAAATACCCCTTTTATCGAAAATATTTTGAAATTTTGAAAAGCTCCAGAAATTAAAAGAAATTTTTTATGAAATTTTACGAGAGATTGTATAAATTTTAAGACAGTAAACTAAGGTTCCGCACAGACGGAAAGGAGCGCAAAGCTGGAATTTTCTGAAGACATTCAATATTGCACTTTAATATTAGTATCAAAAAGTGCATAGTTGTACAATCATAGACACAGATCTCAAGTGGGTTTATATGCACTTTACGTTACTAATAATAAAGACCAAAATGTCTTCTTAATACATTTTTAAATGATCTTTTTTAGGCCTGCGCCACGCTGTACAGCGGCCTGCTATTATCAATAACATCCCTCATCGAAGCCCTAACATTTTCTGAGATCAACAAATCAAAAGTCTTAGACGTTATAAAGATAATACTGACATCTAGACCAACGCCATTTGTGGTCACTCATGTGCTTAACCTATTGAAGACTGTGGCACTATGGGACGGGTTTATGAAGACGTTCTGCCCTGGCAATGGGACGGGGAATCTGAAGACTGATTATGATCAAGGTGTTCTGTTGTATAAAAAAGGTAAGACATAGAATTACTTGTCATACCAGTTAATATGTAGCATTGAGTGTAAAGGCGGAGACTGACTTGTAACGTTTGTTTGTAGTGTATCGAGTTTTCGTAACGCGTTACAGTAGTGAGTACAGTGAACCGAGCCGCTCGATGCCAGCACCAGATTCTCCACTCGACTGTCGGATTTTTCGTGAATTCCATTGAAACGAAAATTTCATGTACTCGAAGCGATCGTTCGCCGCGTCTTGTGTTTTGCCGTTTTGTAACCAAGTTCGCCTCGAATGATACATTACAAACAAACGTTGCAAGTCAGTGTCCGCCTTAAAGAATGTTCTCCTTTGTAAACCGATCTGCCATATCTAACCCCAGATACTGGACAAATTATTTATTTTGGTTGTAGAACTTTTGTTTGCATAGATATGAGGGCCGAGACAAGTGGTAATCGCTTTCAAAGCGTTTCGTATTTCTATTACTGACTAGCCGGGAATCGGCCTGCGATTCCCGGCTAGTCAGTAATATCATTCGGGAATCGCAGGCCGATTCCCGGCCACCGTAGGCGCGACCGTAGGCGCGGGTTTGCGGGCGGTGGCCCGCAAACCCGCGCCTACGGTCGAGCTACCCATTGCTCACCAGCAATGGGTAGCTCGCCGTCCGATAAGGACCAGGCCCGGGTCAACGGCGCGTTGTGTGCCTCAAAGAGATGTCAGCAAACGAAGGGGTCCGATAGGACCGATGCCTGCCGGGGTTGCGGGAAAGTCCGAAAGGGATACCGTGGCCCCTGGCAACGTACAGGCAACGGAAGGAACACGGGTGGGTTTTAGTCAGTAAAAGTCTGACACGCCCTTCCGCTCCACCCAGAGCGGGAGAAGTTATTTGATAATTTCCCACCCATAAAAAAAGGGTCTCCATATATCATATACAGTCGTTCACTTATCGAATAATGAAAACCGTTCCCTGCATGCGGGCCCCATGGCATGCGTTACAAAAATCTGCACCCCGCATACATACGAGCCCTATCGACCAATGAAAATGAACCCTTAAACTTTAGTTGGCCATGGCCATGTCCTTTCAAACTCGAAGTTTTCGTCATCCCAAGAATCCCATCTCAAAAACTGTATAAATCAAAATTATATATTGTTTTCCACCTTCATTACAAGTTGTTTTTTTCCAGATTCATGTTTCATACAAGTGCTTCTAAAACAAATAGAAGCATGTCTGAAATGTATGGAGAAACAAAAGCTCGCAGACAAGGCGGTGGAGACCACACAAAACCTCATCGTATTGTATAGCAATATCAATGACAATTCTATCAGCAGTTTGGCAAGAGAAATATCCAGGTATGTGGTATAAAAGCCTGAGGAACAGTGTGTAAAGTTCACTCATACTCTATAGAAAAGGGAGAATGCTCCGACCAGACGGGTGTTTTGTCTGGTGGGCAACTGCCCAACGATTGATGTCGGTACGTTGTATATATCCTGATCGCGCGGTAAACACTGCTTGTGCGATGCAGGATCAGGGCGGCATCTACATCAGATTGACGTCACGCAAACGTGACGTCAATCTGATGTAGATGCCGCCACAGTAGT
Source organism: Xanthia icteritia (assembly GCA_949128155.2). NCBI lineage: Eukaryota > Metazoa > Arthropoda > Insecta > Lepidoptera > Noctuidae > Xanthia > Xanthia icteritia. The sequence goes on from OX421933.2 coordinate 23,764,463, forward strand.
AAATATAGTACCATTATTTTCTTACATGTAACTTAGATTGCGTATCCCCAAGGAAATAGGACTTATGCATAGTCACAGGACCACTCGGTAAAGATTATAGTGTTGTGTACGCCGAAAACGTAAAATATATTTTTTTTGTTAGTACAGGCTCCTGAGTTTTTGGCTATAGGTATAAAATAAAATTTTGTTCCAGATGTGATTGCCACCTCGTTCTAGTCCAAGTCATAGTATACGCTCTAAGGATATGCGCTGTAATGTTGGAGCATTTTAAACATAGTTGTATTGGTAAGTCGCAAATACGAAGCTTACTTTGTGTGATAGTTTCTTTAGTGTATGAACCTTGCTGAAACGGGTGCACGGACGCACGGGTGGGAAAATCGATAATTCGGTCCACCCCAGCTCCTCAAGGAAGACCAGCAACGCCTTGGTGTTACTGACAATCTCACGGGGGGTACCTGGGTTACTTAGACTACTTAAATACTAGTACCGAAACACTTACACACTATAAAACTTATTTATATCCGTACGACGTCCTCGTAACATAAGGCCCGGGAAAGTCCGAAAGGGATACCGTGGCCCCTGGCAACGTACAGGCAACTGAAGGAACATGGATGGGTTTTAGTCAGTAAGAGTCTGACACGCCTTCCGCTCCTCCGCGACCACCGCTGCACCGGGCAGTCTAGAAGCACATGAGCTGCTGTCTCGTCGTCCTCCATGCAGGCCCTGCACTGCGGACTGTCTGTGACTCTTATATCAAAGAGGTGTTAACTCGGCAAGAGTGTAGCTTTCTAATCTTTCTATCTGTGAAAGATTTTTGGATCAGTACTTCCAGAGATTACCTCTTACTGACAAATAATATATTTTAACTGGCGAAATGTGTGGGTTCGCCATAGGTAGAGGTACAGCCCTCCCTAACCATTCGGGTAAATACAGGCGTGATCTTATGTTATATTAATATATTGTATAGCTTTTCTTTTTTTTTGCCCTACTACCGCATTGTACGTACACGAGCGCCGCGGCTTGTACGTAAACTGCGGCAGTGCGGCGCGTCATTTCAGACTGGACAAGCTATAACTCTAACTGTAGGAAGTTATTCATGTCGTCTTAACTTACTGTTAATATGTGAACATGCTTACTGTATTAATACCTGGACAATAAAATATTTTCTACTTGCTGCGCCCCGCGGTTTCACCCGCGTAAGTCTCGATCCCGTGCGAATATCGGGATAAAAAGTATCCTATGTCCTAATCCAGGTCATGGTCTACCCATGTGCCAAATTTCATCCAAATTTGTGTAGCCGTTTTAGCGTGAAAGCGAAACAAACAAACTCACTTTCACATTTATAATATTAGTTAAGATGGTTTTTTTCTTTACTCTAGGTGATCAACCAACAAACCAGTCTATATTACTGTCAGTGTGCCGCTGCGGTATACAGCTGCTATACCAGTGCGCCGTCCGCGACGTGGAGTTCAGTACGCAGCTGTCGCACAACGAGGGACATCTCATCGAGTTCTGTGAACTTATGAGGGGCTTCGAGCATAGTGAGGCGACCAGTGAGTATATTATGTAGTATTTTATGTTATTTGGTGGCATAGAACTGTCGATAACTGGTCACCGCCGCCGCTGCCTAAGGACATCTGCTATCTCAAAAGTATTATAAATTAAAATCAAAATATTTTATTCCACAACCTATGTACAGACGCCAGCACATCAACCTACTACAATCTGTCAAATTTCTTTAATAGATTTTCAACTTTATCACTAAAGCTTAAGGTTCAAAGTTGATTGGGAAAATTTGACCGTTTCGGGTAGGTTGACCTGCTGGCGTCTGTACACGGTTCAATTGGTCGTTTACTATGGAGAAGAGCCGGCAAGATGGTCACTCTTTTAAAAATAATGGATCATCTGCTAGTAACTATAAAATACCATTTTATTTTCAGCAAACATGCTATCAGAACTTGCCGGTACCCTGCAGTCTTCACCAGAGGATATGCCACTATCATTCCATAGACAACCGTGGCTGAAAAGTTTCCAATCATTCTCTCTGGTCGACTAAACTCGAATACGAGTGATTACATGTTCTTTGTATGATATATTCTATTTTTATAATAATAATGTAAATATTGTAAATAATCAAAATGATTTTGTATGTTTCTATGATTATTTAAGAAAGAATACAATTATTATTTATTTTAAACTTTTATTTGTTTCGTTTACATAAATATAACACTTTTTACATTAGGAATGTGGAAATCAAGAAATACTTATGATATCATATTAATTTTATAAATCCATATAGTACAAGTTTTACACCTAAAAAGTGAGAGGTGACTTAGCAAAATATGCAATATGCATGACTTTCAGTTCTCTCTAATTTCGTAGCCATATGTAATTCATTACACAAACAACAAACACACACTGATGACATTTACTTACAGATTTTCAAAGTTGTGTTTTCAAAGAGAATGTGTGTGTACTATTTTTTTAACTTATTTGCTACTTACTTGAAGTGAATGTTAAACATTGAGAAAAACTTAAATATCACTGTACCAATACTACAATAAAATGGCATAAAGTAAACAGGCTGTGACATTCGCAAGCACCCATCACAAAATCCATAGTGCCTAAATTATAAATTAGAATAATTGGGCCTAAAACTCGATGCAAGCCTATTCATATAGTGAAGTATACAATTGTTGTTTATAAAAGTGTCAAATTACCTCAAGTTCGGTTGATGGTGCTCCCTACGCCTGGCCTTGAGGCCAATAAGTGAAAAAGAGCACGCAATATCTGCTGTCTCGCTCCCACATTTTACTATCGAGTTTTTGGCACCAATAATATAAAATATATACAACTTAAGGGGTCAAAGGCTTCAAAGTAGACGTTACAATATCATCGGGTGTATACGGCTGATGAAAGAAATACAACATGAAACCAGCTGCTAAAAGAAAATGGAAACCTAGAATGCATCCGATGAGAATTAGAAAGTATTTTGATTTTCTTAGGGCTGGCATGAGCCAGAATATGAGAACTGCGCCGGATACGAAAGCCGCCATCAGGACGAAGAGCCATTGGAGCCAAAATACTTGGATCGTCCATAATACGGCCACTGGTATGTATATCGAGAGTGAGTATCCATAGAGGCAGAATAAGGACATCATCGTTGGTGATTTTGCATCCTGGAAAGAGAAAAGTTTTTTTACTATTGTGATAATCGCTAACCCATGCTTTTTCGATGTGGTGACCAGCAGGTGCTTAGAATCCACATAGTTAGGACCACTAGCACCACAAATCACTAAATGCTGCAACAGCTATGTAAACTAAACTGATTGAGGTCAGATAAACGACATAACATGTCTGTCAATGGCAGGACACCCATTTACTGGCTACAAATTACAATACACATGTGCCTTTTAATATTACTCTTATTTACCTGATTCTCTATCTCATCATGTCCATCAGTATTCGTAGTCCACTTCAATGCAGCCCACAGCGCAAGCGGCACAAGCCAAACGTAGCATGTGATGGCTGTTGCTGCTATGGATACTAAATGGAAGTCATAGCGCCATATGAAGCCCTTTTTATTCGCATTGTGCAAATAACTTGCTATGTTACCGCTCACTGCTATTGTAAATATCTGGAATTGTTAGTTATGTGTTTATTTTTAATTTTAGTAAATAATAAGGTAAATGACAGGTTTATATCAAGGAATAAAAATCTATTCGGTTAATCAGGAAATTAGACATGATAGGGTTTGAGAACTCTCAATACAATATACCAAGTCAATCAATCAGTTCAGCATATCACAGTCTAATGCTGGACATAGACCTCTCCCAAGCAGCTCCTATGCTATAGATAAGTATTTATTACATCATTTGCATTTGCAGCAGCTGCGTATGGTTACAGCTACTATAACTGGCCATGGGTCATTTAATAAACACCTCTTTGTCATAGGAGTCATAGACAGTCCGCTCTGCAGGGCCCGCATGGAGGATGATGAGACAGCAGCTCACATGACTAGTCTATGTAGTAAACTGCCTGGTGGTCGCCACCTACAGGGCAAAGTACTGCAGTAACCCAGGTACCCTACGCGAGATTGCAAGTAACACCAAGGCGTTGCTGGCCTTCTTAGAGGAGCTGGGTTGGATCGAATAACCGATTTTTCCCATCCGTACGCAAAATACGCGCTTTGACGTGGAGTTGCGGAAACCAGCCCATATTACCTATTACATCATTTATTTAGGTAAGTACTGAAAAATACGATATTATCTCGGCTTGAGTATTGCTGAATTTCATGTTAACAAGATTTTCATATTATAATGTTCACTTACCAGGGTAACAGAAATCCAAACAGGTCCATACAGATCTGGCTTTCCCTTGATTCTTTCATCAAAGTAGTTGCGTGACACCTTCTGTGGCAGCACAGAGGATATGATCCTCTCCACAACCTCATTTGTGTGGACATCAAAGTACTTCTGGTAATATTCTATAGTCCAAAAGTTGTGGTTTGCTAGAAAACAAGGGATAATATAATAATTATGATTTATTAAATATAGCTGAATTTTACATAAATCAGGAAGGAATTAAATGTTACCCTGTGGATAATAGATGCTAGAGTAACAATGCATGATGATTTGTGTGGATAATAACTTTGTCCAACTTTGTTTCCACTGACACGTTAGATAAAAATACTAAACAACCCCTAATACCAAAAAATTACACAATTACTTTATAATTCCTCATTACTCAGAACACAGTAAAATTAAAACTAATGTTATTAATACAACGATTAGATTAGAATCTAGTTCAAATCTACACTAATTGGTAGATAAACTAAATTGTTTACAGGGCCATTATGTCGTAAAATACTTGTCTACTAGAATCTTTTTAGAATGAAAAGTATTTTAATCTAGGTTCTTACTTTGTGGCGTAGCCTCTGGTTCATCAATCGCTTTGGGTTCTTCAAAACTATAGTTTGGATTTGACATAGTGTTATTGTATTGATTTGTGTGCACTGCCTCCACGTCGATACGTGCACTTCGATTATTGTGGTCAGGGGAATAGTCCTGGAAGTCCAAAAGTTCACCCGTGTTTACGTTCGCCATAATTGTTTACTTCATTTAACACCAAAGTAATTAAAATCCACGCAAATTTAACAAATTTGTAAGTTTTTTGAGAAAACGTCACATCACACCCATGAATAAACTGTCAATTTTGACAAGACATGTTTTCAACAAAAGTGTACATGTCACCAATTTTGCGGCCGATACTCTCGAAACTCGACTACGAAAACGCCCTAAGTATCGGTATTTAGTTTCATCTTACAAATTCCTGTTGTCATTATGGAGCACGTTGAAGCCCAAAGTGACAAGAATTTTATCTAGAGTTACGATAAAAATAAAAACGTAATGACATATTTTTTTGATAGAACGATTTCATACAAAGTAAGCAAAAAGGAGTCCTCCATTGGTCTATCCCAGGAGTCTTTTGAACTGCTGCCAGAATAATATGTGATAGGGATAGGTCGAACGTGTCAAGCAATGGATTAGCAATGTCCTTCAAAATGATTCAGATTATGATTGATCGTGTGTTATGCAATAAGGGTCAAGGGTATCGCACTCTAATTGCGTAAAACACAATAAATCACAATCTGTTTCATTTCGACAGTTCAACAACATTCATTGCGTTATTTACATTTGACACTGACCTGCAAATTGCAAAAAAGTAAGAAAGGAGATCACCCATTCTGGGCTAATTTTTTTTTTTGGGTGGCCCTCGATAATTCATACATATTTTAAAAATATGTATAGAATACATTATTTTTTACTATGGCACCAAAGACGAGAACAATTTGGGTTCGAAGATTTATGTTGCATGTAAAAATTAAAACAACAATTCGTTTTGGATAATTATTAGGAATTATATTTGGTACAAGTAATACGTTTTGCGCGTTCAGGTAAAAACCTGTTCTAAAAAATAGGGATCGAATTCAAAATGTATATTTTTTTAGCTGTTTTTCCTAACCCAAAAGTTGCCTGGTAGAAATTACTGCCAAGCAATAAGGCCGCCCGTTGCATTATGTTCTTTCCATTTTGTTATTTTATGAATACCAAAAACCATGAAAATCGGTCCAGCCGTTCTCGAGTTAAAGTGTTCGAACAAACCCGATTTAATTTTTTAAAGACCGTTCTATATCTTTGTCCCTAAATTAATTATAACGTTGTCACCATACAATTTTCTTTCTACTCCTGTAACCTTTCAAATAAAATGTATTTCATTCCTGGCCGCCAACTTTTTTTTTTTAGCCCGAGTCGCCCTACTAAATGGGTGATCTCCTTTGAATTTCGCGGGCTGCAATTGCGGATTCACCAATTTTGCATAGTAGGTAGGATTGTGGGAAGTCAATGGTGACAACACTTATTATTTTCTCTATAAAATCCTTATAAAATCGCCGTTTCTTATTCTAATCTCTCCATGGCAGTTGTTGCCAGATTGCAACTCTTGTAACATCAAAAAAAGGTGATACAACTCCCATTAATTATTCATTCAGCATCAAAAACGTCGGAAATGGTGCACCGAAACGAACTGTCAAACATGAATGATAACGGAGGAGTATTAGCTATAGTGACTACAGCGGCACGTAAGTTGAACCAAAATAGCGGTAGTCCGCGCAGGTAAAACTAGGATTATGCTTCGATTGAGACCCGAAAATGTCTTATAGGTCGCGGCACGTAAGTTGAACTATGAGTGCAACCTATGATGCGCAGAAAATAATTTTCGAGTCTCAATCGAAGCATAATCCTAATTCGTCGATCGAAGCATAAACATAATCATAATTAAACCTACGCGGACGACCGCCATTATGGTTCAACTTCGTGCTGCGATCAGGGGCCGTATTATGACGTATCAATGCCACCATTATTCCAGTGCGAGTGAGAGACGGAGCTATACAAGGCCGCTAGCACCATCCTTTTTTCGCAGTGGAATGCTATTCTGTCGTAATATTCGAGGAGTAAAGAAGTCATGGCGAATTTTTTGACCAATGCAGTGCCTCATTGGTAGATGAATTGTTTTCCATTTAGAAACAAAAACCTCCGAGGCTAGGAGCTTCTGATTGTTGTGTTTGTACTGTTCGCAGCTGAGATCCCACAGACAGGGTAGGTTGCTGAACAGCTCGTTCAACTCAGTAACAATTTCTTTTTCTTCCGCCATTTTGCACTTTTTAAGACAGGTAAACTTGTAAAACTCGCGCTAGTAACACGTGTGCCCAAAGAGTATAATAACTATAACGAACGTGTGCCTCGTAATTACATGCTCTGTGTGTGCCTCGCGCGACGATTGACGTACTTGCGGTTGGCAGTCTACACGGTCGGCCGCCGACTCTACCTCCTCTATTAGCCCTTGGTCGCTAGCGCAGCTCTTTAAGCCAAGGTCGTTGGAAAGTCAAACGAAATTTGACGTAAACCATCATCTACACGGTTGGAAACCACCAAGTCACCTCTGTCGGAACGCGGTTGGCGACCGTGTAACACGCGTTTAAGTTCGGGAGCTCAGTTTAGTAAATACATACATAAAGATAGATTCAGTACTGAATTTTCCTTAACTCTCAAATTGATGACATGGTTCTTCAGAACTTTGTCTAAATTTGTCCATACTGACCCATCTCAACTCCACGGATCACTATAATCAAACGAAAAGATACACCTCCTCTTTTTTTGAAGTCGATCAAAATGCTATTAATTATAATGGCACTCCTGTGCAAACTACAATGGCAACCCTTGAATTCCCACTTTTCACACAAAGTTACATATCAATACGTAGTATCTCTATGTAGTCTGTGGTTACATGCTCTGTGGTAGGGATGTCGGAAATGCAATTAAGTGTCGATATCACTGACCTCTGTCGATATATATCGTATCGATATTTTTTGAAAATATCGATATTGATATTTTTATTAAAAAATATCGATATATCGGTGTAGAAATACGCGCGTCTTGAGGTTATAATATATAAGTCAGTCATGGTAATAATACGGACGGGCAGTCGAAGTTGAAATTGACAAACAGAGTTGCCAACTTAAAAACCACATTATAAAAAGCAAATCGAGTCGACCAAAAACAAAAAATACATAAAATATAATTTGTTAAAAATATGTTAGTATAAAGAAGTATTTCTTTTTAGGATTGTTTAAACTTAAAACTTATAAATGTTTATCGGTCAGAAAAAAATATCGATTTTATACCTTTGCGATACTTGGCATTTTATATCGAAATATTAAATATCGCTCAAAAATATCTATCCATTGAAAAAATAATATCGATATTTTTTCAACAAGCCTACTCTGTGGTTACATGCACTATGTTTTCACGCCGCATTGACGACGTCGTCGTCGCGTGGTCGCCATTTTGTTTTCAACAGGACTTCGTTACGTCAATACGTATTTTCTGTCGGGTCGAAGAAAACTTAGCTGTACGTGATTTAGTAATAATAAATGTATTCATTCCATTTGTACGTGAGGTGATTGCAGTAATTACGTGTGTTTATCGTCCGCAGTGCTGTGATATACGCGATAACGTAAGTTCACTACGTGTTCATTTAAAAAATCGCCATATTGGTTATCCACGTAACGAATAGAGTTAATGCGAAGTATTTTGTTATTTACAGTGATGTGCAGTTGAAGATTGTGCTTGGCATGGTGACATCAACGACTACGGTCGTCATTCAAGATGTCAAAAGAAGTAGCGGAAGAGTATGCGTCGAGTTTGGCGGACCTAACCGTCAACAGCAAGCCGCTGATAAATATGCTGACGATCCTCGCGGAAGAGAACATCGACCACGCCGGGGTTATCGTTGAAACAGTGGAGAAGCATTTGGAGAAGGTGAATTTCAATTTTTAAAAATTAACGCGTGTGAGGTGCCGCGGAATTTATGCCACAGTCACGTGAGATTCGGGGGAATAATGGGAAAGTGTTCTCAATACGATGACGCACGATCCTCATTGCGTGCTTTACGTGTTTACAATGACAAGTGTGACTAATTCGGCCTCGTTGTAACCAGTCGAAGCTCTTAACAGGTATCTCCTACCAGATGTTCCAATTTCACAACATTACTCAAAAAATATGACAGCACTAGCCATCTATATATTTCTGTAAAATGTTCTTATCAAGTCAGTAGTAGATTACAACAACCTTGTTTTGAGACAATTGGCTGCCTATCATATCTTTGATGTTTGCACAAGTTTTACCATACATTTCTAGTTGCAATGTTGCTTGGCTCATTGTTCCAATACTATGTTATTGATTAAATGAATGATTAAATATTCGAGTTGTAACCTTAGAGTTCTACTTTCAGCAGCACTTGAACTACTTCCTACTTACATAAAATGTTGCATAATTTGACATAGATTCATTTGCCTAGTTGTCTCCCAGCCAAGTCCGAAAACCTTACAAAGTGATAACTATAATAGTTTTATCACATTGTAGCTAGTCTTGATAAAAGGCACATAATAATAGCTAAGTATGAAACTCACCTAGATTACAGTATTTCCTTGTAGACCTGGCAAATATCCAAATTACGAAACTTTGTAAAAGATGCGAGATATTACTTTAAAAAAAGAGTTTAGGTAACATTTATGAGATATAAATCAATAGCAATCATGTTATTTCTTGTTGCAAACTTTTAATAAACAATTAGGAGATACCTGTATCAAAAGATAATTACAGATAACACAATCTGCCTTCAAGGGTATGTAATCCTTATCTTTTTCAGTTGTATATTCAAGAAATTGTTCACAATAAAGCTTTTTGAAACTGAATTCTTATTTATTTTTCACATATTAATGATTAAAAAGGTTGATAAAGCAAATTCTTGTCTTATTCTATCCCGTACCATTATGAAAAGTGGGTGCCAACCTTTGAGGAAGGAGGTCAAGTGCGTACTTGGCCAGCCTGGGGCTTGGGACTAGAAGTTTATTTTTCCTCTACACAGGTACAACCCGAGATCAAGCTGCCTGTACTGTATTTAGTTGATTCCATAATCAAGAATGTTGGGGGAGCCTACACTTCGAAGTTTTCACAGAGCATTGTGAATATGTTTACAAGGACATTCAAACAGGTAATTGTGAGTTAAATTGTCATATTTAAATGCTTTGTGAATTTGTTGTTGATTTTGTGGCATTCTCTAATTTGAAATGTATTCGCAGGTTGATGAGAAAATAAGGTCACAAATGTTCAAGTTACGGGAGACTTGGCATGATGTGTTCCCTGCGACCAAGCTGTATCAGCTGGATGTGAAAGTGAACTTGATTGACCCGGCATGGCCGATACAAGCACAGCCGCAGCAGGCAAACATCCATGTAAATCCAAATTTTCTGAAAAAGGTGTTTTTTAGTTGATTATTGTTTTGATGTTGATTTAGTTTAATGTGCTAGCTTTGGGCAATGGCCGCCGTTGGAATGAGGCTATAATAACTGCTACCTGCATAATATTATTTCCATCAGTATATTATAATTTTGTATGCTGTAATGCCCACTGCAGTATTTCCATTAGTCAGTAGTTTGGGATCTCATGCTTGAGTATACTGCCTATTTTCCACCTTGTATTATTACCCAGCATGAATTTGACCCATACCATACATTCCCATTATTGAATGCAACTGGTGGTTGAGATATTCAAAACATCTATCATGTGAAAATATTGTCTTATTTTATATAATAATTCATGAAAATGCTATTATGGCTCTCATTTAATAAAATGGGTGCCATAATAGCATTTACTTGAATTAACAGAAGAAGTGTGGAAAATTCAACAAATATGTAGGTATAGGGAGACCTTTGTCCAGCCATGGCACAGGTAACAAAAAATACGAAAGACAAATACTAACATAACCACAATCTAGTCAAACTGTACATTTCCCAAGATGCCTTCATATTTCTAATCACGATTTCTCTCAACAGAATCAGCAGAATGTGCCTACCACCAGTACAACAGTGACACCAGTCCCATCAGTACCACCAGTCCCTTCAGTACCACCTGAGGAGGATGAAAAGATGAGGAGCATCCTCGCAAAGAAGGAGCAAGAGCTCCTAATGCTACAGAGAAAGAAGGTCGAAATGGAGCTCGAACAGATGCGGCGGCAGGTCGAGATCGCTGAGAAAACTGTCGTTAAAAAGGTAAGATTTATTCTGTAACTATCTTTTTCCCTCATATTCACTCCCGTGGTTAAAATGCACGGTTGCTGTGGTCTTGCGCGATCTTCAACATCAATGGTGTCTTTAAGCCGTGTTCCAATGTTCTTCAAACTCGTATGTTACTTAAAACAATGAGTCTGTTGAATTTAATGGAAATAATTTTTTTATGTAGTTTCTAAAATATCTATCTGAATTGCATTTTAAATAAATATATAAAAAACGAAATAGCACTAGATAGGCGCATTTATAGTTGCATAATCCTAGCCCTTCCAATTGTTATTGAAAACCCTATACAATAATCTAAATGATTGAGGTAGGATCAAAAGAGAAACATTAGTTTAAAAAAAAATCTAAGAAATCAATAATGATTAATGAGTAAATGACCCAAAACATAATATTTTCCACAAAAAAATATTCCATGTGAGAAAAACATAGGGCTAGATTCACATTTTCACTTTACTTTGCTTAATTAAGTTAGCGTTCCATACGAATATAAACCTTATATTATAGGATTAAGAATTATACTCGCTTGAAACGTGTGCTTATACGAATTTTCTCAAGAATAAGGTTTACATTTGTATGAAACGCTAACTTTGCTTAGTAAATAGTTGACTCAGGCTTTTTTTTTTCTTATTGCGATCTGAGAATCTTCAGACATGTGAACTTCAGTGACAAGGCAGAATGCAAAACATATGTTCAAACTGCACACATGCTGTTCCTAAATTCCTAAATTCCCGTACCACATATTATGACTTTCTTAGGTATTTACGAAGCTATCTGGCACTGAAGTAATGGTTTTCAACCGATTGTCGCACTGTCTGACTCATTCAGCATATTAATTGATTAGTCCTGGAATGAAGTTGATAATTTATCGTCGATATCATAATGCCTATTTAGCTGTAACCTATCCACAGGCTATTTGCTAGCATCAGGCTTTTAGGAACATGCCACACACTGAAATATTAAAAGAAAAGAATAAGAAAGAAGAATTGAAATGTTAAAAGGTTGGTCTGCAGCCTCATTTTATGCTAATGCATTAGCATAAAACACAATTTGTCGTTAATAACGTGCTGTATTAGATGTGCTTTTAAGAGGCCAATGTTTGAATACTTTATTCTTCTTTCTTTTTCGTGTGGTATAGTGACGAACCTGGTGGAGTTTTTATGCCGCCCATGGGACCTGATTTGGCTTCACATGCCGTCGAGAATATCTCATAATTTTTTGTACTGAGTTAAAAACTTATTTATGTGTCTAGGCACATTCTATCTATTGGCATTTTGACTGAGTGATTAGAAGTCTATACAAATATTTATACCTGCGACTTATACACGAGTCGCGTGTATAAATATTTGGATAGCCTTCGCAACAACATGCTTGCTACTTGTTGTTTGTGATTAATTGACCTTGAATAAGAACCCGAGAAGGCCCACTTTAAATAAAAAGTTGACTATCCACATTTTAAAGTAGTTTAACTTTTGTCCTTTCCGTGTGGATAAGAAATAGCTTGTTGAAGTTTCTTTGAGAAATACCGGATAACACTCTATCTCAGTTTTTGAAGAGGTCGGTGTACAAAAGGAAACCTATGTCCTTTCTCAGTGTTCAAGCCATGTATATCTATGATAGAGTTAAAGCTGTCTCTATAGTGCCTATTTAACGCAGGCTCGATTTAATGTTTGGTAGGTATACAGTCTACACTTATCATTACATCGGTCAGCGTATTCTGCGATTAGTCTGCATATCTTAGCAGACAGAGGCACTTTCTACTTTATAATAATAGTACAGTTAATAGATAACATGTAGACATGCATTTCAGCCGCGGCTTAAGACAAGCACTTTATGTAAATTATTTCATCACCACTGCTCTCAAAACGGTGAAGAAAAACATCAAGAATACAATTATACAGTAGGTACTTAGTAACAGTCAGCCTATTCTTCCGCAAATTCAAAGCGTCGTGTTTATGTTTCCTAATCATTGTTTTCTTGAAACCGTGAATGAACGTTAATGTTATCTCGGTGGTATGTACCTATGTGAGGCAGATACAGCACGTGTCATTACTCAGTTAACTGCCTCGGCTAAGATAATGAGACGTGCTATGCTAGTGCACAGTTCGTTGGGCTAAATACCGCACATTGATTATATTAAACTTTATCAACTGTTTTTTTACTCTGAAGTAGTCATTAGTTGCTTTTATTCCTAGTAGAGAAATTCTCGGGACAATAAACCAGCTGTATTGTAGCTGTGTTACCTGTGGATGCCAGTTTGTAGTGCCACTTACAAATTGAGTGCTTTGATTTGATTATTTGAATATTTAAATACGAAATTCTATTTTTTAAATCACCTTAAAGAGGTTTTTCATCTGACAATTGATTATTCCTTTTTTTTTGTACTTAGAATTTCCTATAATTGACTACCTAAATTATATCGTTGCTTTTGCCCTTGTTATCGAAGCCGTATTCACAAAAAAAAACAAATTTCAAACAGTTTCTATGCAAATGATTATTAAAGACAACACATATACAAGTATTTCAACTATAACTATCACGATCACGGTTCATGAGATACAGCCTGGTGAAAGATGGACAGCGGAGTCTTATCCAATTTACAAAATAATAAAGTATAAATATAAACAAAAAAATCCCGCATTTTAGCTTTGTAGTATATACAATATAGACGTACTCATTTTCGCGTTTATAATATTACCGTTGGTTGCAAAGTTGCTGGTTCAAGATAATTTTATTAATGCTATGTTTTCCTTAATCAATTACTTGGAAGGCAAATTGTTATTTAAAATCACAAGTGGCAAGAATAGGTATGAATGATTATATACTGAGAAATCGACTTTATACACACTATAAAATGTTTGCAAAGATGCCCATCTCTTACGTTTTTATGACTAAACTAACAAAATTATTTTGACTAAAAACTAAACTGCTTGCTATTAGTTGTTGATGTTGCATTTCACGACCGTAATTTAAAACTTATGTCAATGTTTGTAAAAGTCACATAACGCGCGCTTGTAATGTGCAACCAATTAATAGGTGTTAGAAATATATTTAGCCAGGTGGCTACACCTCTCCCTCGCTTAAGAAAAAAGAGAATACACGACAAATTACATTCGATTCGTTCGAATTAACTGTAGAGGTGAAGTATGAGGAACCGGGTGTAAAGTTAACTCATCTTCCATAGAAAAGGGAGGTTGCGTGGCAAACTCTGCTTGCGCGATGCTGGATTTTTGCGTGACGTCAGTTTGATGCGTAGTTCGCATGTAGCGATGTAGATGCCGTCATCTAACAACAGGTAGTTTTTTTTTTGTTCATATTTGTCCCCGAATAATTAAAATCTTTTCGTGATTGGAAAGTAATTTCCAAAGACTGTTTATTACTATCGTCATTTAAATTGGCTACTTAAGTGATTCATGTTTTATCAATTTATCGCCTATTGTAAAACTTAGTAGGTACGCTTGACAGGACAGACGATAATAAATTAATCGAAATTATTTCTCAACCTTGTATAAAAGAAGCCCTATTGCGGCATGTTAATTTGTAGAAGACGGCCCATTATTCTAGCTAGAACAGTTGTTCAGTTGTAAAAAAACTCCACTCAAATACAGATTTACAGAGGAAGTTTCATATGAACCTAGATGCCTCCTTGAGATCCGTTCTAGAATACATAATATAAAACAAAGTCGGTTTTCGTATGTCTCTGGGTAACCGCTTAGTTCTTTTCAACTTTGTATTTATTCCGGAAGGTTTTTGTGTAAAATACTTTGATATTTAACCCAGATACAGCACAGAAAACTCGATGTTTTTAGATTTCGCCACGACAGTACACATATGTGTTACTGACAGTCATTCTCACCAGTACATTGCACACTTGCGAAACGGGTCTCTAGTAATGATATAACATGAATGGGTAAATGAGCAAGAACTAGGTACAACGTGAAATTTCTACTACCTTTCTGTTAATAAGTCCTGCCGACTAGTCGTGAAACTTGCTTACGGCGACTGGCACCAATATCTATGTTAATCAGTTTTATTAGTATAGCCGGTTTTTGTTGCACAACATAACGCAATTAACATAAATGATTGACATTTCATATCTTAAAAAAAAATATGCCGCTTATGTGAGAATGACTAGGTGAATAAAATTATGGATTTAAAAAGAAACTCGAAAGTGGCAACGCAGGTTGAAGGGTTCCGCAGTTGAGATGAATATTTACGCATGCACAGATGTATTTCATAGTATTTTTCGAATTATAAAAACAAAGTTAGGAACCGAAAATATCGCATATCTCAAAAACTATTGACTTACTTAAGTCACTTAGAAATATCATAAATCTTTTAACTGTGGGACCCACGGTGTCCACGTTTGAATACAAACATAGAATTTTTTTTCATGCCTCAGGTAAATGTGCCACAACTAATAATTTTTTTCGATGATTGTTAAGCGATGCACAGAATACACCTGTCAACTTCTCATCGATATAGTGACAATAGTCTCTGAGTAAAACGACTATGCGTTATCCGGACAGACTCATAAAAACGAAGTTATAAGGGTTTCGTTTTTGCCATTCGACTACGGAACTCTAAAAATGAAAAGTAGATTTTATCTACATCTAACTAATATGACGTCTCCAAATTATGCATTCTAATGAACTCTCTCTCTGTTTTTATTACAACAAATTCCTGTCTATCATAAATTTGTCGGGCAGAAATCGCCTTGAGCGATAAAACTGCACATTGTTCATTTCTGTTTTTATTTTCCGTGAACAATAAAGCATATTGTATTGTATGACGATTGTTAACCATCACATAACAACATACATTTTGTCATAGTATTATTCAAAGGAATAGTTTACCACAGGATTTGAAATTATTTATTTATTTATTGGTCTATCTACAATTGTTACACTGTTCAGACAATTGCAAACACAAGCCAACATAAAAGTCAAGTACACAATGTTAGGCGATAGACACAGTATGCAAAAACATTATTAGGGCGTTCGCCACGTTAAGCGTGCGCACGCGGCGGATGCCGTGCGTGTTTGTATGAAAGATAATATGAGCAGCGCTCTCTGGCGTGGACGCGTGCGACGGGTTTGTACACTCTTTTACGGGTTTCTACGCCCGCTCCGTGCACCCACCGCGTGCGCACGCTTAACGTAGCGAACGTCCTTACACCATAGAACACAAAACAAAAAAAAACAATACGTATTATAAGTACAGAAATGACACATAATTGTTACACAATTTTATATAAAAAATGATATAACAAAACAGTCATTTACAACAGTTGGGGTAATTGAGTAACTAGTTACATATTTTGGTAGACTTGGCGCTTGAATTTTCGAAGTGACGTGCAACAAATTAATATCAATCCTTTCATCACAATTATTTACAAGTCTGCGAAGTCTTGGGACTGGGGAGTTAGACCCTGAAACAGTTTTGCGGAATGGGGGACGTAACATTTTGATAGGGTGCCCCGGATATTTACATGGTAGGTTAAAATTAAACTTACTCAACAACGGGGCAGTCAATTTTACTGTGAAGAATTTTGAACAGAAAGATTAAATCACTATCTCTACGTTTTTCGAGTGAGGTCATGCCAAATTTTTGAAGACGTTTTGCGTAGCTTGGAACTTTTTTAGCTATTCTTATTATAATTAATAAGTATTTAAGATAAAGCAAATTCTGGATTAACAATTGGTAGATATGAATACCATCTTAACAATACTTATAGTTTATCAATATCGATTTAATAGTAGGCTCAACCTTTTATGGGATTACCTATAAGCCCGTAATACACATGCCTGTAACTTGCACAGAAGTATGTAAGTAGCTTGCATGGCATTGTGCCATAACAACTTCTGAATGTCACGATGGCATGCGAGTTAGGCCTCTGCCTCGAATTTTGCGGGCAGCGGGGCGGCAGCGGTGGCGGCGCGGGAGCGGCAGGATCTTATGCGTAAAATCAAATGGACCGGTTCTCGAAAACAGCGGCGTGGCAGCGGCGCGGGGGCGGGCAACGAGCGGTGCACTTCAGTCAAGCGGTGACCGCCCGCATTGCGCGTTTGCATTGTAGTATAGTGTTGTACATTTTTTTTTGTGACGTATCAAAATGTCCTCGGACGTGCAAGAGCAAATTAGCCGTTTTTCAGACATTTCGTTCGCGAATAAAAACAAATATCTCGACAACACAACCACGAACACAACACTACACCGCTATAGTGCCGCGCGATCTGCCCGCTGGTTTGGAGAACAGGTATGCGTTGCCCGCTCCGCTCCCGCGCCGCCGCCGCCGCCGCCCCGCTGCCCGCAAAATTCGAGGCAGAGGCCTAACAGACATGTGTATTACGATCTTTAATTAAATGCCTATCCTGCACAAAGATGTAACTATAACATTTTATTTCCTTTTCACCCGACTACGGCGAAGCAAAAAGGAGGGTTATGATTTCGACCTTTATGTATGTTCATCTGTTACCTCATAACTTCTAAACCAATTCCGTCCAACCGTCACATTAAATGCAATATGGCGCCCCTCTAAAGTGGTTGTGTTGGGTATCAAATGAAAGGGCTTGACGAGCACTATACAAATATGTATGTATATCATATTCTCTAAATAAATAAATATGTTTAAATTGTTAAACAAGCAAACGTTAGACTGCTACTTACGGCGCGGCTGTAAAATTAATACGTATAAAGCCCGTCACAGACGTAGCTATAGGTAATATATATTAATATTCTTTGCTCTTGCCCGCGGCTTCTCCCGCGTGGATGTCGGAAAATATCCCGCGGGAGCATACTCCCGGGATTACATACCTAATAGCAGAGGAAAAGGTCATTGACTCCTACCGCTGCGCCCGCGTTGTCTTCAACCTTAATTAGTCTTTTATGCGTAATTTTGAATCTGTGATATCATTTTAATGATATGATGTTAAGGCATATTTTAATCTAAATGAAATGCCTAATTTAAATACCATATTTTATTGGATATATAATATCGGTCAAAATATCTTCGGAAATAACAATGAAATTTTTATTAACTTTTGAAAGATAAAAATGGTTATTGTGGGTCGGGTCATCGTTAGAAGATAGACAATGTAATCTTGGACTTTTTTTTTAAGTTTTTAAGACATAATCCTGTGGAACATAAGTTTTATTTATCTCTCACGGTTTACGCGGCGCACGCCAGTAAAGCTCAATTCGGCATGATTTTTTCTGACATCATCAACAATAATTGTCATATTTCAGCTAATTTACATAAAAATTAATTATACACCAAAACCTTCCTCATGAATCACCCCGTCCATTGGTGAAAACCGTTGGAAATCCGTTCAGACAGACAGATAGACGCGGTGGGGGACTTTGTTTTATAATATGTAAAGATAGCTCCGTCTGCGGTCACTCGAAGATTACTATGGAAAATATAACGTAATATGTCTTCTTCTTCAAGGTAAAGCCGTTTTCGCATGCCATTATAATTTTGTGGGGGTACAGGCATAGGACCACGACTTTACCTTGACCATTTTGGTACCTATGTCCTGATTTCTGTCTGAAATATTTTCTTGTTTCATAATTTTTAGAGCGTGATTTCTCAGTAGTCGGGTTTTAGTTTTTGAACTTATCAATAGTACAAATTATTTTGAAATCAACTTAAATTGAACATGAGTAAACTTGATATTTTAAGTTAGAAATAACAAGTATTTGAAAAAAAATTGCTGCCATTCAATGCTAATTGTGTTCGACAAAATGTATGAGCGTATCATAATGATGTAAATAATGACACCTTAATAAGGGTGTACAAAAATTAAGCTTGTATATTTTAGACGTGATAATTTTAGTAACAGCCAGCGGCATTATTGTTACAGGTGCCAGCAATACCAGCAACAAACAATGTCTCTAACAGTGTGTCGGCGCCACCCGTACAGCCTGTGGCGCCTGAGGTGTCCAGCATATCCGTCAAACAAAGGCTTGGACCGGTGAGTTCACCTTAACATTACTACGGTCATCATTCGTGCTTTCCGAGGCATGGAGGGGTCTCAGTATGAAATGGACGACCATCTATTCCACCACAGACCGACCTCTGCGAGCGTAGCCTTATCTGGTCGATCGACCCCTGCGGCTGTTATTTCATAGCCCCCTAACATTAAACAAGTTAGGACTCGAAAGTATTACACCGGGTCTTGATTTTGAAAAAGCAAGATTGCATCATCGTTGTCGTTCATTTACAGCCTGTGAACAAGCCGACGGGTCGCATCGCGCCCGTCAGCGCCGCGCTCGTGGCCGCGCGCCGCGACCCGCGCCTGGCGCGCCAACAGCCCGCCGCGCGCGCCCAGCCGGCCGCGCGGGCCCAGCCCGCCGCGCGGGCACAGCCCGCCGCGCGTGCCCAGCCCACCGCGCGTGAACTGCCTGCGCCGCCGCCGCCGCCCGTCGCCGGCTTGGCCCCGTCCGCGCCCGCCGCGCCCGCAGCCGCCATCGCGCCCAACGTTTTCGACATCAAACCGCTCGAGCGCGTCACCAAGCGGAAGAACGTCATCACAATAGACGTCAGACCGGACGGCGAGGCAGCCAGACCCAGAGAACCGCGGCGACACGACCCGCGCCTCGACAAGCGAGACCCGCGCCGCACCCGCGAGCGGAGGCGTCTAGAGATGGTTCGCGCTGAGATAGAGCGCATCTCGAGCAAAGCCGAGCCCGAGCATGGTCCTACGCCGGCGTACATCGACAAGATGCCCGACGCCAAAAAGATAAGCAAAATGCCGCCGATACCCAAAATCTCTCGGCCTCAGACGAAACGAGACGGCGATGCCGTGCCGGCGAAGCGTAAGCGAGACGCAATGCGTGCCGAGCGCAGGCGGCGGCGCGACGAGGAGGCTCAGAAAGAGCAGGCCGCGCCGCCCGCGTCCCCCGAGCCGGGGCCGGCCGAGCTGGTGGCGTTCAAGGAGCTGCGCAACTACAACAAGGAGCACTACATGCGCCGCAACCGCCAGAAGTCCGACAGCCCGGAGCCGGCCGCCGCGCCCGTCCCAAGTAAGATATCCCTCTCTGTAGCCGCGAGCGCCCAGACATCTGTGATACTAGATATAAGCCGGAGCGTGCATACGCTTGTTGTGTGGAAAATAAAATGTTTTTTAACTCTTGGAGTATTCATATTGACGTGTTTTCTACGGCGCTTCTTTCTGTACCCTACTTTACACCAGTCAAGTTCGAATCATAAGTTATCTGTGTTGACTATCGAGAGTAATTAGTTCAACTTTAATTGGTTATTCAGTATTCATTGCTCTTAAGATTTAAACTAGTCATTGATCAATTACATTTCGTAAACTGATCAGAAGGTTCAATGTACAATCACATTTTCTTCTTGGTGTGAGATCATAACATGATTTTATTCACTCATTGAACTTTTCAATGAACTAGCATTTCGTTTTTCTTAATGAAATGGCATAAATCACGAAAATATTGAAAAACCTTGGATAAACAACAGTGGAACCTTATTATCAAAACTTTGAAGTATTTTGGACAACATTCATGGATTGTGGACATACTCGAAATCTGAGGACATCGTTGGACTCTGGAGCAGCTGAAGTATATGTAAAAGGACATAATAATGGACAGTGCTCTGCCTGCATAAAGTGATATAAAACTCATAACTCACATTCGTCACATTTTTCGAAGGACTTGGTTTTTAATAAAAACAGGACCAAAAAAAATTACGTAAAAATCTGTTGTATTTTTTGGGGATTCTGTATTATTTATCATGCACAACATGACAAATAATAATAAAAATCAGCAGCATAGGAAACTAAGTGAAATACGTAAAAAAAGAATGTCTACCGTAAGTATATTCATTAAACGCTAAGTAATTTTAATTCCTGGTGAGTTTTATAACTTTTGTTTAAATCTAAAAAAGTTTTTTGTCACAGAGTGTTGAACAAATGGAGTGCATTACAAATTTGAGATGACAACTATTCGATTGAATAAATCGACATACAGTTTTATCAAGTCAGCATTTCAAACGGTAAGCTGAGTCATACGATTGGGTATTTCATGGGACTGTGAATTTTGTAAAAGATTGTTATGTGCCCTCGGAATAATTTCAAAAGTGTCATCATTGGTTGGTAGGATTATGGTTCGTCCACCTCGCGATTGGATGTCGACTTTTGCGGCGAACGTGTATTTCTGGAGACGTAGCCTTAACACGTTTATCTAAACATGAGCACTCTATTTGTTTGCTTCACTATGGTCTATCCAGTCAGTTTACAAATTACTTCATTCTGAATGAACTCTGCCCTTTTCTAATCTGTCTAAGACTTCTTATCTTCTAAATTTAGCCTGTGGTATTATTCTCATTGCGAAATTTAGTTTATAAACTTCATTCAAATTTATAATTATTTAACGACAAACTGTTGCCTGCGGTTTCACTTGCCTAGGGGCAAAAACATACCCGGATAAAAAGTAAAGTAACCTATTATGTTATTCCAAGAGTGCTAAAAAGTTTGAACTTTTCCCTGGAAGCAGGCATAGGCCACAAAAAGGTTGCGGCACACGTTGAGAATACTTAAACGAACAAATATCTAGTAATAGGTACATAGTTCGCGGTGTGAACCGAAGTATGCAAACACGCGATATCTACACGAGCGAAGCTAAACGAACTTAGCTTCGTCCCCAGTATAGCCTGCTCATAAACCTTAAATATCTCGGCTAGCTTCAATAATATGATTTTAATTCACATCATCTATGTTGACGATTGTTATAATTTTCACAAAGCAAGTAGTAGTAAGTACACGAATAAGTGTGTGATACACCACTACTGAAAAAAAAAAGGAATTTTCCAAGTGTGAAATAATACTATTCTGGCTTATCCGGAGACGTCAAATTCAAATAATTGATTTCAATTAGGCACTTTATGTAAAAATTTACAAGAAAATTTAATTAATTCTAGTTGCCCATTCCAAAACGTAGTTTTGTATGGAGAAGAATGGGCAAGAAATTCCTTAATTACCCCTTTAAATGTTAAACAATATTTTGTATACATTGTTTATATAATTATATATGTACCTGGAATAAAAATACTTTGTTAGGTACAAAGTATTTAAAAAAAATGAAGAAATGTCAGGTAAATTATGTGATCACGGTGCTCACATATTGAAACTGTAGACGATTTTCCTACAATTTTAATAAATAATGATTCAGTGTGTGAGTTAATTACAGAAATTAATGTCACAAAAATAGAAAAATATATAACTAAATAGCCGCGCTCCGCCGTTTCACGCGCATTAGTCTCGATCCCGTGGGAATATCGTTATAAAACGTATCCTAAGTCCTTACCCAGATCATGGTCTACCCATTTGTGCCAAATTTCATCCAAATCCTTTCAGCCGTTTTAGCGTGAAAGCGTAACAAACAAACTCAGTTTCGCATTTTTAATATTGAATAAGTTAGGATTAAATCAGCAACCAGTTTGATTTTGTCTAGACTCTAGATTAGTCTAGATTGTCCTATGGAGCAGGACCAGCATGTTTCCAAGCTTTATTATCTTGGATATAATCTTCTAATTTATGAAGTAGGCTTGCTTACAAAGTGTACTTTAAATAATTTTTAAAATTTTCTGTCATTTAAATGTAATGTATCACAAAGTATTCTGTTGTTACATTTACCTACTTTAAATATACTGAAAAATGGTTGAGCTATTTTTTATTTATTTCTAGTGTTATAAAATGATATCTATCACTGATTTTGTTAAAATGATGTAGGTACCTAGATTTTTTCGTAATGCATAATATTTTCATAAATTAATTGACAAGGGACCGTCATAATAACTTTTATTCAGCATTTCTATATATACGATTGGGATTGGAATATTGAAGCGGATATCTTTTCGAGTACTGATACTGAAAAGTAGCTAAATACCCGGCCGGTTACGAATAGAAAAAAAATCTGCTTTGACTTTGCCTTTATGTCGCTGCTCCATCTGTTTGTTTGCCAACCAATAACCAATTTTATAATGTTTAAAAAAAAAGCAGGAAGCGAGTTTTATTTATTCGACTCGTTTTTAGAGTTCCGTAGTAAACAAGGAACCCTAGTTTCGCCATGTCCGTCTGTCTGTCTGTCCGTCTGTCCGCGGCTTAGCTCAGAGACTCTTTGTACTAGAAAGCTGTAATTTGGCATGGGAAACATTTTTTTAGGGTACCTCCCCTACTCGTTAAGTTCGGATGTTTTTTTTTGTCATCTATGCCATGGTGTGGGGTGTCGTTGGAAAATATTTGAAAGATGAATTTTTGGAAACGGTTTTTGGATTCAGGGATCCGTTTGCGAAATATTAAGCTTTAAAGAGCTTATTTTTGTTAGAATCAAGTGTGTGTGTGTGTCCTGCCAGCTAAATGGTTGGTTTTGGATATGTGAAAAAATCACGGCAGTAGTATAAATAACGAAATTGAAAGGAAAACTATGACAGCTAAGTAGGCTTTACAAGTTAATGAGTAATAATCGACCAACTTACATTTGTGGTTGCAAAAACATGTTCTCCCATACATTCCGTATGGGAGAACATGTTTTTCAACTATAAAGTTAAATTTGTTCTTGCGATAAATTCATCCCAACTATGGAACCCTTCATTGTGCGTGGTCCGACACGCACTTGGTCGGTTTTTAAATGTATTTGCACTGTGTGTTGTAGATTTCTGGGCCAATATTGTAGTTAAACCCGAAATTTATTTCCACATGGCCAATGTGTTAATAAATTAAATCACATTTAGAAAAAAAAAAAAGCCTTTTCTATCTTAGCTGGATTATATATAGCTGAAGGGAATAGGTATTTCATGTCTCCGTTGTTTTCCGTCAAGATTGCCATATTGTTTATTTCCGTGATTGTCGTTATGAATCCATAAATACAACAGCCGGAAAGCATTTACAAATTTTCAATACTGGGACTATTTGGTTGAAATTATTCTGCGGTCATCTAGAACGGTTTCCGGTAAAATATTTTCTAAATTTTTATCCGACTTAAAACGAAGAAGGTTATGTATTCGAAACCTGTTTTTTTTACTGGACTTGGATGTTTCATATGTGTCGCCATCAATTTTGAAAGTGATTTAGCTTGTAAGGGATACCTACACAGGAACAGTTTATCATTAACCTACACTGTTTATTACTGAATAACTAATTCTTACTACTCTCGGTTGTCACTGGATATCTTGCGCTATTTCATAAAATAACTGGTCACAAATGCTGGCACTTTCAGAAGATAGCAACTACAAATTTGACTTGAATGTAACTTTGTTGAGATTTAAAAATAGAAAATTTTCAAAATAAATACCTTTAGTGCTCATATACACGAGCGGTACGCGCCAACAGTAGAGGCAACTGCCGCCGACAAGTGTCGACGGCTGCAGTTTCCGTATACACAAACGGTGACGTGTCGACGGCTGCTGTCGACACTGCCGTTGAGCGCGTGATAACATGAGTGTTAGTATAAATTATAATAATAATTATTATTACTTATGTTCAATTATGATTTATGCTGAATTTACACATGCAAATTGTGATGGGTTAGACCTACTTACATCATATTAAGTACCTAACACACGCTGTAAAAATACGAGCTATAGCATTTGATCTGTTACTAATTCCTTTCGTTCTGATTTAAAAAAAAACCTATTAAATCAGCTTAAAGTTTACTTTTGTTTGCAATAAGGTTTCAATTTAATAGTTTCTTTCGGAACAGTAGAAGGCATTTTTTTGAACTTAATATTACCGAAATTATTTAAATTTTAATTGTGTAAGCTATGTGGGCATGGCTTGCAGAATATCCGGATGGAAAATGGCTGTCTGCCCGTAAACAAAAAATATAACTGAATGTTCTTTTTGTTATATTTACCTACTGTGTCTGTATGTACTATCGAAGAACTTCATATCTAAGCAATTCGAAAACAAAATCCCATGAGCACGATGACCAGTTCTGTTACCACCCTGGTTCTATAGCGGCCGAGCGCTGCAAGCAGAAATAGTCCTTACGGTGTATAGATATGAACTTCTTCGATGGTACTTAGATATTATTTGAATGTCGCCACTAATATAGAAACACAATTATTCAATTCGTTATAAGTTTAAGTATAATTAAGCACATATTTTAATATAACTAGATAATAATAATGAAATAAGTATCAAATCTCAACAAGGTTACTTACAATTCACACAGTATGCTTATCTCTTCTTCAAAGCATAAATAACTCGCGAATCTATATATCAGGAGATCGAATCCTTATTCTGAACGAAATATTACTAAAAGAAAGAAAGAAAATAAATTTATTTGACTCAGGTCAAACGAATAACTGAAATGACCCAAATACTTCAGCAAGCTACATACTGAAGCGATCTACAACGGCATTCATATGCAGCTGTTTCAATAAATGGATATAAAAACACATTAAAGAGACCCTCAGTGTTAATTCCACAACAAGTGCATTTAACAAACCACTACAAGAGATGTCTCTTCTTGCATCGCATGGACCGTCATATCTCGCCTTGTACTGCACCGCGAAAGTCTGGTCAACAGGTAAAAAAGGGTAAACGGTACAAGGCAAAATAGACCTTAAACACATCATTAACCATAGTCATAAAGATAAAGTTGTTTTTGCAGGTGCTCCAGAAGTCGTGACAGAGACTAAGGATGTAGATCTTAGGGTTTTACCGGCCGTGGTGACTGAGGCTAAAGCCGCCACAGTTGCGCAAAAACGACCTTCCACCGAAGCGGTTGAGGTTAAATCCAAGAAGAATAAACTGGATAAGTTTGACGTGTAAGTATCTCTCTTATTTTTTCCAAGTCTGGTGTCATTCATAGATAGCCCCTTATCTTCAAGCGCATTTCTTCATCCATTTTAACATGGGTCACCTACTTTCTAATTAAGAATGTTTATACCGCATACCACTCAACCAACTGAGTATCATCGCCGAAAATCGCCGTCATCACGGCATCAGATATCTCCACACTAAAAAACCATATGCTTCACTCAATTTATTGCTTACCAATAACCAACATTCAAGACAACTAACACATTACAGACTATTCGGCAACGAAGACGTGGACTTACGTCAACTTCCCCAAGTGGACGAGCTGAACGCTCCCCCACCCCCCTCCATCACTTCCTCACCGAAATCTGACAGCAAGCCTGATGACGTCGACATGGCGATAACGTCACCACCCAAGGGCTCCCCCAAGAGAGACTGGAATGAGGTCAAGAAGAGAGATGATAAGAAAACTCCTTCAAAGCTAGACCTCGTGAGGGCCAAGTTTGCTGAAGTGACGAAGGGCAAACAGACTGATAGACTGGGGAGGCCGCTGCTGTTTAGTAAATCACCTAGTAAGTACTGTTTTTATTTATTTTCGTGATGCCGAAGTTATTAATTATTTTAATGTATGAGATAGGGCTGTAATCGTGACCTATTAATATAGTATATTGCTGGACATGTTATATGATATTTAAATCAATTTTACTGTTCACGGTGTTAAATTATCGTCTATTATTCTAGGTGTAGAAAGAGAAAGACGTCGCACTATCAGTGGCGATGACACAGACCTCAGAGAAGAAGATGAACAAGGCTTCGTTGAAAACAAGAAATCCATCTCCATCATCATGTCACAAGCCAAAGAACACTTCACTGACGGACAGCTAGACAAGACCCAATACAACACGCTCATGTACCAGATAATACAACTCAACGAAAAACTCAAACTGAAGGAAGCCAAACAGAGAGAGTCCCTAGAAATATCCAAGAGAAGACTCAAGACACACATGTTGGAGGAAAACCACAACAACAAAGTTGCCAGCCCGAAGTCCTCGCCAACTGAACGAAATAGATTCGGAGATATCGATGAAAGAATCACCCCATCTGTGTTCCTAGACACGCCGCCTGACAGCCACGGACTGTTACCCACAGGCGCTGATTTAGATATGAGAGTGAATT
Organism: Xanthia icteritia; assembly: GCA_949128155.2. NCBI lineage: Eukaryota > Metazoa > Arthropoda > Insecta > Lepidoptera > Noctuidae > Xanthia > Xanthia icteritia. Next base: position 23,791,613 of record OX421933.2, read on the forward strand.
CTGACGGCGTAGATGGGGGGGTTAAGAAAGGTTTGCTACCCCTCCCGCCTGTCATGCCAATGTTCCCTTACCAACAAATGTGGCGAGGATCGAGGCCGAGGGGTGAAGAGTACGGACCCAGGAGGTTCAGAGGTCCAGCACCACAGTTCTACAGAGGAAAATTCGATAAGAGAGGCCCTAGAGCACCCTTCGAACCTCGAATGCCAATGCCTCCTTTACCCACCCCCAAAATGGGAATGTGTCAAGGAGAATGTCCCTTACCACCTTATGAACGAAGCGTGTCCCCGCCGCCTTTAGGAGCCCCGGGCTTCGCCATCCCACCGACAGACTTCAAAGTGATAGAATACATAGACCAGGATCCCTTCAAAACTATCCAAATTGATGGCGTCCCGAGAGAAATCAGGTTCTACGGTGATACGGGTGTAATAATGTTAGACTGGGACGATCCCAGAGAAATCAAGTTCTTGCCCGGATGTAGGCGAATTACGTTCGATAATAAAGACTCAATAGTTCTTAATTTCAATGAAAATTATAAGCAAGTAGAAATAGATGATCAAGTGTTTGATATTAAATTTGGTGCGCCCACTAGAGAACTGTACATCAACGGTAGATGGTACGAGTGTTTCTTTGGGGGGCAGCCTTTAGGAGTAATTATAGACGGGAAGCCGAGACTGGTACATTTGGAAGGTCCGATGCCACAAGTTGACATCGGTAAAGCAAAACGTATCGACCTAGTCGCCGGGAAAATCAACCTTATTGTAAACGCCACACAAATGCACCCAGTATACTTGGACGCGAAAGTGCAAAAGATCTTAGTTAACGGACAATTCTTGACAGTTCGCTTCGTCGATTCGTTCCGAACCGTTTTAATAAATGGACAGCCTTTCAAAGTTGAATTCGGTGATCTTCCGAAGCCGATAGTGGTCGGCAATGAGAAGTATTTCATCAGGTTCTCTGCATTGCCTCGGAACATCAAGCCTGGTCACATTCAGATCACGAACATGGAAGGCGAGGGCTTGCCTTTGGTGTCGCAAGTTAAGAAGTTCGAAGATGTGAAGGAAGAAAATGTGAATAATATGGAGGTCGATCAACAGGAGCCACTCGACAGGCCGGTCAAGACGCCCAGTCCGGAGATCAATCCAGAGAGCTTAGGTGAGCATTTTTAATTGTTTTTTTTATGTCGCAGTTGGACTAAAAAAAATCTATGATGTTACAACAACTTGGTTATATTCATGTTCTAAACATCCGTTTTTTCAGAGCTTTCACATTGCTATTTGTGAACAATTTTAACTTTTAAGCAAAGTAAAAGAACATAACTTTGGGATACGATAAAAACATCGAAAATAAAACAACTACCGACATCAGAAAATTACATTTATTGCGTATATACCGGCCCACATTAAAATACCATAGAAAATTTGGTAAACAATACCATCCACAAACATTCAAAATAAAATAAATAAGTAAACAGTAGACATAGAATTTTAAAACACTGATCTCATTGTTCAGGTCTCGACATGCTAGCAAGCGTGATGCCTTCAAGCACAGTAGAAGCTTCTGGTTCAGACTACAGCGTCGCCGAGCCACTCTTCTCCAAACCAGAGAAGATTCCTGGCTTAGAAACACCTTCAGATGAAAAGCCACCTGCCCTGCCGCTTCCCGTACTACCTAACATTAATGTCAACGATCTATTTGCGAAACTAGTGGCCACAGGGATAGTGCAAGTGAAAGATGCGAAGGATCAGAATGGACAGGAGGTCGCTAAGGTGGAGGAAAAGACTAAGCCGAGAGAAGATAGGAATGTTATTCATAGAGTTGACTTTATGAGGATCGAGACGTTCAGAGTGTGAGTACTGTTTTATTTATTAGAATATACTAAACAGGACTTGATTGTTAGTTTAATAATTTGATAACTTCTTAAAACAGACACTTATATTTAAGAAAAGTTATGAGCAGTGGGTTCTCCTGCCTTTCACTGATAAATAAAATTATATGATTACTGAAATGTGCGATGAACCCAAATTTGTTCTGAACGTAAAAGACGTTTTATATTTCTTCTCTAGACGTGGACTATTTTATATGATGAGGTACATCCATATTCAACAATGAACGTCTACAGGCCGGCTAATCTGCTTTAGTCTAAACTATTTCAATTAGACCATTGCAGATGCACTTTTGTACTGTCAAAGAGTGCAGTCCGTTAGCCAAAAATAACTATAGCTTTATTATTAATAGCTTTATTTAATTATTTAACAGTTTATGTAAAATAATATACTTGGACACGAAGAAAAGAACAGAGAAATACGTACTTTACTTTTTATTTACAACATCTCCCTTTACAGCAAGCAACCCGGCCTGGTCGCCCGCCTCTACGGCGGCATGCAGTGCTCGGGCTGCGGCGCGCGCTTCCCTCCCGAGCACACCGTGCGGTACTCGCAGCACCTGGACTGGCACTTCCGGCAGAACAGGAGAGATCGGGACTCGGCACGAAGGGCGCATTCGAGGCATTGGCATTATGACCTGTCGGACTGGGTGCAGTATGAAGAAGTTGAGGATTTGGAGGAGAGAGGTGAGATTCTTCATCATTTATTTTTAACTAGCTAGCCGGCCCCTATTTGCACGGTTTTTACGACTTTACAAAACATTGAGATTACTTTATTTTATGTACTATACATACAAGAAACCTTCCAGAATAAATTCTATAATGATTGTGAAAACCGAATCAAAATCACGAAACGGCGACTCCGTTTTATAATATGTAAGATTAGGTAACATTGTACCTCATTAATTTATTGGCAAGAGATTAGATAAAAGTCAGGTTAACAATTCAAAAGAAATAAGAAAAATAATAAAGGTCACATTTCGGACTCACTCGGAACTTCATCACTCTAAAACTCATAAACAATCTCCATACCTTTCGCAGAAAAGAGTTGGTTCGAAACAGGCGGGCTGGCGGCCGGCGCGGCGGGCGCGGGCGCCGGCGCCCCGGGCGCCCCCGAGGCGCCGGCGCCCGCGCCCGCGCCGGCGCCCTCGGCCGCGGCGCCGGCGCCCGCGCGCCACGCCTGCGCGCTGTGCGGGGACTCCTTCCAGCAGTTCTACAACGAGGACAAGGAGGAGTGGCATCTCAGGAACTCCGTCAAGCACGACGAGGATTACTACCACCCGCTGTGCTTTGACGATTATAAGGTGCGTTGTTTGGAGCTTGTGCTCGTTTTGTTTGTGTTGTTAGAGTGTCAATTTGTTAGTTAGGCGTGATTCACATGATGGCACAGCCGGGCGGCAAAATATACGTTCTATTTTGCCGCTCGGACTGTGCCGAATTGTGGCGACCCAAACATGTGTGCCAAGAACGATTGCTTACGTGCACAAAATATTGTTTTATAATCCGATAAATAATAACCAACTCTTTCCTTCCAGGCATCTCTAACCAAAGCAGAAGAAGAGGAACCATCACAAGAGTCGTCCGATGACGTCACACCCATAGAGAAGGCAGAGGAAGAGGCCATAGAGATCAAAGACGTGGAGGACGACCTGGCGGAGCAGTCCGATAACGAGTCTGTGGTCGAGGTCGTGGAGGATGCCAAGGATTTGGATCCGGTTGAAGTGAGTACTTGTGATTATTATTATTAGGTGTATAGTAAGGGAAAACTTCAAGGCATCTAGCTGTGTTGGCGAAAAAACGTGATTTGTGTGAAACCTTAGTCATTCAACTGAATGTTTATCAGACAGTTTCATGTATCGAGGAACAATCCAAGGTATACACTGGTACTTTCACTGCAAAATTACTTCCAAGCTTTACAAGTCTGATCTCATCAGATCTGTTTCACCGACTTGAGAGTTCAAGTCGGTGAAACCACTGTCAAAACCATTTTCAATTCTTATGTAAGCTATTACGACTGACCAACCAAAATTACAACTTATTGACATATGTGTCATATGTGACATATGTGTGCTTTAATTTCTTTATTTCCACGGATCAAAATGTGATCTTTTTCTGTCAACACACCATTCCTCTTCTACTAACGTATATTCCCCTCACCTCACAGATCGACGAAGGCGAAGAAGATGACGTGGTCTTCAAAGCGGAGCCTGTCGAAGAAGTAGTGGTGGACGACGAAGTGGACACGGACGACGAGACGGCCGCCGAGCGCAAGGAACGCGACCGGCTCGCGGACATTGACTTCAGCAATATCAAGGTCAAGCAGGAGCCTGTTGATCCTGGTGAGTTACATGTCCTTATTGAACAAGCCGTGCGCTCGCTCAATGGGTTTTCCCGTCGCCAAAAATGGAAAAATTACATATGAAGTATGATTTTTCAAAAACCCTTCCTTAGTGCTCACCTTCGTTACAAAAGGAATTCTTGTGCAAAATTCCATGCATAGACAGAGGGGAAGGCTGTGAGTTGTCTGTCAGAGAATTTAAGATTTCTATTAAGTAGAAAAAGTTAAATGTATATTAAACTTACGTAAATAGCCCCTCGTGCCTATTGTTGGCAGTTTGCCAAACACAAATGGATCGATATAGTTCAAGCTCCTTATCACATGGAATTCAATACAAATTAGTTTCACGCGTGTGTTATGCAGTGAAGAAGGTTGATAGGTGTTGACCATAACCATGCCATGTCCTAAGCCATGTCTTAATTTTACCATTTTTTTTTACAATATTTTCTTACCCACAGACGACGAACCAATAGTAACAGCCGAAGAAGAGTCCATCCAAGCGCGAATAGACAACACGCACGCCACTGTGGAGTCGTCTATCGACGGCAACTTACAACTCGACGCGGCCAACGCGCCCGCAACTGCCATTCCTCTCGGCGGGATACGTATCAACATCTCCAAGTCTTTACCAACCTTTGTGAACAACCAGGAAGATAAGATGCTAGAGGATATCAGCGCTGATGATGAGCCCTTGCCACCTGGTGAAGAACCTGAGATGGAGTATAGTCTAAAGCCTGGGTTAGAAGGTGTTCAGTTCAGCAGGCAACCACCGGTCCATAGAGGCAATGAGCTGTCTGGGTTGTGCTCTATTATGTAAAGTGATGCTTGTTTCTATGTATCCAGTCTTTAGCAGAGTTACAATTGTTTATATGTTGCTAATATATGCCATTAGCAAATGGTTAGTGATTAATAGCAGCTAAATTGATTGTCTACATGGTTCGTGTTACTAAATGTTTGTATTTGATTACTCGCTAATAACTGGACACATCTGATTGAGTGTCTCAGGAAAAGGTTTTAGTAAAACCAACTAATTTAATCAAGAAATGCTTGGCATTACCTACTACGTAAGGCTTGTTTTAGGTTTAAAAGCATGCTGAACGGTAATCCATTGACTGATAATAATTATGTATAACCAAGTTTAGCTTAAATAAAAACCTGGATAAAGAAACGCGCAATAAATATATTTTAAATGAATTAATCGTTGCGTCGGGTTTACACCAATCAAACTCAATCGATTGTTATAATGAATCAGATGACTGAATTAGTTGGTTTATTGTTGATTATGATTATGTACAGATGGTAATTATTATTTTATAGGGCTTTATGGTTCTAATTTCCTATTACAGTAAGTTGGGGTAAGATGAACTTGTTTTGTGCATTCATTGTTGAACAAAATTAGGGGATTAGTTTGATTGCAGTATGGAACAAAACTGTTATTGTATATGGCCTAAAGATGTGTGTTTAGGTGCACATTTGTGTCTGAATCTAAGTGCACCAAGATACAGGGAATGACTCCTAGAGTAGGGCGACATTAATTTTGAATTTCTTAGACAAATACAAATTGTCGTAAGATTTATATTGCTTACACTGGATGCATTTAAAAAGTTTATTACCCCTTAAAGTCGACGAAAAACTGACGAAAACTCCAAACTGTTTTATTACCAGTAAGTTTTTGTTGATTTTAACCTTAACTCTACACTCATAAAGTCTATTTTGTCATGAAAAACTGTTCTACTTTTCTTCAGTATTGCGTTGGCTTCATTCGAGATTAACGAGGCTCAGAAATGTACCTATCGTATACATCACGTAAATGATTATATGTATATAAAGATTTCATAAATTACCTCTGATAGTTTTAAATTGCTATTAATATGTAGCCAATCGTAATGAAACAGAGTTTCATTTTAACTTGTGGGATAATTAATATGGAAAGGTGTAGACATTAAGAGGGAACAGGGCCTGCGAGGAATTTGAAGAAACTATTGCCATCGTCTTACCTCAAATCTGCCTCCGTAGAGTGCGATAGGGAAAGCTGCAGCTCAGAACGATTATATCACAAAAAAATTGACGAATTCGACGTTTCGTATTCACCTTTTTTCTCTTCGAAAACTGAGCCGATTCAATATTTTTTTACAGAAAGAGTATGTCTTAAACCTATCATATTTTAAAAACTTTTAGAATTTGTCTGGAATCCTCTAATTACGGCGGTAAAAATGGGGCATTTTTGTAATTTTTGGGGTGGTCTTACCAATATATTGCTGAAAAAAAAAGAAATAACGGACGTGTCTACAGCATCCAGGATATTATGAAAAAAAAATCTAGAGGCAAAGGAGGGAGAATTGGAAAAGAGGGGAATACATTTGTATGGAGAATCGCAGGCCCTGTTCCATGTTGCTGATGGTTTATAGAATGTCTTTGTATTATTATGCTACGCAAAATATCCATAAAACTGCCACTTTATCTAATAATGTATCTTTATCTTCCTACATGTCAGTATATAAACTAGTTTAACCTTACCTTTGTATTCTTAGAGCGAGTTGGTGTCGACCTTTCATATGAAGCCACGAAAGAATTGTTAAAACGAAATGTGATATTAAACTTAAGTTTACGACTTATTCAACTACGAACGTGCGTTTTGTTTGACGAATTAATTGTGTATATCTTGTAGTAAATGTAAATATTCGGTCAACCTGTGTAAGACTGTATGTAAATATTTAGGAGTATTTGTAAGGGTACAAATTGTAACTGAATTTGTATGACTGATGAACATGTAAATATTTAATTATAGAGAATCTCTGCGTTTGAAGGGTTTTTATTAACTTAAGATATTTTTTCTTTGCCACATCAGTGGATTTTCCCTTTTAATAAAAAATCTTTGAAAAATAACTACAAAAAATTGAATAAATGTTGATAATTTAAAAAATGTGTTAGTTTAATTTATTATTTTAATTTATGGTAATCGGAAAGCATAACTTTTGCCTAATCTTTTCTCAATCAACTTTCCTTTCACTATCACATGGTGAAACTTGGATCACAATTGTTTGTTTAGTTTACAACTTGTAAATAAATGTTTACATCAACTTTATTTTGTGTTTACTTTTACTCAACCCTACACTGAAAGATTTCAAACATAAATTTGTACTGGATCTCTGCTAGATCACATAGTGCAGTTGCATCACACAGTGGAAAAAATAAAAACTAACAATGATTTTTATACTTAAGTATAACTTTTATTTTATATGTACTTAAGATACCTACTCGTAGCTCGATAATTTATAATTATCTCACAAATTAATGTTCATACATAGAATGCCAAAAAAACAAGCATATTTTCTACATGACAAGTTTACAGAGATAACACAAAACACATTTCTCCAACATACTATAACAACAGTTTATTAGTCATTCCTCAAAAATTTAATCAATTTGTGATAGCACTTAACACTTATGACCAAACAATATTATCTACACAACAACCTTATCATATTAGTCTATTGTAGGTAATTCCCCAGAACTACCAGTTGTTATAAACCTACATATCACAGTTATGTGGCCACCTTGGAAAGGGCAAAGTATCCTTAATATTATTGACATTACAGATAACTTGTAGTAATCTCTCTAGCCCGAGACCGTACCCTCCAGTGGGTATATTACCAAACTTTCTCAGCTCTAGGTACCAGTTCAGTCTTTCTGATGGTAGTTTTGACTTGAGCTGGTCAAAGTTGTCTTCTCTAAGGCTTCCACCTACAACTTCGCCTGTGATAGGTGTTAGAAGGTCCAAGGCATCCACCTGAAAATTTAATGTGAGATGTTGAGTTTCAGAAATAAAATTAACAAACTTTTATCCCGGTATGACCATTATTTATTTGATATTTAAACATTGCATAAACCTCCTCTTTATCTGTAAGGAAGACAACTGTATTGAAACATCTCTATCTCTATTAAGAAAAAATTATAAAAAAATTTAAAAGCCATCTACCTTGGTTGGATCTTCAGAACATTCCTTCATATAAAAGGACTTCATATCCTTAGGCCATTTCACTACAAATACTGGTACACCATTGCAATGTTCTACCAGGGTCAACTCCTGTTCCTTATTTATACCTTCATCTGTCAACATTGATCCCTTCTTCTGTAGAATCTGTCTAGCTTCATCATAAGTTAGTGTTACAAACTCCTTGGTGACCCAACTAGGAGCTTTGTTCTCTTTGTCAATCAAGAATAGATCAGCCTCATTGGTGTTTCTCGTCTCAATGAACACATATTTCAGTAAGTCTTCTATTGCTCCCTGTAACTGGTCTAGCGTTTCACAGAATGCTAGTTCAGCTTCTAACATATAGAATTCTGATAAATGGAGCCTGGATCTGGAGTTTTCTGCTCTGAAGGTAGGACCAAAGGTGTAGACATTACCCATTCCTCTACATACTGCTTCTAAATGCAACTGTCCGGATACTGTTAGGAATGTTTTTGAGCCAAAATACACAGAATCTCTATCTTTACTCTCCTGCATCATAGCTTTGACTGTTTCTTCATTGTCTGGCTGTATTTTAAATACTTCCCCAGCACCTTCACAGTCATTTGAAGTTAATATAGGAGTGTGAATGTTCGTATAATTATTTGCAGCAAAGTAGTCATAAATGTGCTTAGTTACAGCACTTCGTATTCGTAAAATGGCAGAGGTATAGTTAGTTCTGGAACGTAAATGTAGGTACTGGCGGGTGTATTCTGGTGGATGTGTAGTTCTTGGGTTAAATGGGTAACCATCCAGCACGACGCAGGTTCCTAGCACTTTAACATCGTCTGCGACGAGTTCTATCTGGCCCCTTGGGCTTGTCGACAGTTTACCAGTAATATGGACCGAGGAACCATAAGATAATGAGTCTGTTGTAAGGTCTTTCGGAATAACTATCTGTAGTTTCTGAGCGCAAGATCCATCGCTCACATCGGCGAATATAAGGTCTTTCTGTTTTCGCAAATTCTTCACCCAACCCTAGAACAACAAGAATAAACTTAAAATTGCAATACTTTCATTCTTTTTACAGGTTTTGTGATAAAAAAAAATAGGTAGTAGGTAACCTTTATTTCGGTAACATTGCCAACATTCGGGTTTTCTAAAACAGCGGCTATGACGCTGTATTTTCTAAAAATCTCATTACTTGTTACAAAGTTTTTCAGTTTACTATAATAGCAACTTCTGTACATCGTACTAAATATTTTAGTTGAGAATTAATAAATATTTTTTTGGTTATAAAATGAACAACAACAGCTGACTGTGAATGAGACGACGATGACTGACAGCTGACAGCTGTGATTGCTGTCAGTCAGCAGCCTGTGGACCTTTGCCCACTTTTGGCTACGGCCTAGTAAAAAAAACTCTAACATTTTTTTACTCCAAACCAGGGGTTGAAATACCGGTATTTTTGGGAACCGGTACCATTGACCTTGGTGTGTGTGTGATACCGGTACCAAAGTAGTACCTGTACTATAGGCACCGGTAACAGACGTAGTACCTGTACAGTTCGCGTCAAATAACTTTACCGTTCTAAAGTAGACTACAAATGACTGCACAGTAGTTAATCTTACCTAGAAAACAGTAGCGTGCATGCCACCAGTGCATGCGTAACCTAACTTCAGAGCGGCAAAGTTATTTGACGCGAACTGTACTATTGGGATTTCTAATCAGTATCGGTACTGTACCGTACCAAAACTGGTACCCAGAGTGAGAAAACAGATATAGTAAGTAAAAGTTACTTACTTACTACATATATACAGAAAAATAACTTCAAGGTACAGACGCCAGTAGGTCAACCTACTACAAACTGTCAAATTTCTTTAATAGATTTTCAACTTTATCATTACAGCATAAGGTTCAAAGTTGATTGGGAAAATTTGACAGTTTCGGGTAGGTTGACCTACTGGTGTCTGTACAAATACGAGATTTGTGGTATGCGGCGGGTACCTGAATTTGGTATCGGTACTTGTTAGGTGGAATACCGGTACCCGTCTGGAACCGGTACCCAGGTAGCGAAATGGCAAGAATCGCCGGTACCAAAAGTACAGATTCTGTACGGGTACTTACCGTACAGAATCTGTAGTTTTGGTACCGGTTTCAAGCCCTGTTCCAAACCAGTATCGAACATCATCGGTTTTCCCAACGCATAGCTAGTATGCGTAGCTGGCAAGTTTTTCTATCTGTCAAATGTCATTCGGCAAATCATGCATGTTCGATTTGTTGCGTTGTGAACATTTTGTGAAATTTAATTTAAATATTATATTTATCTGTGTTTTAAGTAATTAGTGTAGAACGTAAGTATACCAGAAAGAATATTTTCTATAAAAGTTTGCTATTTATCCATGCATACGATGATGACACTGTTATAGAACTATTGTAATAATTTTGTTAATAATTGATGATTGAAACTGGTTTTCCGAGTTATTGCGTCCTTGGTCGTCGCGTTATTTTAATACGGACACATAGAGCCCTGAAGTTTAATGCTATTTTTAATATTTTAATTTGGGTGAAGTGTCCAAAAATTTCATGCATGGCCTACTGTTCCACTTTTTTTCTTCAAAAAAGTATTTCTAATGGCACTTTCTACTGTGGTCGTGGTCACGTTAACGCATTAAGTCGGCGGTTAATTGTGGTTTCAATGTTCCACTGTAGCCAATATGAGAATGTGTAACTGGATTTTTATCTATTGTTATCTGATAAAATGAGGCTGAGTGAAACTACTAGTTTTTCATGAATTTCATAACTCCTTGAGTGACACAGCAACTTTGTGGTTACTTTTTCCTTATACCTACATTTTATGATGAGTTGCTGTTCTATTTCCACTCATGTTATTAATCAAAGTTGCAGTTTCACCATAACTTTAAAATACCTAAACTAAATTAAAAATCTGGTTACTGCATGACATTTATTTACTTGAAAGGTTATAAAAGTTCATCTAATCTAAATTAGTAGGTAATAAAAATGTTGCATGGGTTTCTAAAACAATGCATTTCAAAATAACTTTATGCACTATTAAACAGTAAAGTAGTACTAAGTATCGAAACAAAAAGCTGCACTATTCAAAACAAGAAGCTTTTGTTGATTTTTCTTAATAGCATATTTTTTTTTAGAAAATGGCTGAAACTGAACCCCAAGCTGGAGATGCAGGACCCCCCAAGGGAATTCCCGCCCTGAAAGCCCACGTAAATGCCAATAAAATAGATGTAGCCCTGTGGGCTATCCGAGTACTGACCGTTCTCTTCACCATAGGATATGTACTACCTTTGTTTAACAAGTAAGTGAGATGTAGCCCTGTGGGCTATCCAAGTACTGACCGTTCTCTTCACCATAGGATATGTACTACCTTTGTTTAACAAGCAAGTGAGATGTAGCCCTGTGGGCTATCCAAGTACTGACCGTTCTCTTCACCATAGGATATGTACTACCTTTGTTTAACAAGCAAGTGAGATGTAGCCCTGTGGGCTATCCAAGTACTGACCGTTCTCTTCACCATAGGATATGTACTACCTTTGTTTAACAAGTAAGTGAGATGTAGCCCTGTGGGCTATCCAAGTACTGACCGTTCTCTTCACCATAGGATATGTACTACCTTTGTTTAACAAGCAAGTGAGATGTAGCCCTGTGGGCTATCCAAGTACTGACCGTTCTCTTCACCATAGGATATGTACTACCTTTGTTTAACAAGTAAGTGAGATGTAGCCCTGTGGGCTATCCAAGTACTGACCGTTCTCTTCACCATAGGATATGTACTACCTTTGTTTAACAAGTAAGTGAGAGCTTTCATTTTTTATGTTTTATTTTTATATAAGTCACTTTGGTCATATATAAAACAGATGACTACATATTTATTTTTTTGTTTCTTTTTGTATTTTTTGGTTTAAGCCCATCACAGACGTAGCTATAATATATATAATTATTCTCTTTACTTTTACTTTATTGGCTTTATTCTCTTGTTACCATAGGGAAAAATATTGAAAACATTTCAAAATTTTAATATTGTCAATATTCTGCTTTTTTAAAATTAGATTTAGTATTGTGCAATAAAAGCTTGTGACAATAGGTGTTTAATCTGATGGGATGTTATTTAAAAAATATATAAAAACTGCTTAATCTACAATAAACAAGTTTAAGCACCTGTTTCAACTTGGCAAGGTTGTTATCATTTTATAAATGAATTGTTTTATTTTTATAACAATGGATGTTCAGGTGTAATGTTTCTGCATATTCAGTTGAATCAAGGTTACCTTTGTTCATTAATTAAGAAAATGAGGTTTAAAATAACAATAAAGACAATGAACTTGACCTCTTTGTAACTAAATTAACTGTTCAAAGATTTCAGTTTTCATTTTCATAGTATGAGAAGAAAAAAATATTGAGCTTAACTTTACTAGCTTCGCCCGCGTGAATGTCGGAAATTATCCCACGGGAATGTACTACCGGGATACAAAGTATCCTATGTGTTAATCAAGGTTGTAAACTATCTGTGTGCCAAATTTCATTCCAATTAGTTCAGCCGTTTTTGCGTGATTGAACAACAAACATCCAAACATACTAACTTTCACATTTATTAAGATAGTAGGAAGTAGGATTTAAAAAAAACTCCCATCTTAATACTTTTTTTATTCACGATTTGTCAGCTGAATTGCAGAAAAAAATGTATATTTAAGTTAATATACCTGTACAGTGGTGGGAACCAGAAAAAAATGTGATAAGTAATCTCTGAGATAACATACCAAACATTAAGAGAAGGATTTACTATTGATATGCAGTGAGAAATAATCCCTAATTACTCATAAATGTTATGCCCTTTTGAATCTTTGTCAACAAGTTTAAAATATTTTTTTTATTTACAATTTTTTTAAAATTCTCAATGATGCAAAGACAACCTTGAAACACATTAAGCTACTCTAAGTACACACTTGCATTGCTCAGTAATGATTCTAAAATTATTTGTTTAGCATGTTACTCACAAAAAATAAACATAACCGTGAGTAAAGTGTTTGTCATAATTGAATATTGATTTTGGATGTTGGAAATGGTTTTAAAGATGATTCGACCTATAACATAATTGGAAGTTTAAATTTACAACTATTTAGGGTATTCAAACAAATAGTTAAGTAGTAGTTTAAAAAAAAAATTTTTTTTTTTAAGAAGTTAATTTCCGGGTCCCAGCATATTGATTTAATTATCAGAGTTCAAAAGAGTACCTTTATAATCATGCAAATTCTCGCTATGTTTTATTTCTATGAGAGAATTGGTTACAATAAAGAGTGCAAAATATAAACTAAAAAAATATCTACCTACTTGACTTTGTCTTTTCTTAAGTAAACAAAAGTCAATGACATTAAAATACAGATTGAAAATACATGTACATGACAGCTATATACAAGAACTTTAAGATGATTTATCTTAAAGTTCTTGTATATAGCTGTCTTATGTCATGAATGAGGCCAAATTGAGTTTGAAAGAATTAATTAAAAACTTGCGGTACTGATTCTTTTAAGTTTATATTCTTTATTTTTTCGCCCAATTTGTTGGTGCTGCAAAATTAAAAGGCCAACTCATTTTTAGTATTACTGTATAAAGGCTACCGGGCTACACAGGCGCGAAGCGTCTCTTTTGGAACAACTTCTACGAAAGCTTCACATTTTACAGGACAAAGGCACGCGGTTTAGTTTATTTATTTTCGACTTTATTTCAACACGTACTAGGTGGATACTTATATGGCTGGTTTTATTCGCGCTTCGACAGATCTCTTATCTGTAAAATATTGTTGCTTAGTCCTGCTTTAAATCAAGTCCTAACAGCAATGTCCTAACCATGTAGGAAACGGCGACTCCATCTAGCTTATTTTATTTTCTAAATATTACATGTAAAAGTGCTTCCGATATCCTATTTACAGAATAAACAATTTCATTTTATTAGTTTTATTAGGGTAAAATGTGGTCCTTTTCTGGACCTGCTTAACGAACTCGGCTGTTGTTCTAACCCCCATCTGTCCTCCATAGCCCAGTATCAGCCTTTTACAAGGCGCTGCTGGCGAACGCGGCCACGTCAGCGCTGCGCCTGCACCAGAGGATCCCGGCGCGCGAGATCTCCATCTCGCGAGAGTTCCTGGCGAGGTTCTTCCTAGAAGACAGCGCGCACTACCTCTTCTACTCGCTCATATTCATGAATGTGGTGCCTAACTTGTGTATCCTTTTTAAATATGGTCAACCGTAAGCAGAATACACGCTTGTACGCGGAGTTGCGGACACAAGCCTTTTATACAATACGATTAAAATATGGTTAAATACATAAATACCAACTAAAAACATCACCCTCCTATTAAAAAGTAAAAAGGGTAAATATAAGGCTTCAAATAGATCGTAGACCTTCAATGTTTTATACAGCGTGTGTCAGAAAGGAATGGACAAATTTAAGAGTGTGGTACAGACAGACCTTTTTTTAGTTTAATCTGAACAACTTTCTCTATGGGAACAACATCGTAATCGCAAAAAAATAATCAGTTTACATATATCATAACATTTGGGTCGAGTAGGTCTTGAAGTTTTGTAATTCAGTTTTGTGTTCATTAAATATACAAACGTTACAAAAATATACCTATGCTATGTATGCTAAATACCTTCTTAATTTAAATACATTAAAATATTTTTTTCTAAAGGTTTTCATAAAAAGAGTCATTGTTCCGACACTGATTTATCTCGTAGCAGTCGTAGTTTGTACAATACGGCCGATATAACTTGGCAGGTCTGAACATAGGCACTACGAACTTCGCGCATGTTCTCTCACTCACACTCGCTTCATGTCACCATTTGGTTCCTATAAATGTTACTACACAGCCCTCGGAACTGCCAAGTTATATCACCCGTATTTGTACTCTAACAGATATTTATTATTTATTCACTGTTGAGTAGTTTGTCCACCTCAAGGTGAGCGCCTACGTCACCATTCTCATTTATCTGTGTATTCTAATTACTCTATGAACTATCATAGCATTACGTAAAAAGCTTACCTTATTTAGAGGGAACAGGGCCTGCGATTCTCCTTACAAATGTATTCCCCTTTTTCTTCCTGAATAATGCCACTACAGCAATGTTTTTTCTTCATAAAATCAAGGTCTGCTGAAGACACGTCCCTGATATGTCCTTTTTTTCAGAAACTTATTAGTAATGAAAATATGACCCTCCAAAAATTACAAAAATGCCCCATTTTTCCGCCGTGATTAGAGGACTACCAGACAAATTCGAAAAGTTTTTAACATACAAGAAAATTATAGGAACCTAGACATACTCTTTCTTAAAAATTTTATGTAAAAAATATTGAATCGGCTCAGTTTTCGAGGAGAAAAAAGGGGAATACGAAACGTCTATCTCGTCAATTTTTTTGGTGATATAATCGGTCTGAGCTGCAGTTGTCCCTATCGCACTCTACGGAGGCAGACTTGAGGTAAGACGACGATAATAGTTTCTTCAAATACCTATTTTTCAAATTCCTTTAAGTTTCCCTCTTAAGTTCCCTAACGTAGGAACCAAGCTAAGCTAGCGTAACGTTTTGACGTCCTAATGTATTAGTTTGATGGTATTGTTAACCGATTTCAATAATCAATGAGGTTGTGTATTCGACGCGTATTTTGGCTAATAATTTGTTTGTTTTGTATCTTGCGATTGGAGTTTATCTCATCTGATGCGAAGCAATGATGCAACCAGTAGTAATTCTACATAGGTACAATTACTACATTTCATGATTCACACTTTTATTCAATCGTTAACGTGTGGTTTGCCCTTATTGGCCCTCCTCTTAACACTTCCAACACAAATATGCTAGGAGCTCACCTCATTGTCAACGGGGTTCAAAATCACGACCTCTTGTCCGCCAATACAACACTTAGAATATTAGATCAGACTATTAGATATCCACTATTAAACATAAATATTCTGCTAAAACCAGCACAATTAAATAGAATAATGTGTAGTTTTGAAACATTTTTATCACATGTTTTCTTAGATTCGACCTTCCAACTTTTGGCTAATTGTAATTGGAAACAGGTTTCCTTATATAAATAGAATAAATAAATTAATTCTACATATTTTGAGTCAAGCCTATGTCTGATAGAATTAGTAGATTAGTAACATGAATATATTGTGATTACATGGGATTAGCGTTCAAATAATGTAATTTTTTAATAATAAAGGTCCCATTAACTTAGCCATTCCACGGGTGCCTTGTAAGTCCGCATGTAGAACAAGTTTTTCTGCGTGTCCTTGTCACATAATGTAGGTATAACTTGAGGTCGGCGCCAAATGTTTTAGTTTTTAACATTTATTTTAAAATAAGTATGTGAACACACAATGTAAAAAAGTCAAGTTTTTGAAGTCGGTAATTTTTATTTTTATTAGTCTCTTAATTTTCGCTTATTAGTACTTTTGTATAATCATCTAAATTAGAATCAGTTAAAGGTATGCTGGAGAAATGGGATATCATTTTCAAGGTATTACATTACAATTAACTAAGCTATTTACTCAGAGGATTGAGGTCATTTTTACGTAGGCAGGGCAACATTCCCCATGTTTTAATGTATAGGATTTCTCCATGACTGTCATCTTTGTGCACACATAATACCTTGACCAGCACACAGTGATCCTGACGCCAATATTCCTGTTCGCGCTACTGCATGCCGCGTCCTACTCGCTCACCATTCTCGATGTAAGTACACAAATATTATTACAATTATATTTAATTGCTTACTTCCTCCGTAATATAGTTTGTACGTGAATTGTTAGGGGACAGCGTGTTGGGAAGTGACAGCTCATAGCTGTTTATGTTTTAACGACTGATTTTGATTGGCGCCATAACATTTTTGTATGAGTCAAATGACGCACTTCACAGTCATAGAAAATTGTTATGGTTTGCGGTTTCTTTTCAAGACTGGGTGTGTACGATATGCTTATAGAAAATCTATCTTTGTAACAAGTGTTAAATATTTATTAACGCTACCGAGACCAACTGTAATCGGCCTGGTCGAACGTGATGTTCCCAAGTTTGGTTTTCCGGTCGAGAATGCATATTATGAATGCAGCCCAGAATTCGGAGTAGTGCCCGGTAAATATCAACCAGTGCACCCCATATTACGTAGAGCTGAAATCTATCCGATAATTGGCATATTGTGAACTAGCTGCGCCACTCGGTTTCACCCGCATATTCCGTGGAAAAATCGGGATAAAAAGTATCCTACGTCCTGATCCAGATCATGGTCTATACATATGCCAAATTTCATCCAAATCCGTGCAGCCATTTTAGCGTGAAAGCGTAACAAACAAATTAAGTCACTTTCGCATTTATAATATATAAAAAATATTACTTTGCGTATGCATGCGTCTACCCACATTATTATGTGGGTAGTGGTTACATTTATCACAATGATCACTATCGCGACCAGCGCTAGACATTGATTTTTATCAAAGCATTATCGCGCGCCGCAGTTACGTAGTTGTATTAGGAGATTTAATAGATTTTCCTTCATTTATATTGTGCTTTTTCTTTGAATAGATGGTTTAGATATTAACTTTAATTGTATTTGCAACAGTAAACCTAGTAGTAGAAGAAACAGTTAACTGTACAAACAATAATACTTACATAAGTACAAAGGTTATTTAATTAATACTAATAATATGGAGTTTAATAAGTATTAGTACAGTCAAACCTGGGTAAGTGAGGAAACACTATAAATGAGAGTAATAGCCAGGTTCCGTCATTTAAAATCTTTATAAGTGAGAAACAGAAACATCAATAAGATAAAGTCGTTTTTCTCTCGTGGACCTCTATAACTGAGACTACTACTTGCCTGTACCTCTTCGAGCGACAGTCGAGTGTATTTAACATCTCTCGTGGACCTCTATAACTCAGACTGTTACTTGCACGTACCTCTATAAACCACAGTCGAGCGTAATTTAACATCTGCTATTTATCACTCATTCTTAAATTTCGGGGAACTAACTAACATTACCTTTTGTATAGTATTCTATTCCTTTTGTATAGTATATATTTGTTTTACTTTTTATAAACCTCTATAAGCTATAAACTCGAGTTAGTGAGAAACCTCCATAAGCGAATGAAAGATCTCGATTCCTTGAGCTCTCGCTTATCCAGGTTCGACTAGGATTACCTACTTATTTTAATATATTTATTTAGAAAAAACTATTATTTAAAGAAATTATTTACGTCGAGGCATTTTCATGTTAAAAACAGTACAAAAATAATAATGAAATTAGCTGTTTTTCACCACAAAATTCATAAGATTCGAAAAAAATATATTGACATTAGACCAAGGTATTGAAGACAGCGATAGTGTAGCCTAATAGCTTTTTATTGACTGATACTCAATCATTCAATGAATCATTTAAAAATATAATGAACTTGACTCGTTATTCGGTGAACCAGACAAAGGCAATTCATGATTTTATGACAGATGCATGCATGTAACGTGATACGTGAATCATCTTATTTGTGTGTTGAATAGACAATTTAAATGCAAATTAACATTGTACTCGTATTTGTTGTCGAAAATGGAAAACGAAAGTGGTAGGTATCTTCTTTGTTATGTTATTATTTATTTTGTCGTTTATGAATTTTCTTTCTTATCTTATTACATTTTTTGAGCTTGTGGCTAAGTAATAACAGCCGCATGGGTCGATTCATCAGGCAAAGCTAACGCTTGCCGGGGTTGGTCCGTGGATGGGTGACCATCATGAAAATACCGAGACTTCTCCGAGGGTATCGTATTACCCAGTTACTAGGTTGTGGAGCTCAGATAGGCAGTCGCTCAATGTAAAATAATGTTATTCAGCTGCAACCGGTTAGACTGGAAGCCGACCACAACATAGTTGGGTATAGGCCAGGCAGAAAGATTTGATCTTATTACTTTTTAAAATATTTCTTAAAATAAAAATCTACAAAATCATTTATAAATATAAAATAATATTTTTTTGGCTTCGCCGCATTCGAGCAAAAATAGAGGTCCGCCGATGTCGGAAGCAGGCTCCAAACTACCGGTGGTTAGGGCTTCAGAGACAGGAAACTTCTCACGATGCGAGCCGTATCGAGTACTGCCTTTTGAATCAGGCCCTTGATCCAACCGCCTAACGAGATCCTCGAGAGATGTTGGTCGTTATATTCATTATTATTTTTAGTTTTTCACTAATCTCGGGACCCTGGGGTCCCGGACCTTTGGAAGGCGTACGTTTTTAATTAAATGAGGCACCAACCGACGATTATCCCTGTATGTACTATGCCAGTACACGCAAGGACAACCCCCATTGGTGTAGGACGATTGCAGGATATGGAAACAAATATATTGGAGTATGGGTTTGGGTGGCTATAGTTGACTGGTGACCTGGAACTATGGAAGGACTATGGCCCCTGCCTGATCAGTGTTTTATATGTACACGGATAAAATGACAGGGGGTGACTTGCACACTCAATAATGGGCCCCCGAAAAACTGTCGCTAGCACATAGTGACGTAGCGACAAGGGGGCAACATGTCCTGAGGTGCTTGAGGAGTGGAGAGGTATTCCACGGCTTTCAGAACAATCCCAGAGCCCGGAAGATGGTCAAGATCCCTACGAACACTTACTAGAATACTTCCTTCCTCCGAGCACGTTTGCTCTTGCGAATCTCCACTCAAGCCGGCCAAATAAGGCAAGCATGAAGTGGGAGCTCTGTTCCTCGTCAGTGTTTACTCCAGCCGGCAGGCCAGAGATGAGGAACAAGATTTCTCCCGGGATATACGGCCCGTGGGGTCGCTACTGCCCAAAAGCTCGCCACATGCTGCCCTGCGGGTTTCTGTATCTCTCTTGGTCTGGCTCCTCATCCTAGACCTGTTCCGGCGAAATAAACTCTACCGGCACAGACCTAGACTTTGGAGCGCGCAAGCCCCACCACGACGTCATTATTATTATGCTCCTCAACAATAAGTAGGTACATTGTTACTTTACAATACAATGTTTTTCTTATATCAAGTTAAATAGTACTGACAACAGCACATCAGTGTTAACACTTGCAAAAGGCGCTATCAATGTCAAATTGATACTACTGATGAACGGTTGACTTTACTTGTAGCTGAAGAGCTGTACAAATAAAATGTACAAGGTTGTTATATTTTTAGATAAAAAAAACATCTTAACTAATATTATAAAGAGAAGATTTGGTTTATTGTATGTTTGTTTGAAATGAATAAAGTCAAAATCTGGTGGACCGATTAAAAAAAATATTTCATTAGTAGAATGCTATATTATCACATTTGTCACCGAGTAACATGGGCTATAATTTATAAATATATCACGTGGGCAAATCCGCTGGAAGAAAAATAAAATAGATTATACTGTCAGACTTTATTGATTGATTCATTTGAGCAGAACCATCAATTCACACAATAGGGCGCTTCTGTAATAGAATGTTTTTTTTTACAACTATCATGTTGACGTAGTAGCATTGATAATTAAATTGTCTTACGTAAACTAGAATCGTCTTACCAGTACTTACGTACAGTCACATCGACAAGAACTCATATATATCTACAATGCGTGTTCCATACCTAATACTGTATCAGCCGAAAGACGTCCACTACTGGACATAGGCCTCCTCCAAGCACTGCTATGTTGACTGGTTCTGTGTTTCTCGCATCAGTTCATCGGTCCACCTTGAGTGAGGCCTTCCAACGCTACGTCGTCCGGTACGCGGTCGCCACTCCGGAACCTTTCGGCCCCATCGACCATCTGATCTGCGAGCAATGTGCTCTGCCCAATGCCACTTAAGTTTAGCAATTCTTCGGTCTATGTCGGTAACCTTAGTTCTTCTGAGGATCTCTTCATTTCTGATTCGATCACGTGGGGA
Source organism: Xanthia icteritia (assembly GCA_949128155.2). Classification (NCBI taxonomy): domain Eukaryota; kingdom Metazoa; phylum Arthropoda; class Insecta; order Lepidoptera; family Noctuidae; genus Xanthia; species Xanthia icteritia. The sequence goes on from OX421933.2 coordinate 23,812,737, forward strand.
AACCCACTCTATTGCTTTTTGGGTGACTTTCAGCCTTCTAATGAGACCCATTGTGAGCGACCGCGTTTCAATGCCATAGGTCAGTGGTCGGCAAACCGCGGCTATAGAGTGCGGCTCTGTACAAATGTCGATGAGTGCGAGCGAGATACGTGTGGGGGTCGGGGTTTCGGTCATTATGCAAGATATCAAATTCTATTCAATATTCAAACTATATTTCAAAGATTTATTTCCGAAGTATTTTCACCAAAAATTTACAGGACATCGAAAACTAATAATTTACAAGTAGGTACCTTTCAAATTTTTCCAAGGTTAACTTGTTAATAAGTAAGATGCCTTCCTCATATTATTATCAGCCGATATGATGATGATGAGGAAGGCATCCTACTTCTTAGCAAATTAATTTTAGGAAGCGTTGTGGAGTGATAGACGATGGGAGTTTTAAGGATTAAGTAAAGAATATTGAGACTGTTTGGACACAGAAGGGATTGGCTCTCATAAGAAATCTTAGTCGTTATAGTATTGATGTTTGGCTCTATTGACTAATGAGTTTGCCGACCATTGCCATAGGTCATCACTGGTCAAAAACTTTCATCTTGAGACACTGTGGTACATGAGACGAGAAGATAGTACGTAGCTTTCTGAACGCTGCCCAGCCGAGTAGGATTTGACGATTGACCTCTTTCTCGAAGTTAGACCTACCCTGACCTAACTGGAGAGTTTGTCCTAAGTTAACATAATCTTCCACAACTTCGTGTGGATTATTAATGTGTAGCTACAATTAAATACCCAATGTGTAACGTTTTGTGACCCACACATTGATACAATATTATGGAGCAAAGCAAAGATTGATGATAGTTAAATTAATTATTCTTGTCGATGTATACCTACATCTTTTTGAGGCTGACTGTACCTACATTGTTCTTTGTAGACTAATAGGCTTCTCATTCTTGACCTTTCCATGGTTAGCTCTAGAGCAAACGATTAAAACATGACACTGTACATAGTTATTATAATAAATAATTGACTTAAATATATTTTCTATCTGTATTTTTGTACCTTCAAGTAATTATGACGCAAGCAGAATCTTAAGTAGCTTATGATTCCTTTATAAATGTTATAAGTACAGATAGCTTTAGCCCGCGACATCGTCCGCATGAAATTCCGGCCCCCGAGCCACCGCGTCGCATCCCATTCCATTGCCCGCGCAATTAATTCGTTTTGGCTTAGCGTTCTTTCAGACTTTTTTCTTTTTGCCCGGCTCGTAAGGGTCGTAACGTAATGTTAAATAGCTTATAACCTTCCTCAAGGTGTTGGAATATCAAATGCAAAAAGATTTTCTCAATTCCGACGGGTAGTTCCAGGGATTAGCGCGTTCAAGCAAAAAACAAACTCTTCAGTTTTGTTAATAGATTAGAATTTTATAGAAGTTTTTTGTATAGATAGATACATACGTAGTTCTTGTTTTCGTACTGAAAAATAGGTCTACAAATCAAAGAGTTTCCGTTTAGTTCTTAATTCTTCTCCATATATAGGTACCTACTACGCTTCGGAATGGGCAACTAGCTTCATCTTTCTGACTGACCGACTCCTTGACAATTCAAAGTGCCTGTAATTGGATATTTGAAATAAATGTTTTGAATTTGACTCAATATCAGTGTCAGAAATAATTGTTCTTTCTCTATTATTGTCTTGCTTTTCGATAAAGGGAATTCCCCACTTAAATTAACCTACATTACTAGAACTACCTTATTCATGTTTGATCTCAAGTGTTGATCGACAGAAAACAACGTCACAAGCATCACTCATCTATAGACATGACAATGGTTCAAAGTTCAAACAAAGTAATTATATACAAATGAATTAACAATGAATATTAAGATTAATACCTAGTCGTGTGAGAGAGACCTACATTCAATATCTCTTTTACTCGACTGTGCGACAGCAAAGACAGGGTTATGTTGTTCACAGCACAATGGTAACATAAACTTGTGAACATATGGAAAATGCAAGTAGTTATCATTATAAAAAGAAAGTTGTACATAAGAAAGTTAGTTGTAACTACTGTTACACTTCCGTTAAGAGCGTTTTTTCTGAAAGTGGGCCACGCTGCAAATAAGAATAAGAATAAGAATAGATAGATGTCAAATATTTCGCTTTTTTTATTAATTTGGCAATATTACTGTATGGAAATAAGAAATGTGGCTAACTAGCGAACTAGAATATTGATTATGAAATGCAATAATTAATATGGTAACACCGAATATTTAGTTTTAGATGTAAAAAAAGTATTTGGAAACTTTCCAAGTGCCTTTTTTCTCTAGCCACGCATTTCTTATTTCCATACAGTAATCTGGCCAAATTAATCAAAACAGGTAAATTTTTGACAGCTATTTGCAACGTTGCCAGCTTTTAGTATAAACGCTCTTAATATTGATTAACAGATTTTGCGGTAGTGTAGTAGGTAGTTATGTAAATGACAATCTTGTTACAGTCTAAAAATGTACACTTTACATAATGTCTGCGTGTTTGCTACGTTTTAAATGCTATTTGCCAGACATGTTTTCATGAATTAGGCAAAGAGGTAGCTTGCATGATACCGACTTGTGTACAAATGATAGAATAGCACAAAATGATCCTCTACCATCGACAGTAAGTACAGTTTAATAGCACATACAATGTGAATACTTATCGTACACAATCTGTACCTACCAAAACTCCATTAAACCATGTAGGACGCGGGTGCGGGATTCCTGATAAGAGAAAAAAAACAACAATTGTATTAGTAAAATCTGCGTGAAAATGTTAGACTCGACAGATCGCTCTTCATGTAATATCATGAACTTTATTTTTACAAAGAGATCCATGTCTCGAAGAGGATAAGTAAATAGTATCCTTGTAATAAAACAGCCACCAATGCCATTCATTATGGGTGGTAGAATCTCAAAATGTGACGTCAGAATTTCATCTATTACCTACTAGTAGTACTTAATTCTGAATTGGCAATAAGTATAATGTGTTGATATCAGCCACTTTTTTGCAGAAGTGGCAGCGACCAAACCCCAGGATGGGACATAGGGCGTTGCTATCTGATTACGACACGTATCCCGATTACAGCATTGTAGGAGAAATATAATGTAACCCATCTGATTGTTTTTCTTTCATTTTCTCCACAGACCCTCGGCCAGAACTCCATGTGGGTGGCGCGCCTGCTCATTTCGCTGGTGGAGTTCCAGTCGCGCAACATCCTGCGCGCCGCTGCGCTCGCGGAGATCATTCTGTTCCCGCTCGTCGCCATCATGGCGCTCTTGTGAGTATATTTATTACAGTCAAAACCGTTTATAAAGACTTCGCTTTAAACGACATACCGGTTATAACGACGAAATTTTGAGGACCCAGCATTTCTGTTTACTTAACATAGTGTCTGGTTATAACGCCTATCGGCTATAACAACCGTAATGCGACGGTCCCTTCAAAATCGTTATAAACGGTTTGATTGTGAGACTATTAATTTCAGGAACCGCGATTTAAGAGGGTGCATTCTTAAAGTTGGAAACGTTGCAAGTAGCTGTTAAATATTTAGCTGTTTTCATTAATTCATCCATAATACTAAATTAAATTAGGAAATATCGCTCTTTACTATACTAAAATATTGATTATGAATTGCAATAATTAATATCCTAACAAAGTATGAAACTGTTACAACACCTAGTTCAGTGTATTGTTTTATTGTATTTTAGTCCACGAGCATAGAGCTATATTTCATAATTTCTATTAGTAATATGGATTAATTAATGAAAACAGCGAAATATTTGTCAGCTATTTGCGACATTGTCAACTTTATTGAACCCACATAATATGACAATCGGCCTTAATAAAGAGTCACACAGGTGTGTGGCTAGGGCTTGAAATACTAGTATTTTTTAAACCGGTACCATTGGCCTTGGTGTGATACCATACCGGTACCAGACATATTACCTGTAATATTGGTACCGGTTCCAGACGTAATAGCTATTAGTATTTCTACCATTGGTATTTTTACTTAGTATCAGTACTGTGACGGGACCAAACCAATATTTCCGAAGTTAGAGTTAGAAAACAGATATAGTAAGTAAAAAAACCGGCCAAATGAAGGGTTCCGTAGTTGGGATGAATTATCCCATGAACAAACTTAACAATGTAGTTGAAAAATATGTTCTTCGATACATTCCAACTGCAAATTTAAGTTTGTACGCACAATATTGAGAGATTTACCATGTTATTTTTATACCATAGACTTCTTATAGGGTTTCCTTTAATCTATGTACCTACCTATAATGTGCCGGGTCAGGCGCCATTAACACGTGAACTTGTACTCAATTTCGTGTTTTTTTTATATTCTTGATCTTTTGTTTAGTAGGTTTAATCCTAATGTATGAGAGTATTTAAAGTAGTGTATGAAACTGCACATAACTAGGTATTAAAAAGACTCGTGTGATACTATTAATAATCGAGTCGTAGTTTTAATACCCCTTATTATGCAACAGATCCATAAACTACTATAAATACCTAAAGCCCGACCGCTTAAAGCGTGCAATACACATGCTACCTAGTAGTACAAGAGCATGCGACTTTCGAGCAAATGCTATACGAAAAGAACATGGGTATTTTACAGACACAGAGAGCATGCTACCTAGTAGCCAACAAGATGCTTATTAGTAGCTTGAATACGTATTGCAGGCTTAACTGAGACCGTTTCTGAGGTAGCTGCGCGGTGCGGGAGGGGCGGTGGCGAAAAATGTGTAAAATTATTATTTTACACATTATATATAAGTAATAACACACACACACACATTATACATATACTTTTTTTAATGTTTTTACATATCTCGGGACCATGGGGTCCCGGTCCTTTAGAAGGCGTACGAGGGACCAAAACCAACTCGCAGAGGCCCATTAGACGTTTTTAATGAAATGAAACACCAACCGACGATTATCCCTGTATGTACTATGTAAGTGCGCCCAAGAACAACCCCCGGTTGGTGTAGGACTATTGCAGGATATGGAAACAAAGATATTGGACTATGGGTTTGGGTGGCTAAAGTTGACTCGTGACCTGGAACTATGAAAGGACTATGACCCCTGCCTGATCAATGTTTTATATGTACACGAATAAAATGGCAGGAGGTGACTTGCACACTCAATAATGGGCCCCCGAAAACTGTCACCAGCACATAGTGAAGTAGCGACACGGGGGCAACATGTCCTGAGGTGCTTGAAGAGTGGAGAGGTATTCCACGGCTTTCAGAACAATCCCAGAGCCCGGAAGATGGTCAAGATCCCTACGAACACTTACTAGAATACTTCCTTCCTCCGAGTACGTTTGCTCTTGCGAATCTCCACTCAAGCCGGCCAAATAAGGCAAGAATGAGGTGGGAGCTCTGTTCCTCGTCAGTGTTTACTCCAGCCGGCAGGCCAGAGATGAGGAACAAAATTTCTCCCGGGATATACGGCCCGTGGGGTCGCTACTGCCCAACAGCTCGCCACATGCTGCCCTGCGGGTTTCTGTATCTCTCTTGGTCTGGCTCCTCATCCTAGACCTGTTCCGGCAAAGTAAACTCTACCGGCACAGATCTACAATTTGGAGCGTGCAAGCCTCACCACGACGTCAACGTGTAGAGATACGGCGGCGGGGTTATTATTATTATTTTCGGTATTCTGAAGAAAAAAACTCAATTAACTGATTACTACGAATCTGTCGCAAATCCTTCCATAAAACATAAGGTTTCCCGAATGTCAGCTATGGATGATTCATCTTCATCATTCCCCTGCCCTTATCCCAGTATATTAGTGGTCGGCGCAACATGTCCCTTTCTTCCATACTTCTCTATTAGTCGTCATCTCGGTAGTCATCCCCTTTCTAGCCATATCATCTTTCACACAGTCCATCCATCGTTTCTTTGGTCTTCCCCTACTCTTATAGTCATAGACATTCATACTCAAAACTTTTCTGACGGATATCCTTTCCGAACATTCACATCGTTTCAAAACCCTGAAGACGTAGTGACTGCATTCGAAAGGGCTGTAGTAGAGAACCCCAGGTTAGAGAACACCACGATTCCCAGCAGGCAAGATCAGAAAATTCTTCCTTTTCAATAGAGGAGTGGTACCAACACCTTCTCTAAGCGACACATTATTGTTTTCCCACATGCATGCGAAAAAAGTCGTGGGCACAGCTAGTCCTACATAAAACTGATTTAGTGTCTATAAAACAAGAAATAAAACGTTATATTTGATTCGATTTAAGTAAATGTTTTTATTTTGTCCTGTCATTTTATCTTTGTCTTACTTTCTCCATTTCAACACTTTTAACTCTTACTATTTTCTAAAGGATTACTTAAAGTACCAGGAATTCCGGTTCTTTAGCCAGAAGGTTCCAAAAATCCCGGTTCTTTAAAACTTAACCGGTTCTACATTCCCTAATTATAATATCCATTGTATGGTGAGACTAGGGACCAGAGAAAATAATAGCTAGTTGTTTTTAATACCAAATAGGTACTTGTAACTATAATTTTCCAGCGAGAAAATATCATGAATGTGTGATGGCGTTGTTATCACGCACGCCATGCAAGATGAAAATAGGTGATCGAACTTATTGTGAACTAGAAAAATCTAAGTTTAAAGGGGACTATTCAGCACGCTTATTAACGTCACGTACTTGGAATGGCATTCCTTTTCATTTTAACTATCAAACTCAAACCATTTATTTCAATAAAACCATTTACAGCCACTTTTGAATTGTCAAAGAGTCGGTCAGTTAGACAGAAAGTTGAAGCTAGTTGCCCATTCCAAAACGTAGATCTCTATGGAGAAGAACGGGCAAGAAACTCCAAGGACATTATTTTAAATATATAAATTACAAACTCCTGGGTAAATTACTCTTGTTGCTTTTATAAGTGAGAAAAATGTAAAAAAAAAAACATAAACAATTAAAAATAAGCCCTGGCAGATAAGAGATGACCAGTCTCAACCGACGGCGCCCGTTCATGAACATGACGCGTGGACCAGCACCATCCAGCATAACCATTTTGTAGGGAAACGAATGATCCAACACACTCGCCACCATCAGCGAGACATTTAAGTGAGCATGACATATTCTCAACTGCCATGCTCTTTCAAGTCAACATACAACATAATAACATAGTAAACGACTCCATGGTACTCAAATATATTTTTTTTTTTTTTAAGTGCCTCTAAATAATACAAAACTATAGTTTGCTATGTATTTGTAAGATTAAAAGAATTTTACTACCAAAAAGAAAGAAAATCATTATTATCTATTGGAGTATTCAACAATTAAAACTTGGTTTAATAAAAATAAAAAATAAGTTCGTAGTCAGATAAAATAAAAAATGGGAAGCAACTCTTCCCAAGTGAGCCCAAGTGGCTGTGGAGCAGCCGAGCAGGACTAGCATTAAGCAAAGCATTTTTATCTATGATATAATCATCCAACTTATAGTATGCTTGTAAGGCACACTATGTATGCCTTTAATGCAAGTTTTAAATTTCTTCTCATTTCGTTGAAGAATATCGAGTGGTATTTTATTATAACATTTTACACAGTCTTGATCTACACACAAATGAAATATTAAAGCTAAATAGGGTGCAATTGTCTCAATAATTGATTGACAAACTTTAGTAGACATGCCCCACAGATCTTCGGTAATTTTGATCTTAAGTTGCTTAAAAGCGTTTACAACAACCACAGGGTTTATATTTTTAAATTTAAATTCCACAGGACAGGCTGAAATATTCGCTCTTAATAAATCTATAGCAAGTAAGGGGTAGGAATTTAAAGTTTCTGTAGTTTTAATTGGAATATTGGTATAGAAAGTTGCAAATTCCTGAGCAACATCGATCTTATCGCTAATGAGACCGCGGGAAGTGTCCAGTGTGCAATCAGTGTTATGTCTTTTGTTCTTGTTCGTTTCATTGTTAAGGTCTTGTTCGTTTCATTGTTAATAATTTTCCAAACCGTCTTTATTTTATTTTCTGCTGATTTAACCTTGTTGTTAATGAAAGACGCTCTAGCTGCTTTGCAGATAGTTTTAAAAGTTTTAGAGTAAGTAGCAACATACTTAATTACTTATTAAAAGTTTCCGTGTTAATTAATATACGGCTTAAGGCCATACAGTTCAAATAATCATTCCCTATTTTCCTGATGCCTTTAGTTGCCCAGTCACAGAATAAAATCTTAGGGCAAATAGTTTCTGTTTGCACTAATGAAAAGAATTATTCATACAAAAAAATTACATTGGACATATTTAGGCTCAGACCACTTAACTTGCTAATTAAGATATTAAACTTATTTAAATTACCCGATGTTATTGGTCTAATTTGAATCTGCACTTTTTGTATTGGTGTGTTGGACTCAAAAATAACGGTTTGACCACTGTGAATATAATAAAATCCATTGATTCGTATAGGCATTACAGTCCTTTCGGATAGCAAAATTATGCTCGATAGATAGGTATAATTGTCAAAAGAACAGGAGGATTGTTATAGTCATTACGAATGTGTTGTGTTACTGGAGATGAAAACTTCTAATGAAGTTGAGGAGTGTGTCAATAACATTACTTTTAAATTGGGTAGAATTGCCTAGTATTATTTTTGTTTCGACTTGTTCATAATGATCTATCCGACCGTCCACAGCGGCTACTGCGGGCTCCTCACGCCCTTCGTGTACTACTACTTCGTGACGTGGCGCTACGCGTCGCGGCGGAACCCGTACACGCGCAACACCTTCCGCGAGCTGCGCGTGGCGGCCGAGCGCGCCGCCGACAAGCCCGCGCTGCCCGCCGCCGTGCGCTCGGCCGTCGCCGCCGCCGTGCAGCTCGTGTGTCGCATGGCGCCGCCCATGGAGCATGTGCAGCAACAGTAAGTGTAGCTTTACAAGGATCACTTGGCGCGTGGCCAGATTCGGAACTAACGACGCCATCTTGTTTTATGAATACATTTCACAAAACAATAGTAGAAATGTTTACCAACAGCGTCCTGTCGACATCATTCGAGCGCCAAAAGATCCCTGCTGTGTAATTCGTGCATTTTAGTATTCGTTTTTTTTCACAGCTCCTGAGTAAGGTTGTGCGTGGCACACTCAGAATTAGGATTAGGAACCATCCAAGTTTTTCCGGACATGTCCAGCTTTTTGGCATCGCATTCGGACTTTAATTTGTTCGGATTTTTCTAGTTCAGAATTTTATTAGAAAGATAAATTAATTTAAATAATTTTAACAAAACTGAGCTGTCGAGACTTTTGCAAATGTTCGCCCCAGCCACTTGATTTTAACACATGTTTTTGTGTGTTTTCAGGTAAATATTTCGTACGTAAGGTCAGTTAAGGTGAACAGAAAACTTTCTACATCACTGTCGTTCTTTTATATCAAAACTACGCAAGTGTGCAGTCTACACGTCTGGATGTGTCTATGGTTTAGTGTACTTCAGTTGCAAATTATTTGACGAATACACGGGATACTCAAAATTTTAAAATAAAGGTCAATTTAGACCATATTTTTCTGTATGTATGTATTTAAAAGCATTTCTAACTGTCATTGTCAACAAAATCTAATTTACAAAATTTTCCGTTATGTTTACTATAAAATTGACAGCTTGATAAAATATTATTTGTCAAAAAAACAAAACATTCTGTGAAGGTCAACATCCATTTAAACGCGAACAAAACACCGTCCTATTGGACATCACTAAATGTAAGAACAAGCTATCCAAACCATTGCAGTACAAAAATTCTACATAACAGGCACATTATTTAGCTATGGCAACCCTGAAATGTATGAGTGAGATAACGCTTTATGACAGTTGAATGCTAAAAAGGGACGACAAGCTTCAGAAGACTGCCATCGCTGAATAATCCACCCGTACAATGTATTCCAATGCATTTCATAGCATAATCTTTTGGTTGTTATACAAATCAGTATATTATATTGTAGTTAGAAGATGAACTTTATGTATTTAAGTTTAATTTTTATTTAATGTCGGTCCAATTTTATTTAAGACATAAGAAATGTTGAATGTTTAAGTTAGACTGATAAGTGATTTATTCAATGTAAGTTTTTATTATAGAAACAGTAGTCTGTCAGTATTTTTTGACACAATGGAATTTATTTGTCGCTGGGCTGAGGTCGGATTCTTGAAGACTCGTGTTTGATAAAAGAGCTATTTCAAATAATATACCAGCGATTTCGAGCTAATATAAGCCCTGTTTACGGATCATTCCATTTTTGTCCTATCATGGTCCGTTAATAATTCTCATTAATAATTAAAATCTATCGGACATCTCAATGAGCACATATCTCTTTCGAATTGAAACTGGTTATAAATATTTAAAGTTACATTATTTTTGTGAATCGTGTATTCCTTATTATTTTGGTTATGTTGTGTATCGCCAGCGACATTTTTGTATTTAGCAATAATTTTAATGCACTTGGTTTGGGGTGAATGTAGTCAGATTTTTAAATAAATGTTGGTATAAACGGTCGTAATGTTTTTTTCTTTGAATTATCTCCATATTCCTTAAGGTCTTTTATCTCCTTTGGTAAACGTTTTCTGTTGACACGTGAGGCTAGTTAGCCTGTTAGGCTGCGTTTCCACCAGGGATGTGCTAGGCCGCTGAGCGGTGCGAGCAAAGACTATATAACCACTTGACTGCGGATACAGTGCCCCGACGCTCGAAAACTATTAGTATTTTGTCGCCTATATTAGGCCACGGTACTAGTAACCATTTTAGTTGTGCCCAAGTGTTAGACCTGTGTGCACGCTAAATTATCACAACTTTTTTTAACTGTTTATGCAATTATAATTTATATTATAATTGTTTTTTGTCCCTAATAAATAAATAAATAAATATAACGCATCAAAATGCCTTCATGCGCGGTGAAGTGGTGTGGGAAACATTCCAAAACCTAAGTTACAAAAAGGATGGCATAACTTTTCATCGGTAAGTAAACAGTACGAAAAATTATTTTTGCTTTAATCAGAATATGAGCCACCGCAGGGGTCTGTTTAAAATGGTCGCTGGGTAAACGAGCACACTGTTGAGAAGTGCGTTGATGTCTTTTGGAAAAGTCTCGTTCTTGTATTAGACAATTCTAATGCTTCTATCCTTTTTTTTCCTTTTGTATGTTTTAACGTAAAAAATAGAGCTGTTACCTTTAATAGCAAGTTGATTCAATTGAAAGTTGATATCGAAAATAATAAAATTAAAATTAATATAATTTTTTTTCATTTCACATACTGTAATAAAATACCTACCTACCTATCTACTTATAACCGACTTCCAAAAAAAGGAGGAGGTTCTCAGTTGTTCGGTATTTCTTTAATGTATGTTCCGGGATTTTTTGTTCTCTCTGTCCCCGACCGACCAATTGGTCCAGGACCGCCGCGTCGTCAGGCACCGCTGGGACAGATCGCTCCCATTGCGATCATGCGATTTTACACCCCAATTATTACAAAGCCACAGATAACAACAGATTAGTACAACTTTCACTTGGATTCGTTACAATTTCGTGGAAGACGGCCATAAAATCATACGTCATAGTGAATATGATAATTTTCTATGTTGTTTTGTATAGTAATCACAGACTACTTAGAGATATGATAGTAAATATTTTCCACGTTTTTGAGGGCGATGGTCTTTGATGTAAAAAAGTTTTTTTCATTTGTGTTTGACATACATGTTTTCATTTTAGATTTCCAAAGATTCCGGAACTAAAAGAAAAGTGGATAGATAAGGTTAATAGGGAAAATTGGTTTCCAACAAAATACAGCGCTGTTTGTTCAAGGCACTTTACCCCCGATTGTTTTGAATATTTAAAACAACGCCGCCGTCTATTTAGTTCAGCGATACCTAGGTCAAATTTCAATTTTGCAATGCTCTTCTGCAGTTAACCGCATCAATATTACCACAAGGTACAAAGACCAAAACATAGATCTTGAGACTGAGAGCTTGGATTTTTCAGGGCTTGAAAGCCTTTTCCCTAATTCTGAATTCGGTGAAAAAGTAGTAGAATATATGGCCGGCTACATTGTCCATGCTTTGATAAAGCAAATAAAATGCCAAACTTGCATTGGAGCGCTGATTGGTGTACCAAATGAAAACGCCTTACAATTTCAAAAGGACACAAAAAATAAGTTACTGTACGGATCTATCACAGTAATAGAAATTTGTCGTCGTTGTGAAATTTATATTAAAAGGGCGATCAAAGAGAGTGGTTCGAAAGTGCTGACTTCGAAATATAATACTGATTACCTATTTTATAAGATCGGTTTTAAAATCTTTGATTGGGTATAATTTATTCCCGGATATTAATTTTCATCAATTTGAAATTGAATCAACGAATCATCTTATTGAATTAGCTAGATGCATAATTCAAAAATATGTAGACGCTCGTTTATCATTTTTTACAAAGAACAACCAGGACCCTAAAACTTTAATTCGAAAAACCTATACCAAATTAATTCATTTTAAAAATCAATAATAACAGGATACATGTTTTTTTTTGTAATTGATTGATTTTGATTAAATGTTATTTCTATGATTTTAATTGAGTAGGTATTTTTCATAATGTTAAAATCCATTTTATCGATATCGACTATTTTCCCTTAATGAAGTATTGCTACCCTAACGATAGGCGTACCGGTCTATGCAACTTGACCTTGAACGGACCAATTACAGCCGCGCATTCTTCCTCGTCCCCCGGCCCGCGGTAGTGAGTCGTGTTCTTCGAAGAAATCGGCCTATCTATACGCTCTCTAGTGGTTATATTCTCTTTAGGTGCGAGGATGCGTAGCGACGCTGTGAACCGGTGCGCAGATGAGCGGTGCGAGGATCTGTAGCGGGCTCTTTTCAGATGTGTGTGGTGGGAGTAGGGTTGCCAGATGGCTGGGAAATCCGGAATGTCCCGGAAATTTTGCACGTTGTACCGTGTCTATTTAGACTTTACTGTCCCGGATTACGAACACCAACTAGTGTTTTTCACGACGACTCGCACAGCACGGCTGCCAAGTAGGCACGCCGCGATCTATAAAAATGGTAAAATTCAGTGACAAAAATATTTAAAAAATAAAAGTAGTCAGCCAGAGTATTTTTTAATTTTTGTTCACTTAATTAGTATTATTTTTTCTTGAGGCGTTTCGCACGAAGTTAATTTAGTGCGTGAATCGACCAATAAGCCGTAAAAGCGAGGGGCTTATGGTGATTCACCCGAATTTACTCTCCCGAAACTGGAGAATCGACACTTCTAAATAATATTTTTTTTTCTTGAGGCGACTCGCATGAAGTTAATTTATTTGTAGGCGAATAGATTTCTGAAGTTTTCGATTCACCTATAAATAAATTAAATTAACTTAAAAAATCAACAAGCAATAAAAAAAATAAGCTTACGCCTCAATAATGGGATTATATGTTATTTATTTTCATATATTTTACTACGGCTCGACTCCGTTATCCTAGAATTGTCCCGAAATGATCAACCTGTATCTGGCAACGCTAGGTGGGAGCGGAGCGCGATAAGAATTTATTGTTGATGACGAAACATGTGAAAATCCAATAAGAATTTTCGAATGTTTCGTCATCAGCTCTTTTGAAAAAAGTAAAAAATTCTCCTTAAAGTCGATGATATTTAATATGGTTACGTATCCCAAAATCTTTCCTGTCTTCTGTGACCCAAAAATGTAGTAATAAATTCTGTGTCTTCTGCCTCCATTTTTTCATCGAAAATTGTTAAATATAAAAGTGTTTTTTCCACTGATCCATGTTTTCCGTACAATACAAGCTATGGACTGGGCTAGGCTATCACGCTGCGGGGCGCAGCGTGAGGCTAGTCACTACGCTAGTCTGAGTCAGTCACCACGCTGCGAGGCTATATAAACAGTCCACCAAAGACGACCAGCATGCAACGACGACGACGACGAGCAGCATGAAAACAATCGAAACTGTTGTGGTCACAGAGTACATACCTACTTTATAACATACTGAACATTGTGGTCATGCTAAGCGTGCAATCGTTCTTTATCCAAATTTTATAAAATTCAATCAACACTAATTATTCCTCATAAATTATTATTATTACGTCCCAACATATTCATGAATAATAAATTGTCGATTCCTATTCATTCCCGTAAGTCTCGGTTGAGGTCATCCCTAAATCGGCCTTGGAACACCACGGGGGATGTAGTACGTATGGGTAAATATTGATGTGTGTGTTGACGTTTGCGTGACTATTGGCTCACGAACTAATGTGTGAATATGTGCGTGCCGGCCTGCGTACAACGAGCTGGCCGACTTGAGTGACAGTTTCTTGTTAGCGAGAATCTGTCAGACATTTTTTGTTCGTCCATGGTATTTGCTAAAAACTGAACTAGGTTTTATCATGTCCGTGACTACAGCCGGACCACCAACGCCAATCGCTTCCATATTTGGTAACTAATTAGTGCTCAATTGGTGCTAATTAGTGCTCGAACAACAAATTTGGTACCTTAATAGTTTTCGAGAAAATCGACTTTGAAGGTGGTCCGGCCGTAGTCACGCTCCCTTCAGCAGGACCACCATGAGCGCAGAAAAAGGGGGCGTGCTATAGCTATTCTAAGTATGGAAATAATTGGTGCCGCTAGATGTGATTCATTTTGTAAAATAAACAGAACTGAAACATTTGTATTTACCGAGAAATCAACGATGATAACTTTCGCGCGCTCGTTCAGCAGGACCACGACTTTCAATGTTGATTCCAAGTTTGAGGAGCTTGTCGCTATCCTCAAACCTACATAGAAAATTAGTATTCCAGTAGTTTACGAGATATACCATGCCTAGTTTACGAGATATACCATGCCTAGTTTACGAAATATACCATGCCTAGTTTACGAGATATACCATGCCTAGTTTACGAGGTATACCATGCCTAGTTTACGAGATATACCATGCCTAGTTTACGAGATATAGGTACCATGCCTAGTTTACGATATACCATGCCATTGCTGGGGTGGCGATAGTCACGGTGTTAAATTTTCATTTCAAGATTTCCCTATTAAAAACTGATTTCTCTCCAAATTTATACAAAAATTCATATTCCAAAGTGAGAAATTAGCTTCATTACTTTTCCATACTAAATCTCCGCGTATAACCCGACCAAATTAAGTTGTCAATGGTATTGAGCTGTTTAGGAGATAGACACTCTTCCACTCATCAGTATATAAGTTGCCTATGAAACTTCATCCATTGAGACCCTCAATGTCGGTTTGCAATGAACAAGCAAAAAGAAATAGGTGCGTAAAGATGGTAGAAAGCCGGGTTAGGCATCTTTCAGCTTCTACAAGGAAGGATGTCGTATGCAAAAAAAGAAACAGGTTTTGTTAGATTTTTTTATTAATTATTAGCTTAAGACCTAAGCCACAGGTGGCACGGGCTGGGGCAGGGGCGCAGGCGCTAGGGAACGCACGTCACTTGTTGGTTCCAGAGGAACAGGCTCGTCCTTGGGCTCAGTTACCAGGATGTGGTCAGGCTGTGGCTTCTTGGGGCCGTTCTTGCCTGCTTGGTCCCATGGCAACATGATCTTGACCTGTAGGAGAAAATAAATTGGTTACTAAGACATTTATCTAATGGAACGAGACTTTCCCACATTTTGCTGACAGTTCTTGAATGAAATTCTGTTTGGAAATTGTGTTCACATTGCAGGATGTTATCAGATTCATCTACAAAGTACAATTTTAGGGAGTGAGATTCTGTCTGTTTGATGAAAAAATTAGGGCTGATTTTTCAATCAATTAGCTAGCTTTTGTAAATATAATTATCAAATCGTCATATTTAAGCTTTAGATAAAAGTTATCTGATAATTGAAAAATTGGCCCTAAGGAAATATTTTCTTTCATGATTACCATGGTAAAATGAACATAATTTAAATACAGTTTTAAATATAAATGTCCAGCTTGCACCGTACCAGAGCCTGTACAGACAAGCCCTCCAATAAACAAGCTGAGTCAATCTGCCACAAATATTAGACCTCTAGCCATTGAGGGGCTGGAAATCCCTGATATTGTGGCGAAAACAATAAAGCAGAGTCATCTACTGATTTATTTAAATATTATATAGTAAGTCACGTATTACGCGCGTTTTTGCCACTTTCAGTAGTTGCAAATATTGATTTAAAATAAACAATTTTGAGTTGTTATCACAATTGGATGAGATCACAAGGGTAATTCCAGTATCTAAAGTTTAGTTGCTGTTAAGTTTCGAACAAAACAACGCTGTTCATAAACTCTACCACTGTCAGATACAACAATTCTGTTTTGCACTCAAACTTGAACTATACTGAAACTGCACCGCAACTTGTTCGGCGCGTCATGTAATTTTGCGAATAATTAGCCTACAGGCTTTGTTCTCACCTTGATTCCAAGTACTCCTTGCCTGAGCAACACGTGGCGTGTGGCTGTGTTGACGTAGTCATTGCACGGGTCACCAGAGTGGATCATAAGGCCGTCCACGAACTTCATGGACTTGGCACGCTGACCACGCAGCTTGCCAGAGACCACCACCTCGCAACCGCGGGCACCAGATTCCATGATGAAACGGAGGACACCGTAGCACGCACGACGCACGGCGAGACCTGGCGAAAGTTGAAAATGTTGATTTATGAAAATTGTTAAAAAAACTTTTGTCAACAATTTATTCTGTAAGATACAAATTCAGTCATTACAATCTTATTAGTTGTCGAAAATTATGTTAGCCTTCATATTTATTTAGGAAAATGGACTGAATATCATAACTTTGAACATGTCTGGATTTGTGCATGGGCAATAGTTCATCTGGATTAGACGAAATATATATATCTATATTTTTTTTTCATTCTATTTGCAATTGGTTGTCAGGCATCAATCAGATAAAATATTTTACTGACAAAATGTGTATGTCCTTACTATACTCTGCTTGAGCAGAAATTTAGAAAATAAAGGCTTTATAATAAGTTAAATGATAATTTAACATTTTAGTCTTGTAACCTTGCATAGTACAGATAAGCCCAAGCTAGTTAGCAAACTGTGGATACAATACAAAGGTGATGATGTGTCCCCAGTGAAAAACAAGACCACCATGAGTGCTGGAGATGTCAGGTTTAGGGCATGCGGTTAGTGTGGTAATAATGATAGGAATTGATGAATTTATCTACCAGTCAACCTTTGGATGATGCAGAGACAAACAGTGGTAGGTGCAATTACGAGAAATTGAGGAATGATTTGGTTACCTAGATATGGAATGTGATTAACAATATTGACCAGCCACTCACACATTCATGCATTAGTGGCCAATACAATCTTGTCAAAAGTATACATTCATTTGCAGTCTGTGCATTGGTGCATGACCCAGGTTACAATAAAAATTGAATGAAATTAATCCCCAGTTTCTAAAAACCATGTTCTCCATCCATCCGTCCATCACATGAGTAGTTTTTTTTCTTTGGCTACTGTTAATTTGTTCATATAATCATAACAGCCCGACATGATTATTTACTGAACTGTCTTGGTCGGGCATTGAGAAACGGGGGGTGGATCAGTAAATTGGTATGAAAGTGTTAAGATTTGTGGTAAAATGTTAAAATTAATCATTATTGTACATAAACACTATGCAGTGTTACAATTAAAGGAAAGAGTGTTTTCGATAAACTCTGGCACCAAAGTAAGATTTAACTTGTGTTTAGGATGCCAGTGTCCTCACCTATAATTTGAACATATATCAGTAGTTGCTGTCAAGCACAGTACTATTATCAAGTTATCTACTTACTAGTAAATGCATACAATATGATGTGGCCTAAGTACCTATGTGGGGGTATGTGTAGGTATTGAGATTTTTTTTTTGAAACTTGTGTTCATGAGTCTGTATAAATTTGTCTTTATTAACTACATTAGGTTAAGCGATCAATACATGTAGTAAATCTTCAGTCTTATCGTAACTCAGTGTCAATAGCCACTTTGTGACTGGTCTTACATCCATTTAGACCCATGTGTCTAGCAATGGTGCATAGTTTATTTATTTTATTATATAAATAGTTGGACAGAATATCATAGAGGCGCTGAACAAGGGCCGTTCTACATCCGCAACTAGAGCATATTTCGAAGTATCTACACTTTTTAGCAGCATTTGGTTTCTATACCACAGAGGGATTTTTGCGCAGAATAGTGCCAAGAACAAAGAGGTGTCTCACAGTGAGCACCTGACATTCGGTGTAGAGAGCCGAGGTGGGATATCTAGATAACTTCGAGCTCATAACGAGGACAGCTCTCTGTGCTCGTTCCAGAGACAGTAAGGTTGTCTTGGGAGTCTCACACAGTGATGCAGAAGTTTATTATGCTTTGGCACAGAGCATAATAAACATTTTTAATGGTATGGTAGTCCGCGGAGAACATTAATAAAAAATAAAAAAAATACATGCACGGATGCACAATATGAGATTGCTAAAGTGAGGTTTCCAGCTCAATGAACTATCTACATAGACTCCGAGATACTTAACAGACTCACACCTTGTGAGTTGCGGACAGCCGCATTGTGAGAAAGGTAAGTATACTGTTTTCTTAAGATTTAAGGTTAGGATGTTATTTGATAGCCATTTCATCACTGATTTTAGAGCAAGTTCCGTGAATTTTACTGTTTCAGGACTACCGTGAAGAAGCAAGGCCGTATCATCTGCATAAGTATAAATTGAACAGTTTATTAGAGCCATTTAGCATAAGTTATTAATTTAAATAAGGAACAGGGTAGGACCCAAAATTGAGTCCTGAGGAACGCTCATACATACTTAATGAATTAGTGTCACTAACAACTTCATTTATTTGGACGCATTGGCTTCTATCACACAGGTAATCCTGGAGACTATGTATCACAAGTGCAATGAATTATGAGCAAGAAACATGCAAGATTAGGAGGTGCAAATGATTAGGAGGTTAAAGATACTTAGATTTAATTATTATAGATTAAGAATTTACAGTAATAACTAAGCGTAATATTTGGCACAGGGTTAAAACAGCCAAAACATGAGCGAAAGTAAAGAAACTAACCTCCAATGAGTTTGTATCTGAGCGACTCAGCCTGTGCGATGGCGCACAGACCACGGGTCGCCACCTTTTCGGCGTAAAGCTCCACCGACTGCTCGGGGATGTTGAACCTCTTCTGAACCACAGAGGTCAGCTCACGGATTCTGCGGCCCTTCTCTCCAAGCACGCTCTGTGTCCTCGTCGCCATAATGATGATCTCCGAGCGAGTCGGAGTGACGCGCACCTCCACACCGGAGTAGCCATCCTCAGCAAGCTCCCTGGTCAAGAACTCATTGAGTTCCGCCTTGAAAACTCCGTCTCCGACGAACTGCAAATTCACCGAGAGGTTATGTTTTGGTCATCGCATTTTTTAACAAAAACTTTCCGGACACACCGCTGGTACTTGGCCACATGATTATTTAACAGATTCGGCGCAAATACGTTACGGTAAAACAAGGCAGAAGAGAAACATAACAATCCCAGTGCAGGTGACAAGTACTGGATTATCCACTAACATCACAAGTTTCACAATTATATCGGACCAATTATTTAGGTTTATAGGCTTGTCAGTTATCGATTAACGAATTATTTTATGTATTTCAGTAATATACACTCGTTTCAACGTACTTTTCGCTTTTTAGAAATGTTGGTCACCGCCATGTTTGCAACGGGGGAGCGAAGGAAAAGGCCGGAAACAGATTATACAAACGTCAATGTCAATTGCTACGTTCAAAATGCTACGTTCAGAAATTTTATTGCAAAGGTTTAGAAGTCAATTTATTGGTGTTGAATAGATAAGATACAAAAATACTATTATTTGATTTTGAGTAAATAAATAGTAAGTGTAAATAAATGAATAAAACATAATGTTTAATAATATGATTCATTCACCGTGGTTTAAAATTCACCTTTGTGGTAAATAAAATCATGGATTTTTCCATCAAAATATTTTATATACATAGGATTTTTTCACACTTAACCTGTAATTATTATTATTATTTCCTTTATTTCAATATTTACATATAAATTATATTTTTAAATATTAGAATAAAAACATATAAAAACATTTAAAAATATAAAAAATAGTAGCCCACCGGTATCGGGAACAGGGTCCAAGCTACCGGCGGTCAGGGCTCCAAAGAGAGGAACCTCCTAACAATACTTATTATTATTATTATTATATTTATTTATTCAAGCCAACAAGGACCAATTACAAACATATCATAACATAATAAAATCATACAATACTAAAATAATACATACAATTAAAACACACAATGCAATATAAACTAATTAAAATAATATTTCCACATTAGCCCGTACGTGTACCATGTCACAGTGATACACGTACTGGCAGTCGAACCGCTGGGCGAAGGCTTGATATAATGATCGTACAGACGCCAGCACATCAACCTACTACAATCTGTCAAATATGTTTAATAGATTTTCAACTTTATCACCAAAGTTTAAGGTTCAAAGTTGATTGGGAAAATTTGATAGATTCGGGTAGGTTGACCTGCTTGCGTCTGTACAAATGCGTTTGTACGTTCATTATCGGTGTTTATAATTTTATATTGTAGTAAAGAATATACCCGTATTTTAGGTTTTATTTAACAAAATTCAACATAATGTTATAATGGCACATTAATCTTGACAATTCAGTTTCTTCTTTATTTAAGACGTTCAATGTTGACCGAGGAGTTTATAATATATTACTACATTCTCCTAGGCTTATTTATTGTGCCACGTAGTCAGCTAGATGAGCAGGCGGACGTCGTACTCTTTCAGAACGACGCAGAGTCTCTGGCGTGATGTTCTGTGGCTGGACCAATTCGTTCTGGGAATCTCGCTGGCCATCTGTGTTATGATCATCGCCATCGACTGCATCGATGAATTCGTCGTCATCATTGGAATCAGCTTCATCCGTTTCTAAAGATACTCCAGCAGGAGCTAGGTGTCGATTAGATACGACAACTTCTCTACCACTGCTCAAACGCACACGAGAATGTTGAGGGTTACTTTCCAGAGTCTCTACTTCTTCAACCAGTGGATCATATTTGCTGGTTCGATTATGGTTTCGCATTAATACTTTTCCTGGGACGTTTAGCCATGTAGGCATCGACTGACCACTTGAGGATCTCCTGGCGTGAGAGAACATCCGCTCATGGGGCGTGCTGTTTGTAGCCGTGCAAAGAAGTGACCTTACAGAATGCAGAGCCTGAGTTAAAACTGACTCCCATTTAGTTATAGGCAGATCTCGGCTTTTCAGAGCCAACTGTACTGTTCGCCAAATAATTCCGTTGTATCTCTCCGTTTGTCCATTACCCTGAGGATTGTAAGGTGTAGTGTAGCTCGTAGCAATGCCCTTCTGGTGAAGAAAGTCTTTCATCTCTTTTGAAAGAAAAGATGTACCACGATCTGAGTGTACGTAAGTTGGCATTCCAAATATAGAAAATAAATCAGTCAGTTTATTAATAACCGTGTTAGTACTCAAGTCTGGGCAGGGATATGCAAATGGGAATCGAGAATATTCGTCCACAATCGTAAGGATATATCGATTGTTCCCAGTGCCATCTGAGGGAAGTGGACCTTTAAAATCTATCGATATTCTTTCGAATGGGGCCATCGCTTTTATTAGTTTTCCCATGTTTCGTTGAAATCGAGGCTTTACTTCAGCACATATAGAACAATTCACAGTAATACGTTTTATCTCTTCAGTGGAGTAAGCTAAATTTTTGCTTCGAACCCAATGAAGCATTCTTGTTACTCCAGGATGACACAAGGTTTTATGCAGTTCTTTGAGTGCATTTTCTGAACTGTAAACAGAGGCTACTAATGGTGCATTGGCTCTTGATAAAGCATCAGCCGCTATATTTTCCTTTCCAGGGCGATAAACTATATCAAAATTGTATTCTGAAAGTTCTAATCGCCAACGTTGTATTTTGTCATTTTTAATTCTAGACGAATGCTGCTGATTGAACATAAATGCGACCGATTTTTGGTCAGTTATCAGTTTAAACTCTCGTCCGATGAGGAATTGTCTCCATTTCCGAAGACATTCGACTATAGCCGCGGCCTCCTTCTCGATGGCTGGGTGATTCCGCTCACTACTGTGAAGGCTTCTCGAGAAAAACGCAACTGGTCTGCCTTCTTGTGACAGAGTTCCCGCGATAGCATAGTCTGAAGCGTCTGTTTCAACAATAAATTGTATGTTATCATCAATTGCGTTTACTGCTGATCTGGCTATCTCTTGCTTTAGAGCATTAAAAGCATTTACTGCCTCAGAATCGAGAGGGAATGTACCTTGCGAAACGAGGGACTGAATTTTATGAGAGAATCTTGGCACATATTTAGAATAGTGAGCAAATAATCCCAATGCTCGCCGGAGCGATGCCGAGTCTGAAGGCAGAGGCAGCTCTAATAGTGGACGTAGACGATCCGGGTCGGGTTTAATAACTCCATTGTTTATAGTATATCCTAGAATACTTATCTCTTTCAATGAAAATTCGCTCTTGTCAAGATTCAGTGTAAGGTTATACCGTTTGGCAATATCAAGAAATCGCTGCAGTTTTTGATCGTGGTCAGCTTGAGTTGTTCCACAGACTGTTATGTCATCCAAATATGCGTATACTCCTTTAAGTTCCTCTTTCGCAATTATATTATTGACAGTTCTTTGAAAAACCGCTACTCCGTTGGTAACCCCGAAAGGTATTCTACGAAATTGGTATAAATTACCTTCTGCTTGAAATGCTGTATAAGGTTTTTCTGTTTCGAGAATCGGAATCTGATGGTACGCACTTTTTAAGTCAATTTTGCTGTAGATTCTATGTTTGGCTACCTTAGAAACTATTTCTTCAATACTTGGTAAAGGATAAGCGTCTAGTTGCGTGTATCTATTTATTGTCTGAGAGTAGTCTATACACATCCTTTTTTTATGACTTTCATTTGTAGTTACAAGCACTTGTGCTCTCCATGGTGACGAACTAGGTTCTATAATTCCTTCAGCTAGTAATTTTCTTATTTCAGTACGAATAAACTGCATATCACCATCTGAGTATCTTCGTGACTTAACAGCTATTGGTTTGCAGTCTGGTAAGAGATTCGGGAATAAGCAGATTGGATCGATATTGGCTTGAGTTAGTGCACATAATTTCAATGGAGCTCCAGATCCGCCGAAATGCATTTCTAATGTATTATATCTCTTAAGAATATCATGACCAATTATGATATCCGTACATAAGTTCTCCATTATTAATAGGTCCACTTGAAAACTATGACCTTGCATATCGATATTGACAGAGCACATTGCGTCTACCTTTGTTTTTAGATTTGAAGCTGCCATGCTGACATTTTGGTAGCATGAGCTCTTTTGTATATTATATTGACAAACTAGTCGACTGTCTATAAAACTAGCAGTACTCCCTGTATCAATCAATGCTCTGGCTGCAAATAATCCGTTTATTTTTATCGGTATCATAGCTTTATCGAGATCAGTTGTAGCGGCCACGATACATGATAACAATTTCTGCGACTCTGCATTTTCCATAAGTTTATTCGGTTCCTCTATAGCATTTGTAAAAGCACTCCGTTGTGGTGGCGCAGTCACTGCACTTTTGCATACTTTTGCAAAATGCCCCCTTTTTCCACATTTAAGGCAGGTTGTACTAGCAGCCGGACAGTTTTGCCGTGCGTGTCTCTTGTTTCCACAGAAATAGCATAGTTCTTGGATGTGTGTTCTCTGATTGTTAATGGGTACCGCATTAACAAAGGTACTAGTATTAGGTTGCTGGTAATCATCACTGTATATTCGCGCCATCTCTAGAGCGCGGGCCTGCTTGAATGCATCGTCTAATGTGAGAGTGCTATTTTCCAACAGTCTTTGACGAACTATGGACGACGAAAGACCTGATATGAAAGCATCTCTAATAAAATCACTCTCATTTTGTTCAGCGGTCACTTGTTTAAAATTGCATTCTTTTGAAAGCAGTTTCAAGGCTTGTAGATACTGGTCGATGGACTCACCTGGTTGTTGCGCTCGTTTTGCTAATCTGTGCCTGGAATATATTTCGTTAGGTGGCTTCAGAAATAATGCATCAAGTCTCTTTAGAGCAATATCGTAATCAGTGCAATCCTGTATGCGCATAAAAGTCGTAGGGGACAGATGATTCGTTAGTAATTGGAATTTAGTTTCTTTTGCAACAGTTTTCTCGTTCGTAGTTATAGATGTCAGAAAATTTTCGAATGTGCTTTTCCAATGTGTCCACTGAGGGGACAGATCTTGGCTTGAGGACGGGTCTCCGTCGAAACGTTCTGGTCGTAGATATTTTTCCATTTTGTTAAATAAATTGTAGTAAAGAATATACCCGTATTTTAGGTTTTATTTAACAAAATTCAACATAATGTTATAATGGCACATTAATCTTGACAATTCAGTTTCTTCTTTATTTAAGACGTTCAATGTTGACCGAGGAGTTTATAATATATTACTACATATATACCTACTATTTGGACCGTACAACGTTCTGCGGTGTGTGCTTTACGATAATTTTCCTTACTACTCCAGGTTACTATCACCAGTCCCATCAAGTTTTGGTGATGAACACTAGAATCGGTAGTATCACCTTGAGTGATGAGACCACTTACTACAACACGTATCGGGTATTTTTCTAATTACTTAGTTTTTATTTTCCATGTACAGACGCCAGCACATCAACCTACTACAATCTGTCAAATTTCTTTAATAGATTTTAAACTTTAATACTAAAGCACAAGGTTCAAAGTTGATTGGGAAAGTTTGACAGTATCGGGTAGGTTGACCTGCTGGCGTCTGTATGAAAGTACCTACCCATATTGTATCCTCCCATTAAGTAACTACAAAGTTGGTGACACACGAATCTTCAGAGGTATATCCAAAATAGAACATTTATTTTATTTTATTTTAACCGCCTCTGTGATCTAGTGGTTTGACCTGATCTTCACTTACCTGGCCAGGTGAGATGCAGGCAAAGATCATCCGCGGAGAGGTAAAAGAGGTGATCATCCCCGTAGGTAGTTCGTTTTTTACGAACTACGTACGTTAAACTGCGTACCTGCGCTTTTAACAGCTGTACCCATCGGACTCAATAAATAGGTCGAAAATAATAACGTTGCGGTAGGTTTTAGAATGTTCGCAGACGGAATACAATCGGTGGCCGATTTTTTATAGGAGCTAAATGAAACAGTAGCATAAATATCAGAATAATGTGACCGATTTTAAGACATACAAAAAGTATGCAGTGTGCGAGCGCTCTTAGAAAAGTGGGAAATAAATAACAAATACATTTATTCAATGCAATTTATTCATTACTCAAGATCTTTTCATTACATACAAACGCACCTTAAACTTAGCATAACAATAATTTATTTATGGACTTTATTGCCCTAATGTGTAAAATATTGAAAGAAGAAATGTCATGCAAATTAATAATCCTGCACAACGAATATTCAATTTTACAAATAACAGTTAAACATTTAATAAGTTTAGTCAGTGGTTAGTTGAAAAAAGCATGTGCACAATATATAATTACAATTTAAGGATCGTGAACCATTAACTAATGTTAATAACAATATTAAACATGTTTAACGAATCTATTATCTATGTTAGATTAATTATCTGTGGCCTAGCGCGGGAAATCAAAATGTTCTTGGATTGATTTCGTTCTACGTTCAAAATAACAAAATTAAACTTTGATGATTGATGTAAAACAAATAAGCTTCTCACAATACTGTTAAAAAACCGATTAAATTCTGTCTAAATTCTACAACAACTGGCACCGTGCTTTCTAGGTGCTAAAAGAACAAATACTTACTAAAACTTAACGTTTTCCTATTAACTTCAAACTCTACTGGGACTATCAAGGAGAGAATTTCAAGCAAGCTAAGCAGGACACGTGGTCTGTAGCACTTGAATTAGGTACATTTACTTTCTCACCAAAACAATAGGGATACTCTAATCCTTTCAAAATACTTATTAGAAATGCCGATCGCGTTCACCAACCTAAGCCTACTGCGAAACTACAATTCTACAAGTTCTAAGTCTATTTAATTACTATCGTACGCTCAACAACTTTTATAGTGTTCATTATAAGGTATTAGGTTTATTACACTAGGCGATACTTTTGTAAGGGCGAAGGCAGTTGGTTGATTTTTGTTATGTATGTTTGACGCAAGGACATTATTGAAAAAAAAGCTAAAAGCAGGTATTTTATACAAGGAAATCCTTAAAACATTGTAAGTATATAACAGGATTTGTCAAATATGTGAATTTTCTTTTTTTTTCGCGTGTAAAGCGTGATTAGTAACGATGCATTTTGAAAATAGATGCAATTAAAATTAAGGTTTTTATTCAAATTGAATAATTTTAGCAACTTTTACAAGTTACAATGCTTACACCTGATGTAGCTTAAATTTAAATGGACAGTGATAATTATCATACAAGGTGTACTTATCCTACTAAATAAAAACGTTATTTTTTATTCTAATCCAACATCCGACCTATAACTATTTAATCTTATTAATAATGGACAGAATTGCGTGTAGCGTGTTTTTGATAAAAACAAACATTTAGGGTGAGGCGTGATTAAGATTGTGAATGATTTTTAAAGTGATAGTGCCAGGGATAGTAATATGTAGATTTTTTTAAGTTGGTCACTCTGAATTTGTAGTAGATTCAATTTCTGTACAGGTGGTCCAAAAAGTGTTTTCTATATCGTTTTTTTAGTTTTTGCTTACCAAAGCCATTAATAGCATTATGTGCTAGATTATTGAAAGAGTATAAATGAATGGCAGTGGTAATGGGTGATAGATAAGGACTAAGGCTCCGGAACCAAATCGATAGTCTAAATTGCATCTAAAACAAAATGATTTGTCTACAATAAGCATAGATAGCTAGTGGACTATATTATAATAAATAGAAGGTACAATCTACGTGTAACTGGGTACGCTACGACTACAGAGGGACGTGAGTTCAAGGGTTTAAAGAGTCATTTGTACAATTATCTATAACTACGTGAATAATTCCACTAAATTTTTTCTAGAAAAACATTTTTATCTAAGACTAGAAGAATCCTCTTTACCACGGAGTTCTGTTTTCTTGTTCATATTAAGAAGTACAATGCGATAAGTTACCGTTGTTTGGGTGAATCTAGCTGGTAAGGAGGAAGTTCGGCTTAATATTGAAGCAAGTTATGAATGAACTATTAGTAGTTTCGTATTATATAATCACTGATCTGTCTCTCATATTGTTAACCTTAGTTTTGGCACAGAGATAGGAAAACGACGAGAAGAATAAACTTTCGTATGTCTAGGAGTGCATTTAAGCCTAAATCACAGAACGGAAGGAGCGGTGCCTGCGTAGTGATGCAAAAATATAGTTTATAATTGATTGTATATTAAATACAATGTTACACGACGTATGCGTAAAAAACTATGTTTTTTGTAACGTATATGTGACGTCACTTAGCCGTAACACAACTTTATTTAGCATTACATTACATTAATATAGTCTAAACTCGTCCTAACGTTATATTGACATAGTTTAATTAGCGAAAATGACTACAGTATTGGCACTTTCGCGCTGTTGTCCAACATCATCGAGTACAATAATGCTTTATTGATATTAAATGCTCTCAACAAAGCATGTAGCGAAGCCCAAAGTCGTATTATTTCCACTAAAATTAAATAACAGGCGTCTTACAAAATCCGTACTACTAAAATCATAGCAATCAATGGTATAAGGGCAAAATAAAAGAAACAAAATAATTCGCTATAACCATTTAATAAAAACCAAAAATTAATTACAACAACGTCAATTATTTATCATAATATTCAAAATTAAGTACTTGTTTACCCACCACCATTAAAATAGCACAAGAGTGAAAAGTAGGAATGATTCTAATAATGTTTAATTCTGGAATGATAGAAAGAGAAAGCACATTGCTTAATTTAAATATAAATAGAAAGTATATAAGGAATTTTATAGGTAGCTAGTGATTCATATTTAAGAAAGTATTGCACTTGTAAAGTCAATGAATAAATAACATAGATTTAATCTCAAAATAATACATTGAAAAAATTTAAATGGACGTAATTTGAAAGGAGATCTTAGTTACACATAAATAAAATTATAAAGACAATATATTGCGTTAAATTAATAAACTTTCCCTATGGCACTACATAAATAATTTCTTGTAAATTAATTGCTTCATTTCATAAAAAATAACCTTTTATAATACATAGGATACTATTGGTGGACCCTCGTTTGAAAGAATAAAATAAAAGCAATGAAAAGAACCTCCTTTGATTAAATTTACTGATAATATTCCTTCAAACCATGGGCCTACACTCTGCTACACCATCCAAACAAAACTTCTACAGTGACATTTCTATATTCCACATTGACAACACTGAAGTGGTACAGCCAAAGCCAGAAGTGTAGCAGAGTGCTTTACTGAAATATTAATATAGTAATGGTACGACTTCATTTTTCTTTTACTTAAATAAATAACAATTGATTAAGTACCAATAAAATATAATTATTTATAACTACGTTATCTTCATCTTAGATTTTTTTTCAACAAAAAAGATCTTATTATAATAGTAATTTGGTAGTAAATTGTATGGAATGTTTTGAAGTCGTCTCATTTTAATGTCTTAGCTTTTTAATACAGTTAATTGTTATTGAATCAATAATAATAAAAATCAATGGAATGTCAATGCAACTTAAACACTAATTAAGTACTTACTTGCCGGCTGCCTAATACTTTTATTATCCAATATAGCATTAATGTGTCGAAAATTTACAACCCAACAAGATTTTTAATAATTTTAAATTTTGACAAGTGTGGTAGTTTAAACTCTAGCTGACTTTAGCTGCCATTTATTTTAAAATTTAAATTTAAAATACCACATTTTTAATATTAATCACACTGTTCCTTACAATTAAATTACAATTTTTGCTACGAAATGGATGATCATCAACGCATAGAGAATATAATCCTGTCAAACTTATTTAGTATAAGTTGAGCAGTATAGATGGCACTGTACAAGAACCTCATACTACACGTAGATAGGATGTTTTATAGTACCTATAAATTGTAAAGAGCAGTGACTTTTTAATCGTAACAGCAGCCAAATTACGTTCTATTGCCTACTCTGAGCGTAATATCGATATCTAGATGCGAACGGTAAAGCCGGAGACAGACTTGTAACACCCAACATGACGTGACACTACGGTTCGGGTCGGGTATTGCAAGTGTGTGGGGCTGGTAATTGAATTATGTGTCGTAATAATAATTAAGGTACCGCGGGGCTCAGTATCGCTGCTGGTACTCGTGGTGCCATCTGTTGAAGTCTATGTGGAACACAACCAGGGAGCCGTTCTCTAGACCCGCTAACAGGAACCTGGAAAGAGTAACGTGTTACGATTAGTGTAGGGATACTGATAAGTGGATTTGAGACTGCTTGAAGGAAATAAGCTCGACTCCTATTACATGTGATTTACACATAACTGATGAAATATAATAGGTGTACCTATAGTAGTTAGTTCGTGGTGTAGTTAGTGTTAGTTTATATTGCACTCTTCTCGATGCTACACAATATCACCAGTGTCGATATTGTGCAGCATCGAGAAGAGGGTTCACTGAAATGGTGCGCGTTCTAAATACACACATCAACACGGTCTAGGGATATTTTAAAAAAAGCGAATTACTATCAATGTGTTAATTATTTATATGACATGTATATATTTAAAAGATACGTTATTTAATATTCTACCATTTTTTAATAATGGTTAAGGTACTTCGATTAAAATTTCAGGATTTTATGGAAAAAAAATGAAGCATAGACGGAAACCGTATATGTAAAAACTGAAAAAAATAGAAAAATCATTTAATTTGTGTTTATAAACTTGAAGTTAGTAGTCTGAGAAAGCGCCCATGATGTTCATAACACATCGGCAACGATTCGGCATGCTCAGAACAAGGTTGTCAATGTCTTGCTGCGGAATATTGTCCCATGTCCTTCTGAGGTGCGCAAAAAGTTGATCTTTTGTAGCCAGATTTTCAGGAACTTCCTTCAGAGCTCTTCTTTGCAGCATATCCCACGCATGCTCAATGGGATTTAGATCGGGCGATTGAGCAGGCCAGTCCACAGTCCAGGCCAGGTTACATACACACAATGTTAGGGTCTTAACCCTAACATTGTGTGTATGTAACCAAGCTGCTACCGTTCTCGCCGTGTGTGCCCGGGCATTGTCGTGCATGAGCAGGAAATCTTGCCCCATTTGTGTTCTGTGGGGCAAGATTACGGGCCCCAGCACCTGTTGGACGTATCGTTCTGCCGTCATATTGCCCCGCACCCAAACGAGATCCGTCCGTCCTCCAAGACGAATTCCTGCCCAAACCATAATTGTTCCTCCTTGGTATGGGTGAACTTCCTGAGGGTTCTGAAGACGGCTCCATCGTCCAGGAACTCGCCAAACACGCGTCCTTCGTGAATCTGGATGGAAGCCGAACCTGGATTCATCCGTGAACAGCACATTGGACCATTGCTCACGGCCCCAGTCCACGTGGTTCCGAACCCATTCTAATCGTCGTCCACGATTGCCTCTCCGTAAAGGTGGGACCCGGAGTGGTCTACGAGAGCGTAGATTGCTTTCATGCAGTCGCCTTCTTACAGTTTGGTCACTCACAAGCACTTGGTGTTCCACTCGCAGCCTTTGGACCAATAAGGTCGCCGTTGCATTTGGTTGAGCTCGCGCAGCAATTTGCAAAAATCGATCTTGTCTGGGGGTAGTGATGCGACTTGGCCCCCTGTGCCACTCCGCTACTTCACCTGTGGCACGATAGCGTGTCCACAATCTTGAAATTACATTTTGGTGGGTCCCTATGGCCTCAGCAACATTACGCTGAACAGACCCAGCTTCCAGCATTCCCACAGCTCGTAACATCTCCGCCCTCGTCAAATGTTGGCGTTGCATGACTACAATACCTCAATTTTAACTTTATCTTTCGTTTAAAAATGAAAAAAAAACTGTAACTAAACGTAATTCGTATTGTTTTCTAAATTTCGCACAAATGAAAATTCCCTCTCCTACACATCAAGACATTTTTATGCCACCGAAACAAAAGAATTTTCAAAAATTTGAATTTGGAATTAGTCTGAGATAAATTACAAACAAATCGGTGTATGAAAGATTACAATGCGGCCAGTACTTTTCGAGTTATTTAATTGAGTATGAAATATCCCTAGACCGTGTTGATGTGTGTATTATGATGGATGGAATTTGTGAAAGAAGATATGTCTCAAAAGAAAGGGAGTACTAATGAACGGCTAATAGAGACTCCGGAAGAACAAGAAGGGCGTACTTCTGGTCGTGCGACAGCGCCAGCGCCGTGACGGGCGCGCCGGCGGGCGGGAAGGCGTACAGCGGCGCCAGCGTGAAGGCGCGCCACACCTCCACCACGCCCGCGTCGCCGCCGCACACCAGGTACTCGCCGCAGCGGGACAGCGCCAGGCACTGCGGCAGGACGGGTTCATGGATTGGTTTTTATAACACTGAATTTACATTCTGTGATTAATTGAACTCACACACTGACTTACGATATTCCTAACATTTTAACAAGTAATATTAAACTTGTTAAAATGTTAGAAATATCGTATAATTTAACAATGTTTGTAAATATGTGAGCACGATGCATCTATCACATAATTAATTTATCTGTCATTGCTTCATTTTAAATTCTTTTTACCTACTGTGGTATAGTAATCTTATTCTAGGTGCATCGTCTTCACATATAATTAATGTATACAAGGTATTGTAGAAAACAATTTTACGAGTAAAAGAGTAACGGTGGAATTACTTGCCCATTCTTCTCCATACGAAAACTACCTTTTGGAAGAGGCTACTAAAATCAATTCTGTTTTTTGCAAATTTTAACGTTTAAAAGTGCCTTTTATTGAATAAATAATTAAAATAAATGATTTGACTTTAGTGTCCGTGGACTTTCTTGCCCGTTTTTCCTCATATAAACCTACTACACTTTGGAATGGGCAATAATCTTCATCGTTTTGACTGACCGACTCCTTGACAGTCCGAGGTGCTCAAAAATAATTTAATTGAAATAAATGCTTTAAGTTTGATTTTAGCGAAAATAATCTCTAAGAAAGAAATAATTATGTACAAAGAATTAATATACTTTTACCAAAGGATTAATATGGGACCAAAGTTAGAACCCTGTGGACCCTGTGCCGTTTCATGTCTGACTATGCATATAATGTAGAATAATAATAAATAATAATAAATAAAAGTTTATTTACCAAAAAGTTACAGAAATGTACACAGTAGATATAACTAGTGGGTAGACTTATTCTAGGCATTACAGTGTGTTGCAAAAATTTCTGTACATAATTATATGTAACCCTGCCTCTTAAACTAGGCTAACCTGTATTTTGTGTCTAGCTTATAAATTCACCATTTTTATACAACAGTGGACAGTGTCGATCTACCGTTTAAACTTGACAGCAGTAATAGTGGTGCGTGTACGAGTAACATGTGGAGGGGATGTGTAGTGGTGTGATGTGTTATGTGCTTGTTGTGGGTTTGTGTGTGTGAATGAATATAGGGTGAATGTGTGTGGATGTATGTGAAATATGTTTGTGAGTGTGCGTTTTTTTCATTTAGGCGATGAAAGTGAGTAAAGACTCCGTGTATGTGTAGTCTTTCTGTAGTAGCCACTCTGTTAATGTTTTTTTTAATGTGTGTGAATTTAAATCTATAATTTTTATATGTTTATGAACTTTTTTGTAAATGTGCCCACTTAGGGTATAAAACTGGCGTTTAGCGAAAGAAGTTTTGTGCTGAGTACCCGGGATAACAACTGTTCGTTTGTTTGGGTCGGACTTGGGAAGACTGGAGTGTTTTCTAAGAGTCGATTTAAGCACAAAGAGTTGACGAACTGAAAGGACTTTGCAATCAGAGTAGAGTTCAGTGGTTGGGTATCTATAGGGTTTTTTTGTCATGACTTTTAGAATCGCTCTCTGTGCTCTCTCAACTCTCAGAAGGATAGTCTTTGCTGCACCGCCCCAAGCAGCGATGCAATAGCCAATGACCGATTGACATAGAGCGTAGTACACGATTTTCAAGGTGTCAGCATTGGCCGACTGTCTGAGAGACTTGAAAATGTGTATCAGGCGCATCGTTCTGGTAGTGAGGGCATCAATTTGTTTATCCCACCGTAAACCGTCGTCTATCTGCACTCCCAAATACTTTACACTGTCAGTTCTAGTTAGTGCTGGGCATGTACAGGGTCCTGAGGAGTTTGAGCATGTGTGAGCAGTTAAATTAAAGGTATTTGTCGGTGCGGTGTTACGACGTATTGCAAAAGGAATGTAGGTGGTTTTTTGCAGGTTAAGTGTAAGTAGATTTGAGTTTAGCCATTCCATTACTTGAGCCAGAACCATTTCTGCTTTTGTTTTGACTATATCCCACGTAAGTCCCTGCACGAGGATAGCAGTGTCATCTGCATACGCATATATATTACAGTCTGGGAGACTCATTCTGCACAGATCGTTGACGTAAATAAGGAATAATGTTGGACATAGGATACTTCCTTGAGGAACGCCATATGACACTGATTCCTCGTCGCTAAGGTACGTATCAATTTTGACACATTGAGTACGATTTCTGAGGTAATCTTTAAAAATATCTAGTAATATGCCACGTACACCGAGAAGCTCCAACTTAGAGGTAAGTACGGGAATAGAAACTGTGTCAAATGCTTTGGAAAGGTCTAGGAAAATACCTAGGCATTTTATCTTTTGATCCAAACATTTAGCAACCGTCTGCGTGAAATCCAGTACAGCATCTTCTGTTGACAGCCCAGGACGGAATCCATACTGGTTGTCAGCAATGATCTGGTTTTTGTTAAGGAAGCTGCGCAAACACTTATTGAGAATCTTCTCAAGAATTTTCGATAGCGCTGGCAGAACAGATATTGGCCTGTAATTATTGACACAGTTTCTACTCCCCCCCTTGTAAATAGGATGAACGATTGCCTTTTTTAGGGCATCGGGAAAAACTCCAGTCTGCAGAGGTAGGTTAGTGGTTGTAGCAATACATGTCGGCAGCTTTTTAGAATAGAAGATGGTATTCCATCCCAACCCACTGCACAGTCATTCCGTAATTGAAGGATAATTGATTCTACCTCAGCTTCGTCGACGTCCAGAACAGCAGGAGAATTTAGTGTGGAGTGTTGAGGGGTGTTCCCGATAAAGGGGGCCATACTACTAGCTGGGGATGACGGACCTAGGTTCTGTGATATTATGTCTGCTGCGAGGTTTTCCCCCACTGTACCAAAAAAGTGACACACTTCGTTAACGGAGGATTTCGGATTATCTCGTATTTTCAACAGCTCAGAAGGACTGACGTGCGTTTTACATGTGTTGGTGGTGTTGTTTTATTGTTTTCCACAAATTTTTCGGGTTCTTACTAGCTTTTTGTAGTTCGCTCTGCTCATATGAATTCTTTAATTTTCTAAGTAAATCATTGCAAAAATTTCGGTACCGAACGTAGGTAGTGTTTAAAATCGGGTTGTCTGGTGTCTTTTTTGAGTTCATGTGCATTTTGTCTCGATTTTGTATACATTTTAGCAAACCAGGTGTTATCCATGGTTTAATAATCCTTTTTTTTCTTGGAATTTTTATTATCTGCGAATGTTTCGATATGGCTGATTTTATTATATTTATGAATTCATTCATGCATGCATTAACGTCATCTATTTGGTATATACTTGCAAAATCGACCTCTTCTAACTCCAACATAACAGCTTCGTGATTTATGCGAGTGTTGTAGTAACTGTTTTTCCGTTGTGGGTTGGCTTTTGCAATATTAAGTAGGACGGCTTTATGATCTGTTATAAACGAATCCAAAACAATTGTAGTTGATGAAAGGTTAGACTTTAGCAGTATGTGGTCTAAACAATGTTCTAACCTAGTGGGAAAAAGATGGGTTGGCATGAGCCCGTGAGAAGCATTTAGAGTTAAGAAGTCAAAACTACGGACATCCCTGTTTTCTGGTCTAATATCAATATTTAAATCACCTAAGAAGATTAACATGTTTTTCTTATAACTTTAATTAATCTAATTTAAATAAAAAGAAACAAATAACATTTTACCTTGAAATAGTTATATCGGAAAAAGCAAAATAAATAAAGAGTAGCATGCACTCTATCAAAGGGTCCACAGAAATCTAACGATGTAAACGAGTGTCACAATTTTAGAAATATCTATCACCTAAGTATTGTGCGCCGTCGAATACGAGCAGTCCTATATCGCCTGTCCTCAGTCACATCGAGAACCTACCTGGAAGTTGTCATTGTGCGTCTCGTGCCGGAGCCTCCTGCCGTTGAGCGTGAAGGCGGCCAGGTGGCCGCGCGCGTAGGCCACGACCAGCACGCCCTCGCGCGACAGCGCCAGCTGCTGCGGCGCGCACACGCCCTCGGCCGCGCGCAGCGCGCGCAGCACCTCGCCGAACGTCGTGTGCACCAGCACGGGGCCGTCTGCGGGCGGGGCGGGAAGTAATATGGTGAGACAACAATAGATCACAGAAATTTGTGTTTTAAGACATAAGAAAAACAAAAGATTATTTGTAAAAGCATCACCTGGGTACGAACTCAAATAGATTTCCACTCCTTTAGCCTTTTAATCCAACGATCTACCTGGTCTATAATGATTCGGGTCTATTATCAATTTGTGTCTCAGTTGTGACTTGACGGGTTAATAAATAATCGAGAAGAAAAGAAAATAAATTAAAAATAACGAATTCAATAAATCTGACATCAAGACTGGATATAAGAATCGCGTAAGTAAACTGCGAATAAGTCACAAAACTGATATTTACTACGCCTTCAAACGAGCTTTTCCTATGTAAAGTTCTGTTAACATGAATACTCACTGACTGACGAAGATATAACCAAGCCCAGTTCAGCGGACACTAGCACTCCGTTGATAGGCGCGTCGTGTCCCGTGAGCGTGACGCGCGGCGCGGGCGTCTCGCCCTCGCCGACGATGCCGCCGTGACGAGCAGACCTAAGGACAAGCGTTGAAATTATAGCTAATTGATCAACACCAGCGACCAAAAAGCTGATCCTATAAAGCCCAAACCAAGATTTAAAAGACCTCTTCATGTCTTGTTTAGCATGTTATGTAGCCCCAGTAATCCCAAAACAAAAAGTTGAACGCTGAATGTGATGCATTGTGCTGATAAACAGAGATATTCTGAGGATAATCAGGCGGCAGGGTAATAATAAGTTAACTCAGCAACTGGAAACGACAGGTTAGTAACTACAACACTGTTGGCGACCAATGCAGGAAAGCTGATTTGGTTCAAGTTGGGCAAGAGGTTGGATAACTGCATCAAACTTTTTCGTCACGTCAGTGTTCTAACAGAGAGAGTAGTGCCTGTCACTGTACTTACCAATGCCACAATAAGACGGTGCAATCTTCAGACCCTGAAGCGATGTAGCAGTCGGAGGTAATGTTGCACTCAGAGCGACACACGCAGGTTACGACCCCGTAGTGACCGAAGATTATTTGTACTATTTTAGCTGTTGAACAAATTATTTAATATTATAGACGATCGACAAAAAGGTTTTGCACGCAAACTTGAATGAGAATAAGATTTTGTCTCTATGGCCTTTTTATTAGTATCAACAATTCATAATATTTGTATTAGTAGTTAGAACTTCATGCCATGTTACTTTGATATTTAAGAACTCTGTGTAAGTAAAATAAATGTTTATTTATCTAGTTTATTAGCAGTAAATGCAAGGTGCGGTCTAGCCTACAAAATTAATCTAACAAAACTGAAACATTTAAGGTATGTATGTATATCGAAACTTGTTACAGTGCTTATTCAAAATGTATTTATTTAAACTTCATATACAATACAAAGTATTTTCTTAATGTCCCTCGATTGAGAGCGTCCGGTCTGCACCAAGTGCAAAGGGCAACTGATAACTGACGAAGTTTGGCGAGGGACATTAAGAAAATAGTTGTATTGTATGTATAGCAGTAGTACAGAGGCGGATTTGATTCCACAAGGCATGCTTTACCAATCAAATACAGAACATTTCATAGAATATCTCAGAGAGAAATACAATCAACTATCGACCACATCAATATTCTTGGAATATTTACTTATTACGGAATATTAGTTTTAGAACATTCCTTTCATTATTTTCTCGCGAGATAACTCACCAGTCTCCGTGCTAAAGACCCGGAAGCTGTTATCCCAGAAGCCGGCCGCGATGAGGAAGCGCGAGTCCACGGTGGTGACAAAGCAGTTGCTGCGCGCGCGCACGCGCTGCGAGAAGTTGTCGCCCAGCTGGCGACGGGACAGCGCCTGGGCACCGCCCGCCGCTGGAAATATATGATTTAATTATTTATTTAGGTTTTAGAGATCACATGGCGATGATGTGAACTTAAATGCTATAGCTGTTCTTCTCCTAGTATAATAAACATAAAGAACTTTTTATTTACTTTCATTCAGAAAGAAAGAAAAAGTATTTATTGGTACTCGAACTGAAGATTATAAAGAGAAAGAAAGTTGATGTTAACCGGAAAATATCTCTCGGATGCGTAGTAAAAATGGGAGTCCCGTAGGGTAAAATTGTTGGGCCATTTTTATTTTATATTTATACAGAGTGTAAAAAGATCTATCACATAGCTGATTTCTACGCATTCTGCACCTTAATCTGAGTAACATTGAGCAACATAGGATGCTGGAAAACGATTTTTATTTTTGGTCAAACAAATAACTGTTTACAGCACGTAAAACATTGTGGGGTTATTTAAAGTTAAGCTATAACATTTAAACGCCCAAATTTTATTGGTATGGTTCAGTACAAAAAAGTATCGCAATGACTGCGAGAAGTGACTTGCATCTTCGTTAAGCGCCTTTTTATACCCGTTATAATTGATCATACTAGTCGATGACTCACCCCACACAGGGTCCATGAGCAGCGGGTGGTGCGGGTGGTGCTCGGCCTGGTGGCGCGCGGCGTGCGGCGCGTGCGGCGCGTGCGCACAGCCGCCGCCCGCCCAGCGGTGCGCCGCGAACGCGCGCGCCGCGCTCACCTGTATGTAACAATAATACAATTTATAAAAAAAAATATATATATCATAAATAAAAAATAAAACCCGACTGCAACTATAAACTTCAAAACAAGCTCACTCTTCAAGCAGTCTGATGCAGGTGGCAGATATTATAGTTCAATCTCAAATTTGATGCCACCTACTGCATCATAAAATTAAGTGAAATAAACCATTTCGAGCAATGTGATGTACAGGAACAACTATCGAGGGGTAAAGCGCATGTCACATAGTATGAAGGTATGAGAGAGTGTAATAGAGAAAAGACTACAAGAGAGTGAGACTACCCCAAACCAGTTTGGGTTTGTGCCAGGTCGAGGAACAATGGACGCCACCTTTGCACTCCGCCAATTGTGCGAGAGGTACAGACGTGCACACAAGAACTTGCACATGGTGTTCATTGATCTGGAGAAAGCGTATGATAGAGTACCTCGGGATGTAATATGCTGGGCCTTAAGTCATAAGTCATAAGTAATTTATTTCATAACAATATAATTACATTGTGTTGAAAATTTAAAAAAAATAACATTATACAATTGCAATTAAAATAAAATTCATTAAATACATTTAGAAACATCAATAAAACAATAACGGTTAATTAAAAATTCAAATACATATTAAATGTCAAAGTAATAAAATCAATCATAAGGTACAATGTCATATTATGTCATCTAGGAATTCATTGATACTGTAGTAGCCTTTCCTCAATAAATAGGTCTTCAATTTGTTTTTAAATAAGTTAACACTGTATATGGTTTTGAATTCTATAGGCAACTTGTTGTATAAAAATACAGACTGATACCTCGGGCTATGTTTGGCGACTTTTAATTTAGGTTGAATAGTGTTGGGCAAATCTTTCCTACGTGTGCTAGCTCTAGTTTGTCTTTGCTCATCAGTCTCAATTTTGTGCAAATTTTTAACAAAGCTGGTTAGCAACACTAAAATATAAAGGCATGGCACTGTCAAGATTTTTAATTTAATAAAATGGTCTTTACATGATTCCGTCTGTTTCATGCGGAGCATAGTCCTTAAAGCTCTTTTCTGAATCACGAATGCCATTTGTATGTTGTACTTGTAGCTGTTGCCCCAAAATTCGATGCTGTATCTCAGCCTGGACTCCACCAAGGCAAAGTACACACTTCTAAGTTGAGGTAAACTTAATTCTTCCCTCAGTGTTCTAATCGCATAGCATGCCGAGCTAATAGACTTCGTTATAGACAATGTCTCAATCTTCCAATTTAACAATGCATCAATGTGCACACCTAAGAACTTGACACTATCAACTATTTCGACATTGTTGCCACAAGATACAATCTCCAACTTAACGTTATTTCGTACCGTGGGCTTAAATAAGACACACTTTGTTTTATTTACATTAAGTTTCAGATTATTAGTACTAAACCAGTTTTCAAAAGCTTTCAAGAGAGCATTGATCTTGGATTCTAATTCCAGTATATCGTCTGCAGTAACTATCGCATTTGTGTCGTCAGCAAAGATTATTAGTTTTGTGTCCTTTACACGTTTTTTTATATACTCTATTAAGTCATTTAAGAATATAATAAAGAAGATTGGACCAAGAACGGATCCCTGAGGAACACCACGGCATACCGTAACTAGATTAGATCTATACATTTTTTCTTCTCCATCTACCACCGATTTTATCTCTACATACTGCCGTCTGTTATGCAGATAAGAGGCAAATAACTTCAACACGTTTTCCCGTATCCCATAATGTTCTAACTTAGCAAGGAGAATACCATGGTCTACTGTGTCGAACGCAGAACTGAGGTCTAGGAATATACCAGCTACTCTATGTTTATTATTCAATTTACAAATAACTTCGTCTACCAACGCCTCAATAGCATCGGTGGTTCCTAATGATGTTTGGTAACCAAACTGTTGGTCATTTAAGATACCGTACATCATTAAATGCTTAATAAGCCTATCCTTCATTATCTTTTCAAATATTTTTGATAAAATAGGCAAGAGAGAAATTGGTCGGTAGTTGCCAGGGTCTGTCTTTGAACCTTTTTTAAAAACTGGAAGCACTCGTGCGATTTTAAACTGATCGGGGAACAGACTGTTCTCGATGCATTCATTAAAAAGAGATGCTAGTGGTGTCGCTAATAAATCTATGTTATCTTTGATTATGGATAAGGGAATTTCGTCATAACCTGAAGAGGGCTTGTTGATCATTTTATTTACCATATTAAAAATTTCTATTGGTGTGACTGCATCAAAACACATATTAAATTCTACCCGACTTATACCTTCAGTTAAGAATGTCATTGCCAATTCCTTGTCACAAGCTTCTAAGTGGACTGTGTTGTCAAACCTTTTGGAAAATATATTAGCCACTTCTAAAGCATGATTGGTTGCTGTGTTATCTGTCTTGAGTATAATTGGTTCATTATTCATGTTTTTGGTAGCATTGCGCTGTCGATTTACTATTTGCCAAATCATTTTACTAGAATTTGATGCCATGTGTATTTGTTTTCTGACATCATTCCTTTTTGCACAGCTCACCACTTTTCTAAACGTTCGAATATAGTTATTCCGATACTCCAGAACTGAATCGTCGCATTGTGTCTTATCTAAAGTGTTAAGGAAACGTTTCACTTTGCTAGCTATCCTTATTCCGCTTGTTATCCATTTCGAACATCTATTCCTTCTGATGTTAACTTTTAATTTACCCTTCTTAAAGACGGAAGAATGAATTTCTTTAAATTTTGTGATGAATGTATTTATGCCTGTGCTCCAGTCAGTCTCAGACAACTTTTGTCTGTAGTTACGTTTGTTTTCATCATTATATTTTCTTTTGCAAATACTAACATAACTTGATCGCTTCTTAAACGTAGCTTTTTCTAAACGCAAAGTACAGAATATACCAGCGTGTCCATCCGATAAGCCATTGTGATCGATATACGTGTGTTCTATAAGACAGTCTGGTAAGTTGGTTAAAAAGTTATCTATACACGATTCGGACTTATTTCTTCGAAAGGTATGATCATTAATCAGGTACCTAAAATTATAACAAGTTAATAAGGATAAAAAAGAATTATGTTTCAGGTCATCTTTCAATATGTCAATGTTAAAATCGCCACAAATTATACACAGTTTATTCAGGAAATGCTGCAACAGTTTTTCAAGCTCATTCATAAAGTTATCAAAATTATTGTTTGTGGGAGTTCGATAACAGCAAATAACACACAAATTGGTTTCAATGTCTCTAACTCCACACACTTCAAAACAATCAATTTTATATAACTGCTTACACACTTGCAGTTCATCTACGTTACTATCTTCACGAGTTAATATCATCGAACCTCCCCTTTTCTTATTGAGTCTAGCATTGTAAGACCCCATATTATAATTAGTAAAATTAAATTGTTTAGCTAGAGTATCATTCAGAAAATGTTCAGTTATACATAAGAAGTTGAGTTCCTTAGAAATTTCGCTTACATATATTTCCAGATCATCCCTTTTATTGGTAATGCCACATAGATTTTGGTGGAAAATATTAATTACTGAATATTGATTGATGTCATTATTTTCAAGGATACTACTAGGTTCTATCACACTCGCTATTTTCGGAACGAAAAAGCTGTTCCTTTATTAACTCAGTAACAGTTCCTTTAAATGGTTCCTCAATGTCTGGGTCCGTAAAATTGTCAAGATAGCACTTCAGATTGTCAAAAATATTCTTCATACCATAGTTGTTAAGAATTCCTCGTCGTTTATAAAACATTGTGTCATCGTACGTCAAATTTAAATTAGAATCAAATATTATTGCATAGTTGTAAGAACAAATATCTTGGTAAAGTAAATTACTAAATGTCTCTATTCTGGAATTGAACATAGAACAAAATCCATCAAATTTATAGGTTGGTAAACAAAGTAAAATGTTCGTATGTTGTATTGACATTAATATGTTCCTCATACTATTAATTAATTCCAAATAATTGTCTGTTTTCCTAAAGTCCTCTTCGCCTATAAAAATTAAACAGTAGTCATTCATTGTATAGTTAGTCAATTTTTGTTCCAGATGATTGATCAACTGAAGAACTCCACAATTTGTATAGATGAAATGACATATATTATGATTCGGAAATGTAGTCTGCGCTATAGGTATTATTTTATTAGTTTTGTTACTACTAATTATACAAAGTTTGCGCTGTTGTCGTTTCGAGTTTGGTTTAAGTAAATTACTGTCAACAACTTGCCGTGTTACCTTCTCAGCAGATGTGTCATTGCTCGTTATATCCAATATCCTGTTTTGTACGAATGTGTCGCTGGTGGCGCCATCTGTTATCGCTTCCGTAGTGTCTGCGTTTTCAAGTCCAAGGTCCACGCAGCTACTGTTGATTTCCTCATTAAAAGAATGCCTCAGCTCTCTTGAGATTCTTTTCCTTCTCTTGCTTTTACTCTTATGAGTATTTGTTCCTCTACTTTTTGTTTCTGAGCATATTTTTTGTAAGTGTTTAGATTTATTTCTTTCTTTGTTTAGAACGGTTTTTAATGCCATGTTCTCCTCATTAAGACTTTCTATTTCCGCATGTGCACTGTCTAACTCACTCTTAAGCTGTGTTATTTTTGCTTTTAGGTCATCTATGTCACTGTCATATGCAGTCGACAAGTCTGGTAAACTGTATTTTCTAATTTCAGAGTTTGTTGATTCAAAGGAAATATCTAGGGAATCGTTTGTAGTGGTCTTAGGTCGACGAATTGTTATATTATTTTCTCCCATTGTGCGGTATTTTAAGATATTTATTTTATTTTATTTTGTTCTGCTATTACAATTCAAAACTTGAGTTGCGTAGTAGCGTGTAACGGAGCACAGTCTCAAAAGGCTGGTGTTCAGTCTTGGAATTATGTTACGAGTTGATTTCCGAACGACAACTTTTGTGCCATATATTTCGTGGTGAGTTCTGATTGGTCAAGTTTTTATGAGTAAC
This sequence comes from Xanthia icteritia, assembly GCA_949128155.2. Classification (NCBI taxonomy): domain Eukaryota; kingdom Metazoa; phylum Arthropoda; class Insecta; order Lepidoptera; family Noctuidae; genus Xanthia; species Xanthia icteritia. Next base: position 23,855,945 of record OX421933.2, read on the forward strand.
AATGAGTCAGCTGTGGTTTGTTTACATTTTAAATTAGTAACTGTTTTCAAATTATGCGTTTGTTGTTTTTTGCCATAACAGCAGTTCTAATGTTATTATGTTATCAATTTACACTCACATTTGGCCATTTTAAATGTATTGATCCTTTTCCATACACAAATTCGAAGTCATAACTTGTTTCACGGCCACAATCACCAACAGTCACTGGTCATGAATTATTGTTTTCTTCTCCAAACCACTTTACTGCTTACAGAGATAACAATCTCCCGTTGTTTTTATCAAAAACTACGCGTATTTCTTAATGTTTTGGCTTTGCAAATACAATAACAAAATTAAATTAGTTTATAAAAACACGGATCGATTTCAACCGTGGCTAGTGTTGCCAGCTATGAAATGCCTTGAAAGAGAAAGGTTTGCCCGGGAAGTATGTAGAGTTAATTCGTGCTATGTACAGTCAATCTCGTACGTACGTCAGGTCGGCTGCTGGCAATACCAACGAGTTCAGTGTGGCTGTAGGCTTGCACCAAGGGTCGGCTTTAAGTCCTTACCTCTTCTTGTTGATTATGGACGCTCTGACGTCGGACGTACAGGAAGAGGCACCCTTGTGCATGCTGTTTGCCGATTACATTGTTACTGTCGGTGAAGATGAACCTGAGATCCAGAGCAGAGTGGAGAAATGGCAACAGAATCTGGAGAGTGTTGGCTTGAAAATCAGTAGAACCAAAACTGAACATATGTTCTGCGATTTCAGCGGCCAGTTCTGGAGCCATAGCGCTTGATGGCACACTTCTCCCAGTTTGCTCTCTTTCGGTATCTCGGTTCACTCATGCAAAGCGATGGCGAAGTTTATCGGGCGGAAACTTGGATGAAATGGCAACAGGTCACGGGAACAATTTGCGACTCCCGCATTCCCCTTAAAATTATGTCTTGTATGGATCAGAATGTTGGGCCACAAAAGGGATGAATGAGTCTGAAAGTGGCACCGGTGACTGAAAAGTTGTGCGAAAATCGGTTGTCATGGTATGGGCTTGTGATGCGGAGAAATGAGGAAAGTTTCGTGGGGAAAGTTTCACGTATGAATGTCGTGTGAAAGATGATTTGGCTAGAAAGAAGGTAACTACCGAGATGACGACTCGTACAGAAGCATGTAAGAAAGGGACGTGTTGCGCCGACCACTAATAAATTGGGATAAGGGCAGGAGAACGATGACTGCTTGAAACTTCTTTGCTGTCGCACAGTCGGGTACAAATATCTAGTATAAATGAAACGAAGTCCAAAGAAACAAGTTGTGTGTTAATCTAGTATTTATGAGTAGTGCTTAACATAAGTACAGTCAACCACACGTCCGTAGTATCAATTGGACATTGACACGCCTTCATGTTGTAGCAGTAAACTTGATTTTCGTAGTTTGTTTCACCACTGTTGTGAAGTTAACTGTACAAGTTACGGTTGCTAAAAAGGTCTCGTTTAAAAATATTAGAGAAATGAATAAAAAAACATCTTTATTATTGAAAGTCTTTGGAAAATAGCAAATCTTAATAGAATGCTTGAGTCTAGTTATTATTAGATTGATTAATTTTAAGTTGAGGGTTAGATTTTTTTTTAATATCGGAGGTATGTAGTCCATTTTCATAAATAAACACCAACTTACCGTAACAACAGCAGGCATAGCCAACTGCGGATAAGTATTAGCGGACACGTGCACCACGGCCGCGTTGGAGGGCAGCTTCAGCCTCAGGCACACGTCGTCGGGCGCCGCCGCGAACATCAGCGGCGCCAGGTGCATGGTGGACGCGCGCGGCGGGTGCGGCTCGCTCAGCAGCTGCGCAGGAGTCTGGCCGAAGCTTCGGATCTGGTCTTCGATGGCGGCGCGGGTCACAGGCTCTGTGATCTGGTCGAGACGGACCCCGCCTTCGTAGGTGAGGTAGTAGAATACGTTCGTCGCGCGGACCGCTTCGGGACCTGCGAGGAATGTGAGCAGAAACATTATAAAGGCCAATTATTTTTAAAAGAGTTATTTGGAGTGGAGTTTCTTGCGGCACTTTTCCATAAGAAACGACCAATTGGAACCGTGTACCTAGCTTAAGACGTTTCATAAGTGCCCATTTATGTGAAAACAAAATATTTTGAATTAGTTTTTTTTTTTTTTGTAAAGTTTGATATCGGTAAATATTGAGGAATTTCTATCCCACCAAAAACATTTCATGTATAGTAAGATGCCAAGACTTACATAACGCTTGCACTGTAAAAAGTTACCAGATCCAATGTAGAGCCAATGCAATGCAATCGTCATAAAACGTTTACCGAAGCACTTACCTCTCTGCTTATATCCGAATATGAGATCGATCCACTGATGCAGCTGACAGCTGACAAACTCAGACTCCAACGCCATGCGGTTGATGCGCACGAACTCCTCGGCGGAGGAGGCCCAGGGCGGCAGGATCACGTCACCCGAGGGCGACTCCGGGATGCCCAGTCGGAAGCCCGAGCTGTTCACTAGCATCTCCGGCAGGAAGAACAGCTCTGGTATTAATTCCTGCACAGTTCAAATAATATTTTTCAATTGATTTGATACACGAGTATAGCACGAAAATATAAAAGTTAGCGACAATAGCGCTACAAGGTTATTTCGGCGAGTGGCTAAATCGGAAGACCTCACTAACTAAGGCCGCATCAATGTGGTCACTTAAAAAAAACAAAAAAAAAAAACATCTTCGTTTTTTGAAAACATTTCAAGAAATGTTTACCAACAGCGCCCCCTGTCAACGTCATTCGAGCGCCAAGTGAAAAGATCCTTGTAGCAGTAGCAGTGTATCTCATTTGGGGAAGGCAGGAAACCGCATTTCTCTATTTATTTCAGCTAAAGGCAACAATAAGTTTGGCATTGACTGGGAGGGCAGGCTGATCATTGAAATACCATAAACGTCTTAGGCCATCCGTGATTAGTCCACTCCATTATATTAAATAAAATAATAAAAATAAAATAAAATAACTTTATTTCAGACCTTGATCCATATGATGTTAGTAATACACACTACTTATATGCTATGTAAGTAACAAACGAGAGAAAGAAAAATATTTAATTCATATATCTGCTGCACTCACCAGACGCACCGGGTATATGTACATGTACACGTACCCAATGCGCCATAATGGTGCAGCACGGCTTATTACTAATGACCTTCAGAATGTCATTGCCGCTCCCACGCACTCTGCGCATCATAGAAGCTGTCTTCTTACGCAGAATGGTACTGAAACCGTCAGTACGTGTTTCCGCAAACATTCCTGACGCGCTACAGTAACGTGGGAGGCAACAACATCCTGAAAGTATTATTATACTGAACTCTGAGGGCGTTGTATGCCCTCTGCGTATATCGAACCCACAGGGTGCACGTGTACAACGATTGACAGAAAGCCTTGAAAAGAGTTATTTTTACTTCCGGTGTACAACGTGCGAACCTGCGGGCCAACATATTGCATCGGACAGCCAACGCCCTCCGTTCTCTTTCCATATCAGCATCATCCTTTAAGTCCTCCGTAACGATGTGCCCCAAGTACTTTAAAATCTAGCACTCTTTCAAGGGCCACCCCCCTTAACATAACCGGTGGCATATTATGTGCTGGTTTTTTATGCTTAGCCTTAAACACAAGCAGTTTGCTTTTTTGCACGTTGTATACAAGTCCGTGCGCTTCCGCATAGGCCTCACAGACCGCCAACAACTTCCTGAGTGCGCTAATAGACGGACTCAGCAGCACCATGTCGTCCGCGTAACTGATACACCATCCGTCAATAGAACAACCAACAAGAGTGCTACTGAGCTCGACAATTAGTTGGTTAACATACAGGTTGAAAAGCGCTGGTGAGGTCAATCCGCCCTGTCTCACCCCGCATTCCAACCTGTACTCCTCAGACAACTCGTTGGCCCATCTAACTTGATTGGTTTGGTGACCGTACCAATACTGAAACATATTTGTGATGACGTCAGGCACTCCCGCTTCTCGCATCTTACACCACAAGACGTCATACCTTACCAGGTCAAATGCCCTGGAAAGGTCTAGAAATGCCGCAAATACAGGCGTACTTCTCTCCGTATAGTACCCGACAGTATGCTTGAGGGCCAAAATAGCACATTCAGTTGATAACTGTCGCCTAAAGCCGAACTGAGCATCGTGTATTTTAAGATGTTTACTAATTTGACTCTCATATTGTTTATTCATAGTTTTTACTGTAAATTGTAAGTAATCTGTAAAGTCATGTTTTTATGGTTTACCTTGACGTCGGAGGTGTCTCGCTGGCAGTTCTTCCACGACATGGCGATGGATGAGAACAGCCTGTTGGGGTGGTCAAACTTGCCGCCTTGCAGCGCTAGGAACATCGTCGTCATTGGCTCCTGGAGAGAAAAGAAACATTCGAATTTGTCTCAAGATGTAACAACTTGCAAATTGCAGATTTCATTTAAAGGAGGAAACGCCGAGGGATTGGTCCTTAAATAATAAATAAGGATTAGATTTTGGCAGATAAGCTCATTTTGTTGGATGACCCGTTTTTCATTTAATAATTTAATATATTTTTAGAACTAGAGGTTAGATCAATCTTTCAGAAGTATTTTTACCCCCTGAAAGAATGCCAATTAACTGAAAGTCAGCCTGTATATGTTCCCCTAACGACATCAAAACACACATTCTATTTCGACCTGCTTTTAACTTTTTTTACCTTTTTCTTGTCACATACAATTGAGCGCCGCAGCGCATCTGTCGCGGCGCGTCTCCTGCGCACAAATGTTTTGACGCGCACGCTTTTAATGCAGACGACTTAATGCACTCACTAATTTACTATGATCGGTAGCAAAGCGATACTCTTTGAAGATGTCCTTTATAGCACCCACAAGACTATTGTTCAAAGACTTAGAGACTCCTACTTGAAATAACTAGTCGAAGACTTGTAAATTTACGTGTTCAAGATAAATGGATCCATTAGAATTTCGTGCGATTGAAGTCATTGAAGTTAACGCTGGGCCGTAGCCAGGAATTCATATCAGGGGGAGTTAGTGTTGCCAACTTCTTTTAGAATAAATAAAGTATCTGAAACCACAGAGAGGGTGTATAAGGAGTACCTACAGATTTATAAAAAAAGAGTATTACTTATTGTAATTTTTGTCATTTTTACACAAACAGCATAGTTTGTCATTTTTACGGAACACCATAAAAAAAAATTATGAAGAGTTGCGCGTAATTATTATACATTTCAATAAAGCCCTGTACCTCTCTTCCCGACACTTTGCAATCACGACCACAAACGGACATCTTAAACCTTTAAGGCCACTTTAGTATAATGGGGCCGCTATGGAGAATATATTTAGGATGCAAGAGCGACGAAGAACTTTGAAACTAGAATTATTTTTGAAAGCGCTCTTTTAAGAGCGGATAATTAATTTAAAAATCTTATGTATTTTAAAGATTCCAGTTTTGTTTATTTTAAGGGGCACAACAGACACGATGCTTTTAGCATCGTTTTTGCAATTATAGCATCGCGTTTTGACAAACCTGCGTTCGGTCGCGGTAAAAAGGTTCAACATCGAGGTTCCGAAACACGACTAAACCGCTAATCGTAAGTTATTTGTTTCTTTAAAATGAATAAGTTTCTTGGCAAAAAATTCAAAGCCAGATAAAATGACACGTGAATGCAAGTAAATCTCATTACAATAGAAACAAACAGTCAGACAGTACAAAATGATAACTAGCCGTTAATTATTCAGCAATTGACGCATAACGTAGACCGTGAACTGTAAGAGATAAATTAATTATTACATTGTTAGAATAGTATTAATCTAAGATTGAAGACTAATCGTTGACACTGAGGCTAATTAATGGTGTCTTTCGCTGGTATAATGGCGTCCTAGAGGTGCATCTACCTACTTACGATCTAATTATCAGATCGAATTTTGATTAAACCATCCCATAATAGGTACGTAGAAATGGCTCTTATAATGAAAACAGCATATAGGTAAGTTGCTTAAAGAATTTCTGATTCATATTATTTTGCAGGGATAGGGATTAGTTTGTGATATTATTATCAATGATTACAAAACATTATATGGCAATCTATCAATGGAATCTTGCACATTACCGACATTGGTAGAGGAAAACATTGTGAGGAAATCTGGACTTGTAGTTAACTAGCTGCGCTCCGCGGTTTCACCCGCATAAGTTACGATCCTGTAGGAATATCGGGATAAAAGGTATCCTATGTACTTCTCCAAGGTTATGGTCTACTCTTGTAACAAATTTTATCCAAATCCGTTCAGCCGTTTAGCGTGAAAGCGTAACAATCAAACAAACTCACTTTCGCATTTATATTATTAGTTAGGAAATTAGGATATTTAGGATTAGGATATAAGTCCGAAATCGCCAACCCGTCTTGTATTGCGCAAGCGTGGTGATCTATGCTCGTGCCTTCTCTGCATGAGAAGAGGCCTTTGAAGAGGCATTTTGGTATTTTTAAACGAGTTTTTTAATTGGGTGTTACAACTTTTCTATTTCTTCTCAACCATTAACTTGGCTTCGAGTCTAAGTCAAATAATAAATACCAGCCTTTTATCAAAACTGCACTCACACCTACAGTGAATTTCTAAAACTTTGACTTCGACTCGAAGTCAAGTTAATGCTTGAGAAAAAATAGAAAAGTTTTAACACCCAATTAATTGGGTACCCTAAGTTCTATTTAAATCCTTGTTTCTAAATGATGTTGTTTCCACTTAAACAAACATCAACATTGTGAAAGTGTAAATAAAGTTGATTCTAGACTGACTAGTACTGTTGAAAACGTCATACAAAATATGAAGTTGTAGCGCAAACTGAACCTTATGTGTAGGCATTACAGTTGTTTTTTTCCTAAAACTCGTGTTTGTTTACATGTTTGGCCAGTAAATTGCGAACGAAGATTACATTATTTTTGTCTGTTTAAAAATACCAAAATGCCTGCAAAAAAGTGCATAACAATGTTTATGAAAACAATTCAACCGCGAAACTGTAATTAGATTCGGACGGACGACATTTAATTCTGTCGCCAAATGTTGGGTGAAGCATCGAAATTGATGTGCCGTTTATTTGCCATAAATCATACACGCGCTGTTACTGGCAACACTCAATTAGTATTTAATTTTACATGCAAATGTGTTGCCATACTGAGAGGAGACGCGTTTCGATTTCAGTGCACGTAATTTAATATTGATTAAATTCTGCCCTTTAATAGGTTTAAGCATTCGTTTTAACCATACATGGATGTTTTAGTTATGTATAAATAACCAGGAAGACGTTTTGTAGGTGTTTAGACTTTAAACTAGTACTGAAGTGCCTCAACCGATTATGACTCGAAAGGTACACACGGCTACACATCAAGCTATACATTTCCAGTATAAACTGACCTCGTATTGTACGGAAATCTAATGCAATGCGAGATCAGCATAAACTGGAAATGTATAGCTTGATGTGTACACAGAGGTACTGTAGCGGAAAGATTGCCTTCTAGGCTGTGCAGCATAGCCTTTTTAATTAGTAATTGATTCCCGGCATCGAGTATCAACCCGTAATGGGTCCACGTGGTAGATTGTGGTCTACTCCCCCTAATAGACAAAACTTGAGTGCCAATAGCGGGCTGATTATGTATCAAGTACTTACCTACCTATAATGGTTTAATAACCCTTAAACAATGTACTCACGATGCGAACTAGCCAGTTGAGCACGAAGGCAGCGGTGGAGTAGTGAGTCCCGTAGTGGAAGGGTGGCGTGGACTCGTGCTCCCAAGTGTTGTACCGCTCCTCGAAGTACGCGCGACGGCTTGGATTCAAGGCTCCGATAGGCTAAAGAAAAACAAGAAATATTTTAGCACTATGATGGAAGTAGAACTATGAAATTACTGAAAAGGGGTTCTCGAATAAACTGGTAGGTAAATGTTACCAGATCTGCAGTTCACAGTTCACCACACAGATTACGTTTTTGACATCTTTTTGCGATAAATGACATTGGCGACGGCTCCAGTAAAATCAAACCAGATCCGACTTTGAACATAAATAAATTGTGTTGCAAACAGGATGCGAAGAATCCTTGTGTTAAGAATCAGTCAATTTTAATCTCGATTTAATTCGTTGCATTTACGCTGAAGCTTTCTGTGTGCACCAGTAAGAACAGTAAGTGACCACGAGGTTCCCTTGGAGACGAAATCCCTTTAGAATATTTCGTCCTATCTCCTGCAGGCGATGTACCAGGCAATCGTAGGGCGTCAAGATTATGTTACCTTGGAGAGATCCCTGTAGTTGGAAGGCTGGCTCAGGTCCAACTCCTCGCTCTCGTAGTTTGTCAGGATCCATGGGAACACCGGGTATTGGTTGAGGTCATTGTATGTGCGTCCTGTGGACAATAAATATTATTTAGTATCAAGTTTTAATAACAGTTGCTAGGGTAAGTAAGTACATGCATTCATTTAATATTCAGGCAGAAATTAATCATTTTTACATTACAATTTATAGTAGTCCGTGGATAATTTTATTTATGACAAGATTAAAGGCTTTTTATAATTTAATTATTAAAACGGAGAGCACAGGAAGGATGTAGTTCCACAATGATTAAAAGATAATAACTTTATATAACAAGATAATTAAATTACCTAGAGCTAATCATAAAAAAGATGGTATCTAAAGTAATTACATTTAACTATCCAGTACTAGGACACCAGCCAGGTAAGGCGCTTACAGTGACCAATTGAAAACCGCAAAACTTTCTATAAATTTTCGGCAACGTCACTAGGCCGAGTTTCCCCTTTGACAATGGGTTCAAACCATGGCGCTGACCTCGCGTCACAGTTGCGCAACAGTTTGCCAATTATCCTTCGCAAATAATTTGTTGATGTGACACTTGACTGATTAAGTTATTGACCCTGTTTATGCCTACTTGTATTTCGTACTCACGTTATTGTTTTAAGTGACGATGATGACGAAATAATGACAATCAAATTGTTTTCGTCGAAAGCTACGCAAGTTCGCAGTGAACCGAAGCGGTCAATGTTTACAGCATTTTTCACGCGTAAAAGAATCGAAACTGAGAATAGAAATATTTAGGACAGATTTCTCAACACTATTGTTTTTGATCTTTTGGAACGAATATGTTTTCTGGAGGTAACTATTTATTCAAACAAACTGCAATAATTAAGATAAGTGTAGTATAAATAATGGACAATGAAAAATCCGATGGTTCCGTACCTAATATATATCTGCTGTAACTCACGACTCATGTACAGTAGGTACATAAGCAACTAAACTGAAAGATATCTCTGGAATAAAATATCCGAAATAATATGAAGCTTGGTTCAAGTTAGAATCCAGCCCAAAAATTAAGACACAGTTACCGTAGGTATCTATACATTTTATGCAAATATGAAATAAGTTGTTTTTCAAGTAATAGAGTACGTTGACGTGATTTTTTTACGTATTTTCCTGAATATAATAAAAACAACGTATGAAGACATTTATTAATAATACTAGGCTCACATAAACAGAAACACGTATGACGTAAATGCAACGTTCCACGTTTTAAAAACAACAAGAACTATTCAAGATGGCAGTTTAACTCTAAAAGTAGTTTTTAATCAACAACCACACGCTTTAAAAGATAAGGAGGGTTCTGTCAATAGATAGGTTAATTAGTAATTTATCTAGATATCAGGAAATAGGTAAACAGTGTGTGTCTGTCATGTGAAGGCAATCAGAATGATTTACTGTGATTTTAATGTTTTGTTTATTGGAATCTGTGCAATAAAGGTTATAGTAGTATCGGAATTTCAATAGTTCCTCATATTTACGGTATATAGGTTATACCCGGTATACGTTGTAATGCCTTTTTTATTAGGAACGTTCTCCGGCAAGCACACAACAACTTACCAAAGTTTCATCACAATCGGTCCAGCCATTTTCGAGATTTTGCGAGACTGCACGGCAATTGATTTTTATAAATATAGATTAGGAGATGGCGCAGTCAAAGATATATCGTAATTTGTATTAAGATTCATCAAAATAGGTGTTCTATACGGTTAGCTAGCTCTATATAAGATCACATTGATCTTTCACATGGTTTTATGCCATAAATCTCGAGTCACAATAACCGCAGTTAACAATGTCGGTTAACGCCTCGTTATCGGGTGAAAGTGGCTATAAATATCAATAGAGTAACAATTGCAGTGAGGAAAGAGTTACTTCATCTCTAAAGAGGAGATTATCGTGACTGCAGTAGCTAGGCTACCTCCTCACAATCACACTTGACTGTGTTTTGAGAGATTGAAGTAAGAAGAATATGTAGTAGGTACTATTTCGGTATCAGCATTTTAAGGAAACAATGGATCTAATTTAGGGTTAATTAAGAGCAACCGTACAAATTTCAATTAGGTGGACTTACTTCTCATGGATTTACTATGAGAAGTAAGTCCACCTAATTGAAATTGAAACCATAATCAAGCAAGGAGAACGAAGTATTGTATTAAGTGGACGGTGTTATGTGTGTTGAAGAACTTTTCCTGTTTCTTATTTTGGCATGAAGTTAGCGCATTCTGTGGAATCGATATTAGTTGAAGTGTACCTAATCGTTTGCAGCGCTAACCACAAAGTCACGAATGAATTTAGTTTGTTTAAGTATTCTCTGTGATGTCTATGGATAGAACAATCAGAGCAATGATCGGATTCAAACTTAGAACACGGTGGAGTTTAACCTGTGTAAATAAAGGTAATTAGAAACTAACGTCTTGCCTTCAGGATTCAGAATTACCTAGATGAAGGCTGTCTTAAATTGAAAAGTAAAGGGTTCATGGAAAGCCTTTAACAGTAGGCACGAAGTATCTTGTAACGATTGAAATTCTCTCTATGTCGAATCAAGTGTTATTCTTAGTTCTTGTATTTTTTTTTAAAGTCTGCATCTGACAACACTGAGCAACACATAGTACAAGTACAGTCCTGCACAGTGCAGTAGGTGCAATCCTATAGACCAATAAAGTAGACCATAGTAAGTAATAAAAAAAAAATCAACGGGTTGCATTTCGGAAGTACCGGCAGAAGTGAAAACTTGAATATTAACGTTGTACATTTTTGATATTCTGGAATGGTTAGGGAATAATTTTGCACGAATTGCTTTAATTATCAGTATAAAAGTACTATCATTTATGTGGTAAAATACAATATTCATTTATTACGCTATCGTACACAAACATGACAATCTTACGAATTTTCGATCAGGTCACGTGTCCTGACGCGAGTTTAACATTTTTACCCATCACAAAAAAGTGTACAACGCCGCTAAAGAAGTTTTCACTTCAAACCGAACCAAAACAAATGAACCGAAACAAATTGTAACAAATTAAAGTTGTGTTTGCAAAATTTTATGATTCCATTTACGAGGAACTAGCCACATTTTAACGTTATCTCTAAATTGCTTTCGGTTTGGCTGAGGGGGATGAATTCGCTACATAGACTGGTAAACAAACGTTGGTTACATTCTAAACGCCTTTCTAAAGGTCGTTTGTAACTATCCCTGCATCAAAACAAAACACATCGCTGATCTGGATGTAAATGTATCGACGATCGCTTATCACTGGCCTGTGACCCCATCGTACAATTATCATTATATGCGTGTCCGTTGCTATTGTTGTAGTCACGTGGTCACCTTTCCCGTCTGCCAGGCAAGTCGCCTAGTCAGTTCAAACGCCTGCCAACTTTCGTGACAACCGCATCTCTGAATAATGATACTTGAATATAACCACGAAAATAAAAGGAAAAGTTTGCAATACCGTTGAACAGTGACACAGTGAAGTGAGAGTTGGTTTCGCGAGTGAATTATTACCGTTGCGTTATAGATAACAATGGTACAGTGAGTGAATAAGACTGAACTACTGTCAACATGTTACGGAATAAGGCTGTGGAGCTTCTGAAAAGGTTGGTGGCATCTTTCTTTCATGATATCCTGGTAGTTTGATTGAAGGCCGCAGATAAATAGCGCGTATATTGAAAATCATAATAATAATAAAACAAATGTTTCATTAAAAAAAAAACAAATGTAGCTCGATTTAACTAAAATTATAATTCAAATAATACGTAAAAGTCACACACTATGCTTATACAATAAACGATTATGTTATGAGTTGACATAATGAGTGTGTCATGCACACTACAAGACAAAATACCATCATCTGCAATTCTTCGAAGGAAAAACAATGTCAATGAACGATATGCTTGAGTAATTTTTGCATACTGATATTTACCTTATTAGGAATTTAGGATGTTAGGAAGTCAATAAAGATAAGCTGTAGCTATACAATTTCAGCTGTCGTTTCATTGGAGCTGACTAAAATAAGTAGATAAGCCTTCAAAAACCGTTGTAGATAATGTTTGAAGTTGAGATTCCAGTAAGTTCAAATGAAAATCATGAAGTAGGTACATAACTATGTATACATTATTTCTATAAGCAGATAATGTTTGTAAATAGAGCAGAATTCGCGAAAAAACCATTGTAAATAGATGCTTGGTTGAGTAGGTGTACATTTTATTTATGAGCATTTAATGAAAGATATTTTCAACCCGCGGTCAAAAACCTCATCTATTTGACTGCTGTAAAAAGAAAGGTAGGTACTGAAGAAATCTGAGAGTATCATAATTATCTCTATCAAATCTTGTTAATAAGCTCATGTAATTATTATAATCCTGTTTACCAAATGAGGGGCCTGAACACATCACTAATTCCACGATGTTCAAAGACTGTAATCACCGCTCCTGCTACCGGTAAGGAATCTTATCAACTATCAGTAACGGATAATTGCAGGCAGTTGCATAAACATTTGCAATAAGAACCTATTATGACATTAGGTTAACAAATTAGGATAGTTAACTAATAATGATCTACGATTCCTAATTTGTCGCTAAGTAAAGATAAGTATTTAATTGGACATCAAAAAGGAAGGAACCAGGATGGCATACTTTGCAAGATGAATGTAGTTCATTCGCAACGACCACAATATAGATTGTGTTAATTATGTAAGCGAATTGCAAGTGAAAGTGAAGTCATACAAAAGACGATGTTTTGTGTTACGTTTTTGATGCCTCTGCTATTACCTATTCATAGACCATAGCCGTGACAGGAGGCATAAATTGTTCGCCTTCCTCGGAGTCGAGCCGTCGCTCGAGCCCAGTCTCCTGTCCCTCGCACACTCTCTGCGCTCAACGCTCTCGTGGACGCTAAGCCTGACTGTGATGTGTTCGCGGATGAATGGAAGATCTTGTCAGTATGTCTGGAGTATTGTGAGATGAGCGTCTGACTGTCGAGTAGTTGTTTAATTTTGTTTACTGTACTTTATTAACTTATTTGTGTCTTTGTCTTTAACTAATGTAATTGGCCTTGGTCGTTCTATGTTAACAAAAATCAACGGGTTGCAGTCCGGGAGTGCCGGCAGAAGAAAACATGAATATTATATTATCGTTGTGCATTTTTGATATTTTGGAATAGTTAGGGAATAATTTTGCACGAATTGCTTTAATTATCAGTATAAAAGTACTATCATTTATGTGGTAAAATACAATATTCATTTATTGCGCTATCGTATACAAACATGACAATTTTACGAATTTTCGATCAGGTCACGTGTCCTTACGCGAGTTTAACCCATTACATTTCTTACCCATCACAAAAAAAGTGCACAACGCCGCTAAAGAACTTTTCACTTCAATAAATAAATTAATAGAGTAATGATCAACGTTGCGTTTGATCTTACTTTTGAATTTATGTGTGACGTGTAGTTTCAAAATACGTGCTGTCAGTATTTCGATATTTAGTGCTTGATTACCCAAAACACAAGTGTTCTAGGGCGGCGTGAGAGATGAGACCCAAACACATGTAATAGCAGTCGTTTTCAATCTTATAAAGAGTACAAGAGTGAGGGTTCCCAAGTCATGCACCATTTTTGCGATGTCGCTTTGCACACAAAGTTAACTGAACTGTGGGGCCACGTGGATTTAGTCTCAAGCACTTTCCCTTTTTCAAGAAAACGATATCTAGTTTTAAACATTAAATTTATTTTTTAATAGCTGTTGCCCACAATTTTGTCTGCGTGTGTTTTGTATTTTATCATTTTTTTAATAGAAATATCCAGAATAAAATGTAGCCTATGTACTTCTCCAGGTTCCAGGCTACCTAACAGTCCAATTTCATGACATAAGTTCAGTGGATTATGCGTTAAAAAGGTAACTGACAGACAGTGTTACTTTCGCGTTTATAATATTATAGTATGGACCAGCGACCCGCTCCTGCTTCGCACGGTTTTTACGACTTGATAAAACACCGAGATATCTTAGTTATATGTAACTTTAATATTAATGTGTTATACACATAAACCTTCCGGAATAAATTCTTTAAACGATGATGAAAACCTCATCAAAATCTGTTGCGTGTTTTAGAAGAACAACGCGGACATACAGACAAACGCGAAAAGCGACTTTGTGATATAATATTATATATATACCTATATAGTATGAAAGTGTCTTAGAAGTGTCTTAGTATTTGTCTGTCTTAGTCTTAGAAGAGTCTTAACAAGGAGTATCGTGTTCCCCAGTAACTGGGTTGTGGAGGTCAGATAGGCAGTCGTTCCATGTAAAATACTGGTATTCAGCTGCATCCGGTTAGGCTGGAAGGTGAACAGATTGATTTGGTATGGTAGTATGGATTATACATTAATCTCAATTAGGCACCAGTAGATTGCGCCCTATATTCACTGCGTTTGCACAAACTACTTCGGCAGTAGTAGTGCTTCAATTACAACACACGGAGGTAAAGATTACGTTTATTATGGTGTTGTAAACAGGCTGTAGCGGGCGGCTGCTGAAGTAATCAGGTACTAACAGGTATGGTCAACCGACGGCATAACACTTGCACGATTCTGATGAAAACTGTATTGGTATGTTAACGTAATAGGACTGAAATGTAAGTGATTTTGAGTAAATTAAATATTAGCATAAAATTGCCTCACTACAGAATAAGGCCCATTTGATTGGTCACACGGTTATTCACTTTGTCTCGGGATTTTTAGACCTACCTAAATATTGAGGAAACCTAGACTAGGTTTCCTCAATATTTTCCTTTACCACATTCTTACGTCCAAGATAAAATCCTCGATTAAAGATTTAAGAAGAAAGTCGATTTGACATTGAAAATGTCATTGATACTTACTTTTCCTTTTTGAAACCATGGCCCCATGGCCTGCTTTATCCCCACAATTAGGTACGGGCTGTTTAATATTTCTTATGTTGTAATTCGATAATTGTAATTTCGTAAAAATTACCTACCTACACCATACCTTGTGATTACATAATTATCGGTAAGTAGCGAATAAGTGATCATTTTTATGAACTTGACGTATAAGACAGGGTTTATAAAAGTAACTGCATATTATGAATTAACAATGACTGTTTATAACGTGCTGTCAACCACCTAATTAGTTGAGGCATTAGACATACATGCTTGTGGGTAACAGCATGAGACAAGGGCGTATTATGTATGTTCAAGATTATGTATATGTTAAGTAATAATAATACTGAAGGAGATTAGAGAATATCGGGAGAAAATATTGATCAATTGAAATCAACCGATAACGTGCAGAATTCAGTCTTCTAACCGTTTGATGTCGGTTTAGATTTATCAAACTTACTCTATATCGTGAAGATAAACTACTCCAATAGTTTAGCTAGCACATGATCAAACCTTCTTAAAGTCGGGAAACCAGGTGGCTTTCAAACCAATAAAGCCATCTTTCAAAATAAAACAATCAATATTACAATTATAACTCAGTAATATCATTTGTGTACACAACTCGACTAAAAATAGAACAAATACATAAATTAGAACAAATACAGTAGGTTATACAAATATTTGCGTGAATACGGAACTGACTCGCGGCCGTTAGGTACGGAAGGACGGAACCTTGGGCCACTGTGTTAATTAGGACCTAAGGTTCTGGGCACCCACAAGGCACAAAGGGTACAATGGAAAGCGGAACTAATGATTCATATTTACAGGTTCAAATGTAAGGCGGGTAACCCCGTAAACATGATTGGAGATAACTCTTCGTTTTTCCTTTAGCAAAGAAGTATGCTGGGGTATATTACCATAATCACGAGACCTAGCCAAGATTTGTGTACTACACAAGGTAAAATGTGCAAATGTGCATTACATGGGACTAATAATCACATACCTATCTGGTTTTGGCTTAAGGTACATTACAATCGCCCTTTTCGGGAATACAGGCACGATATTATTTTTGCATCGTTCTCACATGTATAACTTCAACTTGAATGATGTAACCAATATATGTAACCATTTTTTTGATTTAAAAGAGTGTCCGTGGAGTTTCTTGCCCGTTCTTCTCCATAGGTACTTACTACGCTTTGGAATGGGCGACTAGCTTCCTATTTCCGACTGACCGACCCCTTGACAATTCAAAAGTGCCTGTAATTGGTTTATTTGAAATAAATGCTTTGAGTTTGAGAGTTTGAGTTTGATATTGTGTTAGTACGCAAGAAGCTTCTCCTGCCCATACTGTTGACCTGATTCCTGGGTCGTCTTTAACGACTTATTAGAAAAGGACCTCATAGTTTATTTTCCAAAAGTTCTAAAAAAGGCAAAGGCAAATAGGAGTTAAACGCAAAGAGCACGGTGGTCTGTCCACGATAAACGGAGATGAATTCAAACAGTAGTAATTTAGTATGCACATGTATTGTAACAGTAATCGTGACGACGCGCGGTAATTGATGCGCCTGCGTTTACAAACGAGGAATTCCTGCTCATCTAGCCGTGGAGGCAGATTGCCCATCTTGAACATTATTGTATGCTAATGAAGTACACTCGGGAATATTTATTAAACTTTGTCACGTATTGGTTAAATTCTTTGTTGATGGTCATTTACGAATGTTGTTTCCCAGACAACAATAGCATCCTTACAAAAAAAAAAAAAAAATTGGATCGAATTTTCGAGTGCGCTTATGCCCAAATTGTTTTATCTTACTAGCTTCAATTGAATTTGTTCATCTTCTCTAATATGTATTTTAAGCTTTGACACGACCTCTTCATGGCACGTGGTACCAGGAAAGCATAACACATGAGTCAGTGGCTCAGTACGGTCACTATCGGTGTGCATGTGACCGATAAATTGGATTATTTGTACCGTTTGCACCGACAACTCATTTTCTAATAAACGCTATAGTTATTGCGCAAGTATTGTTACTCAGTCAGTCGGCTAGCAAAACTTGTTCCATTGCCACAATTTTACTTCATAGGACATCCTTGATGGCGAAGATTGTAGGCTAGCAACAGTGATTTGGTACCAGGGCTATGGAAATGGGAAGAGATTTGACATACTTTTAATGAAATTCCGTGGGTTTTGGATTGAGCTGGTCCTAATGATCGAGTCCTTGACCATAGGGATGGACATTAACATGGACATTAACATAGCGCAGAAACTCTTTTTGCAGGTAGTGAACAATAGTGTTAGGAAAAAATGAATTCAGAAAACAGTTGTCTTCCATGAGTTTGTGTAACATGTCTTTGTCCAGAGTAAAGGACGTTTTTGAAAAAAAAAAAACGTGGACAGTCGAAACATGTTTTATGCACACGAAGAGAGATTAAGAAATCCGTTTTTACGCAATTTCTTTTTCCAAATGTCATGTCCGTTTGCTATAAAATACAACTCATTATAATGTGGTCATTGCCACCTTCTAAATCGTTCAAAATGCTTTAAAGTTTACACAATGGTTGTTTTTATTAGTTTTTCTATACAATTGGTGTTAAGTTGAAGTTACATGAGCGGTATATTCTCGTTATGTCATGGGGACTGAGAAGTGCTGGCATAACACATAACACCCAGGATCTTATGTAAAACATATGTACTCGTAATAGGAGTAAAAAATCAATGATGTTTCTAACGACTGATGTTGCTCAAAAAACCGTACAGCTGAAGTGGGACTGAGCTGGCCACGTCTGCCGCATGCCCAATAAGTTGTAGGCCATAATAATCACTATGTGGAGCCCTGAGACAGCTAGAAGGACAGCTAGACCCCGTTAGAAGATGGCGGGGCGAGCTGGACAAAACAAACAACCAGTGGGTCCATATGAGCCCTGAAGCGCAAGCACTGGGAGACATGGGGCGAGGCCTTTGTCCAGCAGTGGGATGATAACTTGCTGAGTCAGATTGCATTGTCGTTTAATAAATCATTATGTTTGTTTACAATCTACCTACTCAATCAATATATACGAGGTACAATTTTAAGAAAAAACTAAACGATTTCTCCTGAAATACAGCAATTTAAAAAAAACATTTAAAAGGTAAAAAAAAAAACAATGCAATAAATACGTTCTGAAATATTATCTACATAATAGTTTAATGTTCCGGACTATGTTTAAACGTATGATTAAAACTAGTTTCTATCCGTTAGATATGGTCAATTGGCTACCTCCTCAGCAAACATGCTAACTTAGTACCTCTTAGTTGAGTGGAAACGTGACGTAGGTACACCGAATTGAAATTGAAAATAGTAACATGAAAATTTTCAGATTTCAATGTCCCTTTTGACAAAAATTTCGCTTAAGCCATATTTTTTTAATTAGGTTAGTAAGGAAAGTAAAATAAAAATCCTCATCAAACGAATGTAAAAGAGCACAGAGTGGTAGTCTCCAACCACACATACGCAAAACATCTGACAAAAAAACGTCCTCATTTAAATTATGTAAAAAAATCGTCCCAAGACTTCAGAAGGTCACATCATTCAAAGGATCAGTTACATATTATAATATGTTGTAATTGGTCTGTCACGTCTTCTAGAGATATTTTTTGCACTAGTACTGGACTTAATGCCAAGGTCTTGACAGAATTCAATAAAATAACAATACGACAATATTTTAATCTGCGTATTAGTTTAAGTATTATGGCAGGCGTTTTAATAGTACAAGTAGCGCCATCTAAGGACAGCCGTTGAAACTATATTAGACGAAGGTTTAGGATTTTTTTTTTTCAGAGCTTGAATCCATCAGATAAATTAAGAAATGGAACAGAATTAGTGGGAAACTATCTGCCACATAAGCTAACCGGAGCTCTATCCCTGTTCAGAGATGGTGAAACAGGCCGAAAGAATTTAAAAAATGATTTATCACACTAGAGTTAATTATTTAAATGGGCATTATGATTGAAAATAGTTTTACGATAGTATTAGTCAGAAATTATAAAACTTAAACTTAAACTTTTGACTTTTTAAATAATACGAGTAATTCATGCTTTAACCTCACTCAAAGAAAAATGGCGGGTTAATTAGACATTTATCAAAAGCTGTCAACATAGGTAGGTATTATTGCACAATATTATTTGAAATCAAGTTTAATTCGTTAGATATAAATCTATGAAACGTTGTCCTGTGAAATACTTTAGGTAAGATCCAATGCAATGCGTTTAGGCAGATAAAATGTTAAGGAAGATTATGTTATTCTGGAGTCAGAAATGACTTACATTGACATTTCTGTAATTACCACAAGTAGTTATACCAGTTGTTAACTAGTTGTTGTTAGCTTGCTTGGCTGAAGTGATAAAATGATATAGGTATGATATGTTTTCCTTTATCATGGTTTATAATAACGGTCACGTAACTGTGCGGATCTGTCTGAAGTTCAAAGAGCGGGCCCTGCCTGGATTACGGCCGGCCCGTGGTGGCAACTTACTTTCAGTATTGTGGTCGTTGGTCGGTCAATTGATAGATAGATCCAGTTTCTATAAATTAGTTGCTATTTCATTTTTGGTTTTCAATTCTTTTAGGTTCTTTTAGGTAACCGGTAAAGCTCGTGGCTTAGCAAATCTATATTTCATAAAGTAAAGGAAAAGTGGACAATGCTGTTTACTGAAAAAAACGTTTTTCCGTCAACCATGAAAAATCTTAGATGTATGCTTTGCGATCACAAAGTATTTCCTGGGCTATGTTACTATAACTGACCTGCAATCGTGTTGAGGAACATGAGGTACTCGAAGTTTGAGATCTCGCGCCGCTGCCACTTCTGCGTCATGTTGGAGTTGCGCATGAGCTGCCGCGGCGACATCATCGACGCCCGTCTGAAACAAAACAAATAAGAATAATTAACCTTGCGTCCTTGGACCTACTCTATTTTTCATTTACATTATGACCTTTGTGACCTTGAACTACAAAATGGGGAGATTGTTTTCTTTGCAGACGATGGGGCAGCACGTTTCAACACGCCCAATGTAGCTTTGATGCCGTTAACCAGTGGCTGAGATGTACTGTTGACACCTAAATTAACCCCTAAATAAAAGTGCAGTTGGATTTTCAATTCTCAGCGCTGAGCCCAGCGTTGAAGATCCAACAGTGCACTTTTATTTAGGAATTCATTTAAGTGTCACTTAGAGTTGGTAAAAAGGGGCATAAGTCATTTATTTTAGAATGTTGATGTATGTGATTTGTTAGTTTTTACACCTTATTTAGCACGGAAGAGCGCTGATTTCCAAGATACGGGTTTTTACCTAGTTTGTTATTCAGAGTTCATATAGTTTTAGCCGTCTACTCACTTACATTATTGGTTATTTATTGAGTCCAAATAAACGTTTATTATTTATTATTATTATTACTAAAATAGAAATATAATAGAAAGTATGGTAACAGTTGCTAAACATTACTTAACTTTAAACAACGTTTATGATTAAAGGGGTAAGTTTATACTATTTTTTTTTTGCGTGAACTATTTTTAATCCTAATATTAAAACAATAAATAATCATGAAACATTGAAAAATTGTGGAGGTCCTACTTGTGAAGTTATGACTAATATCTTCTTCTTCCCAGCTAGAGCACTAGGAAGTAGTGAAGGGCGGGCGCTTTTGGGGGACAGTCTTGTAATTTTAACGTTCGAAAAGTGCTGATTAGTCTAGTTTGAATAAAACCCTTGAATTTTTTAAAATTTAATATTTTAAATAAAAATTTCACGTTTTTTTAACTATAGTTTTACATGTTTTAGGGGATTTATGATCAATTTGTAGGCATAGGTCCATCAAAAGATACTTTGTCTCGGTTCGGTGGATAGCCACAGCACACACGTCACGATCACACGTCACGATTTAAAGATGGCTCGCAAAAACTATGTTGTCATGGAAATTACAAAATATATTGTTGGGTAATTCATTTTTGCCACTTCCTTGATACTATCATATGTGGATGTAACGAGATGTATTTCAGTCAAAGACGCAAGCTTCCTCTACCAAAAGAAAAATAATTTTCAAAATCAGTCCACAATTGACGAAAATATCGATGAACATACAAAAAGTACATTGGAAAGAACATTCACAAACTATTTTTTTGGAGTCGGTTAAAAAGTCCGTCCGAAGCTGTGGCTGTGGTCGTCCTTAAGACTACCAATACTTTTGAGAGCAGGATAGGCAGGAGAGTTGTTGATACTGCTTTAACAAGTTAGCATTCTTTTAAGGCTGTTTAACAGCGAACTTTTACGGAATTTGTTTCGTTTCGCGCAATCCAGCACCCTATTTGCGTAACATACGATCAATCATAATCTGAATCATTTTGAAGGATATTGCTAATCTATTGCTTCTATGTTCGGAAAATTTGTCTGTTCAACAACGTAAATATACGCAATGAATGTGGTTGAACTGTCAAAATATACAGATTGTGATTGATCGTGTGTTACGCAAGTAGGGTGCTGTGCTATTTTTGATAGCAATGTGAAAGCATTACACAAAAATATCATTACAATTGTCAAAGAGCTTAGGTTTTTCGGCGTAGCCGGTTTTTCGATTTTATTCTAGGTATACCCCAAAATAGAAAATTAAAATAGTCCGCATAAAACTGGTGACATATTATGGATTTTTTTTTGTTTGCTTACGTTCGTGTCGATTTTAATTCAACACTTTTTGTGTATTTCGATTATATATTCGATATTATTTTTATCTGTCCTGCTGGGATCATCATGAGATAACGTAAGAGTGTATCATGTTATACAATATGTAGATAATTACATTAAATCGGTTCTTGTGCTCAATTTTGCAGAGAATTCCAAGAAATACAGAGTAAATTGTTGTAAAATGTCGCTGTATGTCCAGCTATGATCACGACATTTTTTTTCTAGTAATGTTGTTATGTTCTAAAGACGAATAATAATAGTAGGTATAGGTAAATTAATGTATTGTTAGCTGCATCTCCGACCTACACCCCTCCGGCCAGCCCGGAACATGTGATCGAGTCCATATAAGACCGCGCGCAGCCTGACCACCGATTCATTCCCAACCCGGCGGCGCGCACTTTACTATTCCCTTCGGTTCACTTAATTAATTCCTTTAAAACGTTGTAACTTAATTATTGTTTCATTAAAAAGACTTTCTTTGTTAATCCTAGATTAGTGTTTAATTAAATTCCTAAAATCAGAAGCGGGATACGACTCTCGTTTTCCCACATAATAAAAAAAAAAAAAAAAAAAATATTATGTCGAATAATACCGTTCCTAGAAAAAGACGTAAACGTGAGTGCACGCCACCGCCGCCTGACCTAACTCATCTTAATATTACTTTAGACGCAATACTTAATAGGGTCTCTGCCTTGGAGCGGTGTTCAATTTCAGAACCACGATCGACCCTGGAGCAGCAGCCGAGCCCTGCCATCACCGGCATGGCCAGCCCTCCCGCTGTCACGCAACCCGTCCCGACGCCACTGGCGCCGGCGCTGTCGCTGCCGCCTTCGCCTTCAACGTCGGCTGCAGGGGACGTTGCAGAGCGTCTTATCGATGCCCTAAGGAGCTTAAACCCGGTGAGATCAAACCATTATTACGTCTCTGACTTCGACCCTAATGTTCATGACGTCATTGCATGGTGTGAAGAAGTTGACCGCGCTAAATTTATAAATAGATGGGACGACAAAGAATGTCTGGCCCGTATCGGTCTGTGTCTGAAGGGTGAATCTCACTCGTGGTTACGCGATTGGACCGAAACGGATCGTACTTGGTCAACCTTCAAATTACAATTAAAATCACTCTGTCCACGACGTGTCGATGTAGCTAATGTCCTGTATGACGTCATGTGCACTGAGTCAGATAAATATTCCACATACGCGGAATACGCACGCCAATCCTTATTGCGATTGCGTATCATTAAAGGACTAAGTAATGACCTTTTGTGTGCAATAATTGTGCGCGGTATTAAGGATCCGCAGATTCGTGCTGCAGCAATGAATGCAAAATTAACTACCGAAACTATTGTGGAATTTTTATCAATTTATGTAATGCCAAGTAAAACCAATTCAAATATGAACAAAAACTATGTTGATGCTCATTCAAATCGAACTAGTAGCGGGCGCGATAACGGCGGTAATAGGAGCCGTAGTGCTACAGTGATTGATAAAAGAACTGTGAAGTGTTTTTCGTGCGGCGCTTACGGTCATAAGAGCAACGCATGTTCTAAACGACCCAAAATTAATAATAGTTCGAGTTCTAAAGTAGAAACCGATAGTCAAGGTACTAATGCTAATTCCCCGTACGTGAAAAACTCTAGGTGCAACTTTTGTAAAAAAATGGGGCATACGGAAGAAAAATGTTTTGCTAAACAGCGATCAGTCGCGCAATAAATCCAATGTGAATTTTTATCGTGAAATTAAGGGTGATACGGCAAGCCGTGACGTGACACCCGCAGTACTGTGTGGTGTACCTACGGATGTCTTAATTGACAGCGGCTCGTCTGTATCCCTCATATCTAACCAACTTCTCAAACATTTTTGCCGCCTAAACCTTAATGCTCAGATGTTGCGCGGAATAGGTAGTCATGGGTTAAGATCAGATAGCTACGTCACTTTGCCTATCGAGTTCGACAATTTGACCTTGGAGGTAGACTTCCATGTAGTGCCCAGCGGTTATTTGAATACACCCGTGATAATAGGTACCGATGTTTTGAATCGTAATGGTATCGCGTACATTCGTACCGGCGATTGCTAGCGTATCTGCGCCGACCGTGCGCGCGTAAACAATATTACGGTTTCAAGTTTACAGACTTGTTTTGAATCTATGAATACAGCCTTACAGGGTGGTTATGATAAACAGCGTCTCGAAAATGTAAAAAAAAAAAAAAACTGATTATTTTCTTAGCGGTGCAGCCACAAGTACTGTAAATACCGGCGAAATGAAAATTCGCGTAACAACCGAGACGGACAGTTAATTATCGCCCTTACAAGTTGTCTCACGACGAAAAGTTAAGTGTCTGCGTAAATGTTTTTTTCTGACAACAGAGGTGGAGTACCTTGGGAGAACCATTAGCAATGGTCAGGTTAGGCCGAGCACTCATAAAATAGAAGCCTTAACTAAATCACCCGACGCCAAAGACAATTAAACAAGTGCGTCAATTACTCGGCCTGGCCGGGTATTTTAGACGGTACATCCCGCAGTATGCCACTTTAATAGCACCTATCGCAGCCCTAACGCGTAAAGACGTTAAGTTTGTTTGGAGTATTTAATTGGAAAAAGCTTTAAAATTGTGACAGATTGTGATACCACTAAGTACATAAAAAGGAATGACCTACTTTATTATAAGTACGATCCGGTTGGTGAGCAAACGCGACACCTACGCTATGTACCTAAAGCCTACCGCCTTAGCTTATTGCGAGCGTTTCATGACGAACATGAACATAAAAGGAGTTGAAAAGACGTGTGATTTGATACTCAAACATTTTTGGTTCCCGGGTATAAGTAAATTTGTAAAAAAATACATTTCTCATTGCGTTGTCTGCATAACGCACAAAAAGATACCTCGTGCTCCTTTGCAACCGATCGTTTCATGGCCAAAACCCTCTACCCCATTTGATACTATTCATACCGATGTACTCGGCCCTTTACCAGAATTGCACGGCTATAAGTACGTGCTTATCATTATTGATGCATTCACAAAGTATTGCCTCCTCTACCCGCTCTATAAACAAGAAAGCGCTGAGTTAAAACGTGTATTTATTAATGCTATTTCTCTATTCGGCTCTCCCCGTCTATTAGTATGCGACAAAGGACGGATGTTTACAAGCACTGATTTCGTGAGTTGGGCCGCTGGGTTGGGTATCATGTTGCATTTTATTACCCCAGAAATGCACCAGTCAAACGGCCAAGTAGAGCGGTACTGCCGTACCGTTCTTAACATGATACGCGTCGAAACGAATCACAAATGTGAATCTTGGTCGGAGGTACTTTGGAAGTTACAATTAGTAATAAACGTAACAAAACAAAAAACCACTCGATGTTCGGCACTCAATCTTCTAATTGGTACAGAGTCTACCACACCAATTATACAAGCTCTTGTTAAGGATATAACTATACAGGGCGATAATCCAAATCGTGAAAGCATGGCGCGAGTTACATAGACAGCGTACTAAGACCTTTCTAGTGGAAAATCAGTCTGCTCAAGATGCGCGTGTAAATAAAAATCGTTCAGCGTCATAAAGATTCGCAGTGCATAACTTGGCTTATGTAATTAAAAGATCACAATCGATTGGCAAGCTAGACAGCGGTATGCGTGGACCGTATCGTATCACTAAAATTCTACCAAATGGTCGGTACGAGCTTCAATTGGTGGCGGGCTCATATGGCAAAACCACACAGGCCGCCGCCGAATATATGCTGCCATGGCATGGTGAATGGACACCCGAGTGCTGTGCTGCATTCTTCGAATGTAAGTTGTAGTAAAAAAAAAAAACAGTTCATATGTTGTTTTTCCATCCTCTTTAGTCATAGGTACGTTTTTGCCTCTTTGTTGACACTAACAAATATCATTCACCGATGTGTGTTGTTGTTATGCTAACCAGACGAACTTTTATGAATGACACAGCTTATAGCGTAATGCGACGACGCTTGGGCGCACGGCACTTATCGCTATGCGGCGGCAATCGTCAAAGTGTACTTGGGTCGGTCAATTGCAAAGTGTACTGTTCATAACAAAGAAACTTCACACTTGTTAAACCTTTGTTAAGCTTATGAACCGACCTATTCATTCATTTGTTTAGTATATTTGATCCAAGATTACATTTCTAAGAACTTTGGTTGAATGTATTTTATTGTTTCTGAGTCATAAATAATCACCAAAATAACGAATTTCTACTGTGGCTGTACTTTAACCTATGCCTTTAGTGTTGGTCCTACCAATCGGTAACAGTCGTGACCCAGAAAGTACCCGTGTCTCTATGACATTCGGGGCGTGACTGGTTAAGTACTGTGTAAAGCCTTTAGCGTTGCTCCTACCAACCGGTAACAGTCGTGACCCAGAAAGTACCCGTGTCTCTATGACATTCGGGGCGTGACTGGTTAAGTACTGTGTAAAGCCTGAGGACAAGCTTTGCCATTTATACCATGTAAGCCCATTGCTGCAGCATAAGGTTTTGGTTGGTATTATGGCATGTGATTTTATTGATGGCCTTAATGAGGTTTTGAGTTTATATGGCATATGTGTTACATACAGCGAGAAGGTGTTCGTTATCAAGGTGTTATTTTGTTTGAACTTACAGTAATAAGAAGCAATTCACGTCTGATTAGCATTTGATCAAGTAAACAGTAAACTCATTCGTCTAGGAAATAGCTCATGGTCAAAAACATCAGTTATCTGCTGTCATATCTAACATTTAGATGCTTACTCTTTGTTTTTGACGTGCAGGTTTTGATGATGAGGAGAATGAAGTGGATCCACAGCCGAGCAACTCGTCGGCAACGCCCAGAAATGACGAGTCGGACATAGCTCTCGCTGAAGAGGCTCCAGTGGTTCCCGAGGCCTGCGAGGACGCTGGCACGTCAGGAGAGGCCGTGTTAGCTGCATCTCCGACCTACACCCCTCCGGCCAGCCCGGAACATGTGATCGAGTCCATATAAGACCGCGCGCAGCCTGACCACCGATTCATTCCCAACCCGGCGGCGCGCACTTTACTATTCCCTTCGGTTCACTTAATTAATTCCTTTAAAACGTTGTAACTTAATTATTGTTTCATTAAAAAGACTTTCTTTGTTAATCCTAGATTAGTGTTTAATTAAATTCTCCTAAAAGTATGAATAGAATAATATGCATAAAGTTTATGCTAGGGTTCCGTCCTTGTAGTTCCGCCATGTCGTTCGTCTGTCTGATTGTCCGCGGCTTGATTGTACTAGATAGTTGTAATTTGTCATGGGTATACATATTAATTACGCCAACAAAGTGATCAAATAAAATCTTAAAAAACAAAAAAAAATGGTACACGTAGTTTGTTGGCGTTGCCCCTTGCGTGGTTGGATAGGCCGCTCAAAAATATTGCGGGTGTTTGATGAGTTTTTTTTAACCTTGTGCTCTTTTTTTTCCTCGAGTACGGCTGTTGGCTGTACCTATTGAAATTTTAATGGAATCTGTGATAATTACTATTTTTGAGATACTTAAAATAATGTAATAATCTGAATCTGTATATAGTTATGTACTTCTTGGGGCCTGTTGACCCGGTGATCTTGACCATGGCTTATCCAAACAATACCATTAACTTGAGGAATAACTTCCTCTAGTTAATGGTATTTTTTTTGGAAACAAACTGCATCGTAAACAGTGTGAGTCATACGTTGAGTAAAAGTTACGAGTAACGCACATTCGATGGTCAGGCACTTCCGTATTATGTCGGTCAGCTGCGTGGGCGCTGCTCTAGTATTGAACTGACTGTCAAATTGTTTGTTAAGATCTGTTCTAAGAATCTTTATCTGATTTCGTTGTTACAGTTGGATACGAATCATGTTTGTATGTAGTTTATAAGATCTTTTTCCGGTCTAAAGGTACACTGAGGTCACAAGACAAATGGTTGTATGTCAATTTCGTTTTATACCTAACTAACTATTGAAGACTTGTGTGCCCAATCCTAACGTATTTAAAGTAATTTAAAGATACTTTGAATACTCGTTGTCACGTGACTAGCTACTTTCCTAGCACAGCGATTACCAAATAACCAATTAAACAAATCTGCAATCATCTCCCATTATTACAGCTCGTAAGGCGGAGGTGCATGACAGTTTTGCGTGTACACAAGCGAAGGGCGCGTTGACACCAACCATACATAACGTAACGCTCGCTAACAGTCAGCCGACACAATTAGCAGTCAGTCGGTGACTGATATTGTTCTTTCATACATTTGGGACTTGACGCTAACAGTCGGCGGCTGACTATAATTTTAGTGCGAACGTTGCTTAATAAAGCGGGCGGCGCCGCGTGCTCGCGTTAGTATGTGAGATCGGTCAGGGTCGACGCGGTTGTCGACCCGCGCCGCTGCGTCTGCGGCTGTTCTGTACGGCCTGCGCGCACGCATGTGTAGTTGGGCTTTCTCGACAATCACTCTAAAGACTATTACTCGGTTTTTGAATTGAGAATTTGAATACTAAAGGTGGTTTCTTCAAAGTACTCCGAAAATTTAACATTTCTTACACCTTTTGCAAATAATATTTAATTTTCGAATCATTCCACTTTGCCCACCAAGCCGCCCCACTTGTGGGGCAAAGTGGAATGCCTAAAATCTGATATATTACTATTTACTACTAGCTTTTGCCAACCTACACAAAATCTAAGGTGCTAACCCTAGTGAGAACCCAAAAGATTTTAGACCGCCAAGTCGAACTAGTAGGGCAGATTCCATTGCTAAATTTTAGGCTTTCCACTTTGCCCAACAGTGGGGCGGCTTGGTGGGCAAAGTGGAATGATTCGAATATTCGGGGCTTTCACCTAAAGTTGCTAAAGTAGAGTTTGATCAGCTCTCAATTTCAAATTCTCAATTCGGAAACCGGGTGTAAGTTGTTAATATCGCAGTTTATGATAATAAGCTGTCAATGTTGGAAATTAAGGTAAATGATGGGCTGTTTAATGCTGGGTTAATTTGTAAGATAATGTTGTATTGGAGGACAGTGGAATTAATGTAGGACTGTTTTTGATGCATTTCTGCTTAAGTACGTTCAGTGATGTTTTAGGATTATTTTTCACGTCTGCAATTCAATCAATTGAAAATTAGGATCAAAATAAATCAATATTATTTTAGTATTTGAGGTTGGGCAAATTAATTGAAACCCACCTACTAACAACAACAACGTACCATGAACTTTGCTTAAAAAGCTTTTACGACTTATTAATTAAAAAAAACTAATAAAACAGTTACCTACACCCAAAAAGCTCCTGAATGTTTAAATACCATTCATCCAATTAGCAATGACCAAATACAGACAAAATTGCAAGCAAAGGCCACCCTCGAGAGGTCAAAAGCCCACTTGATACATAAATACTGAACAAAAATAAAAATTATAAATAGCGTTGAAACCGATACCGATACCGGTGAGTGGGTGACCAAGTGATCTCGATACCGGAGTACC
Organism: Xanthia icteritia; assembly: GCA_949128155.2. NCBI lineage: Eukaryota > Metazoa > Arthropoda > Insecta > Lepidoptera > Noctuidae > Xanthia > Xanthia icteritia. The sequence continues at coordinate 23,885,388 of OX421933.2, forward strand.
GGAAGCGGATGAGAGGCTATAAGGCCTTATCTTGTAAATAAACAAACAATTACTCGCGAGGAACTAGGATTTGCTCTATTTTATTCGCGAATCTATGAATTATTCAAGCTGTTGATCATATTTTGGCGTCATCTAGAGCAATTTGTCATTTCTTTATGGAATTCTGCAACTGAATTCTGGTCAAAGAAATAACGCTTTCTTGGTAAGATTTAAAAACGTAAGTTTTGCAATTAAAACATTATAATTTTGCATATTTTAAAGGCTTAATTAGTGGCTTAGTAAAGTAAAATATTTATATTGTTGCAAAAGTGTGTACGTTCGTGCCAATCTCTGCGCAATAGAGCACCATTGCAATACATTTTACTAATCTATCTAGCCTCTAGCGGGAAATTGAGTAACAAACATTAACGCTGTCTCTCAATATCCCCGTTAGCACACCAATAATAATAAAAACATTACATTGCAACATTAATTGGCAGTCGTTAAAAGCTGGAAACCGTGTATTTTCCAGGTTTTACGAATGCCAATAACAAACATTTAAAAAATCTTACGAGGTGAGGTAAACCTCTGCGGTACCTTGTGACCCACGCCTGACCATACTTTTGTTCCGAGTTCAATTTCTGGCCAAGCAGGGAAGGTCACCGATGATATTAATACGACCGACCTCTGTTGTGATCAGTCCATTGATGTGTTGCGAAATTTACTACGTAGAGTTATTGTTTTTGGTCAAAAATGGACTCTCGATGGCGAGTGAGCATATTTTCTTATTGTTATATGGTCAAAGTTTATGATCATGTAAATTATTGTAAAACTTATTTTATTAATAAAAACATCATTGAAGTTTTATTTGTATGTGAGAAATGTCGTCAAAATAAGGCACCAAGGTATTTTCCTTGGTTAAAGTTCTAGGGTTAAACTCCTTTTTCGGTTTCAATTCAAGTTTAAAATGGCAGGCAGGCATAACAATTATTATGCTGTAATCTCTACCTACATGTTATGTAATGTTCCACGAGAAGAGCTAAATGAAGTCATAAACAGGTATGCGAAATTGAATTCACAGAGCGGAAAAAAATTGACCGAAAGAATTCTCTCGAAGACGCCTTATATCAAAAACAATGTTTAACGATACGGAAACTTCTCATCCTATATTATCTTGAACCATATTCGAACATGAGCACTTAGCTTTGTCAAAAATGTTTCCCTGTTAAGATAAATGACCCCAGAAGTACCTACACAAATAATGTTCAGACATTAATTCGCATAATTATGGTCAAAAGGGGTCCATGAATTTCTTTCTTCATAACGTCCTAAAACGTCATACAAGATTGGGTGGCGGAAGTCTTATACGAAGTTTTCGTCCCTTGTATACTTATATTTATATATACTTATATTTATATATACTTATATTTACTGTGATTCAGAAACAGAAAGGCCATATAATGTTAATGTCTTGTTAGTCTACTGCTTCGTTGGTCTCGTGGTCGCAAGCGCTACTGCTCAGTATGACGTCCTGGGTCTGATTCCCGGGTCAGGCAGTGTTATGTCCTCGTGCACATTTGGGAGTGGCGCGAGGAGGCGAAACGCCGGGGCGTAACTCCGCTGCCACTCACCGGACACGGTTGTTTCGGGAGGTTCCTGTTTCGTATCAGGCGGGAGGAAACGCCCGGGAGTCATCACTGCGTGGATCGCCCGGAGGACACGGTTGAGCATATGGTGTAGGTCTGCCCGGTTTAGGCAGAGCATCGCCGTTTCCTTGAGGAGGCGATCGGTGGCGGGGATCTATTGAATCGGGCCCTGGTCAAGGCCGTGGTACGGAGCGAGAGGGCATGGGAGGCCGTCACCTCCTTCTGCGGAGCAGTAATACTTGCGAAGGAGGAAGCGCAACGCATGAGGGAGAGGCAAATTTCGCGTCCTCACGCCCCTGGCCGCCGCAGGAGACGCCCTGGGCGTCGGGAATCACAAGCCGATTCCCGGCCACCGTAGGCGCGAGCTTGCGGACGGTGAGCAATGGGTAGCTCGCCGTCCGATACGGACCAGGCCCGGGTCGATGACGTGTTGTGTTCCACGCCTACCTCAAAGAGATGTCAGCACAATTGAAGGGGTCCGATAGGACCGATGCCAGCCGGGTTTGCAGGAAAGTCCGAAAGGGATACCGTGGCCCCTGGCAACGTACGTGGCCACTGAAGGAACACGGGTGGATTTTAGTCAGTAAGAGTCTGACACGCCCTCCCGCTCCGCCCAGAGCGCAAGAGAAAGTGTTATTAGGTTTTCCATCTAGAATTTCTTAGCAGCAGCCCGGAGTCTGGATTTGTGCCCGGCTGATGACAATAGGCTCGCCCGTGCAGATAGGCACGGGACTTAAACATTGCTTCCGAAATGTGGGTGAACTATAGGTACACCTCTGTCTAACCCTTCGGGGAATACAGGCGAGATGTTATGTTATGTCTAGTTCGAAAGTGTTTGATGACTGCTGTTATATTATCCCGACCAACGCTAACATGCGATTCAACAGCAGATTGATCGACTTGATCAGCCTTCCCGAATTGAGTGCACCTGTTGCAGTCACCGCTCCCCAAACACTTGACTTCAACATCATACAGTCACTTTATCCTTAATTCCCATTTAATAGGCCCTTCTTTCAAGATAGTACAGTACTGTACAAAATCGAGGCAGGTTAGATTAGAAGCCAGTTCCAACAATTACATGAAATAATTGCTTGATAACGACGTCTTAAATAGGGGCAAAAGAAGCCGCGGTTGTCAATCATTCAATTTCGAATAGAAACAACATTTTCGCACTGTAATCCTACATAATTCAGGTAATCATGTCATCATAGACAATCACGATGAGAGCCAGAGGGGAGAGGGGGAGGGCGAGCACGTCATCGCATGATTCTCTCATCCACGATCATTGTTTACTTTCGTACACGCGCTAAGCGTTTTTTTTTATTAAAGAAGTTTTATCGGAAAATTGTAGCATTGTCAACCATGAGAAACAATTTTCGTAACATAAAAACTAGTTATCAGACTGTTTAAATGACTTTAGCGATTCAAGATGAAATATTTTTATATAAAGAATTTTGGTCAAATCGATTAAGATTGACAGAAAGGGTGACTGTGGGTGGGCTATAGTTGCTCTATAAATAAGACGCAATAAAGCACTTATAAGTCTAGTAGGAAATAATAACACTTCCTATCGAAAAGCGGTCATTTATCTTCCGAGCGGAAACTTGCAAGTTCGACTCGGCGCGCATCCTCGACAGTATGTTGTGAATGACGATTATAATGTACCTTATAAGTTAGTGAAATGAAATTGTTTATTCTGTAAATAGGATATTGCAATCACTTTTACACGTCATATTAAAAAAATAAAAAATTGCTAGATTAGTTCGGCGTTTCCTATCTGACTACTCTGAGAAGAAAGACCGAAACAAACTCAGAGGTCACAGTCTCTTTTAAAGTCCAGACATAATCTTGGTCAGCCCATATGATGACCATGTAGATTAGTGTCTGAAATGGTCTTTTGAGGAAAGAACCACACAGATTTGAGTGGAAGCATTTGTCAGTAATCGTGGAGCTCAACTCAGAACTTAAGGAGCTCAACTCGACGAACAATACCAAAGAAAGGACATTTGGGTAGGCCGTATAAAGTACTCAAACTGCCGACCATCATTAAAACTAACTGAGAAAGAAAAAAATAAAGAAAGAGGAAAACAAATAAAAATTAAATATCCAATTAGTCCTCACATTCACAATAATTAAAACAATATAATACTTTACAAAGTAATCATGTTATTTTGTATATAATTTTCAACAGTGTCAATATGTATATAAAACTGGTATTTTAAATGATTTACGTAATAATTAAAATGTCAAATTTTATGGTTTCATCACAAGGCTTAGCAGAGCGAGCAGCTCAATCCCACGCTTTTTTATCTTCTAAATAATCTGAAATTTTATAGTACCCTTTTTTACAAAGTTTGGTTTTAATACAGCTTTTAAATCGTTTAATGGGTAAGTTTCGAAGGTCAATGGGAAATTTGTTGTAAAAGCATATACATTGACCCATGAACGAGTTGCCTACTCTGTGGAGACGTGTGCGATGTACAGCAAGGTTGTGTTTATTCCTGGTATTTAAACTATGAATATCGGACATTTTCTTAAATTTTGATATATTTTTGTGTACATACAATAGGTTTTTAAAAATATATTGTGAGGCTACAGTCAGAATTTTCATTTCTCTGAATTTTTCTCGAAAAATCCCTTGGTAGGTCCAAGGGATTTTTCGAGAAAAAATCAGTTGTAAATGTTCTCTAGTTATAACTAGAGATCGGATATTCGTATTCATATTTACCTAAACTTGATTTTTGGCTACGAAATTATGGAACTGGCTTCTTAATACTTATATATTTTTCTTAATATAAATCGCGGAATTCAATAAAATCCGGAAATGCACCACTAATCGGAAACATGGTATGCAAACGACTTATCGGTCCTCTTATGAAGGTGCGGCTCTTTTGCGGTGTTAACATAAAAATGTATATACCTATTGTTAACATTTTTTAACGCAACTCAAGGCACCAGGTTGTTTGTGGCTATGTGCTATGCCGATTTGGCAACCTACTTTACAAAATTAGCTAGCATTTCTATATTCAAAATGTACTAAATTAATTAATGCCGGAATCGCGAGATTTTTGCGATCGATACAAAAGTGCATTCCATAGTAACCAACACCTAAACGTAAGTAAATATACATTCGATTCTATAATCAGAACTTTAAATTTGTCAATCCCGAAATTCCGGGATATTTTCGATACAAAAGTGCTTTTCATAATAGCCAACACTTCAACTTGAGGTAAATATGTATCCGAATATCCGATCTCTGGTTATAAGTGAAGAAATTATAAATCAGCTAAAGTAATTTAGAAGCATTTAAAATTCACTTTTTTCTTGATAATCTAAAGTACAGTATTTCGGTTTTTACAGTATTTAACTAAGAGTTAGGTGCTCTATATTTTATGTAAAGTGTAGACTGATTGTAAGTTGTTACTGCAATACTTTTTGACAATGATTGAGCTTGATCTAGTTATATTTTGAACTGTTAAACTAAATAAAGGTGAATTACCGTTAAAAACCGTTAACTGTTATTATTTCAGCTTGAACGAATTGCGAATAGTTAATTCTTGACGTACTAACGTACCTATGTATATCATTCTAAAGTGTAACAAACGACTTAAGTATTCTCGTGTACTCGTGTAGTACTAGTTTTAATTACATTAATGGCTGGAGTAATTAGTATTCTACTATTCATCTATGCTACGAGTATTCTTTATGTTCAATTTAATTCAGGAAATAATGAATGTACTGACAACGATTTAATCTTCATTCAATACATTAATAAAGAGGTTTTGTTTCAATACTATTGAAAGTTCTCAAAAGACGCGACAAAGTCGTGAAGTCGCGAGTGTGCGCCAGTCGTTAGTCTGTGAGGCACAAATTGGCCGCGCGATATGTCACACATGTCCGGTAAACATTGACATTGGCAACTATACGCTCGCGCACACAAATCATAACGTGTTTACATCATTTTATTTTGTTTTTCTCATTTTCTACTATTTATTTCATATTTCTTCGGAAGTAGATATTTTAAGATGTAAACGTACAATTATTACCATACTTCGTACGTATAATCATTATAACTTCAAATGCTAAAAAAGATGCGTGTTTGCTAAGTTTTTGTATCCAAAAGATTTCGACGTTATTTGAGAAGGAGAGTGCGAGAAAGACAGCATGCTTTCCAACCCGAAAAATAAAACTTTCCTACGCTCTGATAGAGTTGCAATTACCGCTAGTTTACAATACGTATTTACAAAATATAGCTGATAGAATTGTTCCCACGCGTAATTAGACATGTCTTAATTAATTGTTATCGACTTGTTTAACTTTAACCCGTTTATAATCATCTGTTTGTTTTCATGGTCCTAAAGGATTTAATTATCACAAATGAGCAATGTTTTGTATGATAAATGTTTTAATTTACACTGTGTTTGGGTAATTTAATGTACGCTTCATAGTTACTTAAATGTGTTTAGTAACTTAAACACGAGGTTAACTTTGACTGTGATTAATGAACTATTCTGTATCAATTTAAAATATTTTGGTAGTAAATAATAATTAAAATAAATAGGTATTTGTTATTAATTATAATCATTAATTAACGACTAAAATTAAGTAATTGCTCAGCCAGGAAACGAACGGCCACTGTTTACTTCACCTAGTGAGATAATATTGTGTTTTGCCCACCGGAACTGCTAAGAAACACAACTTTAGGGCAAATAAGCTGTTTAGTACTTGAGAATCTTTGTTTTTATGAATAACATTGTTTTTGTATTTACTATAATAATAAAATAACACAATATATAAAGAATCGTGATTTATTTGGTAAATAACAAAATTTCATAGATTATTAAATTTTTCCTTCTGCATAAAATAAGTTCCTCTACAACATTATAATTTAAATTTAAACAAAACTGACTCTAAACGAAGAAAATAACAGTAGTTATAAGGCTGTTTCATTCACAATTATTTGTTATTTATAATGAAAGATTCCTGTACACAACAGTACAATACACAAGTCAACATTTGCATACAAGCAACCAAGTATCTTTGATGTAAGATCAACGCACTTCTACATGTCATTAGCGGACACGATCTATTGTTTATCACGACCTATGTCAGGGGAACCTTCAATGTCGCCCCTACGATAACTATAATATCGAATTAAACGGGAATTGTAAAACAAAGATAAAGTTTACGATTCCGGTAGGAAATTGTACTATGTATTTATGGGCTTGTAATTAACGTAACAGATCATTCTTAGTAGTTCTGAGTGTAATGAAGTCCATGAACAGTTTTGTGTTCTGTCATTTATGGTTTGTTTGAAGTTCATGAAAAATTTTCTTGAGATATCTTTGTAGAGAAGAGGATGATACATTATAATTTGACGATAGAAAAAACGGTAAAAGAATAAAAAAGTAGTTCACTTTTATTAATGAACATGTCATTTAAACCAGAATTATCTTGTAAAATTTTATCAAAGAAATATGAGATGGTATCAAAAGTGCTATATCACCCCCTTTTAAACTCCACCGGAACTAGGAAACTTCATGTCCTGCATACTTTACACTAATTAAATTCACTTCATCCCGAGTCATTACGTCTTATTAGCCGATATAATTGTATTATTAGCTGTCCAAGGCGAGCTATCGACCGGCATGTATGGGCAGTTCCTACTTTTACCGACATCACTTAATATATCGGGTCAGGGTACTTTGTTCCGGCGTATCGGATTACGTGACTCGATTGTTTTTATATGGCAGTTTTTTTTAATGGGTGGCTGAACTTAGTCATGAACAGTTAAAAAAATAGGTAGGTACTTATTAAGAACTCTATACTTAAATTATTTAGGGTTGTAATAAATATCTGGCGCCCATTGAATGAAATCGACAGGTGACCGGCGACGATCTGATTATTCGATAATTCTACAAGTTTATTTTATACATGTTTTGCTTTATTAAATAGTACCTATATATCGTGATTTCATGAAAAATCTAATTAAGTTTTTGTTTTTCAAATATTTCAGTTATCTAAATAAAAATGAAATGCTGTTCGTTGGTAAGCGCATTACGTGAGAACGGCCGGACCGATTTGCCTGATTTTACACGACTGTTTTTTTAAAGTTCTTAATAGTCTAATTTAGGTTTTAATGCAAAAGAAAATTGGAAAATGTTTGAATTCGAAAAAAAACTGAAGAAAAAATCTATTGGATTTTGTATGAGTTTTTGTTTGGACAGAACAACGTATTTGTCGGGTTAGCTAGTCAGGAATAATAATAAATAGGACCGCGGTCTGTAATATTTTTAATTTTAATGACTCAATGCTAAGCCACTATAGTTAAACATGTATTGTGAAAATAAATGATGTCTTCATAAGAGTCAATTATAATAAATGACCTGTTCATAACATGTCATCATATTCGCCTGTATTACACGAAAGGCAAGAAAAACAAAACTTCAGCGTCGTTTTACATAGCGTGTTGAAAACTAAAGCTTTTGAAAAATGAGTTATAACACGAAACTGAATCGTCACATTACCGTAGAAAAATAATTAAGTAAAGAAATAAATTATGAAAATTGATAACGTAAATAATACTATTTGACCACATCACTACTCCAAATGGTTATATCCACTTAAAGGTTATTATTTATTATGAGCTCAGTTTTCCCAAAACTGAGTGAAAACAAATAGTAAATTACATTTTGTCATGATATACAATATTTTGAACAGTAATCGTATTTTCCGAATTTAGTGTTGTCACCCATGTCGATAATTTTATGTGCAAACATTGTTTTGCTTTGTGTATCGTTATAATTTATTTACTTTTTGTGGTTATTCTCCTTACAATTCTAGTTACTTAGATTTCGATTACCCGAAAATATTTGTAAATGCTTGCTAAATATTGAGCTACAATGATGCGCCTTTTTTACTATTGATTCGTCTAACTACCAAGTAGGTACCTAATTAAGGCGGCTTGCAGTAAAGCTAGGCAAAATGTATATGAACAGGAACATGACAGAAAGTATTTACAAATGTCTCGTACAATTTACATAAGTGTAGTGAGCCTAGATATAAATCAATCAGCTACAGGGTGACTGTGTTCAAAACTGCTGAATCACATACGACCGCAGACCGCGTGTGAAGCTTTCAAATCAATTGTTACCAGTGACGAACGCTTGATTCACTGCACAATGCATAATAAGACATGAATTGGCAAGGATACGCAAAATATATTCGTAAAAAGATTTACGACTTGTAACTAGGAAAAACCCGGTTTCTCGTCATACCGGTAAATTGGATTCATCGTAAGCCATGAATTAATACACTATTCTTTCCTCGTTTAAAATAAAATTGCGTCTGTTCTACTAACACAGTCAGTAATATTTAATTCAATTAAAATTACTACGCTATTTCATAAACTGAATCATAATTTATAATACCAGGACCGCAGAGCAAAACAAGAACGTAGAGAGATTTGTAAAATATGTATGTGATACCATACACAGGCTATAATAGCCGAGCTATTTATATTATTTTAATAACAGTATTGCGCAGCATTCTCCACGTAACAGTTACAACCCGTAACTTCCGATTTCCGCGTACAGTTATAAATTCTGTTCGTGACTGTTCTCGTTGAGATTGTTCACAGTTTAGACTCTCTTGTTTGTAAACAAAAACATTGTGTGTCATTTATGATTTAGTAGCTACTCATACTGCCTAGTCTTTTCCCAACTGTGTTCGGATCGGCTTCCGGTCTAACTGGATGCAGCTGAATACCAGTATTTTACATGGAGCGACTGCCTATCGTACCTCCATAACCGATTTACTGGGTAACATGATACCCCTTAATTGTCAGACTTTTGGGCTTTACCCATAACGACTGTCAAAGATCTACGAATGACAGCCGGGACCAGCGGCCTGTATTGTGCGGCTTAACGAATTGGTATGTATTGGATGGGCACCAATCCACCAACCGAGCACGGCAATCGTAGAGGTATTATTAGTTATTAAGTCAATGCGAAAACAGTGACATAGTAATGGCAGCAGTTAAGTTTCTTAGTTAATAAGCGTTGCTCCTAAGCAATTAATAAGCGCCAAGTAGGTATTAGGTAACAAGAAATCACGAGCAAACCGGCGCGTGTGTCATATTGAGACTTGATCCGATTCGCTGACCATTAAAAAACATCGTGGTAAATGCAGTAAGTGAATATTAATAGTTGTGTGACCTGGGGGTATTATTTAATTTAATAAATAATGTGTGTGATAATTAATGTAGATTTAAATGGACAGTATTCAGATTAAAATAAATTTTATATCAATTACCAGTAATACATTAGGCATAATTAATTTATTACGGAAACCTAATGAAGCGAATATTTTTAATTAAACAATGCTATGTAATAAAGATGAATTCGGAATAGGTAATGAGCTATAGAGGTTAAGTGTAGCGAATAGACGTAGTCGTGCCATATCTGTTAAATATAAAAAAATCATTTCCTTTCCTAGACAAATGACTTTTAAAACATGGGACTGATGAAATACTAATTAGCATTGTTTGTTATTAATGACTTTTTACCCTAATTAGGCAAATTAATTAATAACAAAAGATAGTGCGATTTCGCGTTGCACCATCATTTGTTATTTATTTTAATATTTTGATTACGTAATATTCTGTAATATGTTGTAGCTTGAGATTTATAGTTTCCTTATTTTTTTTTAAATGTTCACGCTTATCTGGGAGAAAAGGGATTCACCAGATTATTGCTTATATTTATCTAGCTATTTGCTAGGCAGAGGTGTACCTATAGTACACCCACATGTCGCCAGTTATGTTAAGTCCCATGTAATAGGGGGCGAGCCTATTGCCATCAACAGGGCACAAATACGAGCTGCTACTGGGAAATACCAGATGGAAAAACCCAAACACTTTGCCCGTCCCGGGAATCGAACCCAGGACGCTTGCAACTATTAGACCAACGAGGCAGTCTTTCTACATTTAATTTAAATAATAAGTGAGTGCACGGACCAGCGCCCGCTACCGTACGCTGAAAGACGACAGTGATATCCACTGAATTTGATCTGTTTATTACTCGATTTTTGAGCAGTGGTGGCCCAGAGTTGTAGGTCGTAGGTTTGAACCCACCTTTATTTTATGTAAATTATTTCATCACCACTGCTCTTAAAACGGTGAAGGAAAACATCGTGAGGAAACCGGCATGTCCTAGAATCAAAAAAATATCGAATCATGTGACATCTACCGACCCGCACTGGACCCGCGTGGTGGAATACGGCCCACTCCCACTCACAGAGAAGAGGCCTTTGTCCCAGCAGTGGGAACCTTATAGGCTAATTATGCAATAGTCGATTTTTATATATACAATGTCGCCCATGCGCATGTGACCGCCCGTAATATTCTGAATATTCATGAAAAAATGTCGAAAATAAACTTCAAAAGGGGGGGTCTATCTATAACATTTTTCATGTTATTCAATTTTTATTTTTTTAAGTAGAGTTTGTAGATTTGCTTTCTATTTTTTGACACATCTCCGAAGTTTATGGGTCGATTTGGATTCTGTTTATTATTTCCAAAAGCTTATGAGTTATTTTAACAGGTTAATTAACATTTTTACAAAAAATTATCGACTACGAAAAAAAAGACGGAATCGAAGTCATTTTTTCGGTAAAAAATTGTGTATTTATTTTAAAAAAACTAGTGTAAGTCCATAAATTATCCCCATAGGACGACTTTTTTAATTATTATTTGTAATCTACTACATAACAGCTAAAAATTCACAGATCATTATTAAACCAAACTGTAACTAAATCCAAAGTAAAACTCTAAGGGTCAAATTTAGGAAAAGAAAATGTGAAAGTCAATTAAATGTCCCCGCTCTTAGCAGTGAGTACTAAAAGGTTAAACTAATAAGGAGGACGATAATGGAAATAAAAACAAACAAGCAATAGCCAGATTTTTACTTAAAAAAATAAAAAATACAAGAATTTTAATTAATTCGATTTTCGAAATGGCCCCCACCCTCCTGTAAACAAACTAAAGCCCTCATGGCAACACTTTTTATTGTACGACGTAATTCTTCACGGTTTTCTTTCATTTCTGCAGCCGCAGCAAAAATCCTAGCCGTTAGGTAATTGCTCGCGGCTTTCAATGGGCACGGCATACACTTTTTGTTTCATGTAGCCCCAAAGATAAAAATCTAAGGGTGTAAGGTCGGGAGATCGCGGCGGCCAAGCAATGGGACCTCCTCTGCCAATCCATCGCGGATAATTTTGATTTAAATAATCACGAACTAGTCGTGCGAAGTGTGCTGGAGCTCCATCTAATTGCAGATACATCCGCCTTCTTGTTTCGAAAATCTAATTAATTAAAATTCTTGTATTTTTTATTTTTTTAAGTAAAAATCTGGCTATTGCTTGTTTGTTTTTATTTCCATTATCGTCCTCCTTATTAGTTTAACCTTTTAGTACTCACTGCTAAGAGCGGGGACATTTAATTGACTTTCACATTTTCTTTTCCTAAATTTGACCCTTAGAGTTTTACTTTGGATTTAGTTACAGTTTGGTTTAATAATGATCTGTGAATTTTTAGCTGTTATGTAGTAGATTACAAATAATAATTAAAAAAGTCGTCCTATGGGGATAATTTATGGACTTACACTAGTTTTTTTAAAATAAATACACAATTTTTTACCGAAAAAATGACTTCGATTCCGTCTTTTTTTTCGTAGTCGATAATTTTTTGTAAAAATGTTAATTAACCTGTTAAAATAACTCATAAGCTTTTGGAAATAATAAACAGAATCCAAATCGACCCATAAACTTCGGAGATGTGTCAAAAAATAGAAAGCAAATCTACAAACTCTACTTAAAAAAATAAAAATTGAATAACATGAAAAATGTTATAGATAGACCCTCCCTTTTGAAGTTTATTTTCGACATTTTTTCATGAATATTCAGAATATTACGGGCGGTCACATGCGCATGGGCGACATTGTATGTCAAGAAACGCAGCATTCCACGTAGCAGACAAAAGTGCATTCATTTTACGACATGTGTACAATAAATATGAACAGACTAATATTTATTTGATTAATTGCGTCTCTGTGTAATATTGATAGCGAACTCAGTGTCGGTCAAGATAAAATGATTAAACTGAATAGATGCATTTATTCAGGAGGCCCTGAAATCAGTAGCAGACTGCTATACTTAAACAAAGAATGGAACGAAACTTTAAACATATTGTTTCATTGAAAATAGGGATAAACCTTTTACAGAAATTTTATACCCCTGATTATACTAGATAATATTCATTGCCTAATTATGGTTCCGTACCTCAAAAGGAACCCTTATCACTCGTGTGTCTGTCTGTCCGTCTGTCATAGCCAAGTTTCTCCGAATCGAATTAATCAATTAAGTTGACATTTGGTACACATATCAATTTCTGTGACCCAAACACGGACGTGTAACGAAAATAAATGAATTTTGAATTTTGCTAACTGTACATAATGAAAGGACTTGTTGTGAGCATCTCAATATTTTTTTTATACTTGTAATTAAAATACTTTTAAAGACATTTAAGAAAATAGACGAAAATTTACCATCTCCCCCCTTATCTCCGATCAGATACGAGTATATATAATAGATTACAGGAAAACCTATAAGAAGTCTATGGTCTTAAAATAACATTGTAAATCTCCCAATATTGTGCGTACAAAGTAACATTTGCAGTTAGAATGTATGGGAGAACATGTTTTTCAATTAAATTTGTCCTTGGGATAAATTCATTCCAACTACGAAACCTTACATTGTGCGTGGTCCGACACGCTCTTGGCCGGTTTATTTATTTAGTATGAACACTTAAGGTACATTTTTTAACAGTTAACCTTTGGTTCGAAAGAAAGTTATGTCACACTTCCTCCTAAATCTCCCAAGGGGCTTCCTCAAAAAGAAAGTGGCCCACAAAATGTCAAGCAAAATTCCAGTAAATTGATTAACATAACAACCGATGAGTGATAATCACGATCGCGACAGATCGCATAATCTGCGTTCGCGATTTAGTTTCCAAACATGTTAACAATTACGTACGAGTTTTAGGAAAAACAACTGTAATACCTACACATAAGGTTTAGTGCTACAACTTCATATTTTTTAGGACTTTTTCAATACTACTAGTACTTTATGTCAGCGTAAATCAAGTTTATATTAGACTGCTAATATAAACTTAATTAACGCTGACATTAAGTTGATGTTTGTTTAAGTGGAAATAACATTAATTGGAAACAAGGATTTGAAAAGGTTTACATCGTCGGCCGTATCAGACCGACGGCATACAATGTCGCTCGGATCAGAAGCACGCATTGTTCTCGCCCTACTAAGCAAACAATGGAGACTGTACGTCTGTCGAGTACGTAGAAAGTAGCCTTGATTCCCCTGTGTTGATCTCGAGTGGGTAGGGATGGTGTTATCTTGTGGGTGACGTACTTGTAGCTGTTGATTACAGTGTCAATATTGCAAGAAATGTTGATATTGTTTCATGTTCGTAAGAGGCTGGCAGGATCATTGCAGCGCTGATTTGTTGGATTTTTTTGCTCCTCGACCTATCGTTATTTCTCCTGACAAAGTTTATTCGGTTTATATGCATGTGTCTATGTATTAGTAGGCATTCATTTCCAAGTTATCTGTCCCTTATGTTGCACCTACCTTGTTTACTCTCTGCATCACCCTAAGGTTGACTGGTAGAAACGCCTCAGGCATTAAGTCCGCCTTTGTACGGTATTTTTTACTTGTGCATAAAGTTTTAATAAATAAATAAATATTGTGAATCGATTAAAGCCCGTGTAAAGAACAGCACCCCAATTGCGTAACACACTTTCAATCACAATCCAAAGGATTTTGAAGGAAACCGCAAATCCACTTCTTCATTCTTCTCCATTTCTTCTACCAATGTAAAGTCGTTATGGGGCTCTGTCAAAAATCATAACCCATTTTTGCAGTCGGGTAAAAATATGGGCGATTGAGTTCTCAACACGAAATAATAATCTGTTTGCTGTGTATAGAGCACAGAAGAGATTACGATGCAATGTCTTGCCACTTTTATGCCTTTTTTGTTGCCACGAAATATATATTTTCTGTTCGCGACCATGTTATCGGGTGTTTTATCTTAGTTTTTACCTGGTATGGTATACATTGCATAACACATAATTAGTGACATTACTGTCGCGTGCTCACTTCCTGTGAAGAACAATCACGAATGGTATAAACTGCTCATTTTCTCCGCTGTATCACAATTATGTAGGTAGGTACTAGGTACCGCCACATGTCAAACGCAATGTATCATAGTAATTTTGCTTGAGTTATTCCTTTACCTATATGTTTTTGTATTGTTTTCTTCCTGTTCATGTAAAGCTTAAGGTTCTGTTCTTTGACCATATACTGTGCAAAGCAAATGCATTTGAAGGAAAAGAGCAAAGTTTAATTACATCAAAAATACGACTCTAATTATTCTTCAAATAATGTCTAAATATTGTTACAATAATGTAGAACTATATTCTGTATACAAAAAAAATACAAAACAACCGTTGTTTCATAAGCGTGTGAGCATCGCATTACAAACCGCAACATTGCACCTGGACCGATCCTTTACATAACATGCGGAATATATATCAGGTTGGCTCCAGTTTCCCGTGAAGCATCGGCTACGAAGGTGCTACGCGCGTAGCTCTTCCAAGGAAGCTTGCTACGACGTTTTCTGAAGGACTAAAGGCAGATCTTTGTTCTTGTCAAAACATCAGAAGAATGTAAGAAGACAAGAAGCTAATCAATACCGAATGCAGGATTTTTTTGTCTCTAATTTTGTGAAGAAAATGTAACTCTGATTGTATTATGAGAATTTGAGTAATAAAGTGCGAATCGTCAATTTTGATAAGTAGGAGGGAAAAATAGAAAAAAAAATATTTGGAGTTCCAAAGAAAGCAAACTGCAAATCGGTTTCGTAAGTACAAAGAACGAAACTATCGTGTCCACCCGATAATTTTATCGTGAGTAAAGGCGGAAATACTTCTAAATAAAAATCGCAAATATACAGGGTGGCAGGGACATCGATCGAAATATTTAGTAAGTTATTTAAAAAAAAATCTGCTGTTTCATAGAAAAGTGCAATACCTACGCGGTCAAAATATATGGAACAGCAATTTTTTTCCTTCGTACTCTTGTGAACGGGTTTGCCAACTTTTTTCAGGAAATGACTACATCATGGTCGCTGGGGCATTAGATCTTCATATTAAGATATAATCAGTATCTATAATGCTGGTCATTTAACACATAGTATTTTTGACCTCTCTTAGAAGGAAAATGAACACGAGGACTAGGTTTCTCTCAAAACTTCTCGCAATAAAATAATTTATTTTTAAAAATAGTTACATATCATTTATTTTTAAGGAAGATACAAATTTTGGTTATGAATGTACCTCAAGTATTCTTTACATATAATATTATTATGTAGTCTTGTGACAGCTATCATCCTGTAAAGCATATATATTATTATTAAGCATAGTGATGGGAAGCATACTTACTTCAAAACAAAATTATATATGTTTTTTTTAATTTAATCACTGTATTTACATAATATATAGGCATAATATATTTTATTTTGATTTAAGTAAATTCGTGTGTAAATGACAAATGGCTAAGTAAACAAGTGACTAAGTTCATTTTTTGTGGATTTTTTCACACTTTCTTCGGATAAGTTCCAGTGTGATATAGTATAAATATATGGATTTAATAGACACGTAAGTATTTAACAGCATTTCATTTGCCTTTTCGCTAACCTTGTAACGGCACAATGAAGTACATCCTAAATATGTGACGAAATACTATTCCCTTGAAGTCTAGACAAGGATTTGCGATCTAGGTTCAGTTGCACTACGCTTTTTTTATTGGCTTCTTAAAGGTACATTTAGGTAGGATCTGCTTATTGTCATCAGCTGCTCACATCGGCAAAGAACGAATCCGTTTAAGACGAATGGTATAAGAAAATAAGTTCCGTTGTGTGTAGTTACAATTGAATGCAGTCATCATGTCTTCAATGTACCAGGCACTTCTTTAGATATGGTCTGTCAGAAGGCCCATAGTTTATTCTTCGTTAAAGGATTGATTATTATTGGACCTACAGGCATTTTATGTCAGTTTTTCCTATACAAGGAAACCAAAGGGGGCCCTAATATTACAAGTGAGTTACTTCGCTATGGGAAATATATATCATGGAAAAATCCCGTCGATTCGGAGTTTGGCTCAAAGATTTCCTCCCATTGATATGATACCGAACTATTCTGATGCCGACTACAAAGTTGGGTTCTTGGGAAAACAAACGTTTGCAAACGTCATGGAAACGAAATATTGAATTCCACAAAGACCCACCATACATATTATATTTAGGTAGACACCACGTCGTCAGTCGATTCAACAGGAAGGTAAATATAGCTATCAATATGCGTTTTGTTGGATTTATTTATAAACATCTTGTTAATTTCCTATATTTCGTTCTGACACATCGACCAATTCGTTTCCGGAGCACCCACAACACGCCGAGCTCGCCACCGCCAGCCAGGCCGCGACACTATCAGCATTTGGCGCACACAGTAAAAGTTATGACAACAATAATGCGTTATAAAACACGCGGCGTCAACGAAAAGTCGCTTCAGTTGGTCCGAGCAGCCGCAAGGTCAAGAGCACATGGACTATTTCGAAAACAGTCGATCGCCGGCCTGAATCGTGATGTGACATACCCACTAGTAAAACACAAATAATAATAAAATAAACCATAAACTTATTATTAAAAAATAACTCTTTGACAGTTCTTATTTTAAAAACTTGTAACGTTGACGCGTGTGTAGGCGCACGTGCGGGTAAAATTAAAACTGAGCTTCGCGCGGAAATAGTTTTTCACGCACAACGGCTGTGTTCGGAGTAAAGCGAGTTTTTGTGGAAATATATTTTGTTAATAAGAAAATAATAATTATATAAACTGTATAAAGTGTGCTGTATAAAACGGAATTCAAGGAGCTTCGAGTAATCGGGCTTTTACTAAAATACAGAGTAAGTATTTTACGTGGAACTTATTAAATTATTGCAAATACGTACTTATTTATTTTAATGTGTTCATGGTATTTATCTCGCACGTTATTGAAGAATATATTTAATGTTAAAAATATTTACGGTATTTTGTGAAGTTTCCGGTTTTTTAATTTTTTTATTAAACGTCCGTACGAAAATTTGGTTATGGAAGAAAACAAGTCAATACAGACAATTCTATACATTCCTACTGTATGTACAGAAATAAGACAAATGCACTGATTGTTACTAATAAGTACTTACATACTGCAAATACATAATAGACAAGCAAGTGCATTATCTTATTGTATCAACAGAATGCTGTGACAAGCCTATTTATTTTAAAATAAATATAACAAAATAATCTGCGAACAAAACATCGTTTTACTACAGATATGGCCTATGTCAAGATAAATAGGATAGGAATATTGAAATGGATACTATATTGGTTGAATACTATAAAATATACATAGTTGAACGAAAATTTCTCGTATTGCGGAAGTTTGTAGGAGTCATTTGAGGAAACACGTTTTAGGCAAAAATAAGCTCTTTGTCGCGAAACTTTAGAGTTGATTCTTGTAAAATGTATTATGTTGAATGAATACCATTAATATTGACAGTAGTATAGTTATTTTTTTCGAGTTTGAGAATCCGCAACACGAGTATTGTGGTACACAAGTGCGGCTACATTTTGATAAGTGGATTCAAACTTTTCATAGTTTCAAAGTTTGGGAGAATAATAGTGATGAAAACGTTTTTTTTTGGAGAATATTCATGATTCAAAAAAAGAAAAAAATATATCGTATACGTATACCATCACTGAACAACTGTACCTACAGTACACGCTGTACTGTAGGTACAGTTGTTCAGTGATGGTATGAAGCAATTTCATTTGGAACGATTCATCACGCCACCAGTCACGGGTACTTGATCAAAGGACGATAAACAACCATTTTCATTTATTATTATTGTTTTATACTCCATTTCTGATTCAATATAATCTTTTGTGACGCCCGTTATTTTGGAATACACTGATCCAGAAATGATTTGCAGTGCGTGGGAATATGAAAACTAAACCTAGTTTCAACCTAAAGGCCTTTTTTTGTTTCTTGACTTATTTTAGACTCATAATTTTTTGGCATTTTAAATGACCCATATAATACAGTTTTGATATAGTTTTAATTATGTCCTGATAATTTTTAGGGCAAAATTAAAACCGCTGATTGAGTCCACATGGTGTTATCGTGGTAATTTATAAATTCAAAAATTCAAAATTCAAAAGTCATTTATTCAAACTAGGCTGAGAATCAGCACTTTTTGAACGTCAAAATTACATAAGACAGTCCCCCAAAACGCCCACCCTTCACCACTTCCTAGTGCTTTAGCCGGGAAGAAGAAGTGGCGCAACAAACAAAATACTAGTTACCGCCAGCGGCTTCGCCCGCATGATATCTTTATAAATTATAGCCTATGTTACTCAATGATAATATAGCATTCTACTGGTGAAAGAATTTTGAAAATCGGTCCAGTTGTTTTTGAGTTTATTAATTATAAACAAAAATACACATATATTTTCTCTTTATACGAGTAATATGAGTGTCGAAACTGTTCTACTGAGTTAACTGACGACTTGTGAAACTCATTTGTTGGCACGTGATAAACTTTAATTAAGTTAAGTGTCATCTTGTGTGGCTCTTCTAACGAAGAAGAAGAACGAACAACTTGGGTGGAGCTTTGAGAAATAAAAGAGTCGTTATCATCGTCATACAAATTTTTTTTAGAGCGAAATAGTATTGTAATCAAAATACACAGGAAAACAATGCTCAAATTTTCTAAAAAAAAAATCTTTTAAAAGCGTACTACCTAAACCTAATTATTTTTACCTGGTTCAAAATCTCGATAGTTTATCATATTTTAAATCAGTTCCGCGATCTTTCCAATTTATTTTGAAAACTACAAACTAGGTATAAAGATTTAATTATTTGAACGCAATTATTTAATTATTGCATTTTACCTTTTCCTGGTATTGGGGTCGATAGAAAGTTGTTATAGGACAAGTAGATAATACAGATATACGTAACATGTATTATAATATCATTGAGTACATCGCTTGTAGATATTCGATAAGCAACAATATAATAATCTTGGTGTGTAAATAGCATAAACTAGAGCATTCGATACCTTTTATTTATGCTACGTCTTAATGTTAAATGATGTACGTTTGTTTGTGTATGAGTTTGTGCTCAGAAACTGCTAAACATTTCCCAAATTTGTGTTGAATATCTAAGGACCAAAGCTACCGCGGATGAGTGTTATGGAAATTGTAATTAATTAACCAGTTAGTTGACAATACCTATTTGAAGTCCCATTAAAATACATGGACAAATTTTAACACAGCGTACGTTCAGTACCTACGTCTAATCAAAGATATCCAAGCAAAAAAAACACTGATTAAAGTGATTTTATTTCGACCTAAAATAATAAATGGCATTGGGTAACCAACATTTTTATTTATTTTTTTCGTTATCTGATTTATTTTTCCTGTAAGTATCTAATGCGTTTTTCTTATTTTTTTTTTTACCATTGTCCTTATTTTGATGGTCTGAATGATTTCTAAAAGTTTGTCTACCTATTTTAATGGGACCTTATATACAAACATTGAAAAATGTTTAAAAACTTCCTACACGTTTTAAAAATAACCTTCATTCACACAGCTTATTCACAAATGAATTTCACTTTATTCATGAACTCGTAAAACAATGCTACTTACGTTTGCTTTTATTTGCTTAGCATATCTTAAAGTAAAGCTCATGTAAGTCAGGCGGTCAGTAGGTGCTCGACTGATAGCATGATCGTCTAGGACTCTTGTGTCAGAAATTTGGTAAATTATCGTAAAAACTAAGATATGTGCTGTTTATTGGAGAATTAATTATTAAAGGTTTCGATACGATATAGGTACGGTAGAGCTGTGGTGGCCCAGTGGTGATGGCCCTGACTCACCGAGTTGTAGGTCGTGGATTCGAACCCAGGCAGGTGTTTTACTTTGTGTAAATAATTTCATTACCACTGCTCTCAAAACGGTGAAGGAAAACATTGTGAGGAAACCGGCATGTCTTGGAACCAAACAAACAAATCGAAGACATGTGACATCTACCAACCTGCACTGGGTCTGCGTGGTAGATTACAGCCCACTCACTCTCGAAGAGAGGCCTGTTTTTTAGCAGTGGGAACATTATAGGCTGATTATGCTATTAGTAGGTTCAGTAAAGGATTGATCTTCACTTTGATAAAGTGTGAACGAGTCCTCTCATTGTTCCCAAAGGTGAATGTTGCTATTCAATAAGAAACTGAGTTTAGTTAGAATAGTTCTATTTCATATTAGTTCATTGATCTTATTCAGCAAGATTGGCAAGATCCCAAATTTGTTCCGGAAAAAGAATAACTGGCCAAGATAATGTAACGATGGAATCGGTTGGCTATCGTTTATTTATTCGAATAGGAATACCAACATCACACATATTTATGAAAGACAATAAAAAAATCCATTGAGCTTTTTAGATTCAGCCAGGCATCAATATTGAAATTCAAGTCAGATAACTAATAGATTTAAATTATTTCATTATATTAACAAACATGTTGTTGTAGCCACGGATCTAATAATTAACTATACGTTAATTTTCACAGTTACAGTAATATCCTCTGTGTTCTTTATGTTACATCTACAATACTCAACAATACATTAATATATCAAGACTACAAAAGGATGACAATGTTAAACGTTAAATAATTCCACAGATACATTACAGTCGAAGTTATTTAGTAAAATAATGTCAAACTGCGCATTATATCGACAGCATCACGCAACCTGCGTAGTATCAGGGACAAGTGGTTTTGTATTTTCGGAAGGAATGAAAATTCTCAATGGCAGCCTGGGAGTCTGCATTTGTGACTTTAGGGTCGTTTCCTAATATGCAACTTCTCACGAAACTGGTGAGATATAGACGTAGTACAGACGCCAGCACATCAACCTACTACAATCTGTCAAATTTCTTTAATAGATTTTCAACTTTATCACTAAAGTATCAGGTTCAAACTTGATTGGGAAAATTTGACAGTTTCGGGAAGGTTGACCTGCTGGCGTCTGTACCTCCGTCTGCTCCAAAAGTATCTAAAAATTGTGTGAATTATGTTGTGTGTGAGTAAAGAGAAAACGTACCTGTGCATGACAATTTGTAGTGCTACTTACAAATTGAGTGCTTAACTTAACCTGAACAGAATTTGTCTACTATTTCATCACATACTTTTGGAACAGACCATACTCTACACTTCTGCCTATCTTCTCGGGATACAGACGTAAGACGTTATGTTCTTTTGCGGACATCTACATATGTCAAATAAAAGGAACAGTTGGAGTTTGACTAAAATGTTGTGTATTTGAACCCGCACGTAAATCGGACAAGCATCCGTTATCTATCAAATTAGAGAATTAATTGGATCGAAGCCTAAATAGAATAATTCTAATAGCCCAGATTCCATGCCTGACCTACATTTTTTGTTTTGTGATAATGGTGGCCGGCCATTATCACTGCCCAATTGGTCAGTAGTTTAAAATGTCTATAATGTAGTGGCAGCATCCCAGATGCTGTTATCTAAATAATATTTACTGTTACGAGTCGAACAATAGTGAATGGTAATTGTCCGTAGTCAGCTGATCATTTATAATTATACCGTTGTACATATTTGGATGTGAATGTGGATGTCGATGCTATACGAGTAGGGGAAGACCAAAGAACCAGACCAAGAAGGGGTGACTACCGAGATGACAACTAATAGAGAAGTACGGAAGAATGGGACATGTTGCGCCGACATCATACTCCTGCCCTTTTCACAATGTACTTGACATTGTGAAAAGGGCAGGAAAAAAGATGAAGACCATTGTATTTTATTTATAAACATCATGTTTTAGGTACTAAAATACCTATCCTATATTAATAGTTTCTTTTTGAATATTTTCCTGTATCAGATTTTTTTATTTTTTATTTCTCGGTAGTATTAACTACAAGTGAAATTAATCAATTAATAGAAAAATGACTGAACTAGTGGTGGTTAAATAATTTTACCATTAAATAATAGGTTAGGTAAAAAACCTCGCGTGTGTACCTAAGTATACCTAATGAACACGAATCAAAATTAAAAAGGACACTACAATGTACAATTACAAGCACTGTTTCGTGTTTATATAATTTTTTAAATATTAAAAGTTAAATATTTTGTTTCGCATGGCGCTGATACGACATGTCTGGCTGATTCACTCGTACACCGCATTCTGTTATTTTTCGTTCTTATCAATATATTTTATAATAATAAACACTCATTAATCAGCGCACACTTGTAACAATTGTTAGAAATACTTCTACACTGACGTTTCTAAGAAAATCGAATACTTGTAGAAAAAGGCCCGTGAGACAATGTAGTGCATTATCCTTTTAGAGTTTGCACTAAGTAATAATGGTATCGAGTCACTCGATTTAATATTGAATCGAAGAAAAACTGGCATAGCAATCATCGATATTAAGAATCGAAGAAAGTAGAGCAGTGTTGACTCTCAAGATTCAGGAAAAAGTACAGAGAAGACCCAAAGTAGTAAATAATGGCGTGACTCATTACGTGACCCATTATGAATTCAATGTCGAAAACACGAATATCAATAACATTTTTACCAAAATCTCGAAAGATAAAGTTATCTCAGCAATTATCTGCACTTTTTTGAACGAAGATTTTTTCTGATTCAATGAATAGCGTAAAATAATGGCTAATAGAGGCAGAATTTTAAGATGCGTATTCGATCAATACGCATCTTAAAATTCTGCCTCTATTAGCCATTTAAGATAAGAGTCGTTTTGACGAGATAAAAAAGACAAGTAGATTTATTGAGCTGTTCGAGTGGTCCAGACAGAGATTAAGATACGAATTCTTTACCACGAGTTTCATCTGAGGCCTCTATCGTATCAATAATCGATAAACGGAGAAAGTTATCCCTCTACGATCTGAAATTGATCATCCAGCGATGGACTCGTCACTTGTTTACATGTGACGTTTGTAAATACACCGTTATGTGCCCAGACGAGCACTTGTGACATAATCACTTTTAATATAGATAGGAAGTACCTAATAACATTCTCTCCGTGCCACCTGCGCAGTTCAACAATCTTATCAAAAAGAATACAAGAATAAGAAAATTTCCTTTGAAACAGTTTGAATAGTGGATCAGTGATGAAAGTTCTAATATTTCTAGTGCGTGTTATATTATAAATGTGTCAACATCCAGTTTAAAATTAGTTACTCTAGCATGAGAGACTAGATCGCCTGTTTGATTTGTGAGTTGTAAACATATTCAATGTGGTAAGGATTCACGTCAATCATTGTTTAAAACATATCACTTATCTGTATTCTTTGTGTAACAGAATCTTATTTAGCTACGAGAGAATTACGTAAATAACAGATTACTGAACCTAGGTATGTGCCATGTGGAGTGTCGGTTTAGGCTGGGCGTGTCATTTATTTAGAACAAAGAGTTCGTTTTAGTATAATATTATGACGCTCTAGTTAGTATGAGCGTCAGGCATCGCTCGCGCACGCATATTGCATTGTAATGGAACTATCAAAATAAAACGATTTGCGGAAAAACTGCGGTTTTTAACACGAAAAAGGCAATGTTTGCTTAACAAATGACTGCTGAATTCGGTAGTCTAGTTCGTCTATTGTTAATCAACAATGATAATGGGCGCAGTAAACCAGTAGTTGAAATATGGGGTACTCAGATCTCATTTCAGATCTGAGTACCCCATATTTCACAGTTCAACCATTCAAGTATCCCTATGACTATTCGACATTCAGAATCCTCTATTCAAAACGAATGTTAATTTTATTGTAGTCAAAAACATCTATTCAAATTGGCTGTTGCATTCAGATCGAAATGAGACATCTATTCAAGATTGTTTTTAGAATAATTACTCCATTCGGAATGAAACTCCTACGATTGGGATTTTATTCTATGCTGGTGTATATTACCGCGAGTCAGGTATTTAAACCATTCGAGTATCCTTATGACAAAGACAAAGACAAAGAAAGGTTACAAGTGGCTTGGATTGAAAAAAACAGAGGAATAAACTGGAACGAAGGCTTTGTACCATATTTTAATTATAAAGCAAACTTTGCCAACTTTTTTAAAAATAAATTTTTATTTACTAAAGGAAATGAAAAAGTGTTATGGTTAAAAGATATATTCCAAATGAATAATGTATACAATTTAGAAAGTAAAAACTGTCCAAGTTTGGTAACATTATATAACAATTATTCAGACTCATCTGACATTATAAGTTGTATGCATCATACCAATATATGTGCCTTAAAAAATGTGTTTTGCCTGAATAAATGGTGTAAAGAAAATAAAGTGTTTTGTCAGTAAGATAAGATAAGAACGATCCTAGTTTACGTATTAATGATTATAGAATGTTAAACCTATTTATAAATCGAAGTATGAATCTCTAATCTATAAACTTACCTGTGTGTACAAAATAATATTTTTATAATTATGTAGAAATAAATATTTAAACTTGACCTACTTATCAGTTTTATTTTTTAAACACTAGTAATATTAGTATAACAGTCAACCGCCATCGAAAGTTCACACTGAACAGCTTGTTATAAATGAGCAGTTCATATTAAACTGCTACCTAATTGCGTAACTTATTTTTGAAACCAATTCAGTAAAATTTGTTTCATGTACAACATTCATTGCCTTATTTACGTTGTTGAGCAGATTTTTTTTCGAACTTATGAAGCATTGGATTAGAAATTTGTTTAAAATCGAAACCAATTGTGATTGAACGTGCATTACGCAATTAGGGTGCTGCTCTGTTCATTTACACACACGAACAGATGCTGCTAAATAGACGATCTTGAATAGATGTCTCATTTCGATCTGAATGCAACAGTCAATTTGAATAGATGATTCTGAATACAATTAGGATTCGTTTTGAATAGAGGATTCTGAATGTCGAATTGTCATAAGGATACTCGAATGGTTTAAATACCTGACTCGCGGTAATATACACCAGCATAGAATAAAATCCCAATCGTAGGAGTTTCATTCCGAATGGAGTAATTATTCTAAAAACAATCTTGAATAGATGTCTCATTTCGATCTGAATGCAACAGCCAATTTGAATAGATGTTTTTGACTACAATAAAATTAACATTCGTTTTGAATAGAGGATTCTGAATGTCGAATAGTCATAGGGATACTTGAATGGTTGAACTGTGAAATATGGGGTACTCAGATCTGAAATGAGATCTGAGTACCCCATATTTCAACTACTTAAACCAAATACAAGCAGCTACTTACAATATACATACAAAAGAATTGAAGAGCGATTGGAACTTCGGAACATAAAGGTTATGTGCACCTGCTCAGGTCATTTATATTAGAAGCCAAATCCCAGATCGAGCCACAACCCCATGAGAGTGGCCCGTGGTTAATAAACGAACGAAAACAAAAAGTAACACATTTTAAAATAATATTGATATTATGTCAGCTACGGAAAGAGGACGTTCAATAGAAATAAAAAAAAAGAAATGTCTGAAAAAAAAAATGCATTTTCTAGACCACGGACACATACAAGATCATTAAATATTGTTTTGTGAAAACTGCGCAGTAACCTGAGAAATAAGTACTCGTATCCATGTAAAAACGTAAACAATAAATGATCAACCTTTTCAGCCCATGTTAGTACTTAATAACTAAAACAGAACGGGTGCGGTTTGCAAGCGCCCACACTAGCGGGCTGTCTGCCCGGGCGGCTATCGATTGCAGGATAGTGTTGGGACTGTCACGCAGCCTGCGGAGTAGCGAGGCAGATTTCTTACGCCACAGAGTGCATCGAAGCCGTCAGTGCGTGCGTCCGCAAACATTGCCGAGGCACTACAGAAGCGCGGCAATCACCCTAATCATCATTTATTTTCTTGGGGCTAACATTTTGCCTGATCCCATTAAGCTAGGACCCAATAACCTGCAGTAATATTTTCCTAGTTAATTGTTTTTCCTATTATCTAACAAATGTGTTGTATTGTTCCAGGGGCGCTCGCGGAGCGCGAGCGGCAGCAGGCGCGGGCGCGGCGTGTTGGGGCGAGCGACGCGCGCGCAGCATGCTCACCAGCATCAAGGGCTTCTGGAAGGTGTGCCGCTATGGCGACCTTTACATGGTAACATATCTTTCTAGCTACATTATGTACTAAGTTTTTTTGTTCATGAACAAGGTGTTCAGTTTTTTGGAAGAACAGAAGAATGCTATCAGTATATAGCATCCTCCATCCAAATATGACTGATGTCAGTCAAGATACTAGCCATGATTTTCACTGCTACATAACATAACATAAACATAATATCGCGCCTGTATTTCCCGAAGAGATATAACAGGCAGTGGTGCACCTTCAATACACCCATATTTTTATTTTTTTCTGCTACTGTCATAACTGACAATATGGCATACCTACCTGCTCAACGATAGGTAGGCAACGTGTCATTCTAATGAATCCCGCATAGCTGTCAATTAGCCGACCGCTCGTATTAATTGTATATTTTATTAATCTGTAAGGACTGAAGTAAATATTTTTTATACAAATATAAGTTTATCTTATGCCTTCGGATCCTTGTGTTGACTTTATGCCTCGATCCTGGCCTTAGCCCCAGGGTCCTTTCTGAAAGTGTGGCGACTCGTGATGACCGGCTACATCTCGATATTATTTCAAATATCATGTTCTAGTTTCGTTTACGTTCGTGTCAAGGGCAAGGTGAGACAAATTTATTTGAAAACACTGAATTTTGCAATTCAATAGTCATTGGGTTTGGCAAGAACAATCGTAAAAGGCAATTATTTAATTCAAACGCCCACCGAGTGTGTATTGCGCTCGACGACGCAGTGTCACTGTCGTAGTGTCTGTCTCAGAGGGTTAATAAAATTAGCCGATAATTGCACAAAGTAGAGATTTTAATTAAGATAAATATTGCAGGATACAAATAATGTCAACTGAAATATCGTAATGACAATATTTAAATTCACATTCATTTCATGATTATACAGGTAGTACAACTACTTTTATTGTAGTTTATTTGCATACGTACATTTCTTAGGTAAACGGTAGTTCTAGTTTTTATAGCAAATCGGAAATGATTTATTTATCTGGGGTTTTAGACTAGGTACCTATAAAAAACTACTTTTAATAAATTGGCACACTGAACTTCAATGTGCCTTTGGCTACTAGGTCAATAGGGAAATATCGAAAATGGACAAAAATGGGTCAACTTTATAATTTTATTATTGAATTCATTACGGAAATCCGGACCGGTTCTGTTCCGGAACTATAGTAAAACTTAATAAACTTTTGAGATAATAATAGCGACAGAATTAACTTTAGATTAATTTCGGATAGGACTACCAGGAAATTATGAGCACGAAGCGGTTCGCACTCGTGCTTTACATAATGTTAGATCATCAGCCTACGATTAGTGCCGCAGCCACGGATAACTGAACGACCAGTAATCCTCACGAGACTTGGATGTAACGTCAACAAAACAGGTTTCACACATGTTGTAGAAATATTTGATCTCCAGCAATTAAAATAATCTAACTAGACTTAATTACGAACAAAGTTAAAAAAGTTTTTGGTAAATAGTACTATTACGTAAGAGGATTATACTTGTTTGTTAATATTTTCCTGTATCGTTTAAGAATAATGTTTAATTAAGATATCTAGATTAAATAAAAAGGTATATCCAACAGATTGTTCTTTCTGAGATTGACAAATAAATGATGAAACTCCAGACATTATTTCAGACTTTTCTAAAGCGTTTGTAAACAAAAAAAAAATTCTAGAATACAAACGGACAGTCGTTTCGACAAAGTATGACAAAGTATTATCATCAGCACGATATTACTTACCGATTGAAATTACATATGATTTTTTACGATCAAGACGAAATTTTTTTTGGGGTTCTCAGGTATCGGTGAAAAGATTTCGAGGTTAAGTCAAAGTTAAATCAAACCTGTTCAAGACCATTGACCTTTTTAATTATAATAAGTAACTTTATTGATTGAGAGTAACAAATCAATAATTAAATTAGAATCTGAGTTCTGGTAAACAGACAGATGTGTTGCTGGGAAGTTTGTTACTTCACTTCTTCCCAGCTAAAGCACTAGGAAGTGTTGAAGGGCGGGCGTTTCAAGAGCTGTCTTTTGTAACAGTTGACGTTCAAAAGTGATGATTTCCAATTCTAATTTGAATCTAAATGATTTTTATTTTGAGCATAGTCACCTAGTAACTATAAAGAATTTCCTATATTTATACGCGAAATTATCATAACCAAAAAAGTATCACGATATTGCACATCAGTTTAGCATACTCGTATATCATAATTGCAGATACTAACACTGGTTACATAAGAGCGTGGCCGTGAGGCGGTCAAACCGACGAGGTTTGAGTTGAGGCTGTCCGTTCAAGTTCAATAACGCGATTCGTAAACGAATGACCGCCGACAATGGTGCGCCCGGCGCACAGTGGATCGTCCACATAAAAGGGGTTGGACATAGAATCAAAAATCGAAAAAGTATTTAATTAAAAATATATATATACACAGTTGCATTGCTCTATTAAAGAACAACAAAAATTGTTATTACGCTTTTTTATTTGACCAGCACTTTTGGAGCGATTCGATGAAAACTGTTATTTTTGTATGGAAACGAACACAAAAATGTCTGTGCTCTTCGTAATCATAAATATCTTCGTGACTATAAAAATTGATTTAACACATTGAAATCGAATAGTAACGTCCAGTTAAGTGAAAATGATGTGTCGGATCTAAAGATGCAACAAAAGGGTTCATAAGTCATTAAAGTACTCACAAATGCACCTGTTAATTAAGGAAATACTTAGTGATGACTAATGCTCAGTAATAAGTATACTTAATGTACCTCCATTCCATCAGTAATACAATAACAAAGATAGTTATTATAGGCAAAATATCTCGGAAGCGGCACTCTGGGGGCACCTTGTGTCCGTGAAGAAAATGTGGCATAATATGGGTAAATAACAGTAGTGAAAACTGCAAATCGAAACAAGGAGGGAATCATGAGATACAGACATTTTTGTGTTTGTTTCCATACTAAAATAACAGTTTTCATCGAATCGCTCCTAAAGTGCTGGTCAAATAAAAAAAACGTAGTAACAATTTTTGTTGTTCTTTAATAGAGGAATGCAACTGTATATATATATAAATATTTTTTTTTTGGGGACGATCCACTGTGCGGCGCCGGCGCCGGCGCACCGAAATCCTAACTAATATTATAAATACGAAAGTGAGTTTGTTTGTTTGTTACGCTTGCACGCTAAAACGGCTGAACGGATTTGGATGGATTGGATCAATATTATTAATTATGATGTATGTAATGTATCAAATACAATATAAATTGTTCTTGATAAATAAATAATAATAGATGAAATTTGGCACGTGGGTAGACCATGACCTAAGGTACGAAATCCTAACTAATATTATAAATACGAAAGTGAGTTTGTTTGTTTGTTACGCTTGCACGCTAAAACGGCTGAACGGATTTGGATGGATTGGATCAATATTATTAATTATGATGTATGTAATGTATCAAATACAATATAAATTGTTCTTGATAAATAAATAATAATAGATGAAATTTGGCACGTGGGTAGACCATGACCTAAGGTAAGGACATAGGATACTTTTTATCCTGATATTCCTAGGGGATCCAGACTTATGCGGGTGAAACCGCGGGGCGCTCTAGTATAATTATGCACCCACTCGTATTTAACTGTGAGTAACGTCATACTAGATGGTAAATGGGCTGCCTTTGATAATAAGATTATAATATAGGGTTTAAAAAAAAAAAATGTAGCTTTGAAGAAATCAAAATTATTATTTTCCTCGACTTATATTATGTATAACTAGAGCAGATTGCTATTATGAATCGAACAAAAATGTTTTAATAGCAAAATGTTTGCTTCCTGTTATCAAAATGGTGACGGAAAAACTATATTTTAGTCTACTTCCTAATCGTGAGTAGATGGACATAATGCCGATAAGTATATATACGATTATGTAGCACATATAGCACTTGTGTAGTAAACAGAACGTCAATGAAAGTATATGAGTAAACGATAATCAAGGTGATTTAAATCTGTCTTTATTATTTAATCGACGGTACGGAAGCGGAAGGAGAAACTGCGACATTTTATGCCACACAAGAAACTGTGTGTTGAGAATAACGTTGCAGCACAAACGAGAAATGTCGGGTTGAATAGGTTACTTGTGAACTACATTAAATACGATACCAAACTTGTTTATTACTTAATAAAGAAAAGAACATTTTTGTTAAATGTTATATGATTTCAAATTCAAATTCGAATTATTTTATTTCACATAAACCTACATGGGCACTTATGAAACGTCAGAAGTTAGGTGCACGGTTCCAATTGGTCGTTTCCTATGGAGAAGAGCCGACAAGAAACTCCACGGTTACTCTTTTAAAAATAATTGGCTTTTACAATATTTTCAAATAACAGTGTTATTAGGTATGGTAGGACAGTGTAGGCCCTTCAACAAGTACCAGGTACTTAACAGAATAGTGGTGGTCAACAAATCTACAGTCCACTAAGCCTACAGCGTTCTCACATTCACAAAATAGAAAAAAAAACTATATAAAGGTAAGTAAATAAAAACGTATTTTAAACGAAATGACGTGATTGCTATTACAGCTGTACAAATCTTAATAATTATCGTGTCCACAAAAGCCACTAATAAAGAGTTGAAATGAAATTGTAGGTAGGTATATAATGTCAAATAATAGGGTGATTATGTCAACTAAGAAAGGTTAGATTGCTTCGATAATTATACCTATGTTTGTTTACATAGTGGGAAACAGGCTAGACAGAAGATGCTTATACATAACTAGCTGTTGCCCGCGAGTTCGTTTCCGTTCCAGGAACAAAAGTAGCATATGTACTTTTGTAGACCATGGTCTACCCATGAATTTCATCCAAATCCGTTCAGCTGTTTTAGCGTGAAAGCGTAACAAACAAACTCACTTCCGCAACCTAACTAATAGGTACTATAAATATGAAAGCGAGTTTGTACAGACTGCAGCAGGTCCACCTACCCGAATCTGTAAAATTTTCCCAATCAAATTTGAACCTTATGGTTTAGAGATAAAGTTGAAAATCTATTAAAGAAATTTGACAGATTGTAGTAGGTTGATGTGCTGGCGTCTGTACAAAGCCGCGGCAGCTAGTTTATAATATTAGTTAGGATCATTTTTGATTACGAGTGACCGTCATCATCACCACATTAATATCTACCTATTATATTGATTGATTAATTTCTTTAACTGTTTTTCTTTGGGCTTAACCTTTTTGCTCCTTTTTCAATAAATATGCGATTTAAAAAAAAAATACGCTTGACTACTAAGAAAATGTATTTAATTTGATGTAATTAAGAAACAAGAATCAATCTATGTATTTGATTTTAGATAACATAGCTAACGTTTACGTCATACTTACAAAGAACAAAGCCTTGTTTTGTGTATGTTATAATAAGCATACAGGCCACTAACTTGTTTTTATGAATATTTATTTTGATTTTCGTTACGATCATAAATCAGAATTCTGACAAAGGTCTGACCATCCTCTTCGTTCAGAGATAACTTGTTCTACTATAAAACATTGGAACTGATTTCGATTTAATCGATACCTACAGTTCTGTTTAAACATCGTTAGGTATTTGACAAAGTGCGAGAGGTGATTTACCGATAACCAGCATGTTTTTATTGATATTTAACTTCTCCATTATTCACGGACATGGTCTGTTTATTTACTGGGGCCATTCCGGCCATTACAATATGTATAAAATGTATTATCGACCGATTACAGAACATAAATTGAAAGTACCATTACCGATATTCTCATTAACAGTTCGATTATTTTCCGAAATTAAACTAAGTAAGGTATACTTAGGTATTTTATTGACAATGAAATTACATTTTATTTCTTGTCAACGTTAGTACCTACGATAAAATGTATTGGACACGTATGCCCTCGGAAATAACCTGCAGAACCCAGAACCAGTATACTTTGTTTTATGGGGCCATCTTAATAGCTACTATCGTTCTAGATCACTGGGCACCCAGTGACAGAAGTAACTCATTCATTGAGGTGAAACACTAAATATTTACATCTGCCTACAATCGAGAAATTATTAACTTAGTATAAATGCTCATTTTAGATGATATCTACAGTGTTTTCAATTTCATATAATTGAATTATTTACAATTCGAAACAATTTGGTTTTGATCAAACCAATATGTTCTGATTATTTATAAATTATCTACGCATGAAAAAGCACACGTGGACATATATAAACGTATTTATAACCTACATAAATAAAATGATTTTCTTAAGTAAAGAAAATGTAATGTTTATGTTGCAATTGTAAGCGAAAATAAATAGCTTGTTCAATCAATTAAATAAACCGGAAAACCGGGACAACCGGTCCGGCGCTCAATCATAGCCAATGAATATGTATTTTTGCTAGCTTACATATATTTTAAACGACAACACCTGATCTCAATAATTTTACTATTTAGCATACTATCAAAAAAAAGCTTATTAAACCATCTGTGAGGCCAAGAGAGTTTGTGACAAGCGAGAGCGACCCGGTATGACAAAATAATAGTATGAGTCGCTGACCTGTTCACATGCCAAATCATTTTAGAACGTGGGTACGAATAATAACAGATTATTTTGAGTTCACTGTCACTGAAAATACTACGTAAATGCCTAAAAAAGTTGTGTGAACACAAAATCGCTGTAAAAAGCGAATAACGAAATAAACACGGTTTTATTCAAAACAATGACCAGAAAGGCATCGCTAATAGCATATTATGTCAAAGGACTTAACTGATTTCCTTTGTAAACACATCAGTTAACATTTTGTATACCTACATTATTATTGAAACTTACTGAAAAACATGCAAGTGGTCGATGAACATTTTTCTTTTAAATGAATAAGCTTTTAGATTTATAAAAGCTCGCAATTAGTTCACAAGTACCAGGCACACATAAGCTTCCAAGAAGTATAACTGGAGCTCGGAGTAGTCGGAGTGAAGGCAACACAGTATCGGCACGGTCAAGGTTGCTAACATGCGGGTTACTACTCTACCACGGTATCTTTGTCCACATCCTTCCGATATTATGCGAGCCTGGTACATGTATTGTAGATTTATAGATTGATTGATTACATAATAACTCAAAATGGATAGGTATTTTTATTAAAAAATTGGCATATTTTTGACATTAATTCAAAAGAAACGTTTCAATTAGTAATATACAGCAATATAGTTTACAATTATTTCCTTTTTTTTTGTGTCAATCATTATTTTGGTATGCAAATATGAGATAATATTAAAAAGAAGGGAATCCCCTCTTGGCAAAAGCTGAGACCATACAATTTCTAGAATTCACGAGAAGTCTGTGTATGATGTCACATATAGAAAATGTCACCCGATAAACGGTAGGTGAAAAACATACATGGCCTTACGTTCACTTACGACTGTTATCGAGTTAAAGTAACTGGAAGTATCATTACACGATTGATAGCACTGCGGGGTAATTGCGTCTCACTAACAATAGGGATGTTGACAAAAACATTTTTTGTCCTTCATTTAGATTACACACCTCAAAAAAGTCTCAAGTTCCATGTACGGTTTTGAACTTTTGAACGAGTTTTACTATTGTAATATATTAATATTTCTTTTATAAATAATAACTAAATATTTTTTGATGCATTAGTGACTAAAGCAACGAAATCCTTCATTCAATTGTTCATTTAATCACAATAATTAACAATATGTGTACCGTAACATACGTAGTATAAAATAAAGTTAAAACGAAATTAAACTTTTCATGTTTTAGTAAATTAAATAACGAAATGTTTTATTATTATTTGGTAATTCAATAGGTACAAAGTGTGAAGGCCTCTGTTGTTTAAAACTTGTCGGCAACGATTTTTAATTGAATTTATAAATAAGATTGTTTATCTGATCCTGCGGCAATCGCTCCCAATGGAATTTGTTGGGTTGTCGACACTCCGTCCAGGTTCTCTAGAACACGTCTCTGGAGCATGTCTCACGTGTGCTCGATGGGGTTGAGGTCTGGCGATTTCCATTGCCAAGTACTGGTCTCCCGAGCTGTGTGCGAACGCGCATTGTCATGCATCAGCCTGAAATCTGAGCCAAGATTTTGTGCAAATGGGTGAACATAAGGTCCGAGGACATCTTCAACGTAACTGAAAGTTACGCATGACGCATGACGCGACGACGGCATGTCGTCACTCTCCGATAGATTTTATACTGAATTTTGACGTAGCGAGCCCCCACTCCCCAACCTTAATGTGTTTTATTTAAATATTTTTTTATAAATATGATATAGCAAAAAATACGTATCTAATATTTTTTTATTATCTGACTGACTTTCTCCAGTCAAAATCCCTATTGCAATGTCTTTCATTATGCCAATTCGACATAACATACATTGCGTTATTTACGTTGTCGAGCAGACGAATTAGGAATTTACTTCAATATCCTTCTGAAGGACTGTGAAAGTAAGTGTTATGCAATAGGGGTGCCGGTCAACCTTTGCAATCCGCTTTAAATATTCAGATAAAGAACTCCTAATCACTAACTGGTTTACTAAGTAAACACTGTTGCACATTACTTATTCATCGGCAAAATTGCAGACATAAAAAAATAAAAATAAAAACATGTTTCGGAGAGGCTAATAACACGTTTTCTATTCTATTTCTGTTATTCTAGATGAGTTTTTTACTTTAAACATAATATTATGTGTGTATTTAATAAAAATGCATCTAATACGAACAACAAAATGAAAGATTATTTTGTATTTATTAATGACGGCTCTTCCATATCTTTATTTCATCATAGTGGAATAAATATAATATAAATGAACCGCGGATCGCCCGCAGAGGCCAGTACATACAAGGCATTAGGTACAATAGCCAGCGGGAATGTACACTGATACAGACAAGTATTTCGATTCCATCGGAGTTTGCTTCACAGTGAGTATGTTTAAAATCGATTGAAGTTGTCCTTAAAGAAATTAAGTTCAAACAGTTTCAAGAGACAGCGGAATCTTAGGAAGGTATAGGTACCTACTTCTTTCTAAAAATAATCGGCTCGTTTCCAATGTCTCAACACGCGTGTAAAACACGTGCACAGAAGATAATATCATACTAGACTCGAAACAGCGAAACTTGCGAAAATGTGTGATCAATCATTTAGCAGACAAGTTTTCAGCCACAGTAGATATACGTCATTCATTGAAAGATTTAACTCAAGCTAGCGTTTACACGCCACGATATTAGTGCTTTTTCATCTACTACCTATTTAATTTTTCATACCAATAAATACAGCTGTAATGTTTGTGTAAATGAAACAGCAAATTGATGCGGGCTTTAATTTTAGTATGCCTTAGTGATTGTACATTTATCTCATATTTAATTTTTTTTAATACTGTCGTTCTGTAGTCAACGAATTAAGCAGAAATATGAAGATTTTAGATTTTTATTCTGTGCATGCTGTCTTATCACACTTGGTGCATAATATGTAGGTACGTGTATCTAAATAGTTGGACTCCTACGTTTTCGTAAGTTTCATGACTTACCTACCAGTAATTTTAAGTTGTTTTAAAATTTTCACACATTAAAATTGCAAAAACATCGCGAATCACGCGAAAAAATCAGCGAGTATTTAGTCATTTACGGTAATAAGGGTCCGTCCACATACCACAGAGTACTGGTCGTTAGCACAATCATAAGAATCGGTCGCCAGTTATATTGTTCCGGTAGTTGACCGCCATTTATAGACCACTTACACGCATGTAAATTCATTTTAATGTGCTTTGACATTACAGGCAAAAATCACAACTTTGTACACGAAAAAACCAAAAACAAAAACACGCGTTTTGTAAAATTATTAAGAAATAAGTACATTTGTGTTTATGAAATTCGAGAAATACCTGAAGATGTGTAATATTCTTATTAGGTACGTAAACTTTTGTATACCTACCTAAATTGTATAATGTTACAATTTTGTTTCCATAGATCACAATAATACTCAGAGCAGAAAATGTGAACTTTGAAAATTTTCATTTTATTTATTACTAGCTGGCTTTTTCCCGCGGCTGCTCGCGTGGAAGTAGGAAATTATGCCATGGAAACGTACTACCGGATCTATTTTTCCAGTGGATTTTCCAAAAATTTAAATACTGTCGTGAATTCATGCAAGCCTAGTAGTTTTTGTTAGAATGTATGGCATTTATACCGGGATATCATAAATGTAAAATTTATAAAAACATGATTTTCCAATGTTTAAATATTTATTCTGCTATTCGGGGCGGATATAAATCCAATAAATAAAAATCATAAAACATCGGTCCAGCCGTTCTTGAGTTATAAATGGTGTAACTTTAACTACAGCAGACAATAGGAGAAACATTACGACAAAAAGTACCAATAGACTTTTTACCTCGAGATTGGTAGACAATCGACAATTAATTAGTGTAATGAGTGTTCATCAACAGGGAGACATAAGAATGTCTGTATTGTGGAGCACGTGGCCACAGCGGTGAACTATAATTTTCCTTTCAGTGCACGTTTTAAGATAAACATCGTTGTTGACGATTACTGATTACTGTTGATGTTTCGTCGCTGTCGTTGGAAGTTTTATTTAATGTTTATTTTTAATAGATTAATTATTTTTGTGTTTATTCACCATAATTGATTGAAACAAAACTTCGAACAAGTCCAGAGTTGAAGTGAGTTAAGTTTATTGTATTAGGTTGGGGAAAAAGTCTTTTCGCATTATAGTATGTATGAACTTGTAATAAAATCTCTTTGGCTATACTATGTGTATCTGGCTGGTTTTGGTATAAGATAAGATAAGATAATGATTTATTTTCTCACCACAATATAGGTACAGTAGAAAAGTATCAATACATAAAGGCTTATATAATATACTGTGGGAGACTGGTGCCTAAACTAGACGTGAGTCTGTATTTCAGGACACCAGGCCTCCACCCCTTGGGTATTACTTACATTTTACGGTTATGTACTAGTACAATAAGAAGTGCTGGAATTAACAAAAAACCTATTTTCATTTATGCAAGGTGTTAGTATGGTTAGTAGGTGTTTGTGTGAATGTGTATCTGTGAGTGAGTGGGGGTGTGTGTGTGAGTGTGTGAATGAGATAAAATGGTTAAGATGGGACAGCAAGTAGTTTTTCGGTTTCATCATAATTTAACTCCCGGAGCCAACTGCTAAGTTTGATTTTGCATTTGGCTTTGGTGAGGTTATAAATTGGGATTGATCTATTTATTTTATTATAAAGAAAGCGACCAAGGTAGCAAAAGAAGCGATTGGAGGAAACAGTCGAAAGCCGGGTGTGATATCGGACAATGGGATCAAATCGTCTAATATTGTGGGATAGTGAGGGGTTGAAGGTAGTGAGGCCATGTTGTTTTAGAACTGTTTGCAATATGAACAGCTGCCGAACAGTTAGCACCTTTGCTTCCTTATATAACAGAACTGTTGGATATCGGAAGGGTAGGAACAAAGATACTTTCAGAATGGCTCTCTGAACTCGTTCAAGTTCCAACATTGTATTCGTTGCAGCGCCACCCCAGGATGTTATGCAGTAGGTTAGTAAGGACTGGGCAAGTGCCAGGTAAACCATTTTTTTAAGCTTTACGTCTGCCACATGTCTTAGTGTCTTGAAGACAAATATAAGTTTGCGTAACCTACTGCTGAGGGTATTAATATGCTTTTTGAAGCTTAAGGTGCTATCTAATATTACCCCTAGGTACTTTGCACTATCTGTTTTCTTAATGGTCGTGGTGCAGGTGCAGTTACTTAAATTATGATTTATACATGTATGGGCTATTATGGTATATAATGAGTTCATGTGTGTGGTTTGCGTATTGTTTTTTAGAAAGAAAGGCATGTAAATGGTTTTTTCCGCGTTCAAAGTGAGAACATTATTGCGCAGCCACTCCGTCACGACTCCGAAACCAGACTGAGCTTTCATATATACTTCAGGCCATGTATTACCACTAAAGAGAAGTATCATTGAAAGTTTAAATTTTAAAGAACATAATTCCAAATTCAAATTAGGAAAATGTGTGATTTTTATTTGTTTTTCGTACTGTCAAGATGAGTGAATCTAATGAAGAAATTCGATACATTTTAAAATTTTACTACAAAAAAGGTAAAAATGCAACGCAAGCCGCGAAAAAAATTTGCGATGTTTATGGACCTAGTGCAGTGTCTGTGAGAGTAGCACAAATTTGGTTTAAGCGTTTTCAATCCGGAAATTTTGATGTCAAAGATGCACGTCGCTCTGGTCGCCCTATTACGGATAAAATGGATGCCATTTTTGAAAAAGTGGAGCAAGATCGGCATATTAGTAGTTACGACGTAGCTGAAGAACTGGGAATTGACCACAAAACAGTTTTGGCGCATTTGAAAAAAACTGGGTACACAAAAAAGCTCGATATTTGGGTACCTCACGAGCTCACTGAAAGAAACCTAATGAACCGTGTACTCATTTGTGATTCTTTATTACGACGTAATGAAACCGAACCATTTTTGAAGAAGCTGATAACTGGTGATGAAAAGTGGATCACGTACGACAAGAACGTGCGAAAAAGGTCGTGGTCAAAGGCCGGTCAGGCTTCACAGACTGTGGCAAAACCCGGGTTAACTCGCAACAAGGTGATGCTGTGTGTGTGGTGGGATTGGAAGGGCATTATTCATTATGAGCTGTTACCACCAGGCAGGACCATCGATTCTGAACTCTACTGCGAACAACTGATGAGATTAAAGCAAGAAGTTGAGAGAAAGCGGCCGGAATTAATCAACAGAAGGGGTGTGGTTTTTCATCATGATAACGCTAGACCTCACACATCTTTAGCCACTCAGCAAAAATTAAGAGAGTTTGGCTGGGAGGTGTTAATGCATCCGCCGTATAGTCCTGACCTTGCACCTTCAGATTTCCACCTGTTTCGGTCTCTTCAGAATTCTTTAGGCAGTGTCAGGTTAACATCACGGGAGGACTGCCAAAACCACTTGTCGCGGTATTTTGATCAGAAGTCCCAAAATTTCTATAGCAATGGGATCATGTCCCTACCTACAAGATGGCAAAAAGTTATCGAACAAAATGGTACCTACATACTTTAGTTAAATGTAAACATACTATGTTAAAAAATGTTTTGAATTTTCTTAAAAAATACGAAGAAACTTTTTCCCCAACCTATTATGTGAACTGTGTTTGAGTACGTGATATAAATAATGCTGCTTACGCCGTTAATTAAATAATTGAACCTGTCAAGGGACAAAAACATATTTTACAAATTATTTTTAGGATATCGTATTTACAGATATTTTTAAATACTTCAGTTTGTTTTTTAATTTTCTTTCTCTTACTTATAATAATATTACAATTTGTTTCCTCATGTCCTAATACCCAGTGTTGGGCCAGTCAGTGGTCTTAACGCTCTAATTATTTGATTGCTTGTCCTATTGCTACAAATGGGATGGCCTCCGTACCGGATTCTGTGACTTCCTAGTTAATAGCATTTGTGCCATTAACGACTGAATAATGACGTTGACCCAAAAGATAATTATCAGAAATTTTCACTAACACTTGAGTAAGTTTGTGTGAATGTAGATGCGACTTCTTAGTTTGTTTATTTTAGTCGTTCATGTGGAAATGGTATAGATACACGTGAGGGCTGCTATTTGTGCGGCCAGCGGACGTTAACGATACCTTCTACGATAATTTGATATTATTACAGAAGTATGTAATAAAGTTACTATGACAGTAACACTGTGACAAGTTAGCCAGTTGAGCTAAGAGCTGTGTGATACTGACTTGTATGTTGGGTTGTGTTAATTTTACCTTTCCGTTAATTACAGTTGACTCACACACTAGGTACCTTCATTGAAGCTATGTTGTCCTTGGGGACACATTTTTTATTTAGTACGTAAATGAATAGCTGGTACAACAAGCTGTAGCTGTTATACATACCTCTCTGTATGTTCAATAATATAGCTATAATAAAGCTGAAAATGAACTTTCTCAACCTTTCATATACCAGTCTAATGGATGAACCTACTAGAAAACCGTATTTAGATTAGTAATAGACGAGAGATTGATGATTAATATCGATAATATTTTCCTACGTGACCTAAATCTGTTTTAATTACTTACTTAACAACTTGGTACTGAAGTTATGAAATTCAAGCCCTAAGAAACACCCACACAGTAGTTTTACATAGGTATCCATTATTGTTGACTTTTACTTTACCAAGAGTTCATATATTCCAGGTGCTGGCGGCACTGGCCGCGCAGTCCATCAACATATCGGTGGGGTTCTGCCAAGGCTTCTCAGCCGTCCTGCTGCCCCAGTACACACATGAACACCCGACAATTTCGTATGAGCAGAGTTCATGGATCGGTAAGTCACATTTTGCATATTAAAATGCGTAAGCTGCATATTAAAAACTACTACGGTTACGGCGAAATTTTCTTCTTCCAGAAAAGTTAAACCCTCGTCATACTTATGACATTGTCAAGGCGCTATTTATCTAACAGTATTTGTCATTATGTAAATAGTGTCTGTTTTCTGAACAAATGTCTTGTATTTATAGAGTGCAGTAAGCGTGATCGTCTGAATACTATTGTGGTTACAATGAGTTTGATTAATTACACAAACTACGTCCACAATGGTTTGTGAATATGTGTTAATTCTTAGCTATCTATCAACTTTGTCTTACAATATCACATGATATCGAAAGAGAACGCACATGTCTTGTATGGCAATCATGGTTTCTTAGCTAGGGACTGATAAGTACCTTTCTGAATATAAATAACAACGTAAACAAAGAGATTGAAAGTGATGCTACCGGACAAACTGAATGGGCACTGCTAAAACAATGTTTACGTTTTATTTCGGGAGCGGCGGCCGATGCCAGGGCGACACGTGAGCTAGCGCATTGAGGCCGCTAAAAATAATGTTCTGTCAGACAGCACGTTCTTATGAAAGTGAGTCCATAGCTAGGTACAGTCAGTTTCTGAGACTACTTCAAGACGAGTTAAAAATATCAACATATCAATGTTATATTCCTACAACATACCAAATACAGTAGACAGATATTATCAATACAAACAAAGCAACATTTGTTGACATCGCAAAATTAAATATTGACGCGAACTGCCGACGTGCGCAAACGAGATAGCGTAGTCAAACACATCATTTTGTACTAGGAGATAAGTAACACGTGGAGGTAGGGTCGTAAGCTTAGCGCCTTATGGCGGAGCACGCACAACGTGAGGGTATGGGAAGTTATGGTTATGACACGTTCAAGGAGCTGGGTGGGCTTAACATGTTAAGCCTAACCTTATGAGGACCAGCTCCTCCTGAGGTTGAGGGTCTAATCTTCCAAGATTTATATAAAATTGGTAGTAAAGCGTGGTTTAGAGCAGCTAAAGGTTTTTGGCTATTGATATGGAAAACTCGAGTAAAAACTTGAAGATATAAGAAAGTCTGGAAATAGTAAGACTGAAAATTCTTGTAAAAATATTTTGATCTATCATAGTGATTCTCTTGAGACGATAACAGAAGGTTTCAAAATCGGCATTCGTCATTATTAACGTCTTTATCTAACCGCTATTGTTTCTCCCTTACAGCAAGTTTGGGCGTGATATCAAACCCCATCGGGGCCCTGTTGGGCGGCATGATGGTGGATGCTGTGGGCAGAAGACTACTGCTACAGTCCATTGTGCTGCCCAACCTGGTCGGGTGGCTCGTCATCGCCTTCTCGGAGACCTACATCTTCCTATGTATTGGGAGGTTCATCACTGGATTTACCATCGGTGAGTCGTAATTTTTTGGTCAGGAATACCGTACTTCTGTGAAAATGATTTCATAGTAATAAAGACTAGGAAAGAAAATGTCTTGAATTGAATTTCAGTGCTGTAAGAGCATTTCATATTTAGATTAGTCATAGATTGTGGCGTCACGAAAATTCATTGGAATAAATACTGACATAAATAAATTGTAGTCAGCTTATCTAAAAATGCAATGACGAAAATCAACGACTGGTGAAAATTGGATGACTCACTAATTGAATACTAGACAAACGAACCGTGGCTACTGTTCACGCTTTAACAGTGTTAATAATGAGATTAACGGTTCACATTGCAGGCATGTCAACGGTCTCCTATATCTACGTGGCAGAGATCACGACACCAGAGAAACGGGGAGTACTTAGTGCCTTAGGACCTGGCCTGGTGTCCACGGGCATTTTCATCGTCTACTCATTGGGAGCCTTCATCCACTGGAGGAAAGTCGCGGCCATATGTGCAGGAGTGTCCCTTCTAACACCTTTTCTAATGTATTTCGTCCCAGAGTCTCCTCTCTGGCTAGCCTCTAAAGGACAGATGAAGGAAGCCTACAACGCAATGTTCTGGCTCCGACAAAACAACAGCACAGCACAGCAAGAGCTCATGGAGTTTACAAAAGATAGAAAAGTAGGAGAAACTATGACATTCAAACAGAAACTCAATCTTTTCAAGAGGAGAAGTGTCGTCAAACCGTTCCTTCTACTCATCATCTTCTTCATATTTCAAGAGATGTCGGGCATCTACGTCATTTTGTACTACGCTGTCGACTTCTTCAAGTCTGTGGGGACAAGTGTCAATGAGTTCACGGCTTCTATCATTGTCGGTGGAGTGCGAGTGTTCATGGGCGCTGTGGGAGCATGTTTGATCAACAGCTTCAGAAGAAAAACCCTAGCAGCTACCTCAGGACTGTTGCTAGGCGTTGCTATGCTCGGTGCAGCGGTCTGTGACAGTGTTAACGGACCTCCTTTAGTAAAACTTGCGTGCGTGTTATTGCACGTGTCATTCAGTATGGTCGGGTTCCTACAGTTACCGTGGATAATGTGTGGGGAGCTGTACCCACATGACATACGAGGAGTCATGTCCGGCGCTACGTCGTGCTGCGCATACGTTCTCATCTTCTTTAACATTAAGACTTACCCTCAGTTAGAAAAAATGTTAACAAGTAACGGGACATTGTACCTCTTTGGGTTCTGTGCGCTCCTGGGTGCGGCATATTGTTACTTTTTCCTACCAGAAACGAAAGGAAAAACTTTGACTGAAATTATGAGGCAGTTTGATGATGAGAAGAAAGAAATTGACCCAGAAGTTGGGTTCACGACGGAGAAGCCGTGTACAATAGAAGGGAAACCAGTACAAAGACGTCACAGCGCTGGGGCTACAGTGTCTTTAGAAAAGAATTGGACGCAAGATGAATACAAGAAGACTTCAGAGCACCGCGAGTGAACTTGACCGTCTTATGCTAGCCTAGTACTTTTAGTTTTAAAGAATAAGTTACCAATGAATTTGTATAGTTAACTATTTTTAATATTATTTTATTGTTTGTGAAGATTTGTGATCAGTATTAATTAGGACGATTTTTGCCGTTTTGATGATGTTACATTCCATTAGTGATAAATAATTTTAATACAAGGTGGCGACATAGGTATTTAAAGTTTTGCCTAGTTTTAAGTACAAATATTGGTGTA
Source organism: Xanthia icteritia (assembly GCA_949128155.2). Lineage (NCBI taxonomy): Eukaryota > Metazoa > Arthropoda > Insecta > Lepidoptera > Noctuidae > Xanthia > Xanthia icteritia. Next base: position 23,929,929 of record OX421933.2, read on the forward strand.
ACAAAATCGAGGCACTGAAGTGATTAATAAAGTAAACTACTATTTTTATACAGTGTAGGTAGAGAACATTTTTATAGGTTTGTTATACTGCAATATGCATCACTATTTATTCCTCATAGAAGATCTAAGTGTACCAATTCATATTTAAGAGCAAGAGCTATATACAGGGTGAGTGATTGTGTTTTAATATAACAAAAGGGAGGACTTACATATTATAAATAAAGATAAACGCTGTGATGAAGTGTGAATAAAGGAGTGAGTTGTTTACAATGTTTGTTTTATTTCAATAACTGTTGACCTGGATGTGATATGATATGCAGGAAAGAAATGCGGCCAACGTTCAAGTGCACAGATAGTACGCAGAGAGAGTAAACATAAACGAGTATCATTCATCTGTGTAATATTGTAGACGGCAAAATAAATATATTACTACCTGCTTAGCACTTGGTTAGACAATCTATATTAATAATATTATAAAAAGAGAAAGCAAATTTTGTGAGTTTGTGTGTATGTGGAAGGTAATCTCCGGAACCACAGCTCCTATTTGAAAAATTCCGTCACCATTTGAAAGGTACATTACTCTAGATGGACATAGACTATATTTATTTATTTACTAAAACTTTATGCACAAGTAAAAAATACTGTACAAAGGCAGTCCTAACCCTGAGGCATTTTCTACCAGTCAACCCTAGGGTGATGCAGAGAGGAAACATGGCAGGTAGAGGAGAAAACAAATCCAGCAAATCAGCGCTGTAAAGATTCTGTCAACTTTTCACGAATATGTTCACGTGCCTTCAGTTTGAAAGATAACCGACTAGTTGCCATCCCGATGTTCAGAGCAAGCGCATTGCAAAGAAATACCGCCTGGACAAAGAAAGAAGAGTGAATAAAACCAGAGCGGTGAGAAGGACATCGTAGAAGACGATTGTTGGTAGAACGAAGATTTTAACTATGGGCAGAGCATAGGTATTAAACATGGGAAGACAGGTAAGAAGGAGAAGTGGGTTTGTCGAGTATAGAATACAACATAGACAGAGCCCTCAACTCTCTACGCTGACGTATGCGTAACCATTTTAAAAGCAATCGATGCGCAGACACATGATCATACTTACGAAGATTGAAAACAAATCGAATGCAGTCATTTAGAAGGCTGTCAAGTTTATTGAGGAGATCTGCATTCAGGTCATAGTAACACACATCACCATAGTCTATTATGGGAAAGATTAGGGACTGTACAAGCATGCATATATTTTATTTTGATGATGATTTTATATATTTATATAAAATCGAAGTACCTACTTAATAATAGTAATTAAATACTATCTTGAATTTATGCAAGCCTAGTTAGTACTTTTTAAGGTTCCGTACATCCGAATGAAAAAGCGGAACCCTTATAGGATCACTCGTGTGTCTTTCTGTCCGTCTGTCACAGCCAATTTGCTCCAAATCTAATGGACCGATTAAGTTTAAATTTGGTAAAACTATGTATTTCTGTGACCCAAACACGGACCTATAACGTAAATAAATGCATTTTGAATATGGGGTTAACTATTGAGCGCAAATAAAAAAAAAGTTTTGCAAACTATACCATGTCACATATCAGATGAAAGGGCTTACTGTGAGGGTCTCAAAAGTATATTCTACTATATAAAAATAAGTCGGGTTTTCCTTCCTGACGCTATAACTCCAGAACGCACGAACCGATTTCCACGGTTTTGCATTCGTTGGAAAGGTTTCGGGCTCCGTGAGGTTTATAGTAGGTAGGGTAGGTAGGGTAGGTAGGGTTGGTAGGGTAGGTAGGGTAGGTAGGGTAGGTAGGGTAGGTAGGGTAGGTAGGGTAGGTAGGGTAGGTAGGGTAGGTAGGGTAGGTAGGGTAGGTAGGGTAGGTAGGGTAGGTAGGGTAGGTAGGGTAGGTAGGGTAGGTAGGGTAGGTAGGGTAGGTAGGGTAGGTAGGGTAGGTAGGGTAGGTAGGGTAGGTAGGGTAGGTAGGGTAGGTAGGGTAGGTAGGGTAGGTAGGGTAGGTAGGGTAGGTAGGGTAGGTAGGGTAGGTAGGGTAGGTAGGGTAGGTAGGGTAGGTAGGGTAGGTAGGGTAGGTAGGGTAGGTAGGGTAGGTAGGGTAGGTAGGGTAGGTAGGGTAGGTAGGGTAGGTAGGGTAGGTAGGGTAGGTAGGGTAGGTAGGATAGGTAGGGTAGGTAGGGTAGAGTAGTTTGGTAGGATAGGTATAAGTACTTAGTGCTACCCGTGCGAAGCCGGTCCGGGTAAAGCTAGTTTTTTATAATTTTAAAATAAATAGTTTTATAGTTATTTAATAAAATAGATGACTATTCCCCCTTTATCTGCAAAACTACTGAGCCTATAAAATAAAAAATACTGAAAATAGTTCTATACTTATAGATTACAGGAAAACCTGTATGATTTTAAAATAACATGGCATATCTCTCAATATTGTGTGTACTCATTTGCAGTTGAACATGACATGTTTTTCAACTACAATGTTAAGTTTTTCATTGTGCGTGTCTGAAACGCACTTGACCGGTTTTTTGCATAATATGTCGTGAACAGAATACCATAAGCACATGTAATTAGAACCCGTGCGAAGCCGAGGTGGGCCGCTAGTAGATCATACCAATGCTTAGTCTTAGAAAATAAAGTTCCTATAAGTACCTAAATCTTATTTCCTACAAGAAATATTATGTTCCTTATCTTAGATCGAAGCGATTGAATTTAGTAATAAGTCCAATGCTGTAAAATAAGTGTAGCAAGTACTTATAGGTCAAATGGAAAAGTATAAAAAGGACATCATTAAAATAAATAACAGATTTCTGAAGGGTCATCCTTCAGAAATATAAAATCTTAAGAGAATATAATTAATTAAATAATTCTAGGTATATCCAATAAGAGTCTTTCGCAAAGGAACGGATCTTATTTTTATGAGAACACAGAAATTGTTAAGGTCGATATTTTTCCACAACATGATATATGTAGCGCCATCTATACAATAAACAGAAAACAACAATCCAGTTTTTCTCCACCAACAAAGAACGTCATTTCAAAGCCTTTTAATACGCTATGCGTTCACTAGATGGCAGCAAATCAAATTGATTGTTTAGGTAGAATAGACTTTCTCAAGCAAATTGCATTGGTTTTGGTATAACGGTTACGTCTGAGCGCGTATTTTGCGTGCAGAAAATAGTTACTCTTTTTAACAGTAATTAAACGATATTTTGAAAGAATGTAATTTCGGTATACATGTATTTTGGATGTGAAACATATAATGCGGCGGGACAGACCGCGACGCGTCTCGCCAAGAGCTCGGAACTCTGTTCTTTAAAAAATATTATCTGAATATTTTGTTTTTGATTATGTCATATTTTTTTATTATGCCAGACTTATATATTTTCTTTAATAAACCATCCCTTCATGAATATTTTTTATACGAAATAGTTTCGATGTTTCACATCTGCCAGGCGTCCCGCGACGGATCAATTTTTTATATACGTGGCAAAATATAGTTAAAAATTCGGTATATGATATCACTCACCTGGACTGCGGTATGCCATACTTGATGCCGACGCCGACCCTCGGCAGTGCCTTGATGACCTTCTTCACCGTCGCCTGGTCGGGGAACGCGAAGAATATGGACGCTGAAACATGGAGGACACCTTATATTTTACGTGTAATCATACTTGTGGTAAGTCACCGGAGACGGGCAGCTGCGTCACCGGTGGGAGCGGATGTGTCTGCGATCACTAATCCGATAGACGTACCATGGAAGAAGTTCATATCTATACACCGTAGGGACTATTTCTGCTTGCAGCGCTCGGCCGCTATACAACCGGGGTGGTTACAGATGTGGTCATCGTGTTCACGGTATTTTGTTTTCAAACTGCTTAGGTATGAAGTTCTTCGATAGTACTATGACAATAAGTGTCTATGCTCAGCACTGGACTGTCCAATTGTCCATAAAGGTTTTGATAACAGTGATGATAATTTTGAAGCGGTTGTAGAATTGGTCCTTAGATACGCGATGTCGTCTGTACAGTCTTGAGCCTAACATCAGAGAATATTTACAAGTTTCTAGGTTGTGTATTGCCTATAGAATATTAACAGGAGCTATTTATTTTTGTCTTCCAGTTTATTTACGGTTCTTCTTTGATTTCTCGCGAGCGTCACCAATAAGGTGCCAAAGGACTAAGAAACGAGATCTTCGCAAGTTATTTTATTTGCGTGCAGTGGGGGGATGCTGCCGCGTGCAGTTACACTCGCGTGCATACATGCCAATATTTTTTGTTCGTTCAGGTGAAGGCTGAGTTAGATAGAAGTTGCTTCGCGTAAAATAGGTACTGATGTTCCATAGGATCTAGTAAGACTGGAGAGGAAACTCTGGAACCCCAAGCTTTTAGGAAAGGTCGAAATGGTGATGGACCTTGTCTAAAATATTAAAAAGAAAAGACATGGCATGCTTTGAAAATTTTGGCAGTAATAAAATATATGGATGAAATTTTCGAATAGTCGAAACAGTAACATAACTAAGTAGGCTGCACACCGAACAAACATACAGTGAACACCCAGTAAATGCAACTTTTAAAGGTTTTCAAAGGATTAAGTTTAAACCACTTTGAACCACTCCATCGTCTTTAATGCATTACGCGTCGTTCAGACCAAGGTCGTGGTGTGCGCGGCCTTATGTCAGACAATACATTACACTGTCACTGATAACAATCTAATGTGCTGTCTGACATAAGTCTGCACCCGCCACCGCATCAGTTAGAACGGCGCATTAAAGATGTCCTGGAATCTCCATTGCAGGACATTCTGAAACTGGCTTGATGTATGTTTCATAAATGTGCAGCCTACTATGTAACATGTGTGTAGATATACTCACTCCTGCTGGCGAGGAACATCTCGATGGCGACATTCTGCAGCAGGTACCGGCGCGAGAAGATCGCGCGGATCTCGCTGAAGTACCATTTGCCGTGCAAGTGCTCGCAGTACTTCAACACCTGGAATAATGGAAAGAGAAATGTTGTAAACAGGCTGATGAAAACAAACAGTGCGTTATTTAGGGGGTCCTAATAATTTCAAAGCTTTCTTTCAGTTTCAGTGTGTATAAGGTACGGTTTGTCTCTTTGTTTTATGCAAGTATTGAATACACAATGGCAATCGTTCAAACTTGAGACACTGCACATATCGCTTCATTAGTTAAATCCAGCCAGCAACTTATGTTTTGGAAACTCGTTATGGGCACATTCACACCACAAACACAGAACAAACAAGTTGACAATTAAAATAACACAGTCACTTATCAACATTAAAACATAAACACAAGTACCTATATGTTAGTCATAAACTCGTTCACAAGATGGCGTTGAAAAACGAAAATAGCCGAGAGTTTCCGAATACCGTCGTAAACGCAAGAACACGTCCAGTCGTAAAAAGTTCGTTAGTTTTAATTTATATGTACAATAATCGTGTAAATCAAGTGAGAGTACGTCAGTTATATTGTTTTAATGTGTTCAAGCGTTTTAAATAATGTCGTCGCATGTTCATTTAGACTTCTGTATATTATGTACGTTTGTATGTGAAAAGGTTTTTTCAAGACGCAAAGATTTATGTAATACAATGGCACATCACTTGTCTTGAATTTACGGTCGGCGAAAACGTTTGCAAGCACGTCGTTTGACATTTCTTCCCGTGACTGAATATATTGCTTTGAGTACCTAGGCTATGAGTCAGAGACCTAGTCTGCCTATAACAATTGGCTCCCCACCGTCCTGTTTGATCGTAAATCTAAACATCAGCAGAAGTGCAGACTTGGCAAGACGCCGACATATTAGACTCAAGATAACATGATGGTTGCAAGGAACTATCATCACCTGTCAGATTGTCTAACCCAGGTCTAAAGTGTAAAGTGTCTAAACCGGCCAAGCAGACTAATTAATTACCAAATACTTTGAGGTGACTACAGATTTATTACCTGTTGTTGATTGAGAACTATCTGTATGCAGTGTGAGTTAATGAAGAAGAACCTAACAGCTTCGTTAGCAATTTAAGGCAATAGTGTTAGTAGACAAGGTTGGATTCCATACCAGGGTAACATAATATACCTACTATTCGTTTATTTTTAAAGAAGGAGGTTTCTGGTCCTTACCGTTGCCTCAGAATGTGTGAAGATACCTAAATGTGAAGGCATGTAATGTGTGCTTTTGTCCTACCATTGACGATATTTTGGTATTCAAAACACTCGTCTCCTTTACCCACAAAACCTCAAAACAGCCACAAATTAACACAACATTCGATACTCCATTGTAACTACACAACAAAACAAAAAAGCGCCATTCACCAATAAAAAGCACCCACGTGTCAGTTCCCCATACAAAGACCATGCACCATGCATGGGGTCGCTAATTGGCACGCGAGATGGATTGGCGAGAGAGCTGCACTGATTCTTATGGTGTTGTCTATGGGGCGGCCATTGTGTGAATGAGAAACGACATGTGGTACTAATGTGTGTACTGATTTGGTTGTGTTCTGTTCATTGAAGATGTTGTGTTATGGAAGAGGTTAATTTGATTTTTGTAAAGTGATGTTTCTTGCTGCGAATGTATTTGTACAAAACAGAATAAGAAGTTTGAGTCTTCTACTCTTCCTCAAAGAAACTTATCTATACTCCATTTGAAATAAGATTAAACATTTAAACAAGGCATAACATATTTTCCCAGAAACTTGTTTCCATTTTTTAATTTTGTTTTCTTTTTTTTTGCGTCATGTTTACCGCAAATAAACGTATTTTCTTTCTTTCTATAACGATGGCATTAAAAGCAAAAAAGTGGTTACAATACCAACTGTTTTCTGCAGCTGCCATTTGCCAACGCAATAGAAGTCAAAATCGGGCTGTATAAAAGGTTTAGTTAAATGGCTAATCTTATTTCAAATGGAGTATAGTTGTTTAGTCCTTAGTAGGTAAACGTTTTCAAGTAGCTTTATTTCGTAGCTAGATTCTTACGTTAATTTATAAAAAGTTAATAATAATTTGGTCCTACGGTCCGCGTTATAAATTCCGATTACGTTTCAGATTGTTCTGATTTTTCCATCTGTGCAATTTTGTCGACTCGCTATTGTCCTGTAATAGCCCCAATAGATCTCAACGTATCTACACTCAAGTAAGTACTTATTACAATATTATCCACTACAAAATACCTTCAACAAACAAACGTCCCATTATCCCATTTGTCCAGTGATGATTCTCGTATCAAGAGCACTTCAGCGCCCCCCGACACACTATGGCAAAACAATATGACAATGGAACACCCTCTGAGTATTCTTGTTCACACAATAATGCATAAGCATGAATTTGTATTTAACTGTGTTATTCAGTGGGGAGGCCAAATGTGCAAATAGGTAGACTAAAAAATTTCGACATTCTGAAAAAAATATAACTGACATTTTCAGTAAGTTTTTCCTATAAGATTTCTTATGTTCACATATTCGTAGCTCTGGGATTTGGATTCAAAGTAAGTATAACAAGATAAGTTTAAAACACTAAAGAAGTTACAGACAGTTGGGACTGGGATTACAAAAACAAAGCCAAAAAGGATTCGAAAACTACAAACTCAAAAGATTTCGTAGTGAACCATATTAATACTAGGGTACCAGGAACGCATAGAGGGTGCGGATGTAAACGTCCACTTCAATTGTAACGCAATTTGTCAACCACCCCTCAAACATCGAATTTTAGTTCAAAACACCTACGACTGTCGTTTAAATAAACAATGGGTATATTGTTTTATGTCGGTTTGTATGAATAAATAAAAAACAAACAAATGAATGATCTTCACTTATATTTTGACTTTATTCTGCCCTTAATGACGTAAGTATTCTGATTCTTCCTAATCCAGTTTTTGTGTTCAGACTCTGCATAAGCTATTTTTGTTGAAATATATTAAAATGCTGATATTCTCTAATCAATTCCTAAATCCGCATGGGAAACTTCCGTTCCCTATTTATTAAATCTGTACAAGTTATGCGCGAAGGTTACTAAGCCCCCCTGACAACAACGCCATTATCACCAAGTTCCCATAACTGAAGAGAGATGGGAGATCAAACATTCAGTTGTAGATAGATCACGCCCGCGGAAGGGCACGGTAAATTTCTGCATTTATTTGGATACTCTAACTCTACTCTAGGTTGGAGTATCTAAATATATATATATATATATATATATATACACATATATACTCGTATATACATATCCGCTGGTCTGAAATGCAAGGAAAATCAATTTGCCTAGCCTTTTCCCAACTATGTCGGGCTTCTGACGACCCGTAACGACTGTCGAAGATCCACGAATGACAGCCGGGACCAACGGCTTAACGTGCTTTCCGAGGCACGGAGGAGTCTCGGTATCTTAAGATGGCCATCCACAGAACAACCCCGGCAAGCGTAGCTTAAACTGATGGATCGAACCGTGCGGCTGTTATTGCTTAGCCAAGAGCTCCTCTGGAATGCAAGCAAAACCAAGGTTTATTTGTAAAGTTAGACACTGACGCCAGGTTGTTAGATGAAAATAACATATGAAAATAAAATGGCATATTTCTTAAATAGTGGGCATGGCATATTAGCGGATCTGCGCGGCCCTGAATCTGATCGAGGCACACTACTCCGACTGGTGATGAGAATGACTGTAAGCCGCCCTAGTCTTAACATGGGAAGATTCTTTCTGGGTTATCAATTCTATGACAAGGGACCACACGGCATAACAAATGTATGTTTCTAAATTATAATTCTATACAAAAAGTAATAGTAACATATTCGTATAATATGTATTTAAAGCATCCTATTCAGCGGGATGCATCATGCAGTAACATCATTAGAGCATAATGGCTGCGTGTCACGACACCGAGGGATGCAGGGCGCCGGCGCCGGCGCCGTCCCGCGCGGTGGGAAGCGGACATATGTATTCCTTACTTGATTTATTTGCTATAATACTATTATAATAATAATATAATAATAATATTTATTCAAAAAATTACAAGGCATCATTTTTTACAGATTTGCTTAAATGTAAATTATATTCCTAAGACTTACGTGCCTGAACTAGGTAATCCTGTGTTTCAGGCGGGAAGAGCTTAAATAGACTTATAAAATAAATAAATAATCAAAAGGTTGACAATAGATCACTAATTATATGTTGGGTAGCTTAACTTAGTTTCTAAATTTGAAAAATACTTAACATAGGTGAAATTTGTACATAATATTCACTGTAGTACAGTTAGTAAATTCTCTGTATCTTCGTAAGACATACTTTGGAGAGCATCCTTGAGAATTCTCTTACAATTTGTGTAGTTCAGGGAATAAATGTTTGCTTTCGAGTTTAGTCTATTATAGAGAAGAGGACCGAGGTATAGATAAAATTTGGATACAAAAGCATGTTTTGTTGAATTTTGTGGACAAACTATATCTTTACGTCTTTTATTAGTATATGCAGTGCTGTATGGTAGCGCTGTGTGTTGTTTTAATACAATACCCATTATAAATAGCTGACGAACTGTTAATACTTCACAAGATTTATACAGGAGGTTAGTAGGAAAAAGAAAAGGGCGGAAAGTAGAGACTTTGAGAATCGCCCTTTGAGCTCTCTCGATGGTTAGTAACATTGTTTTACCCACTCCACCCCATGTGGTAATACAATAAGTTAATATTGATTGACACAGTGCAAAGTAAACTTGTCTAACTAGTTTTGGATCAGCAATATATCTTAATTTTTTTAAAACAAATATTAATTTGCGAATTCTATTATTTAAAGCTTGAATATGTTGTTTAAACGAAAGTGTTTCATCTATTATAACACCAAGGTATTTTGTTGTATTTGCCATATTAATTTTGGGACAAACACATTGGTTATCCGTAGGAATTGTGCAATGATGAGCATATAATGTCGAGACAGTGCTTGTTGACGTTTGCTTGCGCATTGAAAACTTAATATAATTTGTCTTGTCTGCATTTAGTGTTAGTAAATTATGTTGAAGCCATTTATTAACAATATCGAAGCCATTTTGCGCAAACTCGTAGACATTTTTTTCTGAGTCAGCCGAAAATAGAAGGGCAGTGTCGTCCGCATAAGAAACAATTTGGCCGTGATCTAGATTTAGGTTACAGAGTTCGTTTATGTATATTAAAAATAGTGTAGGCCCTAAAATACTTCCTTGGGGAACTCCGAAGGACGTGTTTTTTTTACTATCGCTGAGAACATTATCAATCCGTACACATTGGGTGCGGTCTTCTAAATAGCTCTTAAATAGTTTCAGCTGGGCGCCTCTGATACCTATGGCTTCAAGCTTGCGCAACAGAATCTGAACAGAAACCGTATCAAAAGCTTTGGCGAGGTCCAGGAAGATTCCTACTGTGTGGTTACCATTATCAAGTTCTTGTGCTAGATAGTCAGTCAGATGGTGCACAGCATCGTCTGTTGACATTTTAGGCCTAAATCCAAACTGCCGTTTAGATAAAATTGATTTATCCTCCAAGTATTTGTAGAGCCTTTTATTCATAATTTTTTCTAATATTTTAGAAATAGTAGGCAGTAAGGAAATAGGTCTATAATTTGTCACTTGATCTTTACTGCCTGATTTGTAAACGGGGACAACAACAGCTTTTTTTAGGCACTCAGGAAAAATACCTGTCGATAAACATTTTTGGAAAATATAGGTTAGTGGCGGTCCCAAAATGTGCCTGAACTGTTTAATAATTTTATTTGATATGTTATCCCAGCCAACTGCACAGTCGTCCTTCAAACTCATAATTATCGTTTCCACCTCAGTCTCGTCAGTGTCATGCAACACAAAGGATGATGGAATAGTGTTACATGTAAATGGTGTGCTTGTTAGATATGGTATGGTATGATATATTATGAGAGCATTAAGCGGAATGGTAGATGAAATTATGTAGCACTTAAGTTTTCTTTTTTGGTTTTGTTAATTGTATGCTTCCTCGAAACAGGTACCGAGGGACCTCGAGAGGGTCTTAGTTCATTTGTTTTAGTTTCGTTTTATTAGAAACTAGCTTTTGCCCACGGCTTCGCCAGCGTGGATGTCAAAAATATTCTACGGGAACGTACTAAAGCTTTGTGCACTTACTTATTTTATCAGACGTTTTATTGGCGTCTAAGAACATGAGGGCGGGTAAACCCTAGATTTATTGCAAGATAAGCATATCACATTATAAAAGTAAATAAACCTAGAGTAATTACAAGACACACTTTATAAAACCTAATAATAAACAGAAGCACCTATGCAGAACCAATTGCACTAACAATTAACATCTATTCCAAATAAATCTTAAAGAGAATAACCTCATAAACTTAATTTAGTTCTCGGCGGACGTTTTTGTGGATGTGGACTAAGCAGCAGGTTGGGCGTGCGATGGTTATCGGGCCCCGTAAATAAGGGCCCGGGCGCGTGACAAGCTCGGCCATTAAGGGCCGCGGTGACGGCCCGAGTCGCGACAAGACGCGAAAAAACGCCGCGCCTTTGCCGTGCGCCGTGTACTGGGTGCATAATAATGCGCGTTTTTATTTTAATTAAAGTTGCAAAAAAAATGTGGGAGTAAAAGTGTTGCGGCTAGGGAACTTTTGTAGTGTCGTTGAATTGAATTTACCGAGTAGTTTTAAAATTGTTTTATGCTGATCAGATAATAGCGGGTTTTTTTATAAGATTTGAATGGTATAATATCTTATCTATTTGTAACTCTTGCTTTTTTTTTACTTTCAGAAAAAATATCTTACAAGCAAACAAATCATTCGACAACCACCGTCGTTTTTTCTATCCCTACCATAGCAAGGTGCGTCAAAAGATAGGAAATGTAAATGGCAGGCTGTCACTACAGGTCCTTGCGTCCGGAGTCGGACGAGTCGCTCCGATACAGTGTGTGTTATCTCTAACAGGCGAAAGGTGACGAACAACTGCCAACTATGACTCGTCCCTTATAAACTACCAATTAACTACAAAAGGACATTTTTTAAACATGTTGAATTGAATTTTAATTATATTATTGTGTTTTTTATTGTATGTTAACGCAGATAAAGTTTACTATAAACTACATTTCCCCTTTATAACGCTTCAGTTTTTTGCTTTTAACGATGGGCGCTTAAGTTAGTGTAAAAGAATAATATTATTGAAATAATTAAAATAAATGAAAAGGGCGGAGACCGGTGGTGAGACAGATAATTTGCATAAATAATGACCCGTCAGGTTATTATCAGTTTGCATTTTAAATCATGCTCTCATATAGAGTACGAGAGCGCAAGTTTATGATGCTAACTGTAATGGCGTTCTGGTTGCCGAGTTGCGTAAATAATTGTTTAAGACAACAATAATACATTTTATGAAGAGATCGAGTAGGTATATCAGCTGGGTATGTTTCCGTGAAATCATGGAGTAATCCGAATAAATATTTACATCAACGGATAAAAATCCAATGTTTATGGAACATCTTAGAAATTTAATTTTTTACTTAGGTACTTAAATCAACTTAGGACCTCACTCCCAGAAATATCAAACCTTGGCATCAAAGGAGCTCAAGGGGATTTTCTTTGGAAACTTCGAATCTAAGGACCAAGATAAAGTTGTTCCGTTTTTGATCTTCTTTGCGAAAAAAATGTTATATGATGTTAATATATTTCAAATTGAAAACCTCATAAACTCTTTTCTCATCTATGACCAGCACAAGACCAAAAACTCAGTAAATACACCTTTACCATGAAACACAAGCTTCCCCGAAGCATGGCTCTATTTAATAAGATATTTTTCGTGTTATCAAGTTGTATATTATTCGCGGCTCGCCTGCTTCTAATTAACATCAATCCAATTAGTAAGTAACTAATGTTTGTATATGTGTCTGTTGTACAAAACTCTAATTAAACGTCTAACAATGTTCGGCTGTATAGGTATTTGTTTGGGAAACGAATTTCTTTGTCTATTCACGGAAGAATATTTGTACGAGTGATATTAAATAAATCATTTTCTTTGGTAATTGAAAAACTAAGAATGATTCCGAGGACACGCTGCACAGTTATTGGAAAGCGTACATTTGTTTCAGTTAACAATAACTCCACTTATTAAGGAACCAGTAAAAAGTAATGGCAGTCTCTATGATTTTACCAAGGTGCCATGAATGATCAAACAAATTAATGAAATGAAGTTGATTTGAAACCCAATAAATAGACGTTAACAGCGAAAAAAAAAATCCTGGCCTTATATCTTAGTTTCGTATTACATCGCTTTAAATCCAAAAACAACCGCTATCCCATATAAAGTCCGAGTTATATGTAGCTATACCAAGGAAGCAGGACCTCCAAGGGTAGTGAAGGTATCTGGTTGATATTTATAGCGTGGGATCACCCCCGACCCGTCGCTTCCACGAACCCGTTGGGACCTTACCACGCATCCGTACCGAAGGACCAACGTATTCAAATTACACGTGAAAAACGATGTCGTTAACATCTTGTGCAAGGAGAGGCTTCCTCTTAGATGGGAAAGATTTGGGAGATTTGTTATCAAATTAAAGATTTCAGGGAATACTTATTGTTTTCAACGGAGATGCTACGTTACATTATTTGCTTAAGAAAGTTTAGATGATGTTTAACCCGTCAAACGATTACCTACTAGACTAGAACCCATTTGCAAGTAAGCGCTCCAAGGTTTTCACGATTATATTGAGATACCGTCGTTTCGAATGTATTTTTCTTAAGAACAAACGCTGGTTCACACGACATTTTGACGGGTTAAGTACCAGAGGGCATTTTGACAGAACCTCTTGAGGTTCTGACGTGGACAACGGATCATCAGCCAAAACTAGGAACTACTTTGAAAATGTCAGTCAAAAATGTATCTATTTTAAGATAATTCCATTCGAAAAGAAGAACCAAGCCCACATTCCAGGCACAATAGTCACAGATCCTAAGCAGTTATTCATTTGCTGATCCACAAACAATAAGTATCTAGTGCCAACTAAATCTGTATTTCTCACAAAATTTTCTAGGAACTGCCTTTGATCATATTTTCATTACTGTTTTGTTTTCTTTTTAACTGAAAGCTCATGCAGTCTTACAGTTGGTGGTATAATGCGGTGTTTGGTCGGGTGTCGGCGTCGTGTGAGGAAGTCTTAATTAAAACGCCATTCATCACGCTGGTGTGGGGCGAGCATGCACCGCTATTACTGGTGCTGCTACTATGGTGTGTCGATGGTAAGGTAAAAGAGTGTGGCAGATGAAAATATGTTTATTGATTACTTAAGGGTCATTTTTTAAATATCTTAAACGTATTGCCTGGTAGATAGTGCCTATGGTGTTAAGTCTGCCTATGTACTGTTCGTATAAAGTTTAAAAGAAGAAATAAGAGCTTAACTTGGCTATTCGGTTCTAGTTGAATGTGGATTTCTTTAATTGCCTATGACTAAATAACCATTTAAACAAACAAAACCTTATGTTGGTAGATTTAATATGACTGAAAACCTATTAAAACTCATTTCCTTTTATTATTTCACTTTTTTCTCGTTCCCCATGAGTCGTGATCTCGTGGTAATCCGTCGGTTCCCTATTTCGCAGTTATTCATCCCGAATGGTTAATAAATTCCCTGTCATCGCATCTCTACGCTTCACATACTATTTCTGGAGTTATAGCTTTTTTTAAGAGCCTCGTTTTTTTCTTGAGAAGATTTTGAGATAAATCTCTGGTGTGTGGTGTGTACCGGAGAAAGAAACCGAATATTTATGTGTTTTTAATTTTTTGGTTGTGTAGGAAGTAATTTTATTAACTTTACCAAGGACCATTTTTAAGGTCCGATATTTATAAGACTTGGGTGATTCATAGTTAAAAGAATGCTAAAGAGAAATATTGAAACTGCTTTCAAATGGATTTAAAGGCCGCACCTATAATGCAAAAGTTCCGATATGAACGAACAACGGACAGGCGTTTAGTTTCACAAGTTACCGCGGCTGTCAGTGGAAGGATTATCAGCTCAGAGACTGTGGCGACATCATTATGTTAGAATCACATACTTAAATATAACGACTGGCGCATGCGATGAGCCGATAATAGTTGGGGATTTGTGACATGTGCGACTTGACTGATCCTTAGCTATCATGTGTGCAGTATCGATTACCAAGAAAGGTAAGTTTAGGTGTAAGTACTTAGGAGGCAGACGGCTCCAGTTGCGCACTCTTTGATTTGTGTCGCGGGTTTTTAAGAACACTTTTTACATTAAAAAAAATCTCAGATACTTTACCTACACAAACACATTAATGTTTCAGTGAAAACATTTGTGTGCTCTAAGTATCTGAGATTTGTGTTTGTAAACACACACGATCAAGCGAAATCATATCTTGGTCAAAATTTGCATGTCAGTAGTTGGTAAAGTATTGTAAAGTGATATGATCAGACTTGCTCGCAGTGTAAATTTATTAGACCTAAATAAGACATTCATTGTGTTCAGAATTAAAAAGTGAGTAACTCATAATCATAACTTAAGCCATACTCATAACATAACAGAAGCAAATGATACACTTTCATCTCATTTGAAGTCAGAAACGTAACATTCAATTTACTCACGATCACCTACAAACGAACATTCACACAAAAATAAACCCCAACGCCCACTGGATCGTACCAACAAAACAAGATACAATTAGATCTGTCTCCTGTGAGCGTCACGTTCGATTACAGTTCGTGTTCGCGCGTAATTCGCACCACGTGCGTCTGCGCAGCGGAAGTGCGCCATCTGCAGACAGTTAGTGGCGCCACCGTCGCACGCGCTTCCGTATTACCGCGAATTTTGAATTAAGAAGGGTGGCTCAGTGTCTAGGAATTACTTAAGTGGTCTTTGGAGTTGTCTGAACAACTGACACTTTGTATTAAAAGATGGAAATGATAAAGGAGTGAATAACTTGTCTTTTTGGTGTTGCTTTGATGTGGTAATCAGTAATGATAATCTGATGCGGTACAGGATTGAAGTTCTATGAGGATAGTCAGAAGCTGCCGTCCAGAGTCTTATTGAATAAGATCTACAGTTTAAAAAAATATCTTTTATTAATGGTGTATTCTATACTAAGGTCTATTCAAATCCTCGTTTCCAATTGATGTTATTTCCACTTCAACAAACATCAAGTTTATGCAAGTGTAAATAAAGTTGATTTTAGACCGACTGGAAAACTCATATAAAATATGAAGTTGTAGCGCAAACTGAAACTTATTTGTAGGCATTACAGTTGTTCTTTCTAAAACTCGTGCTTGTTTACATGTTTGGCAAATGAATTGCGAACGCAGTGTAGGTATAGCACACAGCTCTATACTAAAGCTTTAACCCCCTAAATCATGTCAGAACGATTTTACTGTTTTTATTTTAATCTGTGAATATCTCACGTCCTTAAAAGGACTATAATAAATTACCTATACCTACATGAAAAAATGTCAAACTAAAGTAAAAGACACTAAAAGAGTCGCAGCTTCTCCCAGTTACCGAGCAATAAATAAGGCAGCCACCCATAGACAATCAAGTAACAAGTAGTCATAGATAAGAGCGCAGTAAAACGCGCTCTACGACCGCGTTATCTGACCGGCGCACGCGCACGCACCATAGACAAACCTTCTACAAATTTTACGTTTCGTTAACATAGTGTAGGACTGTTTGTGATAACCATGCTGGGTTGTTACCGACTACCGTGAACTTAGAAGGTAGGGTAATGAGTTTAAGATTTTTGAGTAGGTGTGTTAAGGTGAGCCATTAGTTACCTAGGGGCGATCTGGTTTTGTATTTAATCGCTGAAGATTTGGCATATCTACCTACTCTTAAAGTAATATGTCACGCTTTGTAAGATAACATTACCTTTGGCTATAGCTGACAAGTAGTTCATTCCTAACAAATTACACTAATTTGAAAGACGTGAAAACTTTTTTTAAAGTTTTTACTTTAAACACAATTTTGAAGAACATCTTAATCATTACGCGCGGCCATGCACAGAGCACGTTCGCAGAAACAATTCGTTAATGATACAAAACCGGCGCAGGAACCGCGACAAAACAAAGAGATCCGAATATTATCTCAAATCTTTATAATAATTACAAGAGACAAGTGTACGTCTCAATCCGGGGACGTAGCCGATCTCCACGCATGCTGAATCCAATTACCGAGGGCAGGCGACCGAAATATCTTTGCATTCGAGAAAAATAATCGTTAAAAAAACACATGACTTGTTTCGTACAACCCTAACTTTATGCCACCAAATTGAAAACTAACTTTCAAGACCGTTACATAGAGTCGAGATTCAAACGTAACGTTCAAAGTTTTTGGTACGTTTTATTCCTCCATAGTTATCCCTGATTGGGCGGAGCGTCTCCCCACTTCGCGCTCACAGAAGGGTGGGACAAACGTCAGTCGCGCGCCAGCGGTGGGGGATGACAGATGTCTGTCTGTAAGCATCGTTCATATCTCAACACGATAGCGAATTCAATTCTCAATAAATAATAAGGTTTTGCCTCCGACGTGTTGGCTGTACAATGCTGTCTGTCACTATGTTGGCACACGCGTGGTGATAGAACGGCGACGGAATCCAGCGCGACGTTTCAACTGTTATTATTAAATCGAGTGACTCCTCAAATCCAAACATTTGATTTAACAGTGCTATTAACAAACCAAATGCTGTTTGTCATTATGATGGTTATAAACTCTGGTCCTCTCGGCCACATGAGCGCCGCTAGTATATTCATACGTGACTGCAATAACGTCTTGTTGTGAATTAACAATTGTTTTTTGTTGAACAAAACGTATTGGTGGAGCTGAAATATTCGATCGTGTGAATTTATTTTTTCGAACTAATAGCAGATGTCATCAACATTAATTTGTAAATTCAATTATGTATTCGTTTTGTGAAATAAAAACGTTCTGAAATTGCTCTACTGAACACCGCGAAAGTTTGAAACAATATGTTTTCAGAGAATCAAACAAAATAATTACATTTACAAGTTTTTTTTATAACCAAAAGGCATCGCATGTAGTGAAATCTAGAAACGTTACCTAAGTGGGTAGGTATCAAATGAATCAGATTTACACGGATAGGGGAGGAATACTTAAGTGTCTGACTTACCTACTTAAGTAGGTAACTTCTTAAGCCAAACTTGCTGTAACACAAGTCTGATGCACAGGTACATGAAATGTTTAATTCAAGTTCTTGGTGTGCGTATTTGTGAGCAATCTAACGGTATAAATATCACTACAGAGTTCATAAAAAAATACTGGGAAACTCATATTGCGCTCCAGAAAAAATTGGTCTTTCAATACTAATATTGTTTCGTCATTAGTTTCTTTTTTTTTCTATTTGTCACCATCTCGGTGAACATTTAACATTAGGTATATAAGCAATATCAATTTATTTTCCTAATGAGATATTTGGCCTTTAGCTTTGGAGATAAACGAAGCTCTATTTCTTTTTAATCTTGCCTAGCTTTATAATACCCATTAAAATTGCAACATGGAAACTGCAATAGTCAATAAATTAAATAATAAATACATTGTACACAAATAAATATTATTCGGTATTAAATTGCATATAGCCACAACCAATCATATTAAATTTTCTTTTGCGGATCCTAAATATACCAAGTAGGTTATAAATAAAAAATGTAGTTACCTATATACTGTATAAAAAATAAGGTAATTCAATAGAAGGGTGGCTTCATCCGTCTGGGCGTACAGCCAGCGGACATCCGGCGGAAGTAGGTGGGGCGTAGCGGCCGCCATTTTGCGTCGCCCGCGCGTGCGCTCTGCCGACGGACGGCTTTATAAAATAATAAACAAAGTAGAATTACGAAGCGAGGCGAATTTTGGGATCTTTTTATATTCCTCAGAGACTTAAAAAATATGGTGAATATTCTCACATGGCTGGGTTACCGTATGTTGTACAGGGAGAGGTTCATAGCGGTATAAATTTAGTTCCTTGTGTGAGAAACATTAATATATCGTGTATGTGAAAAGCATTTATGAATATCATTAAGTCGCATCTTGGTCATATATATTCTGTGTTCATGTTTCAAATAAGCAAAACATGTAATATTTTATATTCAGTGTTATTGCACAGTTTGTGTACCTATCACCATTTGAGAATTAAGTAGCGACGACACTACTTATTTAACAATTTGCAAAACTGGAAAAGGACGAGCTTAAAAATAAAGCTGCCCAGCGGAAATATGACCAGAATTTGGTAGGTTTTCATACTTCTCTGGCAATCAAACCGTGTTTTTACTATTGTGGATCGAAGTTTCTTCGTGAAACATTAATTGACCGTATAATTTTCTTTGGAACACACCGTTAAAAGACATCTCAACTTATATTGAGAACATAACCCTTTGCCTGCGACGATTTATTTCCAAAACAAAAACCGAGCCACAAAAATAGCCAACCGTTATGGTTTAATTTAATAAAATTATTACTGCGATTAAAATTCCTTGTTATTCCAAGTTTATTTCCTTTTCCGTCTCCCGAACTATCCCGTCCGTATACCAGGCTCGCATGAATCGTCAGGAGTGAGCCGGGACGTAAATCAAGCCGCGTCGACCCATCCATCACGCGACTCCGTCCCATCAATCGCGATGCGACCGAAATAGCCTCGCGGTGTATAGCTAAACTTGGACATCTTCTCACCTAAGGGACGCGGGGAGCATATCTAAGAGGATTGTTAGCTAGGCATGCTACAGTTTATGAAGCCCTAGAGAATGCACAAGTTATTTAAATGAGTTTGTTTATTGGTATTCAACGTTCTTGCTGCTCTTGGTGTTTATGTTAGGAGAGCATTCGATCAGTAGGTAGGTAATACCTATGTACTGGGAATCGTAAACATGCTAGAAAACAAGGTTGAAGTTGGTTGTTTAATCCATGTGTATTAAGTAAAGTCTGTGGTTGTATCATGCAATCAATGGATTCAACCTTTCAATACTTTTGCACTAGAACTTTTAATAGAAGGCGTTTTTGGACGGTGCTTGGACGGTTAAAAAATCATATTTTGGAATTATTAAAAAACAGACTGCCTCATTGGTCTAGAGGTCGCAAGCGCTACTGCTGATCAGGCTCCATCCTGGGTTCGATTCCCAGGTCGGGCAGTGTTATTGGGTTTTTCTATCTGGAATTTTTCACTAGCAGACCAGTCTTAATTTGTGCCCAGTTAATATCTTAAATAATGTCTAGAACAGATAGAGGGAGGGATAGAAAATGCAGGTTTCTCGTTTTCAAATCTCCAATAAACTATTTAAGTCAGGTTTCACAATACCTATTGGTTAGCTTACCATTACGTTGAGGTGTAGGAAGATAATAATAACAATTTTCTTTATTTAAAAAAAGTGACAATATTGTAACATAAATATTACATTTTAGAATATACACGCATCAAAAAAAGTTTGTGATCACTAGCAAAAGCTGATATATTTTTAAAATTTACCTTTATCATGAAAAAGTATTGTTTAATAACTAAATTTGAGTAATTCAATCCTAATGTAATTGTAACAGAAATTTAATGGAACGAAAATGATCGTTTAATCAAACTTATACAACAATTTATGAATAGAAGGTTTTTATTTAATACAATATAACTCCTCCCCTGGCTCACACACAGGCAGAGATCCTCCTGGGAATGCTGAGGATCAAGTTATCCAGCATTTCTTGCGGTAACCTGTCCCATTCTTGAATAGCGGCTTCTCTGATCTCTGGGACTGTCTGGAGAGGTGGCTGACGGTTCCAAACAGTTCACTTTTTTTTTTTTTTACAGCGCCTTTTTGCCTCGCACAGGACA
The DNA here is from genome assembly GCA_949128155.2 of Xanthia icteritia. Lineage (NCBI taxonomy): Eukaryota > Metazoa > Arthropoda > Insecta > Lepidoptera > Noctuidae > Xanthia > Xanthia icteritia. The sequence goes on from OX421933.2 coordinate 23,950,759, forward strand.
TTCCGCTTTATTTTAATTTTTACTTTGTTTGTATTTTCTATTTTTATTTTTAGTGAGTGTGTGTTTAGTTTAATTTAGATCTCCTGTGCTTGTCCCAACAAGTACTTTTTCTTTCGTTCTTTCTTTCTCACTTAAGAGCATCTCACACGTGCTCTATTGGGCTTAAGTCAGGCGAGCTGGCAGGCCAGCCTAACCTTGTGAAGTCGTATTCTCGGAGAGCAGGATTGACTCGTTGAGCTCGATGTGCGGGCGTATTATCATCGACCAGTACGAATTAGTGCACATGGTTTACTCGGAATGGTTGGACAATTCCATCAATAGCGACTGTTTTGTACCTATCTGCCGTCATGGAACCTCGACACGGGATCAAAGGCGTTCTAGCTCCAATAATAATTCCACCCCAAAAGGGCACCTTGCTGAACGGTTCCAGTAGCAGTTCTTTGCCTTTCAGAGTCTCCAAGTCTTCTCCAGACACGGACACGTCGGTTATCTGGATGAGTACTGATTCGCGATTCGTCAACGAAGAGACAGTTTTGCCTTATGTTTTCCTCCTCATCTTCTTCATTTTACCAAGTCCAGAGGCGGCCCGCACTTCTGCTTTTATTGTAGTGGCGTTGATTGTTGAGTCACGGGCTCCCAGCAATCTCATATAGCGCTTCTGAGCAGCAGTCAGAACAGTTGGGCGACCACTGCGGGGTCGGTCAGCTAAATTATCCATGCTTTGGTACCTCTGCAACGTGGCCACGACACAGGATTGGGATACTGCAACTCTGCGTGCTATTTCTCCCGTGGAATATCCTTCTTCCCTCAAAGTTACAATTCTTGCTCGTATAACTTTTGGCATTTTATCAATAACAACTTTCCTCGAAAAAATATTATAAATCCGTTAAAATTGACTACGTCAGATTTCGGAATGAGCGTAAGCTAGGACTGAATTTCTTTTTATATGGAAAATAATTGAGTTTGTTTTTGTATTTTATATTCTAATTTTATATTTTTGAGTAAAGAATCTAAAAAGAAGAAGAAATTATAATATAGTATAACGTAACAAAAAGATTTCGGTTTCTCAAACTGATCGCAAACTTTTTTTGATGTGTGTATTTACATGGCAGAAGTACCTTGTTTTAATCACAGGTCCCATGGCTCCCAATCTAGGTATACACCTGTGACTTGGGAGTCAGAGTTCCTACGTGTGTCGTAGATTAATAAGACGTAGTGAAAAAGAAAACAAAGGCACATTTTTTAATCGATTAAGTACAAATATTACAATCATTGGATGCATAAAATGTTTGTGATGGTGTGTTGTGGCTAGGATGTGTGTGTGTTTGTGGAGTGTCTGGTGTATGTAAAAAGATGGAGGTGTTTGTGTTGGACTATTGAGTAGGAGAGAATATAATGTTTTCTATTTAGTCGTAGTTTCTGCCCATCAACCAAGTTTTCACTGCGATTTTACATCGGTGTAGGTAAATTAAGATTTTGTATCGCGAGGATGTTGATCCACTTCAGCAAAGGTGGTCTTATGTCCTACAGCTGGAAAAACAATATCAGCTCGACGGTTTTTTGGTTACTTTTATTGGCACGTGATTTTTTTCTCAGTAGGTATTTTACTTAATATTGGGTTTAGCATTATTAATTTTGGTTTTAATATATTCATGCTCTGTCTAGCCACTTTTATTTCTACGGGAAAATTCCTAAACTCATTCCTATCTTTTCAACAGATCTTTCATAATTTCAGTAACATCAGAAATTATGAAACATCTGTAGGTAAATGAGTAAAACTGAAATCTGTAAAAGACAAATTGGTATTAAATGTACCGTGCCCAAGCAAAACTTACAAACAAACTAAGTACTGAAAATATTGCGATAATAGCGAGTATCCCGTAACTTAGGAATCGAAGACAAGGACCAAAACGTAAAATTACACTAAAATTTGTAATACCCATTGCTAAGTGCAAATGATACACTCTCACCAAACAGTCCCTTCGAGGTACCACTGAATGTACACATTTATTAGGGTGGTCTATGTTACAGTTACAATGGAGTGGACTGCAGACAAGGCCTTAAAAAAAAAGCAAACTGTGTTAGTAAATTACTGTATCTATTAATTTATTTAAATACTGGGTTATGAATGTATACATAATATGTGTACCTACCTATCTAACATATTTTAAGGTAGCATGAACAAAAACTTAATTTACGGCGACCATTTTTCCATGTTATTCACAATTTAGGAAATTGCTCAATTATCTTGTTAGGTTGCCTATTCACAACATCCTGACCTGCCTAAAATTGAATTAATAGGCTCAATTAGAATCAAGATAACAAGCGGCTATAAAAAATATCCTCATTAATAGAGCCAAACTTGTTACTGCTACCGAATTAACGAGCGCCGAACTAACGCAATCATGTAATTACGAACACCTCGGCTACACAGCCAGCCAACGCCAGTGGGGTACCTACAGCCTCGCGGAGAGGCGGGGCCTGCGACCGATCAATACGAGCACAACGCGCTAATGTTACCGAAGGGAAATAGCTGTGTCCCTTTCCGACACGCCTCACACTACCTCCGGAGTGAACGAGACGGAATCCGACCACCTCATTCGTTGAGACGCATCCCGATGGGCGTTCTCCGGCCTTCACAGTCGGGTAATCCGACATGGCTCAGTCGGTATAGAACCGCGTGCCGTGCGCGTGCGTGCTCGCCGCCGGCGTACGATGCACTTCGCGTAGAGACAACACATAGTCACCATGCTTGTGCCACCCGAGATGATGGCGGCGCAATCCAAGCTAGTCTACCAGATGAACAAGTACTACAACGAGCGGGTCGCCAACCGTAAGGCGCAGATCACCAAGACGATCCACGAAGTGTGCAGGATAGTTCAGGATGTTCTCAAAGAGGTGGAACTTCAGGAGCCGAGGTTCATATCCTCACTTACGGACTACAATGGACGTTTTGACGGTTTGGAAGTGGTTTCGCCTCATGAGTTTGAGATAGTTATTTACTTAAATCAAATGGGTGTGCTGAATTTCGTGGATGACGGCTCCCTGCCCGGCTGCGCTGTGCTGAAGCTGAGCGACGGCAGGAAGCGCTCCATGTCCCTGTGGGTGGAGTTCATCACCGCGTCAGGATACCTGTCCGCGAGGAAGATCCGCTCGAGGTTCCAGACCCTGGTCGCGCAAGCGTGTGACAAATGTTCCTACAGAGATTGTGTGAAAATGATCGCCGAGACGACAGAAGTGAAACTACGGATTCGGGAGAGGTACATTGTGCAAATAACGCCAGCGTTCAAATGCGCCGGCTTGTGGCCGCGCTCGGCGGCGCACTGGCCGCTGCCCGCCATACCCTGGCCACACCCTAACATTGTCGCTGAAGTCAAAACTGAAGGCTTTGACTTACTATCGAAAGAATGTCTCGCGTTACAAGGAAAGAACTCTGCAATGGAAGGTGACGCGTGGGTGTTGAGCTTTTTTGAGGCTGAGAACCGTCTCCTACAAGGCGGATGTCGACGAAAGTGCTTAAGTATTTTAAAGACGATTCGGGACAGGCATTTAGACTTGCCTGGAAACCCTGTGACATGCTATCACATGAAGACATTACTGTTGTACGAATGTGAGAAGCACCCGAGGGAGCATGAATGGGACGAAGTTGCAATCGGGGACAGGATTAACGGCATCTTCCTGCAGCTGATATCCTCGCTGCAGTGTCGCCGGTGTCCGCACTACTTCCTGCCGCACGTGGACCTGTTCAAGGGCAAGTCCCCGACGGCGCTGGAGAACGCGGCCAAGCAGGTGTGGAGGCTAACGCGGGAGATGCTCACCAATTCCAGAGCATTCGAGAAGCTGTGAGCGAACACTTGACGAGTGATTGTGAACGTGGAGTGGTGTAACGCTTGTTTATTGGTCCTCCAGTCATTTTCCGTAGTTTAGCGATGCATTTCGTGTTGATAGGCAATGTGTTTGAAGACGCACAGTGTAAAGTATACGGTTGTAGTATGTGAGCCATCTGAAATATTCCATTCGGATCGGACAGACTGTAAGTAGAAGTGATACTAATATACGCTAGGGACGCAGTTTCGATATAATATTTTTGTGATATACTGTAAATAGCTTAAACGTTGTACAATTTTAGTGATATATTTAATTTAAAATCATCGTGTATTTATTTGACTGAAATCTTATAAAGTAGGCGCATAATCTACTTATAGTTAAAAATAAATAATTTGAAACTATAACTTTTCCTTTGATTTGTAGACACATTCCCACACTAACATACACACAGCATTATGAAGACATATTCATGTAATCCGTTCGAGAGAAGGATTAACATATTGCATTTTTCATTGTGCAAAGTAGGCCTACTGCTGCCATGGCGGAACGATCACGGTCGGCTGTGCAAGTCACTCTCTGTGTAACCTAAATAACCAATCATATGCATGCACATTCCGATAATGTAGGTTTTGTGCAAGCGTTCATATGCTGCACAATTTGCATAGGCTAATGATCATAGATTAATATAAACCGTTGATCGTATGAGTAGATAAAATACCTTAACATCGAATATAATCTTAGCAGTTTATACCTACTTTAGATTTCGCAAGACCGCTAACTATACCATAAGACATCACATTACGAAAAACTACTCACGTTTTTCATTAATAATCCAGAAGCTTTTTACGACCAACATCTAAGATGACAGGCTTATCTAAACGACCGCATTTTACAATGTAACGACTAACCTAGGGCGCGACATTCAAATAACGATAATATGTAAATTTTATGGATAGGTAAAACACAAACTTGTATGGACGGCCAAAATTTAAATCCTATCAGATATCATGTGCCTACTCGGAGACACAGCCTATTGAATATCTCCAGTGCTACATAAAGTTACAAAAAAAGCACAAAACGTTGTCAAGTGACAGCGTTTGGTACGTCCTACGTAGACAGTATCAGGTTACAAGTCGATATTTTACATGTAAGAACCCGTGGGCCGAGTCCGGGCACGACTCCGCGAGCCTACGGATAGTCCACGACCATTAATTTATACAGCGATATCTAGACGCGATACTCGCGCGAATATACGACGGAAAAATTGTGTGTAAAGGATTTTAGATGTGAGATAAAACTTGGATAAGTTACTGACGCTCTGCAAGCTTGTCGCCTTGGAGATAGGGATCTTATTGATGGAAGGATAAGGGCCGCGATGAAAACGGAATTGATTGGGGAATTACGTGCAAGTAGTACTGGAAGAGATGCAAGTACATAAATTATAATTATGTATAAAGTTAGGCGATAATCAACTGCATATCTTGATGGACGAGCTTTGAGTCCGTATTTACAGCCTCTGCCATACAGAGGCTACGTGAGATGTCAATCTGATATTTGCATAACGTTGTAACTACCTACGTACTAAAACGCATCTGGTTAGACTGGACCTTACCTAGCTGGGAAAAGGCTCAGTTGATTGCACAAGATAAAATCTATAAAATATTTCCATAAGCTTCTAAACGTACGAATACCGATACATTGAAACTGAACATGTATTGAGAAGGTAATGTAAACGAACTCGCATCAATACCTACACTGCTGTGCCTAAAAAAGGGGTAATAACGATAAAATCAATAACCTCAGAACATAACATTATTAAAACAAACATTAGTATAAACAATGCCATATGAAACAAACCCGGACGGTCGCCAAGTGTCCACAAACCAGTTTGTCAGTTGGTCACCTTACGCCGACCGACGCCTACGCTCGCATTTGTTTTTAGTTTTTACTTGGCCGTACAAACAGACGTACGGATACATTTATAAATAAAATAACCTTAGAATAAAGAAATTAAGTGAACTTACAAGCCTGTGACACATGAGGAGCAGGCTTAGATGTCGTTTTTCGACCCACACCTCAGCTTTTCGATGACTATATAAGGTCCCTTTTGGAATTTATCGGGCACACACAAAGTAATACCTATTTTCTTTATTGTATGGTCCTATGACTGGCAAAGGCCTGCAACAGGCTACTGTTGATGAATAAAATCTAACTAGACTACTGAACTTGGACGATCAGAGTTAGATCCTTTACGATCCGCAAACTGCGGTAGAGGTGAAAAGACCAATGTGTCGAAGGACCAATGTGTCATATAAATTAAAATGTAGTCAGAAAATGATAATGGAGAGCGCTTAAAGGAACGAATACATCTGGTATTTTCATGGTGTTACAAAAATAGAGCAAGGCTTTTTATTGGCCGTTGAGTGGCGATACTTAATGAGCTGTTGATGATATTACTATTACATTATAATTAACTATTAAAGAAATTATAATTAATTACTATTAGTTATGTACTGAATGAACTGATGAAATGTTACTAAGTCGATTATCATTGTCACTACATATCATAATAAAAAATTCCCCCTGCCGCATCTGTCTGTCTGTCTGTATGAACGCGATAAACTGGAAAACTACCGAACGGATTTTCATATGGTTTTCACCAATGGACGGAAGGATTCTAGAGGAATGTTTAGAGGTTTAGAGATTCATTAAGTTTTGTGTAAATTGGCTGAAATATGACGATGATTGTTGAAGATGTCGAAAAAAAAAACCATGCCGACTTCCCAGCTTTACTGAAGTTCGCCGCGTAAACCAATATTTATAAGAAAACAATACATTACGGAATTATTCCTCTTTCAAAAGATCTATTAAACTGTAGCAACGCTATATGCCTATCTGCATTTTTCTGAAGTCCACGCAGACGAAGTCGCCGGCTAGTTAATAGTAACTTAATGCTTTCCTCCACGCGGGTAAATGCGAGCAATCTGAACGACAGACACTGCATTTCCATAAAGGAAATATACTATTCTAATAAGTTCAGCAGAAGGCCGAAGTCGTTTTAGGGCTGATAGTAGTGAATTAATTTCTGAATATTTATCATAAAAATCATCGTCTACTCCATTCGTTATTGTTTTTTACCTTTTTATCTCATTTTTCACCAAGTTGCTTTTCTCCGCTTGTTTTTAATAATATTAACAAACGTTTTTAATAATAATTCGTAAAGACGCTGTCAGACAAAGCAAAAAACGACTTTCTATTCAATGCAAATAAAAAAGGAAACAGTACTGAAAAAAAAAAACGGCGAAGTTCTTTATGACATCATAGGTGCGAAGTGAGATAAAAAATTAAAACTCGCTATGAAGCATTAGCAAGAATGTTTGCAATTGAAATTGTTCTATTAACCTGTAATTTATTACTTCCATTTATCTTTAGCTATAGTTATTAACATTTCCCACAAGGTGATAGTCGTACATTGTTGCAGTAATTAGAAACAGAACAATCCCGCAATAAATAGCGATCTAAATTGTAATAAAATAGTTAACTAATTATAATAAATTGTAACCTAGATAGTTACAGTTTGTGAAACTCAAGTTATTATTATAGTCCGTAGTTTTAACTGTTGTTACTTTTTGCTATAATTTATTAATTAGTCACTTTTTTACGTGCCCTTTGAGAAAGAATTTAATAATAAGGGGCTATTATTTCTGATAAGGGCTGCTGGTTTCTTAGTTAATAGAGATGCAATCAATCGATTAGATGTAATTTGTGCCAGTTGTTTTTACACCTTGGTATTTTAAATTGAGCAAAGTAGGTAACTGGACATCTATAAGAGAAAACAATATAATTATGTTTTAGTAGATCTAAAATATCGACAGAACGTTAATTTATTTTAACAAACAAACAATGATCTTTAGGAAAATAAAAGTTTAAGTAGGTATTCAATTCAGTAGATTCCGAAAGTGTTCGCGATCTCGGCTCAACCTTTTTCTCATATTTTTTTTACTACATTATATCCGTGCAGCTTTATAAATAACAGTGGGCGTTTAGTTTTCAATAAAACACGCATTATAGTTATAATGAGGAGGCAAAGGGGGGCGTCGCAGGCGCCGCGGACGTCCAAACAAATATTGACGTAGGCCCATTGTGATTAGCGCAGGAAAAAATGGTCCCCACAATAGGAAATATTGGAGAGAATTTAATATAATGTTTATTATTTATGTTGTTGTTCGCTACGTGTAAGATTTAGTTGGTGTAAAGAAAGATGGTAAAAGGTATCTATTATTGTCTGGTTTTTTTTTTGTTAAAACACTATAAATAGAAGATAAAATAAACTAAATACAAAAACTGGAGTTTGGAGACTTATTGGACGAATTTTTCTTAAGTTTTCTTTCTGTTTTTGAAGATGCGAGCTTTAAGATACACCGAAATAATGTAAAATTAGACGCAATGAAATATCTGTCCTAAAGCGATAATTCAGTCATTTTGATCAATTTACTTTATTCTATTTCAGTTTTGCTGTATTATGTACGAAGTGCGCCTCGCGGTTTCACCCGCTTACGTCTCAATCCCGTGGGAATATCGGGATAAAAAGTATCTTATGTCCTAACCTAGGTCATCTTCTATCTATGTGCCAAATTTCATCCAGATCCATTCAGCCGTTTTAGCGTGAAAGCGTAACAAACAAACATACAAAAAATCACATCTTTTCTCTTTGCAATATTAGTTTAGATATCAATTTCAGTACATTAAAGGATCTTCATTCTTCACGTATCGGAAAGATAACTCACGACTTAACTATTCAGTACTTCAAAGCTGCTAGTTGAAGCCACTCGACGTCAATAATTGCCTATTAAGTACCAATTAAAGATACCAGGAGAGCATAGGAGCGTTGGTGATCGATTACCGAGAATTTATAGCGCTATTAACGCAGCACAAGGAAATATGGGCACACTGCCGATTTAATGTGAAGGTTTCGAATATTTATATTGTGGGAATTTAATTAGGGAAATTCTTTAGAATTCTGAAAGCCGGGTGTTTGTTGGCAGGTTTTCTGTAAAATTGTCGGGAAAAGGGTGATGTTTCACAATTGGGGTAAAAATATACATCATATTTTGCAACCATTTAGTAGGTACCACTTAAAATCGTTTTGCCTACACTGTAACTGTTACGTAGTATGTTAGTCTTCAAGAACTAATGCCTGGGTCAAAAAAATAGTATTGGAACTTAAGACACATTCTATGAATGCGTCAACTTTATTTTAGTTGTTGCTAGGATCTAGAAAATAAATAGATCGTAAATAGATCTTAGAGGTTGGTCGTCACGCGCTTTTAGTCAGGAGAATAACTATTTTGAATGCTAATATATCTGAGTATTGAAATTCCCTGTCTGAGTGAGGACCGGACAATTTGGTGTGCCGTGTAGTTGTTGCACACTGAACCTTCAAACGAAACATTGTCAACAGTGTCAACATTGTACAGCGACTTAAACCTTACTAAACGCTGGTTTCCGGCTGAAATCGTTAACCGCCTTTTAATATTCTACGCTACCCCTCAACAGTGTCATCAAATTAACACTATCTACCTACCGACAAACCATCGCTTCATATCAAACAGTCTCCTCTATTTTCCTTAAAAACATTCGGTAGCTTTTATAACAAAAATGTGCATCAAAAAGTTGTAGAAGATTAGTATGCGACGCGACACAACGCGGCGACGCGCGGCGCCACCGCCCGACACACGACAATAATTCAAACAATACCGCTACAATACGTGACTTTCACAGTACACTATTAACATGCATTAATATGCGTCATAATCATACAATATAATGAATCCTATGTATTCTGTTACAGTGTTGTCTAAGCGTTTCTCGTAAACTATTTCCAATGTAAATGTGGTAAGAAATGTGGCGTCTTGTGCGTGTGGTCTGCTGTTGCCGGCTTGTCGTAAGTTCGTTTGATAGTGATCATAGTGGGAGCTTGGACTAAAAAGTTCCCATCAACGGCTCGCTGATCTTGTTATGCCAAAATCATAACAAGATCAGCGAGCCGCTGATGAGAACTTTTCTATAGAGGAAGATTGACATTTTCGGTTAAATGCTGTTCCATTTTTAATGTATCTAGAGCACCAGTACATTATTACTCAATGTAGTGGACAGAGAGAGTCCGGAGTTAGTAAGTTACTGAGGCTTTTGAAACAGTAGGAATAATTTCCCAGTATTGAAATATATTTTTTTCATATCGGACACAGAAAAGTTTACTGAAACTATGCCGAAAAAGTCAATGAACAGACAATTCCTTGAAAAAGCATAAAACCTCTCAACAATACCTAGACATTATCAGTAAGGCGGCAGAATTCACACTAGAGTCACCCCAGCAAGATATAATGTCTCGTAGCAGTTTGCATATTGTGTTAGATAGTGTAACGGCTCACTGAGATGCAACACAGATAGTGATCACGGAGGAGAATTTGATGTTGGTTTGCTTCGATTCCCATCTATTTAATTATTAAGCGGTCCATTGCACACTATAAAACTATTGTTTTTTTATTTCTAGTTGCCCAACTAGCTTCTTCTTTCTGACTGACCGACTCCTTGGCAATTCAAAATGAAGTGCCTGTAAATGGTTTAATAGAAATAAGTGCTTTAAGTTATACAGTATTTGTAAAATTTCTTTAATAATCCTTCGTGTTCTAAGTCAGAAGACCTAATAGGACAACTATTAGGTCTTCTGACTTCGAAGATGAACTTTTTCCTTCGCATTGGCTATCGACACAACTTTCAATTAAATATGCCTAAAGTATCTTATGATATTAAATCTTTCAGCTCATCAAACATGGCAGCAACAGATGAATCCAACTTATGGGCAGCTCGTGATTCCATAGAGAATGAAGATGAGCCAATGACCAATGACGAAAACAGTTCAAATGTTGTAATCAAAATAGCGGTCGATAGCTTTCTTAGAGAGCCAAGACTGCAAAGAAATGCTAGGCCAGGGAAATAAAGTACTTAGGCCTGCAGCAAAAAAGTTTTTATCAGCGCCGCCTACTAGTGTAGCAAGTGAACAGCTCTTTAGCAGAGCTCCTACCCTACTTGCGTAATACATGATCAATCAGAATCTGAATTGTTTTGAAACAGATTGCTAATCCATTGCTTCAAAAGTTCGAAAAAAAAATCTGCTCGACAACGTAAATAACGCAATGAATGTTGTTGAACTGTTAAAATGAAACAGATTAGTCGTAATCGTTTACGAAAATATGTTGCCTAAAATTAGGGTACTGGTCAGTTATACGATGAGGCGACATTCTTTGAAGGGCGAAAATGGCGGAAAATTGTGCTACAACATCATGTTGATTAATTTTGAATTTTAAAACTTACATTCCTATAATATCCAAAATATGCGCACAATATTTAAAGAAAAACCTGTCTCGGTCGACCCTTAATAGCAACATATACTATTTTTTGAAAATGGGTGTAGAATAAAACACTCTCTACCCCAAGTAACATAATGATGAAATTAGAAGTTGAATGAATACAAGAGATAGGCGCCTGCCACGTGCTAAAAGAAGAGTCGACAGAAAATATATATAGGAGGATCTAATAGAAGTCTAGGTTGCAAAAGAGTTAGCGGAAATCAGATGACCCGGAGCTGGAGCCGGTACTTTATAGCAATACAAAGCGGGTCTGTTCCACGAACACGGTAATTCCTAACAGTACTATCACTTGCATAAACAACGGCCTATCTTTTCGTCTAATCCGCGCCTCGCAGCACCAGGAGCCCAGGACTCGTGCGAAACGCAAAATTTTCACGTTGCGATTGCATAACGAATGCGCAAACGCGTTCACGGCGACAAATTTCAATGTAATCTGTATAATATTACAATTTGCTGGATGAATTATTCAATATGGCGGACGGGGCACGATGTTTATTCGATTATAGCGAGATTTACATACATATTTATAGGTAGGATATGTGCGAGGCTGTAACCTGTTGTCATATCCATAATTTGAGCTACCGTGCTCGCTGACCTGCGGGGTGAGCTTGACTCAGGCGCCATGTTTGATCAGCTGAGGGTTACAAGGAGAAGGAGCTGGAAATTAAACGCTTGTATGCGGCTGATAATGTTCTGTAATCACGCGATGTAAGTTTCGTGGGATCAAATTGAAGGTTATTTGGTTGGTTGTATTTTATTTCACTGGTTGTTAGGCACATTCTAAAGTCATCATGAGTACAAAGGCAGGTTCGCGTAAGCTACTCAATTCCCACTTTAGCCCTAATTAAGTAGAAACCTTGTTATAGGTTTGGCGTTATATCGTAGATACAGGGATTGCATCACCAGGATCAATATTATCTTCAGATGGTTGTGAATCAATACCTAACTATACTTATCCTAACTAATATTATAAATGCGAAAGTGTGTTTGTTTATAGGTTTGTTTGTTTGTTTCACGCTTTCACGCTAAAACGGCTAAACGGATTTGGATTAAATTTGGCACATGGGTAGATGGCCATGGCCATGTCCTGGATTAGGACATAGGATACTTTTAATCCCGATATTCCCACGGAATCTAGACTTATGCGAGTGAAACCGCGGGGCGCAGCTAGTAATATAATATTCATGAAACTTATTTTTTACAATTCAGAACATGGCACGTGAATGGTTGGCCTCCCCACGAACGGGGACATTACGACCTGAGTTATCCAAAAGGACTATAATGTGCTAAGTATCTAAATATTGTAATAGCTCACAGGCACTGACAGACAAACCCACGATTATTAAGCACTCGAGCAATTTATTTACCTGAGCTATTTCCTTTGACATTTATAGCGATAGTTATTTAATAAACTCTGACATTTGCGTGTTTTGCGGTTAGACCGTTATTTTATACAAAGTTGTCATAGGTTTCAATACGTAACTAGATATTATGAGGACATTGCGTATCTAACAACAAAAGCAACTATTCTGAGATGCTGAGTTGCTGATAGGATTTCAAGCTTTTGTTTCTGTCCTAATAATATCTATATTTCAACTTTTTATGTTACCTTAACCATTGAATTGATTTCTTATAGGTCTTTATTTCGTTTTTCTAGGTCTAAGATTGGTTTGTGGTTGTGTTGTGTATGAGAGCAGACCACTAAATGTGAGTAGCATACCTAAATGCCGTACACTTGAACATATATTGTTCAAGTGTACGGCATATAGGTATGGTGCTGGGTAGGGCCGCAGCTAGGATTTCACTTCGAGGGGGGTTAGGGTTGCCAACGTTTAGAAGAAATAAGATATTTCTGATTTCAGAGAAGGTAAACAAAGAGGGGTCAGCCAGGTTCAGAGGGGTGCGACAGGGGGATGCGATATCCCCGAAACTATTTTACAATGCGTTGGAGGACGTCTTGAAGACGCTGGACTGGACAAGGTATTAACGTGAACGGCGAGTACATCTCATACCGTCGCAGAAATTATCCGGAAAAGAACCGGTGTTACCGACTTAGCTTGCAGAGTAAGCAAACTGAAGTGGCAGCGGGCTGGCTGGTTGTCGAAGGACCGATGGCCGGTGGAGCAGACGAGTCCTGGAGTGGACACCGTGTAGCGGCAAGCGTAGTGTGGGACGCCCCCAGCTGGATGGACCGACGAATTTAAGAAAGTGGCTGGGGCAGACTGGATGCGGAAGGCGGAGGACAGGGGGTTGTGGCGCAGCCTGGGAGGCCTATGCCCAGCAGTGGACTGCGAGAGGCTTGTGAGTTGATTGAAACAAAGAATATAAACTTACGAAATATTAGTATTATTTATTGCTATTTTTAAAACAGCTGTTATTTTTGTGGAACATATTTTTTTTGTTTTTAATAATTTGGTGATTTTAGACATTCTTATTGATAAAGAGCTTAGTTATTATCAATTTTAATAAAGCCCTGTTTCTCTATTCCTGCCACTTTGCTATCATGGACAAAAGCATGGACATTTTTAACCTTTAAGGCCACTTTAGGATAATGGGACCGCTATGGAGAATATAGGATGCAAGAGAGAGCGAAGCGAGCTCGAAATTTTTAGCACCCCGCTTTGAATAAGTTGGATTTGCTTTGAACGTTCATACAGAAATAGAAGTATCTTTATAGTTTTATTCAGAAAAGTTTAAGAATTCATAGAATGTAGGACGCAAAAGCGAGCAAAGTGAGCTCGAAAATTTTAGCACCCTCCAGCTAATGCTGAAGTTGCAGGAATTCAGTCAATAAAAATTGAGTATTTAAGCGTAGGTACTCTACTTACTTATTATAAAGGTGGTACGCCTATGCGAGACAGAGCAAAATTCTCTATATTAGATTATGAAGTACCGTAGTTACTTAGTAAGTATCGTCTGGTCTAGCTCTGGACCAGAGACAAGTATAAGGAACAACTAAATTTTGAAATAAGCTATAGCCTTAATAGGTATTATAATTTTAAACACATTATAAGTACAAATTGAATTAACCCTTAACCACCTGACGTCGGTCTGAGAGACTCCGGCGATTTTCTTTTTCAAATTATTCCATTACTATGCATTCGACGCACCTATGTGTCCATGTACTTTTACCTCGCTTCCACCAGTACGCGACGTGCACCTCGGCAGCTCCATATGCGCACGCATTTAAACATTATACGTAATTATATTTGTAAAAACTATTGAGTTACAGTGTAATTTCCTACTAATATCTCAGATTTTCGAAGATCCTAGAGTTTTTGCTAAAATTTATATATTTTTGTAGTGTTGATTTTTTATATGTACCTAAATGCATACTTTTGCACAATTTAAAAACTTATGATGAATAAAAATATAACTAAAATACAGATGTGACTTTTATATTGTAATATTTTAAATAATGGTTATTAAATATGGAAAATACGCAAGCGGTATCCAGGACCGACGTCAGGTGGTAGTGTAACTGAAAAACACGTCAGGTGGTTAAGGGTTAAAAGCCAAGCGACGTGCATGATCTGAAAGTGCAGATGTGCAGAAATAAAGCGCGTGATAACAATCTCTGGATTGAGATTCTGTTTTGTCATATTCCGGAGCGGGGTGATCCCCAACACCTCCCCCTGACAAGTTTTAATAAATAAATAAATAATTGGCTGCCCATTTTAACCCAGCACCAACTAAGTAGTAGACTTATGTTTAGCGCTTACACCTAGTGTTAGAATGTCTCCAAGGCCTAATTACCTACAACAGTATCCCCAAAAACGCGTAGAGCACCAAATAGCAACGACCTAGTACAGTCAGCGTCAAATAGTTAGTGACACTCAGGGTATTCAAATAAATAGACGCAACCAAAAAGTCAATAATATCGGTACAAACAAAGTTTCCTTATTGTTGTCAACAATATATTCGCTCAAAAGGTCGAGACGTTTAAAATGTCATATAGATCGGTTCAGTCAAACCGCCATAAATATGGTTACAGTCATCCCGCCAATGGTATCCAAGCATTATAAGTGATCAAAAATATGGAACACATTAGAAAAATAAACTTTACTGCTTTATATTTTAAATATTATTTCTCACGTCAACATTTCACAAAATGAAAGGGATAGAAACTTCTGCTGTCCTTTTCATTTTAAGCATGACGTCATAGACATGTCTTTTGTTTTGTAAATAATTTCGTGCATAGCCGTTTACGATAAGTACTTATATTTTATGCAATAAATAGCTGACTGGAAATAGATGTAAACCTCATTGATAATGAGTATGAGTATATTATATCTCATAGAGAAAGAGTGCTTATCTATGATTCAATAACATGTTCATGTCACAAATGTATATTACTTAATACGAAATTATTTCGTATTTAATTTAACTTTTGTACTTAATTAAAATGACCACATTCCGTATTAACGACAAAATGAGCACTTTTTATCAAGTCACTTTGGAACGTATAGAACACAGAAAACTCTCATCGGGTGTAAAAATAAACAAAAACATTTTTGCTTTAATTATCTTTTTTTTTTTTTTTACTAAAATCGTGTATAGCCACCGTCTGCTAGAATTACGTCAGAAAGACGTCTTCGCATGGATTGTACCGCATTATAGCAAAAATTGTCTCCTCTCATGGACACCCAAACTTCTTAGACGTGACTCGTGAGTCCTTAAATTTGCGGTGGTTCGTGCTCGAGTACTGTCCCATACCTGAACCATTTTGCCCCACAAATTTTCGATCGGGTTTAGGTCGGGAATATGAGGCGGCATCGAAATTAATTCCAGGTCCATGTTACCATCCAAGTAATTTTGAACAACTCTGGAGTTGTGCACGGAACTGTTATCTTGGACAAACCTAATCCTTTCATGGGGAAAAAAAATCCTGGCTGTTGGAAGCAAAACGTTTTCGAGGATGTCTTTGTATCGGGGGCCATTCATTCTTCCTCCCACTTCGACTAGCTCTCCTGGTCCGCTTTGGGTCATCCATCCCCAAAATCCTAAGGTGATTCGGCCACTGCGGTTGTTAGGGAGGACATTTCTTTCATCATACCTTGTGTTCGATGTTCGGTATAGAGATAAGCGTCCCTGGGCAGACGAACAAAAAACTTTTTCATCTACAAAGATCACATTATCAAAATTGAAATTTAAATAATTTCGTGCGAATTGTAAACGCTGCGTTTTAAGCCTCGGTGTTAATATAGGCTTTTTAGCAGGAATACGATGGCGTAACCCATGTTCTCGCAGGCGACGTCTTATTGTGCTCTGTGATGTACCAAATTCCACAGACATACTCCTGGAGTTTATAAAACGATTGCTAATAGCTCGCTGCACTATATTTCTGTCTTGATTTGTACTCGTTTGACGTGGACGACCAAATGAAACATGGTTTTGCAATGCACCATCACTTTGCCATCTCTCTAGCCAACGGTATACGGTGTTTCTCTAAATAAAAGAAAGAAAAAAAACTGAAGAGATGCGAATAATTCGATTCGATAGGTAACTCATCTAAAGCGATACTTACGGATATTCCCAATTCATTTGAAATATCTGTTACGGAAACACCTTCCTCCCTCAAATATATAATTCGATGTTTTGTGGTCTCACTAATGCGATAAGTAGTCATATTTAAGCATGAAAAACTATTATTGCTTCAATAGATATTATTTCTAGCTTGCTTTAGTAGTGCACTTGACATTGATATGACTGATAGATAATAATTATAATGACATGCAAACAATACTAGATTGCCTAAAGAGGTTTTCATGTTTGGGAAACCGTTTACTTCTAATAGGGCGGCCGCACACGTCAGATTTTTGCGTCGGGTTCCCGATGCGGTTATCAAATCAAGGTACCCGAAGGCGTCAATTCCATAGAAAATATTCTTACGCCGCACACGCACGATTCTGCCCGAATGATTAAAAAATCTAACGTCCGACCAGGATGCACGGGCAGTGCGTCGGATCGACTCGACGACCGTTCAAGTAACCGAATCGGGTACCTGAAGGCGCACTCGCAGTACAATTTCTATGTAGCGGTGCACACATTCGGTTCGCTCGTACGGGTTTGTCTCCAGATGTCCAGGTCGCCTTGGCCATCGTGCGGTGCGGACGTACGTGGTGCTAATTAACTGTCGAAAAGTATCCCGTATGTTTATGGAACATACGTCATGACGACTTAAACGATAGAATTGACTTCGTACAATCTCTGTGTATACCCAATAGCATCGCTTTCTTTTCTTTCATTCTTACATTCTTTTGACAAAAGAGTTGCTAATAGAAATTCGTCATCTCCATTATTTTTTATTTTATAAGCGTTATTTGATACAATCGCCACAAGCTCTGGCATACGACTGGAGAGCGTAGAAACCGAATACAATCAATCGCCTGTATGTGGGACTCCTCCGATCGGGTTTCCAATTGGAGAATCGAATCAGGTACCTGACATGTGCGGCCGTCCTTACATGCTAGTTTATTTTTTTAATGTGTTCCATATTATTGAACACCTAAAATGCTTGGATACCATTGGCGGGATGACTGTAACCATATTTATGGCGGTTTGACTGAACCGATCTATATGACATTTTAAACGTCTCGACCTTTTGAGCGAATATATTGTTGACAACAATAAGGAAACTTTGTTTGTACCGATATTATTGACTTTTTGGTTGCGTCTATTTATTTGGATACCCTGAGTGTCACTAACTATTTGACGCTGACTGTACCATCACGAACAAACATTTCAATAGGTAATCTCAATGTCTAGACAGCCAAATGTATTCTAGTATTTGTAATACAATGACTGAACACTAAATCAGCTTCAGACTTCACCTGAAGACCTAGGTTTTGAATACTGATGTCACCTCAGAAATCAGCCTTCGACAGCGAGGCAAACAACAGGCGCAGTACGTATATAGGTATATAGTTTAATCAGCATCATTATGAGACATAAATATGTCTTTAAATAGGCATCAGCCTCATGAACATGCAAATAAAATCGTTAAACGCAGCTGCGTTACTTAATTAACTTAAATCGGTACATTTTGTGGTTAAAATGGACATTCCAACATTGTAGCTTTCATTCGTATTTAAAGATGGAGAATGCCTTCATTTGCTTAATTTTAAATGACAGGTAATTCTATAAAATATTAAGAATTATAACCCTGTAATTAAGTACACAATATAAGATATTTCCTATCCTAATGTTCTCAGACGGCTGGGTAAGAAAAACCGCGCAGCAAGGAACATCAAAGAGTACGACTGGGCAAATAGTGCTGTAACCGAACGCTGCATACATCGCTTGATATTTAATAATTCATCCGAACAGTGTGGCTGGTCGGGCGTGTAAAGTGTTGCGACGTGTGCGGCGCACTTGTAGCGGGGAGCGATAAGCGGAGCGGGCGATACAGTGCATACTATTTTATAAATGGTTCATAATGGCCCGAATAATGAAAGTGCATTTTTCATAAAAATAAGGAACATTCGTGACAAAAGGCCCTTTGAGTAATAAACCAGAAACGGGAAAAATAGGGAATTAGCCGAAAAGTTGTCCTGGCCTTCAAGTAAAACGATGAAATACCACTTAGTGATGATACCTTTACTGAAATGCGCGCTATGATCTCTCAGCTGAAATAACACACGCGCTTGAGACTTTTCTTCGCAAAGTTCTGTTTTTCTTACTTTTATTTAAGAATAAGCATAGCTAAAAGTTACTTTGTTCTCTTCAATCGCTTTCATAGGAGCCATACATAATTCATTGGTGCGTAAAATATAGAATTTTGTACAAAAAAGGTTCTCTTTCAAGATGTTATTACGGTCTATTATGAATAGAGAATAATGATTATTTCTTTAAAGACCGTCAAGCCAAGCATGTGATACACAATACAAATATGTTATTATTTATAATTATAATACATACATCAGCGACTTCCTTGATGTATCGGAGTGACGTTTATGTACCGACGGATATTATACGGGGTGTATGAAAATATTAGGGGCAGAGACCGATATGGATCTAATCAAATTTTTAAACTGGTTTCACTGTGAAAATTACTCTAAGCTATACCTGAATCGCTTTAGCGTGGCAATACTGGTCATTGCCCTGGCTTATTGGTTGATTCGCACGAATTTCCTCGCCCGAAACGGGCGAATCGACGCTTTTAATGCAATTGGCACATTGAAGTTTATACAGTAAAGTTAGTGTCTAACTTTACTGCATAAAATTCAAAACGTGTCAATTGCCTAATACGTAATTCTGGAGTTGGCGATTCACCCACAAAAAAGCGAATCGCCTCAAGAATATTATTTAAAAGCGTCGCTTCGCCCGTTTCGGGCAAGTAAATTCGTGCGAATCAACCAATAATCCACTGCTCTTTCCCTAATATCTCTCCGTATGAACACAAACAATTAGTTTTTCGTTATAAGAACATGTTGAAGATCACGATAGATATTGATTCAGGACGTTAACGGACTTTATTTCAGTTTTTGAAATATAGAATGCTAAATAATGTAGGTGGGTCAATGACCGCTAACGCCACGCTAAAGCGATTTGGGTAGTTTGTTTATCATCAACTAGTGGCGACCCCGCGGTTTTACCCGCATAAGTCTATCGGGATAAAAAGTATCCTATGTCCTAAGTCAGGTCATGGTGTACCCATGTGCCAAATTTCATATAAATCCGTTCAGCTGTTTTAGCGTGAAGCGTAACAAACAAAAAAAACAAACTCACTTTCGCATTTATAATATTATATAGTTAGGATTAGAATAAAAGACTGACTTCTTAAACATAGAAACAAGAATTAGGATATTTACCGTAAGTTATAAATAAGAAAAGTGAGTGCCTGCGTGGTATCGAAATAGGTTTTTTTCAGTATTTATGCAGACAATGAAATTATTATGACACAGATGAAATATACATATTTTGTACCAACGGACCAATTTTTATAAAAAGTGTCTTAGGCCTGTAAGTACAGTTATCTGAGTTTGCTGTATACTAAAAAGGTTAAGTGCCAGTTAATCAGAGTTATGTCCTTTTAATACTGATCTGTTTTAAAACATGGGTTACGATAACTGTTTCCCGATGATCGCAACTTCGCATAGGACGCCATTATGTGGTGTTTTATTTATTTCGCGATATTGAATTAGTAACAGATGCAATGTTATATGTAAATACGGCCATAAATGTCCTACTCAATTATCGCTCAGGTGTTGTTTACTTACATAACACTTAGGTAGGTGTACCTACGGTTTTATGTGTGAAAGTATTTGTGACTGTGCGTAGTCGGTCGGTTATATTTTTTATGGGCTACATTATACAAATTCTACACTATAATGTAAGTTGGAGATTGAAGATAAGTCTTTTTTACAATAGGTACCTATTCCGTATCGTCTGTTTACCAGTTGAACTTTTCATGACATTTCAAAGGAATCTGTTAAGTTCTGTTGCTTTAGTATTTATTTGTTAAACCTTTTGAACTTGAAAACATGTTGGAAGTAGTTAATGACTAAACGACATGCGAAAAAAATGTTTGGTAAAACGATTAGGAGTGGTTATTTTTAACGTATTTCTATATTCGCGAAAACGGCTGTCGCTAGTAATTTGTTTATGCCAGTAGGTGACAGAATTCAGAACAAATTACATACATATTAATAGTTCGCTGAAGATTACTCACAAAATTGTTTATAAGTGCCTAGGAACTTATGTTTCGAACAAAATAGACAGGTACCTAATTATAAGTATCCTGAATATACGAAATCAAAACAAACCCCAGACGTTATATATATTGTTTTAGCGAACATTTCGGCAATTTGAATACAAAGTCGAGGTTGTAAGCCGTCCGCAAACTTTTTGTACCGCACGATAACGCACGTCACACAAAAAGCTTTTCTGTGTCATTCGATGAAAAAAACAGTTAAAAAACTCGCAGGCCGTCAGTGATGCATCCGACGACATTTTTCAATATCGGAACAAAAAATAGGTAGAAATTAAGTTAAAAATAAATGCTATCTCATACCGGACGGTGGAGCTTTTATTGAAGGGACAACATTTTGAATTTTCGCAAAAGTGAACCGTATTTTTTACTTGAACAAATGTCTTACGATATTAGTTGTTTCTATATCAGAAGTTTGATCGGATGGAAATAATTCTAGTGAAGTTTTTTTTTTGTATTAATTCGATTTTAAAATACGAATCGATGCAAAAGATAGTCCCATCACTATTCAAATAAGGTTCGAATTTCAAAAATAAACGTGATTGTTTCAAGCTATTCACGCATGGCTAGCAAGAAAGAGAGAGTTAGAATGCGGCCAAGTGCGAAAGGGACAGGAGGCGCTATGATGGACGGGCACCGTCCACTGCTGGGACACCGATCGTAGCTCACGACGTCCCGCATACTTTCTCATCGCCGTACACTAAAATAAACTCTAAACTTTTTATGCGTTCCTGGTATATTTAGATGATATTGTCGCTGCGTTTTCAGTTTAAAAAAAAGTGTTAAGTGGATGATTTATATTAAGTGCGGCCCGTTATGGGCGGCTTCCGGCGTAATTATTTACTAAAAGAGTACGACAGTGGCGTTCTGAAATGTGTGACCTCTATTATGACGATGCACTGACAGAATAATTCATGTATTCTGGATGCAACGCGCCCTTTGTCGGTGACTGCGGTGCAGCGGTGGTAGCAAAGGGCTATGTGAGAAGAGTTCCTAAGTAAACAATCAGACTCTTGATAAACGGCAGCCATTAAACGCAGCGGCTAAGGTTTACGCGTACGCGCATAGTTTGAAAACCTGTTTAAAAAAAATGTTAATGTAAATTATTGTTACAGCTAGCACTGTTGTTTAAAACGTTTAATATTAATATGTGTGATGCACACACAAGTTTCCTACATTAAGAGGGAACAGGGCCTGCGAGGAATTTGAAAAATAGGAATTTGAAGAAACTATTGCCGTCATCTTACCTCAATTCTGCCCCCGTAGAGTGCGATAGGGATAGCTGCAGCTCAGACCGATTTACGAGATCGAAGTTTCGTATTCCCCATTTTTGTTCTCGAAAACTGAGCTGATTAAATTATTTTTTATATTAAAATCTTAAGAAAGAGTATGTCTAGGTTCCTATCATTTTTTTTATATTAAAAACTTTTCGAGTATGTACGAGTATGGTAGTCCTCTAATCACGGCGGTAAAAATAGGGCATTTTTGTAATTTTTGGAGTCATATCTTAACCAATAATTTTCTGAAAAAAGGAAATAACAGGAACGTGTCTACAGCAGAACTTGATTATATATTATATTATATTATAGCATTTATTTCGGACTACGCCCATAGTGTTTGTAATAATGAAATAATAATTTGTAATTATATGAAAAATAAAATATTGCTCTAGAGGCATTATTCAGGAAGAAAAAGGGGAGTACATTTGTATGGAGAATCGCAGGCCCTGTTCCCTCTTAAGCGTTGGAAAATTAATAAGAAAACAGAATAATCGTAATAACTGCATATTTTCATTACACATGATAAAAAGCATGCAAGTTTGGGTATTTTCCTGACATTGATTCAGCTTGAAATTAACCAATGGTCAGCAAAAGCCTCTCCGGTCTTCACGATAATCATCAGGAATTTTTTCGTCTTCAAAATCCCGGCAATTTAAATTACCATCGATTATTGCATATAAACTCGTATAGACGCAGTTATATTATTGAACGAGACAAGTGCTTGCGCTGATTAATTACGCATTATAGACGCACGACTGCACACGCATGCATATGCATTGGTCTGCGAAAATACTTACGTTCAACATGTGCATAGTGTACCGTGTATTATGGGGTTTTTTCTAATATTTTTTTTTTATTCTCTAACACCCGATAAGTCAAGAATAAATGGAGCATTTATATTAGGATTGTAGATTTGTTTCTTCAGATTAGATTAGGTAAAGCAAAATCTCGCATATCTGCTGGAACATAATTCTTTCAGACTTAATTACACAAGTAGGTTACCATCTAAAAATTTATGTAGCTATTAGTACCTATATATACGAGTATATCTACTCGAAACTGAAAAATTGGTTTGTACCGTAGCATTCCCAGAGGGTCATAGCCATCCAGCTGGTCCGGGGATACCGCACGGTCTCCGGTGAGCCGGCACGCCTTCTTGCCGGATTGCCGCCATGGGATCTGGAGGCAAAAGACCTCGCGCACATTTGGGAGTGGCGCGAGGAGGCGAAACGCCGGGGTGTAACTCCGCTGCCGCGAGAACTCACGGCACAGCGGACAAAGCTCCGGCGGGATCTCATGGCGTTATGGAGAGTGCGATTGTCGCAAGCCAGTGCTGGGCACGCAACAATTGCGGCAATAAGTCCCCCCTTTGAGGAGTGGCTAGAGAGCCGCTACGGCGTCCTCACCTTCCGCCTGACGTAGGTCCTCACCGGACACGTTGTCTCGGGAGGTTCCTGTTCCGGATAAGGCGGGAGGAAACGTCCGGGTGTCATCATTGCGTGGATCGCCTGAAGAACACGGTGGAGCATACGGTGGAGGTCTGCCCGGCTTGGGCAGAGCATCGCCGTGTCCTCGTAGAGGCGATCGGTGGCGGGGATCTCTCGCGTCCGGCCCAGGTCCAGGCCATGGTACGGAGCGAGAGGGCATGGGAGGCCGTCACTTCCTTCTGCGAAGCAGTAACGCTCGCGATTGAGGAGGCCGAATGCGTGAGGGAGAGGCAAATTTCGCGCCCTCACGCCACTAGTCGCCGCCGGAGACGCCCTGGGCGGGCCACAGTAGGCGCGGGCTTACGGACGGTGAGCAATGGGTAGTTCGCCGTCCGATAAGGACCAGGCCCGGGTCGACGGCGCATTGTGTTCCTCGCGCGCCTCAAAGAGATGTCAGCACAACTGGCGGTGTCCGCTAGGACCGATGCCTGCTAGGGTCGCGGGAAAGTCCGAAAGGGATACCGTGATTACCGTGGCCCCTGGCAACGTGGGTTTTAGTCCGCCCAGAGCGGGAGAAGTTATTTGATAATTTCCCACCTAAAAACAAAAAGGACCGTAGCATTTGAGCACATAGTGTGCTCGTGTTTCTGTTCTCATTTATTGTCAAAATCTATTCCATTATAATCGAAAAATGCTTAACCTTTCTAAAACACTACACTATTAGCGATCATCATACACTATTAGAATGCTTAGGAAAATTAGAGAAAAATATTTTTTTTTTTTATTATGCAAAAATATCAGTTAAATTATACCAGAGTAGGTATAATTTAACTGATGTTTTTATAACATAACATAACATAACATAACAAGAAATATGTGAATTGTGAATAATGAATCAAGATCCGGAATAGGATTCAAATCAAAGATCGTTATTGATTGAAATTCATATTAAATTGGCCTCTCCGTAGCTACCACAACCAGACGCCACTTTCAGAAACACTATACCTAATATTTTATAAACACGTGACGCCTAATTTTAAATTAATTCATACAGGTATAGAAAAAATTATGAATGTCTATCTAAAGATTATTTACTTGGAATTAAAACAGTCGTTTAAAGAACATGGCTATTTCATCACCGATCCCAGTGTTAAGATAAGAATTATTAACAAAATGGCAACTCCAAGACATTAACCTTAGTTCAGAAGAGCGAAAAATCGCGTCCTTATCATTTAATTGTTCATTAAAGTTATATGAGTGAATATTTTTACGAGCTTAAAGTGCGTACCTAAGGGTTTTATTATTTTTTGACTGCCGTTTTTATGATTTTATTTTCTTTTTAGTATAATCATATGTATATGAGTTTATAATACGGACAATGACGCACGAAACATAATAATATTATCTATCATCATGCATTAAACATTGCTATTGTAACCACATACATTTATTTGTCATTTATTATAAGCAAAGATGTAAATTAACATTCATCCTATCAGCAACACGATGCAGAATAACTGCGAGCTACATTTTTGTAGAGCACCGCCATTACTGTTATAATCTATCTTCATTTCCTAGTCATGTAACACCTGATTATATTCAAACTTTTCACACAGACATCACTTCAGATGTTGAGGGCTTTTAGAAAATCATCGCTTCGGTTACTGCGACTGCGAATTTACGATTAGATGAGTTGCACATCCTTTAGCAATGATTACGTAATCGACGAGAATTCGACTGTGTAGACTAAGCTTTACTATTCCTCCAAATGTGTTTGAATAAAATGCTCATGTACGGAATAGACAGATATTTTAGAATGTAAAATATACCTACACAGTAAGTTTTTTTAACAAATTATACTGTGTCGTCCAACATTTTATTTGATTTGTGTAAAACTATAATTGGGTACATTGTGTTTGGCACTTTAAATGAGCGCCTATTACATAAAATTGGATAGGTTTTTGTATTTACAGACTACTTAATCTAAAAGGTCAAGAGTTGCAGAATTCTAAAGTAATGATACATAGATATCATAGAAGTCAAATTAAATAGAAAAGCCTTTAGCCAAGTTGCAGTGCTAGAGTATTTCAATAAATTATCGTTATTCAGAATTGGGAAATATTCCCTATTTTGAATCAATGTTTTATCATCACGCTGCACGCAAGCAGCGTGTTTCTAAGATTGTTGTGCCATCTGTCATGTACTGTTAGTGTACCGGGCTACCAGCAGTGTGTAGGCGTAATGAGAACTAGTGGACTGCATTTAGCCGTAAATTCGGTTTATTAGCTGATAGGAGTGACGATCGTCTGCTTAATTAGACGTGTGATGAATGAGGAAAAATCTATAAAATAACGCTTGCTATCTGGTGAATTAATCAGTTTTTTGGGCGTCGAATCACTGTGTCTGACTCAACTAGGGTTGGCAAATTTTTAATATGAAATTATTTTCGAAGTCATTGCCTGAAAAATATAATGGACAGGGAATAAAAAAATATAGTAGGCATGTTTCAAAAATATTGTATTATTAAATGCATATTTTTTGCTACTTTCAGACTTTATTAACGGTTACTTATTTTTTATAAATGTCTCATAACGTTATAACTAATCATTATCTATTACTAAATTAGGGTTACAAAATACCTTTTAGCTTTTATGAGATTAATAGTGGGCCCAATTGTGGTCATCTCGCCGTTTTGAATTGAAATGAAATTATAGTAGTTTCGCGTACTATATTTTTTTTAGGAATATAGTATTTAGGCGTCTAATATAGCAGGATATTATTTAGTAGGATTGGCAACCCTAGACTCAACACGGGACAATGTTAACTCAGGAATAAATGTAGAAAGCATAACTTTAGAATTTGTTAAAAAACTTTTTTTTTTACGTCATCTTTATTATCACCTAAGTGGACACTCATTTACTAGAATCCAGGAAATCAAAGATATCATGAATTATGTCGACACATCTAAACAAAGACGATACTTACGATGATACGTGCAATATTTATTTCTGTAATCATTTACCTTGTTTTTCAAATGGCACTTTATTAATCAATGCGACATTAGATGCGGCTGACTCATGGCCGGCCTTCCACTCGGTAAACATGCCAATACTGTCCAGATGCCAGCTCAGATGAGTATATAATGCAATTAGTATTGACTTGCTCGTGTGTTAGCAGACGGTTACACGTTTCATCCCTAATTGGTTTATGTTATCCTGGTGTAAGATAAATTTAGTAGCATTTTCGCTATTTTCTGTTCTTTTTTACAATATAAGAAATCAAGAGCTTTTTTTGAAGGTGTATTGAAATCGACAATAGATCAGTCTTCGACTTACTCTCTCAAAGCCTTTTTAGCATGCCTGAAAAGTAAGTAGTCCAATATTTTTTCACTACCGAGCCATTTTTAACCCCCGACGGAAAAAGAAGGGTGTTATAAGTTTGATGTGTATATCTGTGTGTCTGTCTGCGCCATCGTAGCTCCCAAACAGCTGAACCGATGTTGACTTGATCGAGAGTGTTCTTAGCTATGATTCAAGAAAACCAGTTCAGCCAGTTTGAAGGTTATCAGCTCTTCTAGTTGATGAATGGATGTGAGCATCTTCCACAGGTCTGATCGATTTGAAATTTGGTATTCTGTGACTTCAATGATATTAGAAGAACATAGTAACCTTGAACTGATTCAGCAGTATCACCTGGAATTTGCCCAACTCCCTTACCAACTTACAGCACAGGTATCGTGTTGGGGCTCATTAGCATGGTTTCAATAAGTTATAGATAGATGGTGAACAGGGTCTGGTGATGGAGTAGGAAAAGAGAAATGAGGAAATGTTGTTACCGGTGGTTTTTAAATTTCTAAATTTATGCTTGTTACCATCAATAAACTATCGTGTAGACTGTAGGTCATGTAGCAGATCAATGCGTGTGATAAGAACACTAATAACTTACTATCTACATATTTCCTAAGGTCAAGGCAAGCTACAGAAGGTAATAATTTAAATATTCAACAGTGCTGTAATTCTATCTCCATTTTAAAACATGGCGTCGCCGGAGGGATTGTGTCAATTACTATAAAGATCATCATGTATTCAACGTAAAGCGGTCCGTTATAAATGTAACAATGTTCACAGTGCTGTGGGAGTGAGTAATATCATAGAAACATGATCTAACAGAGAACATTACCAGTGAGCGGTAAGTGAGCCGGTACTATGGGACTTGTACGTTTTTATGGGATCTTGCTGGAAGGCCGGCGCGGCATGGGGTAGGCGCCATCCGTACGGGGGTCCATTCAACCGTTTCTCTCTAAACACAAATATTATATTTTTATTCGTTTCCTATCTAATCTAACGTCGTAAATCTTGACATTTTGTTTATACGAGATTGTCCCGTGAAGTTTTTTTAATTATCGCCCAATAAAATGTTGATAAAAGCCCCTAATGCGACGTTTTGTTTCTGCGAATTCATTTCTGCGGTCGACGTAACATGTTGTTGTTTTATTTATTTTGCTTATACTGTGTGTGTTTAGACAACTATAAAATAAGAACAATGCTGGTTTTACTCGTATATTGTAAGAGTTATGGTTGATTATGATTGGAGCAGTAAATCTAGATATCTAAGTATCCTAA
Source organism: Xanthia icteritia (assembly GCA_949128155.2). Classification (NCBI taxonomy): domain Eukaryota; kingdom Metazoa; phylum Arthropoda; class Insecta; order Lepidoptera; family Noctuidae; genus Xanthia; species Xanthia icteritia. The sequence goes on from OX421933.2 coordinate 23,979,058, forward strand.
TAACATGTGAAACATCCCACAGAATTCATTATATTCATAGGTATTGTTTTATATTGTGACAAAAGTGAAAATGTAAAATCATAATAAGCTCCAGAAACAGTTTTATCATTTACTTTTTTTCTATTATTTCTTTGAGATTGAGAGCGAAATATACGAATGTTATAAATTCGGCGCGACCGTAGTCATTAGTGGTGATAATCACCCGGCAGTTAACTATTTATTGTTCTGGTTCTACCATAAACTCGAGATTTCTATATGTTAGTTTACATTTTTGTTTAACAAATTCCAAATGATTTTCTGATTATTTTGATAATACTGTAAAATATCTTAACTACATAGGTTTGGCATATGGTCATGGAAAAGTATAGTGGCAACAAGTCGAGTGGTATGGAGATGCAGAGTGTTTAAAACAACCCACTTACGTTAAGTGGACGACAATACTATTACTAGACCAGCAGACAGGTGTTTTCCAAAATTGGATTGACTAAACAGCTTTTATATACAAGAAAGACATATCTACTTAATTATCAAGCATCACAAATAAAAGAAATTCGACTACCAGCATGCATAAAATATGAAGCGAATAATATCCTAAGCATTCTGAATTCCATTCGGAAAATAAAGATAAAGATTATTAGCTAATATCTCAAATCGTTAGCGCTATTAACGTCACTAGTTCCGTCCGCATAATAATAACATTTAAATCAAGATCCAGTATACATACGGACCGCAAAAATTATTGTGATCTCGTTAGTGTAGACATACTAACTTTTTTCTTGAGGGGTGAAGCGTAATGAAAACAAATGACAGAGACCCACGCGCGTCCCATAAAAAAATCAATTCATGGTTGCACGAAAATAGTAGCACTGTATTGAATTTATTTAATATCTGAGAGCATTTTAAGGTTTTTTTTTTGACGTCACTGCGGCAGCGGTTCGCTGCGTGAAATACGAGTGTTTAGATTGAATTTGAACATTTTAGAATCAGCTGTTTTTAATTCATCGACGCGACAGCTCGTCGGCTAATTTTAAAGGGAACTTGTTCGTAGTATTTCCACGAGCATTTCTATAGATACAAGATACAGTTATTGTATGTGTATCAATCGGAAGACATAGCTCACGTTCACGGCACACTATTAGTCGGTGTTTGACACAAATCCCATGAATATGTCTCATTTACAGCAGTGGCGAAAGCACCAGGAACTCATAGATCTAAAGTGGATATAATTTACAACGTCGCCTAATGGAAGGAGCACATTAAGCGAGCATCTTTAAGCGTTTACGTATTAATAGAATAGAGGCAGTGTACCGGGAGCCAGGTGCTACACTTGGGAGGTAATTGCTTAATAGCCAGCGACTCATTAGAGGGACGATATTTTTAAAGAAAGCCCTCCGGGTTTATAACAGTTTGTAGATCTGAGCAAGTCAATTTTTAATGAAGTAAAACCAGCTCCATTATTTTGTCCATTAATTTACGACGTTATGACATTCAATACTTTCGCTTAATTGGTATGGTTTCAAGTCAATAATCTAGTAGCTAACATGAATTGAGAGATGACTGCAATTTTGCAATTCGCTTCACATTTACTTAACCGATTCTTACTCATACATTATATTGTTCCTCGATGTTTATGGACTCCTAATAATCCCGCCCTAACTACATCAAAGTGCAAAGCAAAAGGGTTGGTACTACACATAGAGCACTCTGCAACCCCCAAATTATTTTCCGAAAACAAATTAAAAATCATAAAACATGATTCAGTGTTCACCTCACTTAACCCTTTGCTGCGTCGCAATAAAATTACTCTCGTGAATTAACCCTTCCCCCTTCGGAGTAAAACACATTTACTTGCAAAACGACCCCCGAGCTTTTAAATTATGATAGATTGGCGGCTAGTGACAGGAATCATTTGGGTTTTCGTTTAGTAAGCACAGAATGGGTGATAGTTTTTTTTTTTTGCAAATTATCAGAAATTTTTATTTGCAAGGCAGGGGAAAACATTGATGGAACTATATTTACATCTGTAAATTGGTCTAACAATGGAGGAAGGACACTCATAATTTGAAAAAACTCTCTTCAATTGACTGCTCGTATCGAAAGACCAAAACTTGTGTAACCAAGCAAGCTGTTCCTAGACACTTGAAATACGCACAGTCCCGTAATACACCTGTTCCGTAGATAATATTTTTTCGTTAGGAAGCCAAAACAAAAACCTACATCCGCTTACGGTAATGTGGAGAGCCCTCGAGATGAGATCTCCATCCCAGGGGGATGCGCTTCTGATCTCTCATGCATCTTCCCTAAATGAGAACTGTAGTGTAGGGCTGTCCGGAAATAGCAGTCCGTCTGAATTCTGATGTAGAATTTTTTGCTAAGGGTCCGAAAGGTGAAGCAGGAAAATGATGCCAAAACACGAAAGCTCGTAAAGGAATATTGCGAATACTATTAAATTGTTATAACCACTACACACTGTTACCTGTAGCACAATCATTCTTAAGGTGTGAAATTTTCTTATCATCAGCAATTGTACTGTATATCTATCTACACAATTGCTCATGAAAATCATATATGTAAGTGAATAAAAATGCGCATCTTGATAACCCTACAGAGCAGGCGGGTTGCACTCCGAGCGCGCTCATCCTGTATGTTTTGACTCCGCCGTTTCCCGCGTATAAATCACTTGCTTAATGTATCGAAATGACGCACCAGTGCACAGACACCACTGTGTGTTGCCATCCTTATTTATGCAGCATACGAAATTGCACTCTGTGTCTTAGACTGTAGAAAAGAATTTGCAAGTTTTTGTTTAAGATTGGAATGCATGGATGGTATTCGGATTTTAAACCAAATGTTCAGGGGGTAAGGTCTAAAACACATTAAATTCGTAGAGACAATTGCAGTTTATAGAGCGAGAGTCTAAGTACATTGGGGGAAAGTGCTCCGGGTATAAAAAAAAAACGCAGTTTTGGCAAAGAATTGAGTTGAAAATGGCTTGAACAATATATTTTTAATCGCAAATGAAAGTTGGTTTACACGTAATCCACATGAAAGCTTTCGGATTAGTGTTTGATGACATCATTATTTTTCAAATGACGATCGTGTTGCCATTTTCTCTGCCCTTAAGGGATCGGAGGGTGTAAAAAATTCGTAGTGATTTATTATCAAAACGTAAATTGGAGAAAACTTTGGAATTTCTTGAAACATTGGCTAAGCTTTTAGGAAATTAGTTTTTGATGTTTTAAAGTATTTGGTTAGCTAGTGATAAATGAGAGAAAAACAAGCTTTAAAACTTTAAAAAGCTTAATTTGAGCTTTTAGAATTGAGGTAACTTTGGAACTGAATTAAACTATTCATAGAATTTTTTATCTTTATTTAGACAATATTATCCTATAACAAAAATGAAAACCGCATGAATCTCAATACCCCATCAAATAACAAATATAAATACAAAACACCGGTCGAATTATTTCCTAATAATTCTCTAAATCCTTAAAATCGCATGGGACGTGCCAGCCCTACGGCTACCCTACCCAGAACACTATTTTCAATCTTATGAGCATTTAAATAGTGGTGTTACTGCATGCAAAATTATGTTGGTTTATTGTACAGTTCCCTTGTTTCAATTTTCCGGATCAGCGGTCCCTGTCGGCCTGAGATTGGGATTTGCGCGGACAGAAGCGCACATGTTGGGATGTGCGCGCTTTTGATCATCAACTTGTTGATTATATATGCACAGGGGACAATAAGTGCCAGGGGAATATTATTTCTATACTTTTTACTCAATTTTGTTAAGTTTGTAAGTATAAAACATCTATATTTTTAATTTAATAAATGTCCGTGATCTCTCATATCTTAAAAAATTAAGCATAATTCTGACTAAGTAAGCATAGGCCTATATACTTATAACGAATAAAAAGAAAACGAAGATTTAAAATTCACAAAGAAAAGTCCTTAACAGTGATGGGCGTAACTAGTTATTTATGTATTCTAATTAATAATTGAATTACATAATAATTTAATTAAAATGTAATCTAATTACATAATATTCAATTACATTGTAATTAGATTACTTTGGATGTGCTATGAAATTCATTACAATGTATTTAATTACAAAATAATTTGATTACAATGTAACCTAATTACTTAGTATTCAATTATATTGTAAATACCTATAATTACTTTGAATATGAAATTTTGAATGCTTGCATTGCATGGGCTTGCGACCCGTACGGCGTCATCGGGAAGTAGTAGGGATAATGTGCGGGGGTGCGGAGAGGTTCTATGCATTATGCTCGTGCGCCGCCGCTTCTAGCCATTCTATACAATACAACATTCTATACGATACAAGTTCGGATTCAGACAACCAGAGCAGTGAGCCACGATCCAAAGCAGAACTTATAGTCACTCATTTTTTGGCAGAAGACAGCAGAGAACTTCTAATATTAAATAATCATAAGGAAATGAAAGAAATATTTTTAAAATTTAATACCCCTCTACCTTCTTCTGCGCCTGTGGAACGTATGACATGTTTTCGTACGCGACAATGATCAATTGTCCGAAAGCAAACCGTCTGTCCGACGAAATTTTTGAAAAAAGAGTGATTTTAAAGGTTAATTTAAATTATAAATCAGAAAACTAATTTTTTATAAACCAAAGGTGAAAATTATAACTAATATATGATTTAAAACTATAATGATTGACAGAAGACTACATTTTTTTTGTATAATTATGTGTTTTATTTTCGTATTTGTCAAAAATGCATTAAATAGGGCATTTTTTGTAAAATGCAGGTGTCCCATTACGGCCATTACGGCATTACTACTTTACTAGTATAAATGTGTAATTACATTTTATCAGATTACTTATTTAATCTGTTATAATGTAATTAGATTAACTTGTAATTAAATTACTTTGTATTTAATTACAGTAAGTACTCATTGCAATTAGTTACATAAGTAATCTGTTTCAAAGTATTTTAATTACTAATTACTATGTAACTGTAATTTGTAATTATTAATCTAATTACTTTTTGCCCATCACTGGTCCTTAATAAACCCTAGTTTAATATCCAGTGGAAGTGTCCTAATTTATTAACAAAGCAATACACAGCGGGTACATCAATGCCCACCGGTACATTACTTATCCCGGGGGGCAGCATCCCGGGCATCCCGGGTAATCCTGGGGTCCCGCGGGACTCGTAACACGAGCGCACGGACAAATAGATACATTTGTACACATACATTACAATATGTTAAGAGGCAACCCTATTGCGACGTGCTTGCAAATATGTTATCCTAGTTATGCGTGGGTATTGAGCAAATGTCCCAGGCGAATTAAATAAAACTTTCAAACTTTTCTCTAATTTTCTGCAAACTGTTCATCCTAACTTTCATTATTATTTCATCCAAATAATTAAACTCTGGAAACTCTTTATTAAAATTTTCTGGGTAATCGAAAAACCTGTTTGCTTTTCCATCATATATGAATATTTTTTAAATATCAATTGATGTAAATCGCTTAACGGAGCCCATGGTTTGCGCATAGTCCTTCGAGCCGGATGATGATGAGTTATCGATGTTAATAAAAATAATATTCTACTTTGATGGGCATGGGAACTAACTACTCCTTTCCTAGATCAATAACAAAGTAAGTCCCTTCTCATGGCGGTATTTTCCAAAACAAAACAATTCCGTTTTCATACCGACCTCACCAAATCTCGAATTATAAAAATAATATCACTTACCTCCCGTCAGCGTTATCGCCCGATCTTCCTTCCATACATACATACCACTATCGCGATCATCTTACTAAGTCGAGTGTATGTCTGTACGTCTGCAGTGAACAAACTCTCGGGTTACATCAACACTTACCTGCAAAGATACAAACAGATAGGTTACACACCGTTGGGAAAAAATACGAGGAATTTATGTATGGGAATGGCGAATTTTTTTGTGATGTATTTTAGTGGTGTTCGTGATCTTTGTCGAGATAATATTGTTTTGTCATATCATTATAGTTTTTTTTAGTAGCCTATATTTTGGTCTAACTTCCATTGTGTCCCATAGTGCTGGACAATGGACTTTCACTAACCTAGCGATCACTCTATTTAAGCGCTTGGGAAGACACCGAAGGTCAAAATCTAATTGTCTTTTTTGGTATACAGTTCTTAGCTGTCTTAGGGTAGGACAGGAACTGCTCGATAAAGGTATGTTGCCCTGCCAGAAAATTGTTGAAAAACTGCTGAATATTCAAGTTAGACAAACAGGGGAGCACAAACCTGAGAACGTAAATAAAACACCTATTTTACAACCAGGTTTGACACGAACAATGTTGTTTCTTGAAGTCGATAAACATCGCGTTACTGTACTATGTAAACAATTCCACTATCTCCTGCTTCTGTTACCCTGGTACCTAACAAGCTAATTTAAACACGTCTAATAAATAACACGATTACATTAATTGTAGCTAGTTATCTACATGAGCTACTATAAACACACAGTTTTATGATCTGAACGAGGCTGCATTCAAATGTGTGAGTATTTCGGTGTTATCTTCCTAACATTGAATCTTTAATTGATGACAATTAAGTTAAACTTTAACGACGGGTTGGGTTGTATCGAGGTATCAATAATCTAATGTTGGATATTTATGACTGTCTGCTGTATTAAACTTGAAATATAACAAACAAGCATCAATAAGAATGTTATGAGATGAGAGATAAGAACTCTCCGGATATTATTAAATATCTTCCTCAATACCGCTAGATAACATAAATCTCGGAAGCTTATATTCATTATCTTCGTCTAACAATCACCGCTGAAAGGACAAATAAAATTATTTGGACATCTCAAAGTTCCCCGACTGAGTTAATCTCCATACAAACTACACGAGCAAGAGAGGTAGCCGTCACTCTCCTAGACGTCCCCGAGTCACCCACATAAATAATGTCAACAGTCGGTGATTCAGAACAATCGATGATCCATGATACCGCGTCACCGGCCACTCACCGCTTCCACGATCAAAAAAATACATTCGAAACACCACTCCCGAGAATACAGCGCATAAATATATCAAATGAAAACAATAGGGCGACATCAGAGATATCGCATCACACACCACGGACCCACGGACATATTTCAAAAACCGGAGATAAAATAAAAACAAAATTGAAAAAATCAGTTGAAAAACCAACATCGAAAAAAATACGTGACGGGCATTAATTAAAACGGACCCACGACCAGGAATTCAGAAAAACAAAGAGGTTAAACAAACCTTCGCAGTGGGATCCCTCGCAATGATCATCATCTCACATTTTTAATCATCGAACATAAAATCTTTTTTGTCGATGGAAAACTGACCGTGCGCGGACGGATTAGAGATGGGAGTGGTGTCATGGCCGATACCACATTTATCGACATAAAGAGCTGTAGAAAATTATTTTTTGGTTGGATTGTCACCGTTGTTTTAATGGTATTACGCATTGAAGAAGGGTTATCTCTTCGATCCGATCTCTGGGTCCAGGTATAAGACCAAGATTGATTGGACACGACCCGACATTTTTATGTCCGTGCTCTCGGGTGTCGTCGACTCCGTTGTTAAGGAATAGGTTATTAAATTAGTGGTATCGATCGAACAAAAACTCGTAATTATCGCGGCCGTATAACCGAATATGCATCATCATTCTTCTTGACGTTTTGTTGTTGGTTTAAGTGAATGAAATGTCAAGATAATTGATTTAGACGCTGATTGTGGGCTGGCTCATGACATAATCGTGTGTTGGCAAATTAGGTAACATTTGTTATTAAAAGATACCTTCAGAACTTGCAATATGAAGAGATTTTTACGATAGTTAAAGAACTGGTTGCATGCATTTATAATTTCCACATGAAGGACCAAAAAGCATTTAATTATATTATAGTGCAAGTCTTTCCAGAAAAAGTCCACCCATTACATTTATTACCATCACTTAAAGTGGGATTTATAAAAGGATTGTAGATGCGAGGCGATAGCATCGCGTCGCAGGCGCAACGCACAATGGTTGTCAACACAATGTCAGGGGACGGCCAGGGGATTATGACAAACGCGCACAAAAGCACAACGGCGCTTAGCGGTTGTTCAGGGGAAACTAACGTACTTGTATGCTTTGTGAGGGTTATAAAGTACTTGCATGTTTAATAGAGCTTTGGAGTATGAATATTTAAGTATCTGAAAGTACTCCGATTTGCTCAAGAGATTTTATAATAATACTATAAGAATAATTTAAAAAAATTGAGGCATTCAACGTAATGGCAGTACCTGCCTGTCATGAATAAATCAGTTGATCGACAAAAAATATTAATTTTAGAAGATAATCCAACATTCGACAGTAAGTGAAAGAAAAAGTACAAAATGTGAAAATAAAAACCTACTAAAAAGGACTTCATATCCAGGTGTCATCATCAAAACTAGACAAATAATAAAAAACACAACAAACAAGAGCCCAGATGATCCGACACTCGATGCCATCTGGATAAAGCAACAATGCCATATTACATTACCGACGTTTATCTATACAAAAACTGTACCAAAAACGGCATTGCTGAAGGACATACAATACTGAATAGAGATTTAAGAAGGGATTTGGATTCAAAGGGCCGTCGAGAGCGCGCTTTGTTTCTGAGAGCCTTTTAAATTTCACGTCTTGAAGTAACTGGACCGTGCTGAGGTGGGGTGTCGCTGTGAGGAGTGAGCGATTCTGATGGGTTTAGTTTTGGTTTTAGAATGTAAGTGAAGGCCAAAGAAGCGGTGGACAGATGGTGGTGAATGACGATATGGCTAGAAAGGTGGTGAATACTGGTGTGGCGGTTTAAAGAGATGTACTATAGAATAACTTCATATCTGTAACCCGTGTGTCTCTGTATCAGTTCTGTAACCGTTAAAATACCCTCGGGAATACCACAAGGATCCCTTTTGGGTCCTTTACTTTTTATTATATTCATAAATGACATTTTTTCTTGCTTTAACCATTCCAAAATAATCCTTTATGCTGATGACATGAAAATTTTATGCCCGATATCGGAACTTTCCGACTGTTTTAATGTACAGCGGGATTTAGATGGATTTCAAAATTACTGTCTCCTTAATAAACTCGAACTCAATGTTGCCAAATGTTTTGTTAGCACCTACACACGCAAGCCGCATGCAATTACGTTTCAGTATAAGTAACATAATACGAATATAAACAGGACAAGCGTTGTTAGGGACCTGGGTGTCACATTTGACTCCAAGATGCTTTTTGATGAACATATTCACGGCATTGTTAGTCGAGCATCTAAAGCACTTGGATTTGTACTGAGATTGTCAGCTGATTTTAAGAACGTTAAAACATATAAAATACTATATTGTTGTTTTGTCCGCAGTCATTTAGAGTACGCCTCACAGGTGTGGAACCCTATTTATAAGGTTTATATAGACCGAATTGAAGGTATCCAAAAGCGGTTTCTACGTTTCTTACAGTACAAAACTAGGAATTATACTCCGAATTATGAAGCACGATGCAAGATATTTCATATCCTGCCACTGCATGAGCGCAGACGCATTGCTGATTTGGTATATTTATTTAAGATCGCAAATGGTACTATAGATTGCCCTGAGCTGTTAGGTAGTTTAGGATTGGTTACACAATGCAAATTGTTTCGTAAACCTAGTTTGTTACATGTCCCTCATTCAAAGGCTGCATACAGGCAGAATTCATTTCTAGTCCGTGCGAGCAGAGGTTTTAATAAACTGACTGGTGAACATGATTCGGACATTTTCAACACCAGTGTTTCTCGGCTTAAAAGTGTGTTAGTAAAAGGATTTTTTGCGGAAAAGTAATTGTTTCGTATGGTATTTGATTTTTGTTTGTTAGTTTATTTGATCATGCTTTATTTCTTAAGTTATTTATTTATTTTACTATTGTTATGTTGTAGCTACTTTGTAATTGCCTTTATTTTTGTTGTCTTTCTTTTGTTTCAATTTTTTATCAATGGAAACTTGTAAATGGCTTTCAAATGTATATAATTTAAGAATCATAGTTGTACTAGCTGTAAGTTTCCCGAATAATATAAAATAAAATAAAAATAAAATAAGCAGTTTGAAAACAAAATCCCGTGAACATGATGACCATATCTGGAACCGCCCCGGTTCTATAGCGGCCGATCGCTGCAAGCAGAAATAGTCCTTACGGTGTACAGATATGAACTTCTTCGATGGTACCTATGGCATAAGATAAACGCTGCGATAATTCCAATGAGTTTTAAGTTACGGACAGTTAATACATAATCAATAATGGAGAGTTAGATAAAGACGAATCCTCCCTAAAATATCATACAGATGGCGTTAACTAAATTTCAAACGAAAATGTAAAACTGAAATAGTCGTTCTTTTCTTGTATCACTTCCCGCTAACAGTACCACTGAACCTTTTCATTGGATTTAGCGTACTCGGAAGGCTGCAGCGGCGTCGCTTTGTGCAAGCCCTAAAAGGGCGTGTGATTGTAGTGTCGAGTAATGGCCACTTTTTGCGCTTGCGCTGTAAAAAGGCGGCGGCGCACGGTGGATCGAAAATCGGCTGTAGAAGACATAGGATCTCGATTTCTTAAATGTTATTTTTTTTGCTGGAAATGACTTCTGCTGATCATTACTGTTCTATAAAATGTCATATGAAGTAATTGTGTGCACAAATGGAAGAGTTATAATTTTTATAAGAAAAAAATGTATGGAGCTGACATGAAAAATGAGGATATCTCTGGAATCGAAAGGTTGGCCATTATATCCTTGCACACTGTTATAGTACTATTTATTTGTGAATTTTTGACATACTTAATATTGCGAAATCACTTGCGATTTTTTTTTTTTAAATCCTCAAAATTAAAAAATTAAAAATGTTTATGATATGTACATTTTAATGCTTAAATATGGCTATGCCAAGTGTAACTTACAATATTTTTTATGCTTAGACCAAAACATTCTAAGAAATCACAAAGTCGTATTACCTACTTTGTGATTTTCATTTGAAATGACATGGTAATTATGAATTACGTAATACGTAATCTTATCTAATGCCTCAAGTCCGCATTAGCTAATGATTAATAAAACTTAATACCTATATACCTGTTAAAAGGATACGTACCATAATGAGGGTAATTAGATAAACGTGATCATTAGTCAATAACAATAAATGGTAAACTATTGTATGATTAAAAATAAAAGCAAATTATTAAAAAAAAAAATAACTTAACCTAACCTAACATAAACAATAAAAGTTAACTTATTTTATACTTCGTCACCATCAGAATCCACTTGAGAATCAGGCTCTACAATAGATATAACTTCTAAGACTTCTGTCGGAGCTTCCTGATCCTGAAGTTTCAGTAGTTCTACTGTTTCCTTAAAGTATGTCTGCCTCTTGTGGGCATTTAATTTTGGTCTTGTGGACGAAATTAGAGGATCAGAAGAGACGATAAGCATATTGAGGATATCCTCGTTTGATGCTTGTCTATCGCGGGCTTGCGGACGGTGAGCAATGGGTAGCTCGCCGTCCGATAAGGACCAGGCCCGGGTCGACGGCGCGTTGTGTTCCACGCGCGCCTCAAAGAGATGTCAGCACAACGGAAGGGGTCCGATAGGACCGATGCCTGCCGGGGTTGCGGGAAAGTCCGAAAGGGATACCGTGGCCCCTGGCAACGTAAAGGCAACGGAAGGAACACGGGTGGGTTTTAGTCAGTAAGAGTCTGACACGCCCTCCCGCTCCACCCAGAGCGGGAGAAGTTATTTGATAATTTCCCACCCAAAAAAAAAAAAAAAAAAAATGCTTGTCTATTCTTTTTCCTCGAATGGTGTTCTCTGAACCTCCTAAAGTCTTTGTTTCGGGCCTCTGAAGCTTCTTCCGAAAGACTTCCAATTGGTACAATAGCATTTTCTGCAATTATGTCCCCTCCGTGAATCAACAATTTGTGGACGGTTGATGACATGTAGTACCAATCGTACAGTTCCACGTATTTTTCAGCGGTTGTTCTAGCGTATTCTTTAAATTTCGGCACGTCTACAATCTCTCCAGATGTGATAGCTTGCAGAATCACAGCAAATCTGCGTATTAGTTCTTCATCTAATCCAGTGATCGCTGCAGTTTTATCAGGAAATTCAAAAAACCGCCTTGCTGTGTTCCCGTCGTTAGTTGTGCCTGATCCTTGCTTAACGATGTCAATCAAAAGGTTGAGATCATCTTTGAATCGATCTTGAATGAGTTTTTTTCGTGAATGCAATAACTCTTGATGACCTTCTCCTCTTGCAGACCACTTTTTGAAGTCGAGACGATACGCTATGTGTAGAAGACATTCCATCACATTAATGCGGGCATGAAGTGATGATAATCCGAACTCATACACACCAGAAGAAATGGTTTTTGACGCAATGACATCTAACTTATTCATTTATGTAGGCTTAGCCAAACACAGGTAGCAGGCCGCATTTGACTTAGCTTCAGACAGATATGTACAAATTTTGCCGTCAATCATCGTCATCATTAATTTGTGACTAATTTCATGTCCTTGACATTTTGAGGGAACGAGAGCTTCAATTTCGTTATCCATTGCAGTTTTTTCATTTATGACAACGTCTTTGGTTTCTTTCACAAAACTAAACTGGACTGGACGGCAATACCTAGGTGAGCAGGGTTTTGGATTCACCCATACGGTATCACCGTCAGCTGTCAACTTTAATGGAACCAAAGAGGTCATAAATATGCTGGAATCATCTTGACCACTATGTTTTGCTTATATCTACTTTGGTTAGATGCACCGTCAAATCCCCACTTTGATATTAATATCAATTGTTTATCTTGTATCGCATCAGGACTACGAATAGTTTCAAAAATTCTGTTCACTGTTAAATCTAGTAACGCTTGTAGTGCAATCTTAGCAAATGAATCCGTTACAGTCACAAATGTCTTCGGAGGGTAGCACTGTAGCTTAGCTTTTTGCACTTTATAGTAAGACGGATATATCTCCTTTGAACCTTCTCGAATAGTCGTTTCCCTTAATGTGATATATTGCCATTTCGATAGTTTTAATGAAAGTAGCAAACCCAGTGCTTTTTCTGGTGAAACTATTATTGAAGGAGCTGGTTTTTTCAACATTTCCTTGATTTTTCCTGCTGCTTCTGGATTTTGGAGCATATGTACAATAACAGATGCAATATCCTCATGACCATCTCCTTTCAAAAGTGCTGCAGCTGAATAAGCTACTTCATTAGGGTCATTGCCTATAATTATGTTCATCAGATCGTCTCTTCTTCTGCTTGTTACTTAGATCTTCAAACGGCTTTCGAGATCTTTTTGTCATCGTTGAAGTTGATTTCATTGTTGAAGTTGATGGTACAGGTTCAGGTACAGGTTCTGTAGAAATATTTTCACTTGTTGATTCTTGAATGAGCAAATTGGTTTGCACGCAGTTTGGCCAGTCAATATTTGCCTCAAGCCAATTACTGTAATCACCTCTAAAAACTTCACTTTTCCTGTGAGATCGTAACCATCTCTTTTGAAATGCCCGTGTAAATCTTCGACAAATTTCTTTCACGGTAACACTGTCTTCATCTGAAAGGCTAGACCCCAGTCGAATAACAAGTGTGTTGAACAATATTTCATGATCGAAAGACGAAGCATCCTGATTGCTCAGAATAACAAACAAATAAAAATTTGTAACGATGCTTTCCATTATTCACGATCACTGAGTAAAAAGACACGGTAGGATTAGGATAGATGTTAGTATTAGAAATGCTCTAAATGAACTGAAGTTGTGAATCCAATGTTTGACTATTTATTGTTATTGACTAATGATGGTATCACATTTATCTAATTACTTTCATTAAGTTAATCCTGCACTAATTGCTAAATTAGCGAGTACCCCAAATTATTTTGGTACTTATCCTTTTAACTAGGTATATAGGTATTAAGTTTTATTAATCATTAGCTAATGTGGACTTGAGGCATTAGACAAGATTACGTATTACGTAATTCATAATTACCATGTCATTTCAAATGAAAATCACAAAGTAGGTAATACGACTTTGTGATTTCTTAGAATGTTTTGGTCTAAGCATAAAAAATATTGTAAGTTACACTTGGCATAGCCATATTTAAGCATTCAAATGTACATATCATAAACATTAAATTTTTTTTAAATTTGAGGATTTAAAAAAAAAAAATCGCAAGTGATTTCGCAATATTAAGTATGTCAAAAATTCACAAATAAATAGTACTATAACAGTGTGCAAGGATATAATGGCCAACCTTTCGATTCCAGAGATATCCTCATTTTTCATGTCAGCTCCATACATTTTTTTCTTATAAAAATTATAACTCTTCCATTTGTGCACACAATTACTTCATATGACATTTTATAGAACAGTAATGATCAGCAGAAGTCATTTCCAGCAAAAAAAATAACATTTAAGAAATCGAGATCCTATGTCTTCTACAGCCGATTTTCGATCCACTGTGCGGCGCTGCAAACAGCGCGCGCGCATTGCCACAATTCAGATAGCGCAATATTCTGCTGAAACGTTACAGCACAATATTCTGCTAATTCTACTATAATTAGTAGAATTTCTGCGTATATTTAGAGTAATATTATGTATTTGTCGTATTGATTATTAAGCTACAGTATATTTAATTACAAGAGTTGACACGTAGTATATTCACACCCTTTAAGTGATGCATTTTATCCTAAACTAGCTTCCGCCAGCGGCTTCGCCCGCGTGATATCTTTATAAATTATAGCCTAGTGATAATATAGCATTCTACTGGTGAAAGAATTTTTAAAATCGCTCCAGTAGTTTTTGAGTTTATTCATTATTATTACAAACAAACAAACAAACACGAAAAATCTAATCTTTTGTCTTTATAATATTAGTTTATCTATATTGTACTAGCTTTCGCCCGCGGCTTCACTCGCGTAGAGGTAGAAAATTATCCCACGGGAAAGTACTACCGGGATAAAAAGTCCTATATGTTAAGAGGGAACAGGGCCTGCGAGGAAATTGAAAAATAGGTATTTGAAAAAACTATTGCCGGCGTCCTACCTCAAGTCTATCGCTGTAGAGAGCGATAGGGACAGCTGCAGCTCAGACCGATTATATCACAAAAATGTTGCCGAGATCGACGTTTCGTATTCCCCTTTTTTCTCCTCGAAAACTGAGCCGATTCAATTATTTTTTACATCAAAATTTTAAGAAAGTTTACTAGGTTCCTATCATTTTCTTTTATGTTAAACACTTTTCGAATTTGTCTGGTAGTCGTCTAATCACGGCGGTAAAAATGGGGGATTTTTGTAATTTTTGGAGGCTCTTATTTTCTTTACCAATTAGTTGCTGAAAAAAGGAAATAACAGGGATAACACAACTCTAGAGCATTTTTTTTTTCATAATATCAATGTCTACTCTACAGTAGACCTTGATAATATGAAAAAAAGAGCAGCTCTAGAGGCATTATTCAGGAAGAAAAAGGGGAATATATTTGTATGGAGAATCGTAGGCCCTGTTCCCTTTTAATCCAGGTTATAAACTATCTGTGTGCCAAATTTCATCCAAATAGTTTCAGCCATTTTTGCGTGATTGAGTAACAAACAAACATAGCAAACTTTCACATTTATTATATTATTAGGATTATATTTTTATCATTAAATCCTTCCTAAGTGCTCACTTTCGTTACATAAGGAACTTTTGTGCAAATTTCCATGCTTCTAGAGCCAGTGGTTTAGAACCAGAGGTTGAGAGCCAGTGGTTCAGAGCCAGTGGTTTCGGCTGCGCGTATGTATGATTTGTATTAAGTAAATGCCTTAATTATTGCAAACAAAACCTGTGCAACATAATTTTAGTTTTGGAAAGGACTTGTACCTAGATTCTGTTCTTAGACAGGAAGACTTACTAATTTGCTTTTCGTGATATTTCTCGAAGGGTTGCTCACGCGCATAAAGGAGTGTTCGTAAACTAGAAGTCAGTCACGATTGGTGTTCGATTACTATCGTACACTTGATAAGTTGTTGCAACGCGTTGCTTTGCGATTCCAACATAGTTGATAGTAGTTGATACAACGCAAGTAATGTTTCGTGCTACTGCGGGTGAAGTTTACTGCGTGTTGATTGATATTGGATATAACGTTTATGATTCACTTAGATTAGTGCAATAAAGTGGTTGAAAAATGGTGTAATTATGAAAGAATCTTGTTAAGTATTAATCAAATAATAAGCGCTTGTTCTTACGTCATCAAGGCTTAAGGTGGCAATAGCAAATACAAATATGAGGACACATCCTAAATTCAGAATATTCGGCATTGGCATTATTGCCATGTTTATTCAATAGTTGAAGAGGTACAGTATGTATTGACCAATTAGGTAATACATTTTCCGTTCTTACGGGTGGCCTATCCAAACCAGAGACCACACGCCATCATAGAAAGCATAGTCAAATATGAAACACGATACCAGGAACACATGAGTGAGATGAGTGTCTCAAATGATGAAATTCACTCATTCGTAATAAATTGTGCACTTTAGCATAATAGTGTTGTTCATCGGCGCGTAGCTCTCGAAAGTCGAGTCGATAAGTGACGGTGACAAAGGTCGGCTCAGACAAAGCGGCCTGTAATCAAGATATTAGACGCGGTATTAACAAGTCATAAACCAATAGCGGAATAATAGATATAGTCATCGATAATCGCGCTATAACTAGCCAATGACTACAGTAATATTATACCATTCCTCTGAAAAGAAGTAGGTGGTTAAATTGTTAGGTAGTACCTACCTACAGCTGTGACAAAGATGTGGCTGAAAAATTAAATTGCTACATGAAGCAAAGTCTACCAAATATATAAACTTTACAATAATTATTAGTATTTAACCAACATCCCACAAAGAGATCGGTACATAAGTTAAGCCATATCATCGTCACCTTTTACTTAGTTGAGTAAATATTAAACGTAGACGGTAGAGGTAGACGAGTTAACTAGTATAATGTGAAAACCAATTACAATTCTTGCATCTGTTAGTACAAAAGTAGATCACCTCATCTCGCTGACTGTTCATCTTTTGTACCACTAACTATAAACGCAACGTGCATGCGTCTGCGCAGCGGATTAGTGCAAGGCAGCGGAGCGCACGCGCGCACCAGACCCGACGTAATGCGCGCGGCGCCAACCGGCCACCAATCATTTACATTTAGCCTTTTTTAGCCTAAAACCATACAAAACTTTTAACTCCCTATTTTTGGAACCGTTCAACCATAAACGGAGACGTTTGGGCTTGTACCGGTATCTCATAATGACTGTATTAGTTTTGCATAATCAAGTCTGCGAAAATTAGTGATTCTGGGAGTAAACAGGTTTATTGTCTTTTTTAATTGCCAGAAGTTCTTCGCTTTTAAGATTCCTTTACTAAGACATACCATACTATCTCTTGATAGACCCTACTTCATCTTAGTTATATTTTTTCCTCTAATAAAAATAAAATGAACGCAAACTTTAGTATTTATTCAACGCAAGTTACAACATTACTCATCTATTTTTTGTAGCATGAACAACTCCATAGTTTAACAGATCGCACTTCAAATCATTGTCAAAGTATCATGTGAAGATCGTGGCGTTTTATTTTATACGTTTTGGAAGACATTAACGTTACGTATCGAGTTACTCGCCGGTATAATAGAGCGTGGCCCGTGTTTGTGTAGTATAGTAAGTATTGTAACTGCTCTGGTGGCCGGCGGGTGATACAGGTCACGCTGTGGGCGGATGTCTGTACTGTCACAGTCTCTTCTTCTATTTGGACAGTGCATTTAATTACCGTCACAGTGCATTTAATAGGTTGATTTTTCAAGTTATATTTTTATAAACTTTTTATAAAGTTATTGCTCCAATTGCGACACCTTATAGGTACATAGGTACTTATTGAATAAGATGTGATATAAATTCTCTGAATTAGATGAGGATCTATAAATTAATTTATACAACGATTTGAAGTCGAGAAACTATTAAAAAAGGTTTTATAGAGAATATTGTAAATTTCTAAATTTATCAAACTTAATAATTACCGTACGCAAATTACGCGCTTGAGCGTGGAGTTTCGGACACCAGCCCGTATACAATATCAGACTTAATAATTTAATTTCTAGTAATTTAAACAGCGGAAAGGTGATAAAGATCAGGGTATAGAGACAGCGTCTAATTAAAGAAACTAAACAAAACTGAACCTCACATAACTACACAATTAATTACCCACGTTTAGTTTCCCACATTCACTATACTCTACAAACCTCCTCTGAGATCTAAGTAAAAGACATCCGCATATAAATTAAAGCTCTCCATACATAAATAATTTACAGTCTATGTTCTAATTAAAATCTTGTACTATTAAAGAAACTTGCGACGCCGGGTAATTTCTGCTACAGAAAAGCGCCCCGTTGTGATTTTAACGTTCGAGAGTTCCAGCCCTTTATCATTAATCTGGATACCAGTCGATAAAACCGTAAACGTACGAGGCGGTAAAATCCATCGACAAATTTTATGTGACATCACTACTCGCCGTAGGGCGTCGTAAGCCCCGCCCACTTGCGTACGTAGCTCTGTAATGAGAGTGCGTCCCTTTCACTCTCTTCTAATGCATGACTTGTATTCATTGATTAAAATAATACTGTTTTACTTTTAATTGAGTTATAATTAATGCAATGTCAAAACTGCGACGTACTGAATGAAGAATTAAAGTAGAAAACATGTTATGTATAATTTGCAACAACTATATTAATTTCAGCCCCGATGATAAGGTTGATATTTATCATTTACATCAGTTTTCAATTTCCATAATAATTAATATTGTCAGTGAATCTAATTAAGTTATACAATGTACGAGTACTGTACCCAGTCTACTGGGTTAATGTTTAAACTTGGTGCAGTGACAATTTGTACAACAGCATCCTAAGAAAAAAAAAACCTCTAGTGATTTTGCTAAATATATTATTTGGATCGAGTCATGCACGTTGCTATAAAGTAAGATTAAGTTCAAGCCTAGTAAAATTCATAAAATAAACGAAATCAAAATCAATTTATACAACAGATTTTTAGGAAGACAGCTGCAATCTTTTATTTCTTTTGTACCATTTAGGCGTTGACAGCTGTGGTTATTAAATCATGTTCTGTTGAGTAATCCCTGGGATTAGTGCACGCTCAGCGGAATCCCTGTGACATGTCAATTTGTGGCTCAGTATGCGAGGTTAAGCAGAAAGATTATTTTAACATGATACAAGACACATTTGTCAAATGTTACTTCCTTTTTACTGAGAAGGATGTAGATTAAAATTTGATGAACCGTTCTGGATACAATTTTCTTTTTAAACTTCATTGATGGACTAGCAGTAACATACGCATGTAGGTAGAGTATGAACCAAGGCTAAAGTAGCTAGCAGAATAAACAAGAAGGAAGACGGAGCGTTTCTCAGGAACAGCTTCGGTAGGTACTAAAGGTCCTCCACGCGGAAAATTTTTGAGTCCTTCTTAAGCATACACAGACTGCCAAGCCCCATCGAAAATTATGTAAAATATTTGAAAGAATATTCTTATTCACTGGGCTATTTTCTGGCTGAGTGTTCACGCATTTTCAACGAACCTTTTTTTCCATAGCCAATAAATTCATAGGGACAAACCGACAGACCGGCAAACTATGCATAATATTAATCGGAAAGGCATCAAAATCCTATTTCACGCACCAAGAGAGCAGCCAAGTGCAGGAGTATTCGCGGGCGTGTCGTATGACGGCGCGTGGCGACGCGTGGCCTGCCTTGCCAATTCTGCTGCCCTGGTGGAGTTACACAATGGAAGCTGGAGTCGTTTGCCGCTAAATAATGACTAATCTAATGATGTCATGATTAAGGGGTAACTTAACACTATCCAAATCTCCGTGTCGGTTTTGGGAAAGTTCTGTTTGTTTTCGTTCAAGTTAGACTCATCTATGTCTATGGACTCTTCAGACATTCTTCATTCGTTCATTGCATGTCATTTTGAGGTTAGGCTATCTTTAATCTTGACCTATTTAAAATTCTTCGAAGTATAGTGAAACGTGTAAAACTAAGCTACTAAACAGTTTTTTTGTAACTTTGCCACTAATACCTCGAAGCCATCAGCAAATCTATTTGAGACTCAAACAATACCTCATCTTGATAGTAACTTGGAAACCAACAATGGATCAGTCAGTCCACAGACAAACAAATACCGCCAAGAATGCACTTGGCAAGTTAATTCGATAAGTATAATGTAATAAAGTTCAAATGAAAACTAATGTCAGTGCGGGAGGCGGTCAGGCGAAAACTTCCGAGCACAATCTAATTTGTGTCCCCCACGCATCTATGGTGGATGCTGCATGGGGGAACAGATACAGTTTTTGCACTTTAGTTTAATTTTATATGTGTTATTTGTGTTGTTTGAATTAAAGGAGGAATTGAAATCAGACTGGAAGCAGCATACCTTGATCGTGTCGTAGGTACTACGTTCAAGATATAAGAGGGATGTTAATCATGCGGAAGAGCTTTTCGTGCTAAGTTTTAGAGGTTGCATCCGTATCCGTATACCTCGGTCAAAAGTTCTTCACTTAAGACAAATGTACATCATTATAGAGTTCAGTTATAAATGCGGAGAGACTGAATAAAATGAATGTTAACAACAATCAGTACCTATAGGTACAACAAAGATTTTGAAAAAACTCTATCTCAGTGAGCACCAAAATTAATATGAAAACAATGAATCTTTAACAAACCCAATTACAGAAAGCTCTCCAAATAGAACAATAAGCAAGAAGTGCAAGAACACAAACAAACAATCACCAGGGGTACAGCAATAATGAAATCCGAACTCGATTAGGTGGAGGGCTAATGAGGCAGGGGTCGTAACGAGATTACACCTACGGAGAGCTAAAGTGATTACAAGACAACCCTACCCGCCTGCCCTCATGTAGCGTGATGATTTGTGAGCCAACACAAGAGTGGGATGGTGAATTAGTTATTATGTTTGCTTTTGATATTTTTCTCTTATTTGAGAAAAAAGTAGTACAGGCGCAAGGTAAGGTAAGGCAAGGTTTTAGCGTATTGGCAGTAAGTTTGCGCATGTATCTACACTTAGTGCAACAAAAAAAATATCACTTTTATTTCGTCATTATTCTATGGTTATTGCCATAATTTATTTTTAAACATGTCTGTTAATAAAATTAAGCGTAAACGAATTCTACGCATCTACGATTCTTGCCAAGTTACGTGCCGCGACTACAGTATGCCTGAATGGCCTTTGCATTGCAGTGGGATAATACTGGCTTGTATACCTGAATTGTGGTTAGCCATAAATCCAAGAAAGGCAGAGATCCAGAAAGTAGCACAAAATGCTATGCAAAAAAGTACGTTCCCAGCCACTTTAGACCAAGCAGATAGACATTTCGCCTGTTTACTGCCATTTTCTCGAGTTTCATTGGACTTTTGGTCTTTTCTTTCTTCTTTATTGTTGGTTACCATGAATCTACAAGAGCAATCTTACTTTCTAGCATCGATGACTGACTCCTATAGACCCTTCGGCAAATAAAACAGAAATAAAAACATCATTGAACAGTCAATCATAAAAATAAAACGCCATCTCGTTTTTCCCTACAAATCCCACGAGCTCTATCCTACCCTGCCACCAATACCTACCTGTCTACCTAGCCCCATATAGCGATGTTGATGTACGGTAATAGTGCCATAAGTAGCGACGGGAGGCGATCGTTTGCGGGCACAGCGGTACGCGATGTAATGTACTTCCTTAATAGACTTACGTGACTTAAAATGCATTTATGCAACGTTTACACCTGAGTTAAGGTGCCTGAAGACACACTCGTGTGAGTAAATGGTAAAGCTACTCTACTGGAGTTTCAGTTTTGCTCAGAAATAGATTTATGCAAAGGATAGGGCTGCGTAATCCAACATAGTCTCTTTGCCCAATTTTGGCGATGAGCAGACATTGAAGCGCATTTCGATGCTGATATGACCACTATTCGCTGAATCTAGAATGACTGATTGATACTACATAACAAGGATGTAGCATGTTACTTATCATTATCCTATGCCTCGTTACTTATGTTATCAAACTTTACTCCTGGATTTTCTACCACCGTCCTAAACCAAATCTCGTGAGATAAACTGCAATCAAAGGAAAAAAAGCCTGCCAATATCGTGCCGACTTTGTACCTAATTTAAAATTCAAGAAGACCTTTAAACAGATACCCTAAATTATTTAAACAAACAGTGCCTCAGTTGCGGCATACCACAAAGGGTCGTATGCGCTCGCGCAACTTGGCCGCGTTGATTTATCAATCAATTGCGCGCATCGTTAGTGCGCCGCGGGCTGTGCGCCTTTTACTCAGCCGCCGATACATGCGCGTTATGTATCCCTAGTACCTATATAGTTACAATGGAATATTGATCAATGGGTTCATAGCATTGTATTTATGCAAACCCTCATGGGCATTTGTGTAGCTGGCAGATGAAGTGGTACGAAATGCATAGCGTTTTGAATGAAGACTCTTGGATTTGAACTAAATCTTCCGCCGGACATGTTACATGCAGGCGATGTGGAACTGAGGCTCTTAGTTAGGTGATGACTTTGAAAACGGGGCCTAAATATATAAAGGATAGTTTATCCAGCTATTTGAACTCTCAGCAACTAAACCACGCGAGTTGCTCAATAAATCACAGGCCATTCAGCAACTGGTTCACAGTTCGTTTCACATCGTACGGATCTTCTTCAAACCAGCTCGCGACTCGATAACAAATGATGGTGGCACAATTCTGAGAAATAGAAAAATGATGATAAGTTGATGTTTGATGTTGATCCAAGCTCTAAAACAAACGTAGAGCATTAGACGACTATGATCGTTGACGCTGCGGTCACGCACAACTCTCGACCATGATTTATCGACGCCCTGCGCGCGCGCCGCTCACTGCCCCTACCTACTATAAATTATTATCGGTAATGATCAATACGAGTGATTTATTATTACGATAAATAAATCGATACGCGCCCGAATAAAATATATATCGACGCAATTGAAATCGATAAAAAATATACGATTTAGCATAGACAGCTTAATGACGATCACATGTTTAGGTACTTGGAGTATGCGCAAGTCTGGTTTACAGTTAATCATTAATCACCACATATTGGAAAAATTTCAAGAAAAAAATAAAGCTTAGGAAGTCACGACAAGAAACAATAATGCACGTCCTCTCTACCATGACTTACCACATCTAGACACTTTTAATGATCTACGAAGATATACCTACGCTTGGTATAGAATTTTAACATCAATTGTAGGGCAGAACTGACAGCAAAAAGTCATGTTTTACAGTAGAACCTATCCCAAAATTCTAAGTGATTAACTATTTATTTATTTATTAATAACCAACTTATATTAAAGAGTTTCCACCACACGTACAAATACTTGGTCAATCACTATGAAAACCTCCTTAAAATGCAACCGTACAGCATTTCTGGAGATCAAACAGACATGTAGTCAGTACCGGCTGTTATGAAAGAAGTGAAACTCATACAATTCATTTCACTTAGCTGGACCACCATTAAAATTTCCGTACGTAAGATCTTAATTTTTCTCGAAGCTAACCTTGGTATCCGCAATCATTCCTATTTCGGGGTCCAAAAGAAACCACATTGTGATGGTGGTCGTTTGTTCGACCAAGGTATTTTAACGAGCTGGACGCTGGCACGTCTGCGGACGCGACAATGAAGCGATTACAGCTCGCACCTTGTTTTTGTACCGTTTGGAAACAAGCGTGATGATAAAGAGTAGAATTATAAGTATTGCTATATTTATTGCGACGATTTTTCTAAATGTTTTTGACGAAGAAAATTTAAATTCAACCCATGCGGGAAAAAAGGCTTTTCCAGTCCACTTGAAGCGAAGAAGTGAAGTTTAAGATTTTAAATTCAGTTACAAAATACAATAGCTTTATAAAAATTCCAAGACGACATGCGCCATTTTGCTGTAACAACGCAATAACATAAACTCCGTGTTTAATTTTCCATGTAACACTACCGACCATGGAGGTTTTTCCACTGAGTGAGCGCGGGTCCAAACTTAAAAGTAGTAAATAGCGGCTGCCGGGCAACCGTTGTGTTGTTAGCCCGCGGGTCTCCACAGCCTCGTAAAATAAATCGTAAGACGTTCGAGATACCATCTACATCCCGTACGTTTCTATGGTAAAAATGCAATGTTTTAATTCCGAGGAGCTTCGCCGGGAAACACTCCGATGCTGAGGACAGATAAACGTCCGAGAATATTCCAACTTTTTATTTTTCGAAATATTCGAGGGACGGCCTTTTTTAGTTCCTAAGTTATGTGGACGGGCGCGGAGTAAAATTTCATTGGTTATTCGAAAATTCCGAGATGGTGAAGATTCGAGGGTTTGAATGTTGAAATGAAGCCACTGCGCTTCTTTATTGTACTTTTAATTATCGTTAAAATTGTTATATAAATTACCGTTTTAAGTTATTGCTGTTAACTAAGGCGAGATAGTTAATGAGTGATATATTAATTCAAAGAAAGCGTCGCCTGGTAACTTTATTACACTAGAATTCCTTATCAGCAGCAAAAAGGGCAAGGTTAATTTCATTTAACAAATTCTTAGTAAGTTCCTTGTTAATTATAATTATGACTTGCTTCAAAAACGGTTAGGGAAACCGGCATGACTGAGAGATATTTCTCGGTGGCATAAAAACTCTGACCCCAGCTATCTAATTACGCAACACATTTTCGTAAACGATTACGACAAATTTGTTTTATTTTGACAGTTCAACAACATTCATTGCGTTATTTACGTTGTTGAGCAGACTTTTTTTTCGAACTTATGAAGCAATGGATTAGCAATTTGTTTCAAAAAGATACAAATTCCGATTGATCGTGTAATGCGTAATTAGGATACAGGTTAGTCACTAACCACACGAAAAAGAAGAAGAAGACTTGTTTCAGAAAAGTTTTAACTATTCTAGCAGCCCGACCTTTAACCTTAGCAATATAGTCAATCGCAACAACATACCACGAATCATACATTCAATTGAACCTATCGAGCTCTGAATAGCATGTTATCTACAACATCAAACGAGTAGTAACAATCTCCGTTGGGGAGATTGTTACTACTCGTTTGATAGCCATGATACCGACCAGCGGTCAATAAACACATGTATGAGATAAGACCACATACAAGTGATGCTGAATGCTCTGCTGATGATGTTAATTACAAGGAACATGAGTTGAGATACGCTTGATAGAAGCCGACGATGATGCGGTGGTTTTAGTAATTGAAGAGTATGTTGGAGTTTATGGATGACTGTTTGTTTAGTCAAAACGTTGGTTTATTGAAATGTAATCGTTTGTGTGAGTTCAAAACAATATGACCTTTAAATCCAAATGTGTGTACGCAAAATTTGTTTTTTTCGACCCACTAAACTTGCAGCTTTTGGAACGCTTCATGATCTTAGATCTTTATCCGATCTGGTCGCTTAGCGTGAAAACAATAGAAACGGATTTTGTGGACGGAAGAATAGACAAAATGACAGATAATCACAATCTGTAATTTTGTCTATTCTTCCGTCGATAAAACCCGTAGAAAATCCCTATCCGTGGTAGTCATGCTACGTGTGCTTTAAGGCCCTTCTTATCAGTGTTCTGCATTATTTTAAAGTCTTGATTTTTAAGAGATATTGTAGCGCAAGGTAACCGAATTGCCAAACTTAAGTGGCAATGGGCAGGTCACATTGCTTGCAGAACAGATGGCCGATGAGGCCGAAAGGTTCTGGAGTGGCGAAGACGTACCGAAAGACATAGCGTTGGAAGGCCTCCCACAAGATGGACCGATGACCTACTAAAGGTCGCAGGAATCCACTGGACGCGGGAGGCACAGAATCGGTCGAAGTGTCGGTGCTTGAGGGAGGCCTATGTCCAGCAGTGGAAGTTTTTTGGCTGCAATGATGATGACGATGATGATCAATTGGAAGGTACCTATCCCTACCCTTACCCCAGAATTTCCAAACAATATAGAGGTGCAATAATTATATCTAACTAGACTTGCAAATACAGTGTCGCACGGCTCTATATTCTGCACACATTCCCAGCACATAAACATGAAACAACAAACAAATATGACAACAAAAACATGTCTGCAGTCCTATCCACAACTCATAACACATTACTTCTCAAGATTAAGATGCACCAACTACTAATAGATTCAACACGACATACGAGTGTTTCCAGAGAGAAAAAAAAACTGTTGGAGAATAAAAATCCGAGAGTAGTGGAGCAGTTGTTGAGACTTGAGTCCATACATAATACATGACGGACATGTGTCCTGGTGAGTGGCTTGCAGCTTGCGACACCGAGCGGCTCTTTTTACTGAAGACAGCGAATTCCTAAACCGCGTTATTTTCTTGTGACGCGGCATTTGAAATGTTTCGCTGATTGTGGACACCGCTTCATTATTCGGGAACGATGAATCGGTGTTTGGCAATTACGTGGGGTTTTCTTCGGTCTTCTTTAAGTTCAAAATAGTCATCGCTTTTGGGAAAACCTGCCTATTGGATTCTCAGAGGCTTTAGAAAAATGGTCATCTAAAAATCACAGTGATAAGGCTAATATCTGATGACATAAACGACGAAAATCTCCTGTTTATCCACTCCTAAATATTTCAAGTCGTCCCTATTCACTTTCATATTCTCGGATTCGGGCAAATTAATTCGGGCGAGTTACCAATACGCCATTAGAACTGCTGTTCCTGAACCCCTTTCGCCAGCATCGAAATTATACGAATTGCCATCAATATATATATTCGCTTCTTCGGCGCTTTCCGTCCTATTTGCCATCCTCTATCCATGGAGATTTTCAATATTAATCACGCCTAAATAACTGGGCGCATCTAAAAACGTCTGCACTTTTAGTCGATTCATGCCTAATCAAATTCCTACACGCTGTGACAAAAACCAGGCATTCCTAAGTGGCAAGCATCACGCTGGTCGCGTCGTGGTCACCGACGACAGGCGGTCACGGCAGACGACAAAAACAAATGCAATATCACTTAGCAACAAGGTGAGAAGGTCTATCCAACGAAGACCAGAAACTATCATGTCTACTGAGATCTATTGTAGATGCAAGCAAGGCTCTGTTACATATCTACCACACGATTAAATAAAAAAATTGGAGTAGATCTCCAGTTAATTAGACCTCTTTCATCAACCCCATGACGGGCAGCGTCGTTCGTTACCTGGCCGTGAGGACTGGTTCTATGGTTTTCGACTTGCTGGCTAAGACAAAGCGTTGTGGAAATTAATAATTTGATTGAGATTAGACGACGATCAACATACTAACAATATCAATCTATATACATACCTAACCACGATCGACTGAGCTGATTTACTCAATTATAGCATCAGATGGACTGGAATACAATTTAGTTGGAAAAGATAGGCAGACGATGGAAGTGTTGCTATCGCTATTGGATAGTTGACCAGTGTCAACATGATAAATCGCAGACGTTGATGAGGGTTTTATGGCGAAAACCATGAAACTTCTGTGCTTATAATTTTAGTGTAAATAAGAAGAGAAACACAATGGTCCATAAATCATAGGAAACTTGTCACCGCAACCATTGTGTGTAGTCAAGGAGTTCCATTAGTGAGCCGCTAATTATATCGTGTTCCTTTAATTGTGCAGCCATACTTTTAATACTAAAGTGTTGGATTCAGCGAAAGGAAGAGGAATCTGTTTTTGCACTGCTATTGTATCGTAAGATATGGCGTCGGTAGTTGTATTCAGTGTGGAATAAATTCTAAGGGTATATCTATCAGTTCCTTATTGGGATAAGTTAGCTGTGGTTTCGTCGAGGCAACTGATGAGATTAGCAACATTGAAGCTTCTTGACCGTTTATTATTTCATGTTATATGGTGTCGACATATTAACATATACTACTATTGAAAAGCATTTCGTATTGGAACTAATTGTCCAAAAAAAGTTATGGGGGCGGCCATAAGCATAACCTAAGAAGAAAGGTTAAGCAAAGACCTAGCCGTACTTCTAAATATAGACTAATATTGAATCAAAGCAAAGCAGTTCCTACCCCTAGCTGTTTATTGAGTCTTTCCCCAAATATTTTCTTAGGTGGTTCTTACAAATTATGGACGCCTAGTAACGCACAATTACCCAAGCTTTCGTAATACCTATGACTTAAAATAGCGTAACTGTAGCTTCCAAAGCAACTTGAGATCACAGCAGTCCCTACCTGCCCCATCATTTGAGCCAGACCCTCACTCCACAGTTACCGAGTCAGGCCGCGTAGGCCCTCATTTGGGGCGTGCCATATAAGGCAGTGTGCGGAGCGACGTCTCGGGCGCGCGTCACCTGCGACCGAGCCCTTTTTGTGCGCCCGCGCCGCCGTCCGACACACTGCAGATTTACTGCCTGGGTACAGCGAAGATGTGGAGCTACTGGATTATCCGAGGTTAAGGTACCTACCAATATCGAGGCCGCGCAGTGAAAACCTCGTGATTGCAATAAATGTTATTTTACAGGGGTAGACATAAACTGTCTGAAAAAGGCCTTCTTTGAAGTTCTCAGAAGTCCATTGACATTATCATCAACTAGTCCTCAATAAAAGGCATTAACAGCATCTTAGAGTTGTGGACGTTTGTTTTAAATATGCACTATGAGGTTTTCTACACAACGAAAAATAGAAAGGAGAACAATAAGTTTTTCTTTGCTAGGTTTTCACTGAAAGGCGACGATAAGCGAACGTATTTTCAGATTCCAAGCAAGGTAAATGAAACAAGGATCATGCATTATCATGATCTAAATTATCATTAAGATAATATTTTAACTTCTCCATTAATTAACAAAAAGACCTTTCTGGGGTAAAAGCTTGTGACGACTGACTTTATTAATTTTCTGTACACGTCTGGTCTACAACTATCTGAGTAAAGATAGGGTAATAAAATATGTTCAGAAAGTAATTGGAAATGCTCCTATCAAAACCATCACTTAAATCATTACTTGAACCATAAACTATACATACATAACCATTTCCATTAAATCAAATGAAGGCATTTCCAGAAAATTTAAGTCTATCCCTGTAAGTCCACGTGCCGCCTCACTACGCCGAATATGGTCTCGTCGAAAAAACAGATTTTCTTTATGGTTCATTGTGACATTTTTGTCAAAATTTTAATACGACGAATAAAATTGCTTAACGGTATATAAATATCAGCTTGTGAATGTGCATTCAATCTTAAGAATGGTGATGCTGTACAAAGAAGCGCTGCATAAGGCATATCGTTAAGGTATAATTTTATTGCCAAACGAAACATCAAAGCTGAAACTCCAGTTGTTTTTTGCTAATGCATTGTTTTTCGCATTTCGCTGCATTGTTTTGTTTTGAGCTATCATGCGATTATGATTTACATTGATTCCTTGACCAGTAACTATGACAAAAACCAACAACACCCTTTAATAAGGCTGCCTACTTAAAACAATTTAAAACTTTCCTCTATAAATAGCCATAAGTAATTGCAGCTATTGCCGAGTCTCAATCCATATTTCAACGCGAATTCAATAAGCAAAAGCAAGTGATTCACAGCCAGCCATAAAAAGAGGCCATAAATCCATAGTTTGTATGAGATCGCGTGATCGCCCAGTATTTAACTTAGGGCGCCATGATAATTACAATCAATAATCGCTTACACGATATATAAACTGAATAGCAACTATTAATCTGATGATTTCGATGTGCTCTGAGCATTCCTTACGCATTCCGATTACCATACAACGGATTTTTTATTCAAGTGAAATCCGTTCTTAAAGTTAGTGCCGTAAAACATAGAATAGTTTGATATTTTTTTGAATTTGAGGCGTTTGATTCAATGGTAAATATCGAGAGCTAACTGTGATAAATAAACTTTAAGTAGCTCAACTGCGGCGTGGGGGAAAAGGACGGTTGTATTGGGTTTGGTGTGAGAGTGAATGAGATGGGGTATTCTTGAAGAGTTAAGGGGTGAACAAAACAAACACTGGGCGGCAATTACAAGCGCCCGCGGTGAGCACGTCGCCGACGACACGCGCCGCCCGCCTGCGCCGAATGTTTACCGAACGCAGACACGATGAAATCTTTAATCTTTATAAAATATTTTTTTTATAAAAAACATTCCTATGATGTGGACAATCAACGGAAACCGGACGAAGTGCTCATGATATGAAATTAATATGCAAGCGACATTACAGGGTGCTTAACTTTTCTTTGAAACCGCTGAAGGCAGGTTGTACTCGAAACAGCGAACCTCATACTGTATTTTGCTGTTAGTTATATCTAGGACAAGATGGTACTTTTTTATATGATGCATATTTTTACAATGTAAATGTACAACTGGTTTATATAAATCAGTCATTAGTTTGATAAATTACTCAGTGTAGTATAATATCAGCTAAAAATAAAAGGCAGTGGAGTAGTTCTGAGCATTACTCACAGATGTATTAGGAGTACAGCGCGGGTCAGAGGTGAGCATTAATATTCAATGAGGGTAATATCTAACATGAGTGACCGATCGACCGGCTCCCAGTGTTGGACATACGTGGGACGTGTTTCTATGTAGTTAATAAATTTGGCCTTTAAATGTTCATAATATGATCTAGAAATCTATTACTGCTATACATTATTTTAATAACGGTTAGTATGAAACTGACTTAGAAAATGATGATAAAGCACAAGCTGTGCTGGAATGATCGTAGAGGATGTTAGGTAAACCAAACTGTAAAGTAGTTCAAACATTTTGCATGTAAGGTCAAGTTAAAAAAAAAAAATGTTATTCCCAAACAACAGAACAAAAATGCAACATTTCCGTATTCAATGCTGGAAACCCAGTAACTTCTGTGGAAATCCAGTTTTTGTATTTCAAGAAGAAATAAAGCAATTATTCTCCATCAAAAAAGTAGCCAGGCTTTCAGAAATTCACAGCTCGTCCCGTCCGCCAATTAGGAGCGCAGCGCTACTAAGAAGTGGTGTAATAAAAAATAGTGGGACAGTAAAGAGGTTGAATTTAAAAACAATACCCACGATTTGCGAGGGCAACAGCCGGGGAACGCTGTACAAGGCATTAATCGTCGCCTGCGAGCGGATTCCGCGAAAACAGCCGATATCGCACGAACCATCTCTCCGGGACACGGACCAACCACGCCAAAAAGTTAAATTAATTACAACACCCCGCGTGGGTAGTATGGTCACGTAGGTTTACAGGGACCAAGGAATCACGGCCACAAGCTATTTCTACAATATTAACCTTGGTAACCTACTCATGGTAATTTCGAAAGAAAAATTTTATCACCAAAAAACTTTAAGCGCTACACTCATTCCAAGAATCAAGAAAACAAGACAAAGCTTAAAAAATACAAACCAACTTCAAACAAATTTATCTTACGACTGTATATGGAATGATTAGCGCACTAATTGAATCTCATCCATATGTTTAACGTATTCTAATCGAGGTCTGATCCGGGTACAGCTGACCTCTTACTGTGCAGGGATCGACGCAGCGTGTCGTCAACCTACGCCTGTAGTTTTCCGCCAACCCTAAAGAAACAAGACTACATAGTTACCGACGAATACAACGATCTTAAATCCATTATGCGGTGCCATACCGCTTAACTTTTTTGCGAACCATTGATTAGACGGTTCACGTAGAATCGGACTCCGATTCATATTCAGCGATTCAAATTCAGATAACAGCTCGTCTGCTTCATTTATCGACTTCCCACGACTAGCTCTAGCTACTTCTGCTCAAACAATGCGTTCACACATGTAATAGAATCAGCGAATATGTGTAATAGGGCATCGCGATATTACGAACACGTTTCGGATTCGTTCGTGACATTCCGATGCGGTTTGATTGGCCAGCATTCGATATAAATCAGCGGTTTCACGTCAGACAGAGCTAGTATGTTAATAGATATCGACGGATGCACATTTGTATACACTTTCTGCATAGCTAATGTTGGAGATGTCGGCTGCAGCCTGCACGCGAGCTATGTTGCTCTGACCACGTATGCCATTTGTTATCATTGGCATCGTCTTTTGGTCTCTATTTACTGCTGTTTTTTTCACAAAGAATATTATGCATTTATGGAATTTTATTGGAGTTTTCCCACCTAGAGTTATGCTATTAAATCAATCAGATGTTTAATTTAATCGCATTCCTATGAACACCCAAAAGCACGCGAGGGGTTATTCAATAGCGAACTGCGCACGGGCCGCTCACACACGACGAATCACGCAAAAACTATAATTATGAAGATGCACGTTCATTTGTATCTTATTATACGACTTCCTGTTAAGGCACAGCTCTTAGGGAAGGTTTTCTAGACAATTTAGTTGATGGTTTTGATATACCTACTTTTGATTGAAATTAATAGACCAGTTAAATATTTACATAACATAAAGCATACAGGAAAGTCAATTTAGGTTTTGAAGGTAGTTTTTTTTTAAATTATGCACTTTGATTTCTTGGACCTTATTATTAGAAAACATTACCTTTAGTAAAGTAATGTTTTCTATTTATTTCTATGGTAGGGGTTATTAAATCGATCAATCAAAAACGATTGAATTTCTTTTGCCAGGTTTAAAGCTTGCCCTTAATAGAGCCGTTATAAAAATAATTTCTAAACAATGTCTATAATTAATTAATCACTATAATTATGTTTCTTGTCGACAGATGTGTTATTATTTCATCATAAAACAATATTACTAATTAATAATCGTAACTAATAAGATTGTTTTTATGGGATTTATATTATGATTTTATTTTAATAAAAAATATCCCTGCGTATTTTAACTGATTACCCATTTAGTAATTTAATCAATCAATTGTATTCAAACATAACTTATCAATTTATCATAGTCCAATGGGCTAGGCCTTCGTAAAAAATAGGCAGTTTCATAAATAATAATAATAATATTCAACTTTTTTTTTTTTTTATATATATATTGGTAATTAATATGAGTTTTATTTAATTTTATTTCAGATTTCTCATCATCAAACATGTAATTACAAAGGATCTAATTTCAAAGAAAGAAAGATCTAATTTCCTTAAAATATTTTCTCAATTCAATTATAAAAGCTCCAAAATTTTATTTGACTATAATGAAATAGGGGTAGGATATTAAATTACCATAAATTAAAATGCCGAAAAACAAAAGCGGAACAAACGCGAATGCACCAGGCAGGCATAAAACAAAAGGGGTTCGAATGGTGGCGTAAATCAAAATGCGACCGTTTGTGAGGAGGAAGCGGTCAATCATCCCCCTTCTTATAGAACACACAATGTGCTGTGCTCGCTGCAGGGTAGGGCTGGGTCATGAAGTAAGCGGGAAATAGAACTAAGTTTTTTAATATTTTTTTTTTTAACTTCGCCCCATACTAGGAATTTCTCCTGTATCGTGGGTGCGTTTACAAACATTTATACTCACATACACCAACAGCCAAACCCGGAACAACTACTTGTAGGTCATACAAATATTTGTTCCGTGCGGGAATCGAACCCGCGACACGCAGCGCAGCAGTCAATCGCTTAATCACTGCGACAATCGTGCCGCCAAATTAAAATAAAGTTATGCAAGAAAAGATTCAGATTTAGATTTTCGTTGATCCATTATTTTAAAGTGTGTCATAGCCAATAGTGTCATCACAATGTCTCGTTTTCTTCCTTTTTTATTTGTTTGTATATTGGCACCTTGCAGCTATTTCCTAATAGCTAATTAGTAATAATTTAATCGTGTTTTTGTATGTTGTGCTGTTTTTTGTGTGCACTAAATAAACGATTTATCTATCTATCTAAAAGAATAAGAATACAAGTAAGTAAACAGCTACGTTAGTACCTACTTATCAGATTCTGGAAGTACTGTAAGTAAACCCGGACCTTTTCTTAAAATAAGTTATTTGCCGCATTAAAATCGATAAGTATTCACACATACAAAGTAAAAACTTATCTCTTAACGATACAGGTACATATCGCGAGTCGTAACATAAAATGCCGTATCTTCCCGCTAATCTAATGGCCCTATTTAACATTATTATGGTACACCACAATGACATACAAAACACCTTTTGTGGATAAAAAAAATTTTCTTTCTTAAATAAACGTTTGATTAGTATTAATAAGGAAAAAAACTTTTATTTTATTTGAGTTTAACGAGGTGAAGCAGTAAGGCAGACACGTTTCGCAGTAAGCCTCAAGTTTCCGACGTTCAAATAAGGTAATATGATAATTTTCATTAGACTTAGTTGCAAAACTACATGCACTCTGGCGCACACAGTAAGGGCAAAAGGGTTAATGAATACAATGATAATAACCTACGTTATACTCATGCAAATTGACTTCGTGGCCCATAAAAGGGTATTATATTTAAACTTTACCTTTACTTGAAACAAATATGCCATAAATTTAGTTTTAATTCAATTACATGGGTTGGAAGCGTACCAGGATGTAGTAAGGAGTGAAGACTTGTTAAAAACGCATCAAGCGTCGGTTTACTGGAGCACTTAGACTAATCGACTTTTCGAAAATGTTCTACCGCCTAACGAGCTTAGTACTCGCGGCCCACCTGTAATTATACATATTTGAACAAGTGATATCCTTAATTAACATGATGAGGTAAACTATATAACGACTTTTTTTTGTTAATCAAGTAAATTGAAAAATGAAAACTGAAGCATGTGTGGTGTGACTATGAATGATAGACTGTCGTTCGTTGTGGTACGCACATGCGAAATAAGTGTTCGATGCTCGTGTTCAACATGTTCTTGTTCGTTCGTGCGTACACGGCTTAGCATATACTCTTTTCAATTTTTGTCCCTGCCTCTTCTTTCAAACCACACCGTTGCCTTATCACATCATACCTCATCAGCCTATCATTCATAGTCATGCGTTCACGGCTTTAGATGGTTTGGACATGTTGAGAGGATGAACGAAAGGCGACTAACAAAAGGTATTTATAAAGCAGATATGACTAGCAACGCCTTGGAGGACATAATAAACCTTATTGGTGGTGTTCTTCAGAAAGGCTAGGTGCGTAGTACTCGCAACCGGCGTGCGTGTATGAACGTAAACGAGGCAACAGGAGTATGTAAGGATCGTAGCAGGTGGCGTTCTGTAGTTTCTGCCTACCCCCATGGGAAGATAGTGTGAGTTGTTTATGTATGTGTGTGGAAACCCTTTTATTAGTAGGGTGGATTCATACTTCCGGTAAAGTGCAACTAAAAGTTGCACTTTGTGCAACTAAGAGTTGCACTTTACCGGACTTTCCACTAGACACCATAGGGATGTTGACTGGGAAAAAAAAACAAACTAGGTATTTAGTTCCGTCAGTTAGATAATAAAAAATATTAGACACTTTATTTTTCATTATTCTTTTTTTTTTCTTGCTTTATTATATTAATAAAAAATGGTTTAGATAAAACACATTAAAGTTGGGGAGTGGGGGCTCGCTACGTCACAAGTCAGTATAAAATCTACCGGGGAGTGACGTCATTCCAAATTTTAACTCAATGTATTGCCGTAATGTTTTGATTACGTTAAAAAAGAAAAAAATACGTGTTCAATATTTTTAATAATCTATGTAACGGACAAAAAAATCATATTTTGTCAACATCCCCAATTGAAGCTAACTTTTACCGACTCAATAGAAACCATGCAGCCCAGTTTGATCATTAACTCGTTAAACCTCTGTAAAAAATTCTAACCGATGTTGGAAACAACACTTATTTGATTTTGCTACAAATTGGCAGTCCTTCTATAGACGCATTATCCTATCTATGGCCTAACTCGCTATTTACCCACTTTTCTTTAAATATTCAGCCTGTATGTACTTATGACGTGTAAATGCAAATACGCGAGTGACATAAGGACTAAGGAGGTAGACGCAGGTACAGTCGGGCTCATTAGCAACGTTATCAAGCAGGCGCGGGCCGCGGGCGCAGCGCATAAAATTATGCCGATGCATTAGCATGAGGACTGGCTTATATGGCGATGTGCATTTGGATATCACTTATTTATAAGGACACAACATTTGAGAAAACACATACATGCCAGGATAATAGGGGAAACACAGAGAAAATAAGAAAGAAAGCCTTTTATTCAGCAGTGAATAAACGAAGGAGAATAAATAGCTAAATCATAAGTTTTTAGTTATATCAAAGTATCAATAATCGTAATGTTATGTAGGTATACCATGATAGCCATCTAGTAAGTCTGTTTTTTTTTAAGTCGAGTGTCTCTTGCAGTTTTGCCAGTCATGTAAGCCCCGCACGGTACAATCGCATACAGCGTTGCACCGGATGGATGCATGCTTTTAGCGAGGGCCGCGATACCGACGAGTTTCGGCGACATCACTCGATAACACGCGACTTACGGCACGGCGACACGTACGGCGGATATATTTAAACCATTGCGCGATAAAAGTCCCGGCTCAGAGCAAATATCTTGTTTTTATTGCCGACTGCACTTGTTTATTTGCACTCTACGTTTTTTTAAAGGGAATTTTAATGTGGGTATTATTTCACTCAGAGGATCGTCCAAACTCTGCGCCGGCGCCGTTTGTACCTACCTACTATTATGGTAATAATTTTAACATTTAATAAACCTTTCGGAATGATCTTTATATACGGCCTTAATGTTGAAAATATGATTGTTCGATACTTCAAGTAAAATGTTTTATGAAAGTAAATAGAGTTCTGAATCGAATTACAAGTTGTAATTATAGTAATAAATTCAATTGAAATATTAAAGAAGGTTTCATTCACATTTAAAAACACCTATAAAGATACATAGGCCTTTGGAACAAAGATGACAAATAGTGTGCATAAAGGATTTAAAAAACACAAAATCGGCTTAATAGTTTACTCGTATACAATTGTCGCGTACCTACACACTAACTAGACACCTCCCATTTTGTAACATATTTTTCCCAAAATTGGGCCA
The DNA here is from genome assembly GCA_949128155.2 of Xanthia icteritia. Lineage (NCBI taxonomy): Eukaryota > Metazoa > Arthropoda > Insecta > Lepidoptera > Noctuidae > Xanthia > Xanthia icteritia. The sequence goes on from OX421933.2 coordinate 24,016,152, forward strand.
TTTACTTCAAAGCAATTTCAAAATACTTTCACGCATCAAAATTTAACCCATTAAAAAATAATCAGCCCTCAGAAAATTACCCTAGACCTCAATAAAATTGAACCCTTCCACTGCCACGATATCACTACTCCTTAAAACAATAAAGCATGTATTACTGCGTGCCCGCGGCTGGCAATATTCCCTGCCTGATTTATCGGGCCTTGCTTTTGTTTACTCAGTCTCATTGGCGGGCCGCACCGTGTAATTAATATCAACGTTAAACGCAAACGTTTATTTGTTCGATGTGCGCAAGAGTCGATCGCGAGGGCTATTGTAATAGACGCTGCGAGGTTTGTTTGGTCGGTTTTTATGAGGGATATTTATGATTGTGAAGGTGAAAAGCGATTTGGAGCTGAGTTAAAGGAAGATTGCTAAGTTGTTAAGTGCATTTGAATAGGTACCCCTGAGGGGAAATTCCCGTATTTTAATGAACATTCGCATTATAATCTCAGTCTCAATCTGCCAAAAAACCTCTTACTTACCTATTTATTCCATTGGCTATTTTAAGGTGCATATTCGGTAAGTACGTCTCTAATAATCCTTCCCTACCATTACCGCGCCCCCCGGTCTATTCCTAGATATGCAATGGTCTCTGTAGCCCCATGAAACATGAGGCTCCAGGGGCTAGTGCAAATCTTTGAGTTCATTCGAGTAATCATGTTTGGCCAACCCACGCTGGGGTGGGTGCTTTTCATTCATTCATTTTTTGACATTGATTGCCGCTGAGACAAGTTTGAATTTGAATTACAAGAATTATGACCTTCTAAAATACTGGTCCTCGAATCATGAAAAAAAATGTGCGTTCTTACTTTCTACATGACGGATAACAGCTACACAAGTTCATGTTTTAATGTTCTGTGTAGTAAAGTTTAAAGCTCAGCTAAGTTTCAAAACATCTTTATCTCGTCACCCTTCAAAGGAGTGCTGGGCTGGATGTAGACCGTAACCTTTCCCCTACCGTTCGTCTACCAGTATCGGTGCCTGATGGACAGGCGAACTCAAAAGGTTCCGAGGCCTGCCCTGTTAGACCCTGTATATGACACTTGTCGTGTCGTCTACCTGCATGACAACACCCAGTTCGATCAAGCTAAAGTTCAAGTACGTTTCTTTGTCAGTAATGTATTCTGATAGGCTTTTCTTCATCATTTGATGTATCCCTACGCTGCCCTTTTCAAATAACAACATCTGAAGAGCCAAGTCCCGTTGCACAATTACCGCCCACCTCGCGATCCATCACCGCATCCTTAGCACGGCAATTAATATCAATGTATACAGCGGTATACTGGCGAATATCTCGATAGTTGGGAACCAGCCGAGTCAACAACCTGCGCACACGTCACTTCGCTCGTTTGCCCATCACTCAGAATGTTTATTTTTCAATTTAACCCGTCAGTGGCGAGGCCGGGAGGGCCCCGCTGAGTTAGGGCCGCCACACACCGCGTCGACAGATTACCGCGTGCACAGCGCCGCCTACCGGCTCCGCCCGCAACTGCACCAACCCTGAACCACTTGGTCCACTTGCTATTAATTGCTGGTTGTGGTTATTAGTTGATTAGTACGTTGGGTTATTTATTAGATTTGTGTTAATGTTAATATGTTGTTTGAACATCAATTTAAAAGCAACGATTATGGTTTATACGATATTAATCTTATTTTATTATTTTTTAGATTGTTTTCAGACAGCTGATGTTTATAGGAAAGAAGTGTATAATTATAGACATTAATGAAACGGACACTATTTACTTAGTGCTTGCTAGTTTGTATCAGTCACCATCCTGTTATTTACACATAATTATTATGCCACAGAAAATAGCAAGCTTAACTGCTTGCTATTTTCTGTTTTCACAAAAGAAAAACCTGTATTTACTATTTCTATCAATCGACTTCGATTAACTCGCCTGCCGAATCATTCAAGACATACAAACTCTATCAACAACGCGGACCAAATAAAATACACAACGTCACACAAAGGTCGGTGCTAACGTGGGCAGCCCTACAAACAACCCGTGGCATACAGGCGTCGAGACCTACAATTAGGGCCGGCCAACAAGACTACGACCGACCGCCGCTAATACGCACTCCACCAACTAGTTACACACACGCCAATCTTATTTGCACACAACATGCGCGAAAATGTTCCTTTACTGCCACGGAACATGGCCTTATACATCGCAGACAGAAGTTTGAGGGTTAAAACATCACTATGATGCTTTACAACTTTATCTTTGGTACCCGTATCACCGAAAACTACTTTTATGCGATAGGCAATAGGGGTGATGTCGAGTGTAGAGGGACATTGGAAAGTCAGTATGGGAAAATTGTTCTTTATTGTTTATTGGCTCAACCATTCATCAATGAGTTATTACACCGCGAGTAAAGTAAAAATATTGGGTGAAAATAGATTTTTCTCAAGACGGATTGCACGAGACGTGCTTAAATCATCAAGTCCTTGGTTGGAACTCGTTTATGTGTTGTGTTGTGCAGTTAATTAGAATTGATAGGACGGAATTCTCGGGAGTTGAAATTAGTGGAGAAAAGGCATAGGAACTAGAAAGCTTGGAAATTCAGTATTGCCAAGCTTTCTAGCTATGGTTAAACATCCTATTAGTAATTGCAATATATGAGTATTCGAATTGCTGTGTGAGGAAAATAAGATATTTTAAAGCTATGAAGACTATTAACAGTATATTAGAGAGATAGCAATGTAAAGCTGATGATGGTTATGTTCAAGGTATCAAACTCTGTCTATCTCTAATATCAAAATCTTGCCAAATCCAAATTTGACTATGGCCAAGTTGAAATCTTACTTCACGACTGAGGAAAATGTTAAAGGAAGATACGGTACCATTCTACTGATCATGACCAAGACCTGCCAACTTTGGATCCGCTGGTACATCACTCCATTCGAGTCACACCTCCTTAATAAAGTAGACCACGGATGATGTGTGTGGACCACACGTGTGCCTGGCGCCGAGTTGTGTACCAGGACCACACAGGCGGCAGGCGGTAGCCACCACTCTGTGGTTAACGCAGCGGAGGACAGCCGCAGGCGATGGCTATGGTGGACTGCTGGAGCGGGTCGCTCTTAGTTGGACAGGTTTTGTTTGGTCCAGTTTGCTTTTTGAATCATTGGACACATAAGTCGACCCGAATTCGTTTGTTCCTCCAAATTACGCAGTATTCGCTAGTGATGTAAATTATCGACATTCAGTTGAAAATTAAAGAACTAACTGTCCAGGAATACCACAATATACAATTACGCCTATTTAGTCGGTTGACCCTACAATTTTCGGCCGAGTTAGAAACTTAAAACCGTCAAAAGTTTAAAATACTAAATCCTGTCTAAAAGTTTATTTCCTAAACATCATTCTCCCTAACTAGTAACACACCGCGCGTCTCAAGCAATCATTTTCACAAGATATACGGGTTTCTGACGCGATGATCGCGATTGCAGTGATTATATAGCTGCGTGCGTGGTGGTACACAGACCTATTATCCCAAGCGCGCTTTATTGAAAAATTAATTTACTTCACTTATATCGCTGACATTTTTATAGGTAATTATTAGCAACCTAACGGGATTCGTTTCGCTTGATGGTTAATTACCGCGCGCGTTCATATTTGCCTGGTACTAAAACTTTTAGAATGCCTATTATAAATTAAACCTACAGTAAAAAAAAAAAAGTAAAATCTTCTATAATCAATCATAAGTTAATCTGACTATTCTAACGGATTCTAAAGGGAAACAGGTTCAGCATTATATGACCAGCATCCGAAACAGAACTAAAATGACACACTTATTAAAATTTACAAAGAGTAGAGGACAATTCTTCAACCTTGGTTGTGAACTTATAGCTGGACCTAAGGTTTCCATCACTTCCATATTTGTGGGCACCAAGTGTAATGATTTTCTAACTGCCAGTCTGACAGTAAGTACCATCATCAGGCCGTCAAACCACGTCGATGGGTACGTGCCCGAAAACTACGTGACGATGTATATTCAATCATTATACAAGTTATGGATTTTGGGGAAACAACTTCAAAATGTTTATTGTTAGTTTAATCACCAGGTTGATGAAATACGCCATGACCTTTTGGATGTTCGAATAGTGTCAGAGTAGATATACTGGGTCTTTTGTCATAATCATGAAAATCTGCTGGACAGTGGACATTCATATAAAACGAACTCGAACAGTTACAAACGCGATCTTTCTTAAATGCATTTAACTTTGTAATCTTCCAAAATAGCTCAGCAGTATTAAACAAAATTCAATTATAAATCCATAAAATCCTTTGTGGTGACAGAATTGGGCATCAAGACCACTTTTTACAACATAAAACGTTATTTAAAATATATTTAGCGAAAATTAAGAGCACTGTATAAGTGTTAGTGGGTAATTAAAACTATAAATATAAGGAGAGAGTCACAAGACCATTTAAAAGTAAAATGGTGCCTGCCAAGGAATGTTGACACAATATTATGTCAGTGTTAATTACTTGTTTGTGGTTAACGCGCAATTATTGCTCTCTACTCTACTCGGGGATAGTATTGTTTGTCTGTTTGTACTTGTGGAATCATGACAAAAGACCACCTCATGTTTCTCTTATCACCTGCTTCACCTTGATATAGCTGTAGTCTACTCAAGGGTTTCTTAAGTGATTATGAAAGTAAACCTCTACGTATATCCCGACGAAGCTAGTCTTCAGACAATGTTTTGATATATCTGGGGTGCCTGAAGAAGAATGGTCCAATGGAACCTCTGTTGGTGTAATCTTTTTCAATTTCAGAGCCACTATGTTGTCTTTTAATTTTCCAATATTGTCTTTATTCAGTGCATATTCTTGCTTCTGCGCCAAACCATCATCTTCGTCTTATATACGTTCCAGCGTTTCCTATTAAACTTCCCACTGTAATATTCTTCATAAATGCATTTTAGTTTAACGTTATCAAGTTTTCAATTACAACAGTGGGTACCGAGACAGCTGCTTCTCATGACACGCCGTGAGACTATTGTATCTTTTCTATAAACTGTTTACACCGTATCATTATTAACGCGATTTTAATTACGATAGCTGTAAGTAGCTTTAATTTAACACTTCCATTAACATGCTTTATGGCATAAAAACTTGCTATTTGTAGCGATCATTAACACCTTATTAACGCAAGTATGCTTGTTTGGTTCACCATAATTATTGAACAGGTGAATATCAAACATAAGTCTTTTCGATTGATAGTACCATACTTCATTTCTAAATCTTACACCTTTGTCACTGGACTATCTACTATAGCTTTTTTCTTGCAAAATCATCATCATTAATAGTCTTGTTCCACCCAATGCTGAGTATAGGCCTCCTCCCTTTTTTGCCATGCTTCCCTGGTCTGAACGTCATCCAGGTTTTACCCGCGATTTTTTGAAGGTTCAAACTGCAGATAAATCCGCGATTATAACTCATAGTGACTAACATATACATAAATAGTAGCCGTGTCAGTGCATACGACGTTGCATACACTTACAACTCAGTTGTACAAGAGCTAAATTATTTGTTTACCTCTTCAGTCGGAATTATAACCTCGTTTTAACACATTATACGCTTTTTTGGACGTTTGTTGAGATTTATTAGTATTTTCTCTGAATCAGCAGAAATGTAACGTTAAACACTCTTGCATTTTATTATCAGTATGTTTTTAAACTGCAGTAAAGGAAGTCAAGGAACTTTATTTTTTAAGACATGTAAATAGGTACCAAAATGGCGACAAGGACTTATGAAATAAACTTACCTGATTACTAGAAACCCGAGGTTTTTCTGGAAAATGGTGATGAAAACAGATGACTTACCTGAAAAACGAAAAATCATCGTTAAAGATGCGTTGTAAGGTTTTAGAAGTTTTTTTAAAGCATGAACTTTCAAACTTAATAGCTTGATTGGAAGACGTTTTGTTACCAACACACGTACAGTCGTAACAATATGCAGGTAGTAGTAGTCGTAGTTCAACGGATAAAGTTTTTATTACAAACAAACGTCAAACGTGTGAGAATAAATCCGTGTCAATCATAAAGAAAGTCGAACAGTCATATCCTTTTAGTGCCGACGCTTAACAAACTCGTGGCCCAAGCAAATGTTCACGGAAACTGTTGCTAGTCGCCATAAACGAGAACTATGTGAGAATGTCGTGACTCCGGCCTATTGCGGGGGTACTACGGACCTTACACACGCACAGCCAAGAAAAAGTAACCAAGACGCACGTGTTACTCATCAATTAAAATCAAATTAACAATTTGCCTGTCAAAGGCAATTTTCATTGTCCAAACTAGGATAGATACACCAATTTTTAGACCAATTGATTTTAAACTTTGTAGCTGGTGAGATAAGATGCAAATTCTTTCATCAATGAGTCAGTAGTCTTATAAAGATGAGTGGCTAAGCCAACAAATTGCGTTGGACACTGGCCGCCTTTGCCTTATTGTTTTTTAATGGCTCGTCCCGCCCCCGCAGTGCCTTCATCATCCATCATCCTCCTTGAACATCCACTCTTGACGTTTTTTCTTAAAGTTGTTCAAATAAAAAAAAGTCGAATTCCCCGCGGCGTTCACTGACATTCCTTAGAAAGTTAAAACCACATATAAATTAATAAACGATCGTAAGGGTTAATGTTGTTGGTATAGTTAGGATAGGGTTTATTCAACACGATTAAAAGTTTAGTTGAATTGAGTCTGATGCCATGTATAAAATATGTCTGGAGTGATCAAGCTCAAGTAAGGAATAACTTTGCTTTCGTGCAGTTTGCTTAACGTGGTAGTCACTCAGTTTTTTTTTAATAAGATGGATGGCGATAGCGTATCTATCTATTCAACGTGCGCTTGGCTGGTTAAACGTTTCTTTATAATAATCACATTTTAAAATAATATACCAATATTTTGTCATCCCTCATTTAACCAGTACAAAGGTGACCTAATAAATATTCCACCCAGGGCAAGTGTCCCATAAACTTGCTATCAGTAGTACAATCGCGAACAGTTCGACCGGACCCATCTGCCGTCAATACCACAGAGTACCTATACGTCATGGGCTCCTGGTAATAACTTACGGGTCTTTAATAGTAACCTATGTAAATTCGTGTCACCCTAATGAGACGTATGGGGCATTCAGTTGGGTTTTTGAAGGGGCATCTAAAATAGTGAATATTTTAAATACAGAAAAGTTTTGGCTTGTATTTTTAGTTTGTGTATCACTATCCTTACCAACTGAAAGGTCAAAAAAAATTGCAGACAGAAAAATTCTTTTATTTTTTTTCTAAATGATACATATTTAAAGCCCAATTATCAAAAGATTCCTATCAACACCTAATAATTTACCAAGCAGATCAGGTAGGTGCCCAATAGAAACCAGTAGAGCTACTAATAAAATCAACACGACACAGCATATGTTGGCGATCAGCTGACGAACAGAGGTCAGGGAAAGCTTCCACCCAGAGCACGCACGCACGCCTGAACTATCCCATTGAATTGCCAGTATTGCCACGGCACGCATAGAAAACATATACAACAATAATGTAAGTTAAGGAACAACAAAGTAATAAATATGAAAACAGTCGAGTTCAGAACCTACTGCTTCGTTTAGAAATGTACTAGCCTAGTTTATTTACGATCAGAATAAGTGACTTGCGGGTTTGAGACAGAACAGCCTATACAGTTCTGCCCGAAATGCAAAGACCACGATAATAACATCCAGCCAATGCATTTTCTATTGTATTCTTGATCCATTCTTGATAAGTTTAAACACTCTAAACGCAAGGGTACATCGTATTGGAGTTGATCTTCTCTTTTATCTATTGCATGGTGCGGCGCCGGCGCCATTGGGTTGGTCCACCTGTCAGGATGGTCTTGATCAGTGTATTGAAAGGGGCAAATTTTAACAGTTTATGCTCATTTTCTCATTAGGCAGTCGATGGTTTTGTTGAGGTGGTAAAATATGAATCTGTTATGGCTCTTCTTGTACATGAAACCTGCATATTAATAATACTACTACGATAAAACCTTTATTATCAGACCAAAAAAACCCATCTATGTATGAGTGATTTATTTCTTTCCTTCTTTCATTATGACCATGCTTAGAAAATGGACTATTGTCACAAGAGCTCTATATACCTTACTAGTGGTTATTCTCCGTTTTTTTGAGTTGGTGCGTAATCTTTTCCTAAAACTAGAATATACGGCAAAATATGAAATTTAAATGAAGCCCGAATGAAAAAGAACAATTTTGTCTAAGTAAAACACTTGTCAATACAGGAAGTAAGACATACCTTTATGGAAGGATTCCGCGTGCCTCACTTCTCATAAGCACATAATTTCCCACTAGGTCGTTCGCTGGAAGCGACACAATAAAAAACTAAACGCTCAAAAGCACGCTAACTAACAAGATCCCAGCAAAGTTTTATTATTGTTGTATAGCGGCCATAAAAATGGCGCCTGTCAAGCTTTTATTGATCCGTGAATGGTCGACGAATGGCCCAAGACCTCTGTTACGACCAATTTAACCGATATCAATTAGCGATGTTTGATATATTTGAAAGGCAATAAATTAGTTTTCAATTTGCGTGGTATCCTTAAAATATTTGTAATTGACACTTGAGAACTAGGAGACAATGACTCAGAAGAGAATTAGGAATTCCAGTATTTCGCCAATGAATTAATTGGTCACGGTGTAAATTACACTTGACTTAAGGGGTCGGAGGAATTGCAATGGATGTTGGACTGTTAAAACAATTACTGTCCAGGCGCTTCCACTACTGACTTTGGTATTTTTGTATTGAAATAAGTTACATATTTACACGGTTCAAAAGTAACAAGATATGTTTTATTTGTTTGTCATTAATCGCGCTGCGCTCACGCATGCCGTATGATTGACGCATACCGCCGCCCGCGCAACGTTTTACATATAAATTACCAATTACAGACCCCTCACAGATTTCACAGAGTAGCAGAAGTGGCATTTTTACGATATTTATAATGTGTATTTATTCATACATGTTTATTTTAGAAATGCCTATTAAATTAGATATTTTTGTAGGCGTAAATAATGAAGATCGGATCTTTAATCAACTAATATTGCATTGATTTGTATATTTTATCGATAAACTAGCATCGATTGCCTAATTGGGCTCACACGCTCTGTGTAGGAATGGATCGACCAATCAGAGAAGTATTCAAATATGTCATAAATCATATCAAATCTAAAAACAGTTATACAGTATATCAGTTTTGATAATAATATTAGGTGATTTACTTCAAAAGTACTTCGTAAAAATTCAAGACAAGATTTTTTTTTTTATTGTCATAACTAATACTTGTTGGATTACATTTTTTAGAGGCAAGCCAACACACAAAAACATTAGCAGAATCGATATACCTAGCATAAATCAGTGGTAATCTATATATTGTAAAGCCACCTCCGCAGTAACGGTAGCCACTTCTAATAATGAGTAATGAGCGAGAAAGAATGCAGGATAACAACTGACGGGCAATTGATGGGAAGCATACACCCAGATCGCTTCTGCCCGCCTGGTAACATAGTGCATTAAATAGACACCGCTCATTAAATTCCATGATTGATTTTGTGGCAAAACCAATACAGTAGTCGCTACCGGTATGATTAGTAATTAAAATACGTCTAATAAGACTGAGATAGGCAAACAAGTTGCTCACGACCGAACAGTCGGTTTTAATGAGTCGACATTGATAAATGACTACCGAATTGTGAATTAGCATACGATTCGAATAAATTTCGAGATCAAGATTCATTCATATCGGAATTTACAAACTGATTCGCAAAGCTTTTAGAATTTAGATTGTTTATTATAACCAGAGAGGATACGGTAGAGTTGGAAAAATAAATTGCATGACGCGTAGCTAGAGAAACTAAACTGCTCGACTACGTAATATGGAGGTATTTCATTTTAATGTTCTTAACAACAGCAAATCTTTCAATCAGATACTAAGCAATCATAGGATAGCAGGTATGGCGAGTAGGCAAGCAGAGCCCACCCGCCGCGCGGCCGCGGGCACGCACGCGCTCTCGCCAAATTGCCCAACTGATGCAAAATACCCCCTTAAGGTTACAAGGTCTCTAACGGTTCCTTTCATGATAGAGCCTCTTGTATCACACACTTCCTGAGAATCATCGCAAAACGTTGCTAACGGTTGGCACTAATTTTTATATTTGTTATCTTTACTACTCATTTTCATATTGGTTACTTACACGGACAATGTTCTGTGAATTCAAACATAAGGATAGCTTTATTTCCACGTGCATTGAAATTGATTGTGAGAACATTACGCACGCAAGAATGTCACAGCGCCACATAGTACCAGTTCCCATATTCCAGCGGCAATTTCCTGGAACATTTAGCATTACATTTATAATATCGTATTGCTTTCCTATCACGTTCAAAGATGACTTTATTTTGATATTGCACGCTTGTACTTTATCACCCATTGTGTTTTTTATTCACAGTCCTACGTGCCTCAATGTGGGCGCCTGAAGTTTGTACATATTTCACTAATGTTACATTGTCATTCGGAAGAGGTGTATGAACTGTGAAAGTGCGCTTTGAATGAGTATTACACGAGCTGACGGCCTGTGTCCACGTCATCATCGGGCTGGCAGCTCCGGACGTTGAGCAAACTTTAATGGATTTTGCATCAATAGGTAACGAAGTTTCATGGAAAAGCTAGCGCTCTATCTCTGACTAAACGGCATGCAAGCAATGCAAAGTTTCCTTTCGGAATTAGTGATGAGTTATCAATGGAATGAGTATTCTTGTCTAGCATTTCTGGCATGAGGGTGCATTGTGCCATAACAAAATATCACAGCGAAGAGAATGTCCGCATCATGCATACTTCCCCGATTCAATTTTATAAAATAAACAGAGAAGTGTCACGGAGCAGGCCATAACGATTCTGTTTTACGGAGCTAGCGTGTTCCACTCGAATAATGTACAGCGGATAGGGCGCTTTTTGTTTTACTAAACGAGCAAAGTTGCTCGCGTGCCGTCGACGTCCTGCGGTCGGGATATTTTTATCCTTACTTGCTTTATGTGTCAGTACCTAATCGATAGTGTAACCTTGGGAACCAGAAGGTCATCGTGACGAAAATATAATAAATCATGAAGTGACAAAAACATAAACGTAGAGACCATTAAGCAAATCTCTTCAATTTATATGTCGTCGAACCTAAGAGTTAAATGTATAAATATTCAAAAATCTGTTAGAAATATTAAGCATTCGTGTTGAACATTGTTTGAATTAATGTGACATCCAATAAATATTTCGAAACGCGTCAATACATGTATGTTTAGAAAATATTATTACCAGCTAACACAAATTAGGAAACGAAATCCCCAGAGACACATTTTAAGTCAATCGATTTCTTACGGTAACCAGGAACATATGAGGACATTTTTTCGAATAGTTTTTCAGTGTAGTATCAATTAGGAAACGTTCTGTGAGATCCGCCTCGACGTTAGCGCTCCGTTGGCGGCAATTAGAGCTGCTATGGCGCCCGCGGGACACCGCCGGATGCCCGGAATGTCTGAACTCCTGGCGCGGTATGCGACCCTGGTAATTATTCTCGGGTGATGCACGGTCTATTGCTCCTGGTGACTAATTAAAAACAATTTCCGTGATTTATTTATTAGTGGTCCGTTATTTATGACTCGCCCCAAATAGAGCATAAGTTATTAAAGTATTTGAAATAAGTTGTATGTTATGCTATGCGAGTAGTAAACTCAGTTTAATCGCTAACTGAGATAGGACCGAGGATTCAATTTTATCTATTTATGATTTAATCTCGCGACAATCTAAGAAGTCCGATTTGACACCTATCAAAATAGTTTGTGTAGTGATGGAAAAAACACCGATTCTCGAGATATATCGATTTATCATACTTGAGTTTGTAATCGAAAAATTTTGTCCCAGTTGGTTATTTTATTAATTTCTCTTAAGGTACGCTAGTCGGTCATTCTTCCATATAAACGTAGTATGGTGATTACTCGTCTGTTTGACGGTATACTATCGAAGAAGTTCATATCTGAGCACCTTAAAGACTATTTTCGCTTGCAGCGCTCGGCCGCTATAGAAATCTCAGCAACCAATAGCATTGCACCATCAAATTTTGACCTTAATAGTACGTTCAAAACTAAAAATTATATCAAATTGGTTTGTAATTATCTAGCCCTGTATGAAAGCAGAATTGGAAAAAAGATATGGGTTTTGGAAGGTAGGAGCGTCGAAACTTCCATAGAAATAACTTATGTAGTATTAAATGACAAAAAAGAAACTGTACAGGGATAAATTATTTATTCAAAAGTTCAAATAATTGTTTTGAGTAAATACATCTAGTAGTTTTTCCATAACATCTATACGCCCAAAGGTCTGTTCATGAAATTGTACGCGTTCGTTTTCGTTACAAATCATCGTCTATTTCACTAAATAAATCAATGAATAGGTATATAAATAAATGAATAAATATAAACTAGATAAATAAATAAATAATTGGACTAATTAGCACGCATATTACTAACGCCCACCAACCAGTTCGAGCCGTTGACTGGTGCACCCTGAAGAATGATATTCTTTGTAGTATTATGTTATAATTTAACATCATAATTTTCCGTTTGTCGATTATTTTGTATCTAAACCCAATATTTTTCCGATTATTTTTTAAAGATTTTGCACCGTCATCATATAATTTTGCAGATTTAATGACATATTGACATATCAAAATAAAGCTAAAAATATATGTGATCAAATTTTGTTTTCATCCGTTAGAACATTTAATAATACAGTACGTTTCACTATTTTCTAAATGTAATCTTTGTAAAAGTATCGATTTTTCAGAACATCGATTTTATTCAGTCAAAAAATGGCTTAAAACGGTCACAACACTACGGCGACGAACCCAAAGACATGACATAACGTCCTGTCGGAATATTAATCAACAATTAATTCGCGTTTTTGAGTGCATTTTTTATTATAAAGTGAATCTGGGTGCTTACGAATGATACTCATTGTTTTAGTGTATGGATAACATAGTAATTAATTAGGATTATGAATTTGATTTTTCGATTTCTTCCGTAGACGTTCATACAAAGTTATCGCGGTATTTATAATGAGAAACGTCAAATCGGTCTTCTTAGATTGTCGCGAGATTATCTTACAAGGCATAAATGTATTTCTAAGGCATCTTACCACCTACTGGCACCGAGCTTATTCCATGGCAAGGTAAACGATTCTGCATAAAAGTAAATACATTGGTTCAACGATGCGGGGATACCAATTAACGGTAACTAACCTGTGCTAAGTGGTTTATCTCCAATTGCAAGGTAAGTAAGTAAATAGTTGCATGTTATTTAAGTGTTTTCTCGTTCAAGTATCTAAATCGAAGATGATAATGATAATCTAAACACGCACAATATCAAGTAACAAGATACTGTCCCGTACAATTAAACATGAAAATCATAGGAACGCCAGATATTTCATATAGTAACGACTAGTGATGAGCAACGCTATCTATCGATAAATCGGAGACGCACAGCGGGGGCTGGCTTATCGACTGGACATCTGGCGCCTAAATTCTTACATGCAACGTACACCGGTTGTAAATAAGGCAGGAATCGCCACTGACAGACAGACCAACGGAATAATATACGACTGTAGCTATGATAGTATGGATATGGCCAGGCCAATTTATAATCAATAAACGGTTTATAATAAATCACATGTAAAAACGTTTAATAAATCAACAGTGTCTGAGCCAATTCAAATGAGCATGGTGTTTTCTGTAAAATTGTATAATTATATATTAAAACCCGAAGAGATGAAACAAAGATGTAAAGATCAACAAACACAGACCTCCCACTATTAACAGCGTTTTAAAAAGTTGGCAGGACACACAGAACATTATAACCTATTTTTTAAATATTATGCTTTTTATTACACGGTTCAAAATGGAAGCGATCCTAGTGGAAATATTTCTTTTCACGTATCACTAAGGATTTGCATAGAATTTAAATAAGCAAATACTTAAATAAAACAAATCTCTAAAGTCCTAACGTCAGCAAATTCTTATCAGTTTTCATAATCATACATTAAATAGAATGTTGGAACGACAGGTAGACACTGAGATACAAACCTGCACTTGCCCACACCTTCTAAATATCGACTCTAAACGCTTAGCATCAAAGTTCAAAGTGCTTTTGACATAGGAATAATAAATTTGAGGAGTATCATGACACGTGTCAGTTTCGCTGCGAGCTGTCAGAGCGGAGTAATATATTTATTTATGTGCTGCTGTGGCTGCCGTGTAGCCTCTGTCAATGATGACGTGAGAACGGTGCCGGGATACTTCCTGAGAACCTATGATGGACTGGTGCTTTCGGCTTACCGGGTCGGGCTTTCGGGTCTGGACCAGAGAAAACATTGTTAAAATTGGATGTTTAAATTAGAAGGGAATTATTATTTGCCACTTTTCTTTGATTGAAATAATGACTAGCATTCATTATTATTAAGTATTAAAAATAAAATAAAAAATAACGCCATAAAATCAGGACATATTTCGCAAGAAAAGGGTAGCATTCAATCAGAAATGAGTTCAATATGTTTAACTTATGTGCATACTAGGCCATTCGATCGGTATGTTATAGCAAATTAAACGTCCAAGCGTGGCGGTAATCGTACAGGATAGGATTTACAAATAATATGATAAGTATTTAATTAGGTTCTCGTAATTATGTGGAGCAATGGCGCACTAACCATGCTAGTGTATTCATAAGGGTTCCATGTGATAATTTTCATTCTGTGCTAAAATAAATGAAAGTAGATGTTGTATCAATGGAATTTCTCATCAATGAAAAAATGGAATGTTGACAGCTATGCTAATTTAAACTGTGCTCATTTAAACAGGATTTTACTAAATTCAGATATTAGCAAAGCAAACATTTTATTATATCTTCAATGCATAGGTATCATACTGATTTAAAACTCTAAAAAAATAAAAAAAATATATAAAAAATGCACTTTTCTAAAAACTATCTGAATCCAATTGTTATATAAAAATCGGGGATGAAATTATTCACCACATTTTTCCATTACCACCCAGAACACAATTTCCATTTACAAAAAAATATGAACTAAAAAAGCAACCATTAATTTATCAAAAGTTTAATTATGAAATATGCACCAATAAATCGTTGTCGTTTGTACGGACGACAGGCATAGCCGGGATTCCGACTGTGTACGTATTTTTTGTCCCTCTCGCACCGACTATAAACACGACACGGTTAATTAAAACGGTATATTAGCATAAACAAATAAAATGCCCCATTACGAATTCAATTTACAATCTTTGAAATCGGTTATATTAGTCGCAGTAAATAATATCTCGGATACAGTTTCGATAATAGCGTTGGGGCGCCCGGCACGAGCGGAGAGCGTTCAACACCGCGGTGGTAAGTACTTAATACTGGCAGCGACCATTCACGATCATCAGTTTAAAGAAGAAGCTAATCAGATCTAGTTTTAACATCATTTTGAAAGGATGTGGTTTTAGGGAGGAAAGCAGCCTCTTTGTTTTTGTCAATGCTGGTTCCTAACTTATTTTTGAGGAAATAAGTTATGGTTTTTTAAAGTAACTGCCCTTGGTTTTTTATATTTCAAACTCAAACTCAAGGCATTTATTTCAAATAAATCAATTACAGGCACTTTTGAATTGTCAAGGGGTCGGTCAGTCAGAAATATGAAGCGAGTCGCCCACTCCAAAGCGTAGTAGGTACCTATGGAGAAGAACGGGCAAGACACTCCACGGACACTCTTTTAAATAAAATAAAATGGTTACGTAATATTGGTTACATCATTCAAGTTGAAGTTATACATGTAAGAACGATGCAAAACATTAAAAGCGTCCGTTAGAAATAAAAATATAAATTAAATTAAAATCGCCGTGGCAGCTAAGAGATGACCAGTCCCTACTGACGGCGCCCGTTCACGAACATGACGCATGGATTATCACCATTCAGCTCAACCATTTTGAAGGGAGCTATTTATTAAGGTCATTTAGGGCAGTATTCCTTCTTTATAAATATTTGTTACAATTTTTTAGTCAAATCGAGCGGTACAAAACATAGATATGTCTCTATACCTACTTGGAAAAAAAGTCTTTCGCCTCAACCCGGTATATCTTGTAACTTAAAGCAGATAACATGTGGTGTAACGTCGCCCGAGCAGTGGATCGATGCCTTCATTTAAATTTGGTGCGTTGAATATGGTAAATAGTGCAAATTATTAATTATACGCTTATTTTATACAATTAATGTTGTATTTGATTGATTCACTACCAGTCTGATACATAATTTAATATTTTATGTGGTGCAGTGAAGTCCAAATATTCTTTTTATGGATACTGGTTTTTTTTTTCTAAAATCTTAAACTTAAATATTTTATTTGAATTCTACAGCTAAGCAAAATATTATAACCATCTACAATAAGCTTTACATGTGAAAATAAATAATATTATAGCTAAACCGAATTAGATAAATCAGATTTTCTTTTCCTGTTTAAATGAGAAGTTGCACCAGAGGATGCTATTACTATAGGAAATATGCGCCTGAAAAACACACCAATTTAATGGTGTAAATTCACCACCAGTGTACCATCACATTTGTAACGACAATCACAATCCCAACTACGAATTAACAGTAATTACACGCGTCCAAATCAAACGCGTGCACAGGTATGCTGCCCCCCCTGCCATCCCCACCCCGCGCCATGCGCACGCGGCGCTCGACGGGGCGCCATTGTCCCGCTGTCAGGCACGAACGGCGCCCCACACAACGACCCGGTAGGCACGACCTGGCTGTCGAGGTATCGATAGCGCCGCAGAGTAGCCGCAGCGCAACGCATTTTCATACATAAAAGATCGGTGCGGCGCGTCTGTAGTGTGCGTTGGTTCAAAAAAAATGTGCGAAATTGATGAAGAAGGATTTTTGGCGCGGCACACCCTAATCAGCTTTATCCTTTATGGTCAGGTTGATGCCTCGACTAGCTAGGATTATTTTGGGTCCATAGCAGATCCCGATAGCAATGTTATAGCAGATCCCGACAGCTATGTTATAGCAGATCCCGATAGCAATGTTAAAGTAGATCCCGATAGCTATGTTATAGCAGATCCCGATAGCAATGTTAAAGCAGATCCCGATAGCAATGTTATAGCAGATCCCGATAGCTATGTTATAGCAGATCCCGATTGCAATGTTATAGCAGATTCCGATAGCAATGTTATAGCAGATTCCGATTCCAATATTATAGCAGATTCCGATAGCAATGTTATAGGTACAGATCATACATCAGATGCATGGATTAAGACAGACAGTGTTAGTACGCGTTATGTAAAATTTCAAAGCAAATGAGATCAGTCATGTCAAGGACATCCTGTCATGATGACATGACAGGATGTTCACAGGATATTAACAAAGTTCCTTTACCAGTCATGAGACTGGTAAAGGAACTTTGTTAATACCTGGGCCCTGTCAATGACTATATTAAACAAACATATTTAAAATGCTGAGCTTCCCAAAGTACGTTTTTGAGAATCAACCATTTTTTGTTGGGTGATGGCATACAAATATAAGAAAACACACGCAATAGTATTTAAATGCACGGAATTAACATGTTATCATAACACCACCTATTTTACTGTTCTTGTCAACATGTACGTTATTAGTTTTAATTATATGTAAATTAACTAACAATAAATATTAACATACAATTATCGACAGCGGGCAGCATTATCGTGGCGCCTGTTCGACAGCGCACCGCGGGGACGCATTGTCCGCGCGTCTAAGTGCCTCATATTCGGTTACCCAACTATGTTACACGGCTATACGCAATATCGATATCTCACACAAAACAAATCACGAACATCCTTATTCCTAAGCAACACAATCAATTTTCAACTCTAATTTTTGAACTGAAGGCCCATTTTTGTGTGTATGCGAATTGGGTGATTATGCCAGTTACTTTGAAATATAAAACGATATAATTTTCATTTTACTACTCCTTGAATACACAAGAGGTTTAATAAATAACGAAACAAAGCTCTCACGTCGCACCTTATTTGAAGGCAGTTTTGTCAAGCGATTGTCTCAGCTTCACAAATAATTTATATTATTGTATAATAGATTTGGAAGAAAAAGATATATTTTTATAGCGGTTATAGCAGACGATTTATCGTATAGTTTTAGTTAATAAGTTATAAAGTTAATTTATATTATAATTATTATAATTTGTTTAGGTATGTTATTAAATCACTTTTATGTTTTGTTGGTATGGGTTAGGTTGGTGAAATGTAGAAAAACTACGATTAAATTAGCAATAAACATTCGTTTTTCGACATTACTTCTGAGAAAGCTACGAGGGTTACCTGCTTGAAACATCGGCTATCGGGTGGATGATAACAAAGACCTATGTGCGGGTGATGGACATGTAATCGGTAAGGCATTCGCCCGAGTACTTTAATTTTCAAAAGTTTCTTAAACATTTTGAAGAGCAAGCATCATTAATAACTAACTTTCAAAGCTCTTTTCGTGCACTTAATGTGTCCGACAAAACTGTGGAAAACATAAACTTTCTTAATTTGTTGATATTGCAATCCTGTTTACCGTATTAACACTTACCTAATTTCTTATATTCAATTCCCCGATTACTTTTCTGAATGGACTCCACCCGTATCGGATCAATAAACATTATAATGGACATCATACAATTATGGTAAACAAGTCGCGAACAATGTTGCAGTACCTTTTATTATATTTGATTGAAAGTATCGGGTAACAAGCAATCTCTTTTTATCGTGAAATTGAATACTTAACAGACTAAAGTTATACTTTGCAAATTTTGCTTAGTAAGGTTGGATTAAGTATTCTCGTGATAGGTGGATTAACGTCAAACATTTTGCAAGTAGGCATCGAATGTCACGACATCTAGCTCGCCTGTCCGACAACGCTTGTCATTGGGCTATTGGTGCTTATATTACACACATGCAAAATAAGTGTTGTCTATTGAACAAATTTGTATTTTCAGTACCATTTGACGTCTTTTATTCTGTCCGCAGTCAATGCCGGCTATTATTCGTAGATCTTTGACAGTCATTTCGGTTAGTCAGAAGACACAGTCATAGTCATTTATTGGTAAGGGGATATTACAATTCATCTCAATAAAAATCGAAGCCCGAAAGTCTGACGACCAGTATTATCAAGGGGTATCGTGTCCCCCAGTTACTGGGTTGTGGAGGCAGTCGCTCCATGTAAAATACTGCTATTCATGTACACCTAGCCCCCAAGAACCTCCGACCCTAACTTAGTTGGGAAAAGGCTAGGCAGACGATGAGTCACTGCCGAACATTGAGTGGACCGTTATTCTAAACACACAAAATCTTCTAAAGGCATTATAATTAGGAACCTACCTCAGGGTCAATCTTCTTATACTCGAGATCCTCTTCATCCACCTCAAAGTACAGTTCCGTGGAAGTCAGCGACACGGTTCCCGGCGCCACCAATCCTGGTGCCACAAGTCGTGCCTTCGTGCTTATGTTCACTGGACCTGCGGAGTACCAAGAGTCAATATACCAGCCGAACTATTTTGTAAAAGTTTATACGGGTGAGATTTTGACAGAATAGATCGGTTGATTAGGTAGATCTCTCAAAGTAAATATCTATTATTCAATTTTTTAAACTGTTATAGCGGCAAGACAGCAGTAACATCCGTCTGAGTGATAGTGAGAATTTACTGTAACTATCAAACCAATTAATTTCTCAGTATATTTGTATAAGTTTGTCCAGTCGTATGGTATACACTGCCAATTTCCGCAGTAACGTTTACAAATATCTATAGCGCCTGACGTAGGATTGAATGCAACGAATACAAACGATACTGCTCAAGTATTTTGGTCAGGCGTTGAAAGCTAGTTAGAATCATAGTAGACAAGTAGGATCAAAATTAGATTTTTACGTCGATAATAAAATAAATACAGCGCTAAACATTGAAAAGGAGACTTCTTATTTAATTGAAATAATAAATGGATGGATTGTATTCAATTAAATTAATCCGATGTTATGGGCCATTTTAGTTTTATTCGATACCAGGAGAACATGAAATGAAAGAGTTTCTCCAACACATACTTTTGTGTAATCGGTCTACTTACCAGTAAGGTCGGCATCGATTTCTCTGTCATCTACCAGGAGCTCAGCGTCGTCTAGGAGTTCTGCGGCCGCGGGCGTAGGTAACTGCGCCCCGCGACCCGCCCCGCCCGCTGCTATCCTAGAGTGCAATTCTTCCGTTGCCTGTGATTGAAAAATGAATAAATTAGAGATCTTGAACTGATACTGATTTCATTTTTCCTATGCGACAAAGAAATATAGCTATTCAGGTCAATTAGTGCCTTTCCCTTTAGGCCCCGCGACAGAAATCGTAGGTGCGAACGGTTGTGAAATTTTGCCAGGCTACCATACTATAATAATAGCAAGAGATTCATTTTACCTGTAGTATGGCGTCGTGGTGATGCGTGCTAGGGTGTGGCCTGGCCAACGCAGCAGCCACGTGTCTTCTCCCTCTCGCGTCAGGGACCAGTCTTC
The DNA here is from genome assembly GCA_949128155.2 of Xanthia icteritia. NCBI lineage: Eukaryota > Metazoa > Arthropoda > Insecta > Lepidoptera > Noctuidae > Xanthia > Xanthia icteritia. Next base: position 24,036,873 of record OX421933.2, read on the forward strand.
GTCGTCGACGCGCGTCGTCTTCCCAAGAGTCTAGCTTCCAGAATTGACTGCCACTGCTGAATATCATAGAAGCGTAATAAATAGAAAAAAAAAATCGAAGCTAATTTTAGTCTGTCTGTGTTATGTCCACTGTACAAACTAATTTTCAAATTCATAACAATGGAGCTTATCGCATTTTTAGAAAACATTAAGACCACAAAAATCTATTAAATGCCTAGTGACTGCAAAAAAATTCTTATTGGAATAAATGCGATGACTTTGATTTAGCGGTTGCAATCTTATATCCTGGCTCTTATGTTCACCTAGTACAATTTGCAAAAAGGAAAGCATCAAAGCGACCATTGTACAGTTTCCGGCCAAATATTGGCACAACTATCTATCGACCGATGCATTTGCAGATGATAATGGAGAATTCTACGTTTAATCGAAAAATATGATCAATTATTTACCCTGGATGTGGCGTGGCATGTGAGGCGGCATGACGTAATTTGTCGAGCAGTCGCGCGGCGGCCGCGTGGTCGCGTCTCCGCGCGGCTGCGATCAGCCGCTCGCATGTTCTCTCTTCTTCCGCTCGTTCGGCACTACTCGTTGCGCATAAGCACTGTAAAATAAAAGATTACCCTCAGAACATTCATATTGAAAGTCAATGTTACAACCACTACTCTACTAGATAGAGATGAATGTGGAAAGCCCTGTTAACATGTTTCTTCATCAAAAAGAGTATTCATGTTGGTAAATCTTCAAATAGCCAAAATAAGGAAACCCGAATAGCGATCAATGTTCCTAATATTTAATCCAGGATCTTTTCATGCACGCAGCGAAACACATATCTTTGATTACACATTTTACATAATTTTTATTTGAGAAGCCTGACCTCAAAATCAGCATGTTTCAGTACATCATCAGCCCTCATCCTGTTCAGAATGAACTCTGCCTCATTGGCGACCCTCACGATATGATCTCTCATCGCATGCGACAGCAGCCGCCCCTCATTGATAAGCTCGATGAACGCCAACCCCGCATGTTTCTGTAAGGAGTTCTGCCACTCCTGGGAGCAGAGCAGCATCACCAGTTCTACCACTGATGTACTGGATTTGAAGGTTTGAAGACCTGGGGAAGATAATTAGTTGGAGTAGTTCAAAAGTTATCGCGGTCACGACAACGCGATAGTGTGTTAATCTAACCCATTACATCTACCACCATTTCTTCTAATTAAAAAGAGCTGTTAGTTAGAACCACATCCAAAGCCCATCAAATTCTAATAGCTTCTACATTGCCGGCTACATAGTTAAAGCTTTATGAAACATTGATAGAATTACACCTTTACATGTTACTTAGCGAAGACGCGTGGCCGACCACCTAAAGACATTTTCACTCTCTAGCGCTTAGCTGTCAAATAACTCTATACTTCTCTCGTCATAGTTGAATATTTGAACTACTAGCAAAATAAATAAGGAAAACTCAGTTTGTTAATTTAAATGTTACATAGTTATTTTATTTTTTAACACATTCCCTCAATCCAAATTTTTCTCAAGCTAAGCAACTGCTCCATTAAAAATAAAGAACCAAGCATGATAAGCGCACTACCATGCCTAATACCGGTCTACCTTTACCCTCCATTAGCAGCTCCTGTCCGTGGCTGCCCACCAGGGTCTTAGAGAGGAAAGGAGCAAAGTCCAGCATGATCTCTCTGAGTAGTGGACACACGGGCCCGAGCGCTGTCTCCAGCTTGTGCGTGAGTGACGCCTCGCGGGAGACGCCGTCCGCAGACATTGTGGTGTTCATCGCGCTTAGACCTGCGAGGGTCTCATTGTCCTGAGGAGAACGGTTTTTGATTAGGACAGGACTAGATATAAGATATTGAATGGCATATTTAAAATATGTAATGTAATTAAATTCGGTAGGTAGGCTTTTCTTCAGTTTTACATAGCCCATAATTGCGAGACTGTTCATTTATATTGGTAAATTGTAATGGTAATTATGTCGTTAGCCGATGAAATAAGTTTTAAGAAAATCATGGTCTTTTTATCATAATTTCTGCTTTCTCAAATATATTTGTGGTCTGAATCGAACTGGAACCATTTCCAGTCTATATTTCCAGTTAGAGCTTGTGTCTTCTGATGGTAATGTATAATTAATAAGAATTGTCATAACTTACGGGATGTAAATGCCTTTGCGCTGCCTGTAGGTTTCTGTTCTGATGCCTCTGCGTGAGGTGGTGATGTGAGTCAGAGTTCCTCATGTGAATTTGTTTGTCTATATCTGAAATTAAAGTAAACAGTATAAACACACACACGTTTGATACGTGTCAAAGTCAATAAAGATTAGTCACTAGATTCACTTTCATTGAACGAGATTTCCTTTGCTTTCCTTAGATTCCTGAAATTCCTTTCTTTAGGATTTCACCAACATTCAGTCTTACTAAGGACAAATTTCACCAATGGATCTGAACGCGATCAACATCATCTTGTCATCATTTTCTGTGTAATGTTGACACTGACAGCTCTTGAACGCGGTTTAGTTGTGCTGATCGCGTTCAGTTTCATTGGAGAAATTCGTACTAATACATCATCAAGTGTAATAAGTAATAAGTCATAATTACCTTCATGTATATTTCCTTCATGGTCACGCGTCCTGCCAGTGATAGTGGCGGGTCCACGCTCACCGTCCTCGTTCAGGTTCACGTCAGTCCATGATTCATCGTTGCTCACCTAAAAATGTGAAGTAATATTGGTTTTAACTTCTTCATTTACTATATTGGCTATATCTATCCTTGCTTTAAAGACTTTCTTTTAAATCAATTGTAAAAGTCCTGGTATCGATCGAGGCAACTTCCATAAGGGTGTTCTCCCATGTCTAGTACTTTCTTGCCAGCGACAAGTGTTAAAATCATTTACGACTTTATATTTACCTTTTTGGCGCAGCCGTGAGACACACTATTATTGCTTTATGATTATTTTCACTTTTTATTTTGTTATTATGTATTTCACGAACTGTGTCCAAATAAATATTATTCTTTCTTTATGTATACAATACTTTTGAATCACTCAAACTGATGATTATGTAATTAATTTGTTATTTTTAAAGAAACTTCCATCTGACGTAGTTAGTATACTATATAATATCTGAATCAGAAAATTTTCTAAATGAAAACCCATACGTACCGGATGCTTATTATCATCGAGCGCGATCTCGCTGGAGGTCTCCGGGTCGTTGTTGGTGGTCTCGTTGGAGTTCAGATGGAACGAGCCGGCGTCCTCGATCGAGTCCACGCTCTGCAGACACACACGCGTGATACACACAGTCGTACGACACGTCTACGAGACACCTAACACCACTACCCTCAGCTAGACACTTATAGGGACACACTAGCAATAGATTGCTTAAGGCAATCTGCTTTTAGACTATTTCACGTTAGGAAAGTCTAAACAGTTATCTGTTCTGTCTAATTTATTAGTCTAACACTGGAAAATACTAAATGAGTTAGGAACTAATCAATTATTTTCACACGAGAAACACAATTTTTGTTAATGAACAACTAACTTGGGAGTTGATCTAATGATACTTCGCTGATAGGATATTCAATTTAGCATTTTTCAGATCTTACCTTGGAAAACTATTTTAAAATTAAAAGTCAGTGTTAATTATCTACTATGTGGTGAAAAGAGTATGAGAAAAGGTGGACAATACAGTGAACACCATGCTTTAAAAGAATCCAGTGAAAAAAGCAAGCATAGCACACACATGCTGGAAACAAACTACTATTACAAAGTGGGAAATATTTGGTAAGAACACACGAAACAACAAATTTTTTGACAATAGAATCAGAAATGTAAAATTCCCATCCCTGTATTGATTTTATACATACATAATTATATTTGTTAACCATGTTTCTTCTAAATAATTACATCGTTTATAGATTTACATTATACATATTATTACAGTGTCTGGTGCTTTGTGCTTTAATATTTTGTGATTTCTTTGTCAAGAATATCAAACGGGTGAGCGTAGCTAGCCTATTTTGTGTAGTTTCATTTAAATTATACATTTACGTATGTATTGTGGCAAGCCTGTGTAAATGATTGGAACTGGAACGACAGGTCACAATTTTATAAATTCTTCGTCAGAATAAATTAAATGGCATATAGATCAAAGTAATTTTAACAACACTTTTGACATTAGACGACAGAAACATATTTTGTGACATTAGTAAAAGTACCATGATTACAGAACCAATCAGGAGTGTCAACACTAAATTTAATGTTCACACAAAGTCAGAATGTGTACAAACCAAATTGACCACCGACACCGTTATCCCAGACAATGTTTTGGACCTTGCGGTTGGAGGCTTACAAAAGGACAATAACATTTATTTATTACATTAATTTATAAACCAGATACAAGATAGATAAACTGAGAATATGTTGCTAGATCTGTTTTACAGAAGCATAACCCAACTTGCACCAGAAATATCTAGCAGAATTTAAATTCCCCCTTGATTTTTAGTAAAATATTTAAACTAAACAGCAACGAAGGGACCCCAAAGATCACAGTTAAGGAGACGCAGAAACTAATAGAAAGAGATAGAGCATTGGCCGACTCCCCACAGATCTACTAACCTTGGGTTTGAGCTGGCTTTTGATTCGGAGGCTCGACTTGAATAGCGGTTCTTCCTTTTCCGAGGCCGGGGACAATTCCGGCTTATCACTAGGCTTTGCTTTCTCTCCAGTACTAGGCTTCAGTTCGTCAGTAGTCGTTTCTATTTTCGCAACACCCTCTTCTTTCCCATCCGTCTCCTTTATTAATTTTATTGCAAAAGCAAAACAAAACGAATATAATGAAGCGTCCACGTATTACATAAAATCTTCCACATTTAATGTTTCATTCAACATATATTTTATAGCGACATCGAAAACGAAAACCAATCGGCAAACAGCAAATGAATTTGCCAAACACAATGAAACCGATGACTAGACTCGACTAGAAGGGACGGAGTTCTGAATAGCATGCGCACGACGCTAAGTAAATCCTAGATCTAGAACTAACCTTACACTCAAGATCACTCTACGCTACTTACAATAAAATTTTCTTACTTTTCATGTAGTACATCTAAATTGGAAGAGTTCGAATATATTGGAAAAACATGCTATGGAAAGAGAAATTTAGAATAGATCAATTTCATCAATACTATTATTATGGAGGCTAAAAATAAAAGCTTTAAAAATAAATTCAGAAAAGTTACTAACGTTGGTAATAAAACATGGATTTGATGAGATACAAGTTAGCTTTTATGTTTAGCGTCAATGTACTACGAGTAATGTAATACTAAATTTTATTCAATACACAAATAATTTCAAAATTAGGAAAATAAAGACAGGGGTCTATCAAAATTCTTACATGCAATTATGATCCGTACACAAACACGATTAGGACTATATTCGCATACGAAACCGTTCCTTTAGTATGAGAAGTTCTAATGATCTTACCTTCATAGATGGAGAATCCAGATCGTTAATGGTAGAATTATTCTCATCGACCACAATCATGGCATACTCCACGTCGTCTCCATTGTGTTCTATGGGGGACATAGAAATATCATTGGTTAGTTGTTTATAGCAACATGTTGCGTCATTAGAGACAACATCGACAAAGCGCTGCCTTAATAAAGCGAGGGGTCAGGTATCCTACGTAATGTTACTGTTTCTGGGATTTATACTTCAATATTTACATGGAATTCTGTACAAAGCAGACTATTTTCTTACTAGTTACTTTTATATCTGAAGCGCATAATGTATTACTATTGGCAGTTTAATTTAACAGTACAATTCAACGCCAAGACTACAAATACAAGAATTTCATGCATTGTCCACAGAAGAGACAGAGGATCGCACAGAATTCCGGACGGTTACTAAAACCAATTATTATAATTTCATCTTAAATTTTATACATGCTTCTTAAAATTTATGGATTTCTCAAATCTACTTCAAAATGATGACGCAACTTAAAGAAAAATGGAAAATAAAAGAAGCGGTGCCTCAGCGGTGCAAAGATTTACATTGCTTTGTCTTTGAAGACGAGAACATTGAACAGACGAACAACGATTTCGAAGCTTCGTTATAAAGACATTGATTTTACATAATTCAAAAGACAAAACATTGTACGCGAACATCGACCACATATTATAGTATTTTGGGCGTTCACATCACAATCCTATTTGAATATTTGTGACATTGTTGAACGCACGAGAGAGCAACCGAAACCAGTATAAAGCGTGTAAGCAAAACTGAAGCACGGAGATAAAATAGTGTTGTTGCTCTGTCGTGCATTCCTATTTATATTTTTTGTTACTGATTTTCAATTGACATTCGAATAATATTAGTGTTCATACGAAGATAATACGACAAGAGAATGAACAGATTTCTTCACATTTTGTATGACTCCGATTGTTATGTGCCATAAGAGTCCATTCTAAGACCTCTCTTATTTTTTTATCCTTTTTAGTACATTTATATTTCGCGATATTTTTTCGTAATGCGAACGCCAATAGTCGTCGGCCGCGTTACCTGCGTGAGCGCGGTGGTAACTAGCGATGCGTGTGTGTGCGAGCGTATTATTGTTAACGTGTTGGCCGCATTCGAGCTTGCAGTGCGAGTGGCGGTGCGCCGGGTGCCCACCGGGCAGGAACTGCGGGTACACGTGGTGCGACCACTGCGGGAACAGCGGCCGCGAGCCTGGGGCAGCGGCCACGGTACCCGGGCAGCAGGGGTAGGGAAGATGTGGGGAGATGGGAACACACGGGATAAAGATTAGCGCCACCAGACGATACCAGGATATTAGGAAACAAGGCGTTAGTGTAGGAATCGTTGAAAATATTAAATGCAATAGACAGATAATTCAAGTCACATGATGGTATCAGAGAAACAGGACACGGAAGAAGTCAAGACGCGCGATAAGATTTGTATGAAAATACAATATGGGAGAACGAGGATAATAAGATATTGAGGTTAATAAAACGGGTAATATGTAAGGCGAAATAGAAAGATTTGCGAAGAATTGTGTACAGTGTTTCAAGAAGATAAGGAAATATATACAGTTGGAAGGAGAAAGGATAAGTGGAAGCGGAAAGAAAGTAAAATACGAATTTTGTTTGCAAAAGTAAGAAATTAACGATCGCGACGTTTACAATAGCAAAGTGATGTGCGGGTTATACAATCGAACGATCGATGCAAGTCAACCAATGGCAGTGCCGCAGTGTAGTAAATGTAGACGATTTTACCAGTGTCCCAAATCGTGACGCGTATATCAAGCGGCGTGAAAAAAGGAGAAACGACACAATTCAGATATACAGTCTATTAGTATCCTTTTGAACTGTCGCTCTCGAAAGTATCTACATGTTCTATGTGGCAAAGTTTGTAATATCACCAGTTTGGTCTATAGCTTTTATGAACCAAAATGGTAACTGTTCACTCAACTATTGATCACCAACTGATGTCACTCTGTGCGCTAGTAGTTATACTTCCGACAGCGACAACACACAATGATGATGACTGTGAAAATTTTAATATCATAACCAATATATTTGATATAAATATGTTTTATATTGAGTGCGGTAAAGCATAAAAAGAAGCAAAAATAAATAGCATACAATTAATCCATATCTAATAAACAAACCCGATATTTCTATAGTAAGAAGAAAGTATAGTTTTAATAATATTTCATACACAAAAATATTATATCAAGGCAGATATTTCTACATACATAAATACAGTTTACTTCGTTGCATTTATATTTTAATCAATTTTGATTAATTTTTAACGTTTCGGAGGTTTCCTGGTATAAAGATCAAACAAAATTGGTAAAGTTATAAATAAGAAGGTCATGTAGATAGAAGGTAGATATAATAGATGGTCTACTACATAGAACAGTGAATGCTGACATAACAGTGCCACTACGTTCGTAAGTTATTGTGGAAGATATATTATAGGTAGGTATTTGGTATGTACAGAGACGATATGTAATTAGAAAAAGAAGAATAACTATAATTGACTTGATATTGATAGAACTGGAAAGCTCATAGATGGTGAAAGGGAAAATGAGTTTCTCGGTACACCAAAAGTGATTATTTCGTATAAACAGAATTGAAAGTGACGTTAATGAATTGGACTTCATTCATTATATTTTGTTGTCCGATTCACTCGAAAGTGAATCTCATAAATACAAGTACTTATATTTAAAAAAGCGTGCATAAATTATAATTATATTTCTTTTAGCAAGTCCAATTGTGTGAATGTGTTTTAATTAATTAAATGATATTAAAGTCTAGTTGGTCTTGTATGGCCTTTAGCCGCTAGAGTGACATACCGTGGTGATCGTGCGCATGGTGTGCGCGGCGCGTGCAGTCGGGCGGCGCGTGCGCAGGCGGCTCCAGGATGTCGCGGTACTTCGACACCATCAGCACTGAGATGAAGTACACGATAGCCAGCGACAAGAACTGCGCCTGCTTCGTCTCCTCCTGCCAAACCGATAGCATACAGATCATTTGCTACCTCTTGTAATCACCAACACCATGATTGAATGAATATCAGCATCATACTTCATGCATAACATATTTATCTATTCAGATAAGCTTAATTTTTAGAATAAATATTAAAGTAGAAACCAATACAATGCATTTCTCTTTAAATATGTAATAGACATCATTCTCGTTTTCATGAAGGCCACTTTTTTAATGGAAAAATGCAAAATGATGTAAGTAGACTAGTTTCAACTTACCACGTCTCTATAAATCACAGCTCGAAGTCTGTTCACATCCATGTCTTGAAGAAGTCTTTCCGGGTCCTTGACTGGACTTGACGAGTCTGCTAAACTCGCCACCACGCTCTGAGATTATAAAGGAAGACAAAATACGTTATATCTATCAAATAACAACAAAAAGTTAACATAAAAAAGGGTCGGTGCCAGACTGAATAATCAACTTGGTAAAGTGTAACAAAGTACTAGGAGACCAGAACCGTTGCAGAGGTCTTTATGGCAAAAGTTGTAGTAAATTGAAAATCAACTAGAAAATACATCGGTAACATGCAATAGAAAAACTTTTGAGAGTAAAAATGTTGAAGCGTGTTCTACGTTATTTTCTTTCAACATGCAATGTGCTCGAATCTAATTTATTATAACGCAGTGTGTATGTGTATCATTTAACATAAAATTTATTTACCAAATACTTTTTTGTGAGCAGTGCAAGGTGTTGAAAGCTGTCATTAATATCGGTTACAATTTTTTTACCAGGATATTAGAAGGGACAAGGAAGTTCTCCAGTTAAATAAGTGCAAGTCACCAAGCTACATAAAAACTCCTTTTGTCGAAAGGCCCTTTGTGAACGTTTTACAAGTTACAAGTTCGTGATTGGCTGTTAACATGAATAGTGTAGCTTGCTCACTGGCGATTGGACGAATACTAATATTGGTTCATGGCGTAGGAGTTAAGTTTTGGAGTTTTAAATTCTGTTCATAGGTGTTACCGAGGGAGTGGGTGGATCAATTAACTAAGTTTGGTGTACTAGCAGATCATAAATGCCAAGGGTTAGAGTCAACCAAAGACTGTCAAAAATTAAGGTTTTATTTAAGACTTGTTTTGACTTAACTTTATTCTTAGCAAAACTATTCAACAGATGAGGAAGAAACGGTAATTCACCAAAAAGTACTAGGGGCCCCGAAATGTGAGAAGGTGTATGGTGTATGTGTCTCGTATTGTTTACCTTGGGCTCGGGCGAGTCGGCGGCGCGCGCGGCTCCGCGGGCGGCGGCGTAGCGCTGGCGCTCCTTGCACTCGAGGCAATTGCGCACGGCACACGTGCACACCTACGCACACACACACTCGCGATCTACGCCTACGCCGCTACGCCGCTACGACTCGCTAGAGACTAGGAAGTGGTAGCCGTACACGACATCGACCGTACTCTAGCATTTTATGATGCCTTAGTATTTTGGTATTGAACGATACACTTGATTTCACTTTGGACAACATCGATATTTTATATATTGTTTTTTTTATTGATGGTCAGTGTACGTTTTGGTCTCAAAAGTGACAAAATAAAGCACTTTTACAGGAATTAGGGCGGAAAGTCTGGGGGGACTTATGGGAAGGAGTTTCCCATTCGTTATTAATAAAGAAGCGTTCATAAAAATCAAGAGTACGGCCAAGAAAAATAGAACTAAACTATAATAAGAAGAAATAGTCTACTTTTACTTGATCTAAGACAGAATATTCAATCAGCCTATAATAAAGAGACTATAGTATGATTTTAAGAAGTCATAATTTCTATTCGGTCTATGTTATGAAGATGGGAAAACATTACTAATTCTGTCACAAGAAATCTAAGTATTATCTTGGAATACATACTAAAATTGAAGATATATTCTCATGAAGTGACACAGATAAAAATAAAGTAAAATTAACAAAGATACTTTTTGAAGTCGTGTTATTTTTTGTCCATTTATTGTACCATTCCATTCACTGCATTGGATTAAAAAAATTGGAGAAGCAAATGGATAATCTTCGCTAATTAATTCTCACTATGCATCGAAATTGAAACTTATCTTTACAAAAATCAACCTAACGCCAAAAAACAACACGACCTACGCCCCCCCATTCCCATACAACCCCCACTCACCAGTCGGAGACACTGCCGCAGTATCCCCCCGCTGGACATGTTCTTCTCGGCCTCCAGTTCCGCGAAGTTGAGCGCGCTGGCGAAGATCAGCACGTCGGCCATGCTGACCAGCCGCTGCAGGAACGTCACCGCTACTTCCACGGGCATGCCTTGGGTGGGCTCTATTACGTCTAGTTCATTCTGAAAAAAGTAAACATTATTATGAAGTAACTAAACGTGAATAGCATTGATGGATTTACGGCGCCTTTTTTTCGTAGAAATTGTTGGTACAAAGCAAAGCGAGTCTTTTGAATCTAATAAGAAAATGCAGTATTTCAAGAATCGATCAGGATTCATAATCGTTGTATCCCTCAAGACAACTAACAAAAATATTGAAAAAAGTTCATAATAATGAATAGAAACAACCATTTTTTTGGGTGTTTTATTATCAAATAATTAGGAGCGTACGTGCGGCGACGTGGCGGCGGCCAGCAGCGGCAGCAGGCCGCCGCACGCGATGATGAGGTTGTCGGCCAGCTGGCTGATGAGGTGCACCGTGTTCACCACGAAGATCGCGTTCTCGCTGCTGTTCACGAAGTCTATCACCGACTTCGTCGAGTGACTTCGCCACACCTGGAATTTACGATTGTATTTTTAATTTAAAAAATACCTATAAAAGTTATATTTTTAGTTTTGTCAAAAATCAAGCGAAATAGTTATCGGAGACAGAATGTACAGAAAAACCTCGTTGACGACTGCCGATGTTCAAAAAAACATATTTCTCTGTAATTATGTAAATATCGTGATTTTGTAATATTAAACACAAGTGAACGAAGTATAAGTTATGAAGGCGAGACTTACTTGAATATCAGTTTCCAAGGAGAACAGAACATCTGAGAGTAATCTTTGGTGTATGTAGGACCAGCGGAATTCCGGTATTCTGAACGGAGGCCGCGTGGGGCCCGGCGAGAACATCGGGCGCGAACACTTTGAAGGACGCTTCGTTTCTGTAACAGTGCGCAATTCAATAACTATTGACTGATATAACAAAAGTAAAAAAAAAACTCATACAAATTATAATTACTACGGTCTGCATTTCATCTAATTTATGACCGTACAGTTTCTGCAAGACTGAAAAACTCGCGTAGTAGACCAAAATAACAAAAACCTATCCTAATTCAGTGAAGTGAAATTTCATAACATATCTATCACACACACCCTGTGAGGCACATAACAAAATGATAATAACGAGAAATAGGGCGGACACTTGGCAATCCATTGTCAAGCAAGAGGCAATGCATTACCTTTTAATTGTGGCACTTACCGAAATGATTAGAATCCACTTGCGTGCTAGTCGAAGCACTGCGCGGCCTCTTGGGGGATGATGAAGTGTTGGTTCCTTGCGTGGCCACACCCTCGCCCCTATTGCTGTCCTGCTTCATCTCACTGTCACCAGGCAAGCTTACGCGTCGTTTGTCCTTCTCACTTTCGTGACTATCGTCTTCACTATCAGCTTCTTTGTCAGCTAAGAGTATGCTTTCACTGATCGTTGAAATTGGAGGAATCTCTGGTACTTTCTCTTCTTCTTCCTCTGTTGTCGGCATATCGACTCTTTGGCTTTCATTTTTCTCATTCTCTTCCGTAACTTCGTCTTTTCTTTCTATATCTAGTTTCTCAGCCTCTTCAGTTCTAGAATTGACTAAAAATTCACCATCAAGAGGCAGTACATTGCCCTCGTGCGGGTGATCAGAGGGGATGACCCTCTGCGGACTGTTATCGTCCGTGGTAATATTTTCACTATCTTGCTCAATATGTTTACTATCTGTTTCCACATTTATACTGTCTGGTTCAACGTTTTTACTATCTGACTCAACGTTTTTACTATGTGACTCAACATTTTTACTATCTGGCTCAACAATATCACTATCAGCCATAACATTCTCACTACTACTTTCAGCAAATTCAACATTTTCACTTTTTGTCACAACCGATGAAATTAAATCCGTTACTAAATCGTTAGCGATCGTCTCTGCGGCTCGCTTCTCATCTACAATCTCTTCGATTTCTTGTTCGAAGTCATCTCGGCCGTTAGGAGTGTTTCCTTCAGAGTGTAGTCCTCCGGATATCGCTCCCGAGTCCGTATCATCATCAGTCTTTAACCTCACAGTTTCGAGCGCGACGCTCAGTACATCGTTGACGATGTTGATGGCGACTCGTTTCGGGTCGTCGGGGTCGTCGTCTGATTTATCTAATGATTTCTTCGGACTTGTGGCTTCGCTAGGGGTTAAGTATAAGTCTGAGCGGTCCGAGAGTTCGGATTCCCGTTCTGTGGCGATATTTAGTTCTGCGACGCGTTCTGGACTTGCCGTCTCACTAGCAGATAGACTTGAAGGGATCCCTTCACTGCGGTCAGTAGCATCGTCTTTCGAAACACCATCACCAACATCTCGTACAGGTATATAATCTAGGCTACCTTGCCTCGTTAAAGGCTCATCACTCTTCTCAAGCGTACCAACACCGGACTCCGGATCTTCTAACAGCTTAGTATCTTCAATAATAGACCGGACGAGTTCATTTTCGGGCGGGACTTCACTCGGCGACACTACACGTTCTACGTCATCAGTAGGAGTTTCTACTTCATCGATAGCGTGTTCTGTTTCACCGTCCACACAGCGCACTCCTTCACTCGCGTCAGGGGCATCACGTTTGGGAGAATGCACTTTACACACTTCACTGTACACTGCGTTGTTAGTCCTGTCTGCATTGTCGGTCTGCGTGTTACACCGGCAATGGTCGAGGTCCCTCAGCGACAGCCCCGCGCCGATCTCGGTCTGCGCGGCGTGGTGCAGCGGCGCGGCGTGCGCATGCGCGGGCGCGTCGCGCCGCTCCCAGCCGCAGATGGTGGAGATCGGGCGCTGTTGCCGCTCCGCCGGGTCTGTGATGTTGTCAGCTCGCCGCTGCTCGTAGTGCTCGTACATTTGGGCGAATTGGAGCTTGAATTCTTCGTATGATACCTGAAGGAGAGTTGGAGTTAGACTTTGTCAATAATAAAAATAATAATAGTTTTTCTAAAACTATAATGATTCCACATTAGTGGCCGCGTTTTGTATGTAGAAATGTATTTAGCGCCAAAATCGGGTCTACATTATGCCTTGTAGCCACTGACTCTAAGGTACTGACCTTAGAGTGCACGATGGCCAACGTGTCGACCCACACGCGCCAGCCGCCGTATTCGTGCTTGATGGCGTGGTGCAGTAGCATCCGGAACAGAGAGTACACCATGTCGGATATCTTCTGTTCTTCCGCGTTCTTCGGGTGGATATATGCCATCGCTATCAGCCATTCCTGAAACAGAAAGTATTATTAGTTGCATCACATTGTTGAGACAGAAAAAAGCAATTGATGTTTGGTCATCTGGTTGATGCTTGCGGGTTTACGTATATCTATCTAGATACGAAAACTCAAAATCCAAACAATATTTTTTTATTCCCTGTCGTCTTTCAGGAATACAACAACCAAACCTAACAAGAACCGTAAACCGTTATGAATGAATATGGCACCTCATGCATCCTTGCATGACTGGTGACGATATTGTACAGTTAGGGAAATGAGTTAATAAGCAAATTGACATCCTTCGTCAATTTGTCGAGTAGCCTTTTGATACAAATGTCAAAGAATGAAAGTTGTGATATATATTACGGACAAATAAACGCGGTTAGTAATTTTGCTTTACCATTAATTTCCCTGACTTTACCTGCGTAGACTAGGGTAACCCACCTGCCACACAGACATCTGTAGCACCGTCCTCCTGTTCTCCCGGTTGTTGCTGCAGAGTAGCGTCATGTCTGACAGGAACAGCTTCTTTACTTCTAGGAGCTGTTCTGTTTGCTTTGATTGTCTGATTAACGTCGCTACCACTTTGAGGATCACTGAAAAATAACATTTGTTTCTCATAAAATTTTATCTGGAGTATCTTCTGGTTTTTATGTTCTGTTTTATCAAAGCTCTTTGTATGAAAGTGGACGTTTTAAGTTGATATGAAGCAACAAAGAATATTATTGTAGAAATATACATTACTACACTGCACTTCAATAGTAACACTTGATACGAAATAAAGACGCTATCAAATACAAACGGCTGCCACGGTCGTGGCAGTGACAGTAACTAACACATTTCTAAAAACAAAAACTTTTTTGAATGCTTCTCAACTGAACGCATCCTCTCTCGGGGTTGCGTTGCATATAATGGAGTCTCCTTTAGCTGTCACATCAGTTAAAGTTATTACAGAAGAATTCTCACTAGGATTTTCCAGACGAAAGTGCGGCTGCGGCTCCGGATGGCTTGTATACAGTATCTGCTGGCCCACGTGCTCGGTCAGCAGCTCGTACAGCGCGTTGTACACCGGCAGCGCCAGCCCCTCGCCGCACGCGCCCAGCCGCGTCGCCAGCAGCGTGTACAAGTTGTGAGGCGACATCACGTCGTACTTGCGTCTGAAAAGCAGAGACCAACCATAGATGGAAGAAGGTATATGAGAACGATGTTGACTTTTCACTTATAGGTAGGTTGGTACTTTTTCGCTCGAATTAATTAAGTTATCTTTATAATTTTAGCGTACAATAAAGTATATCCTATATATTTAAAAGAAAAGGATAATTACGTTGTTCCCTCTTCAGCAAAAAGTACTTCTAATCTCGTATCGGTATGAACAAATAAGAAAACCTTATGTCGTGGCGAAATTCACCCAGCTAAACTGACAGCGTTGAAAATATTACGAAATGTAGAAAATTTTACAGACAGATGAAAATGTAGTTAAGAATATAATACAACAACGGTTCACAAAAGCAAGTTTTCCTAAACAATTATAATGAAAATAACATGTATTTACTTGTGTGTGCTTCTACTGAGGAAGAATCCTAATAGTTTCAGTGCTTGTAGTCTGATCAGTTGACTTTCTGATGACAGTAGCTTGAAGATTGTCCTAACTCCACCCTGAAATTAGTATAATATCGGATTTACGACTTGTGAACAATTCCGTAAACAGATGTAAGAATTAATTGAAATATTGATGTTTACCTTAGCATCAAAAGCAGGCACCATAGAGCTAGGGTGTTCCGACATCAGTGATATTAACATTTGTAAGACGTCGTGCAAGTTTTCATCCTGAAAAGAAACAAGATTACAAATGTCAAAGTTATAGCTGGTTATAGACGCCCCAAACTAAAAATATAGACAAAAATAGCACGTCTACGCTATAGTCGATTAAAAAATATATTTGCTGTTTTTTTGCTGGAAACGAAAAAATTAATTCATATCCTAAAAATTGCTATACATTTTTACATTGTATCAGTCGTAGGCAGGCGCTTTTTACAAACGGCGCCGTCCGTAATTTACAAACGCTCGCAGTTATGAAATAAGCCGAAAACAAAATGTAAATTGCCTTGTCCACTTTATAATATGCCATAAAATTTGATGGACAATTCAAACGCCGCGGCAAATTAAAGTATTTAGTTAAACGGCATGTAAAAAACGCTCATGTGTCCATGGAATCTGGTGCTCGGGGGACTTCTGCGGAATATTATTGGTACAAAAACTGTCGAATAATTGTACACTGCAATAAACCATTTACAATTTATCGCACTATTTTTCGATAGTTTATAATCTAACGGAAATAATACCGACAAATTGTGTACTGTTATCAAACTTGCTTCCGACGTAACGCACCTTGCGCTAATACTACGTAGCCTGCCTAGCTGCGAGCAACTCGGAAGTACCGGCCGGCACCGCTCGCTAGGCCCGCGCGCGGTTTACAGTTTTAACCTACCCATTTCACAATTTATGGACAGTTTAGAAATAATACCGATATATTATAACCTAACGATTCTCACAATTGTATGGTGACATAATGAGACCGATTCTGTGCCTCCCGTAGTGGCGGTGCTTGGGGGAGGCCTATGTCCAGCAGTGGACGTTGGGACCTGATTGCTGGAATAAAGTCTGATTTGTCCAACCTGTGTTTTATGATGGTCCTTACAATAACAATCAATGTCAAAATTATAACAATAGAACGAGTTGCCAATTTGCCTTCGGCATATTTCATAGCAGCGAGCGTTTGTAAACGGACGGCGCCGTTTGTATAATGACGAATCTGCCTGCGACATATCCATTCTAATTGGAAAATTAAGCCTTTTTTCTGTAATTTTTCCAATTCGTGCAACGTCTCAATTTCGCACACAAGTACCAGGAGCACATACCTCGTGCATAGTAGTCAGATAGTTGAGTATCGATTGTAGTTCATCTTCTTTGACTCCGTTGCCGATCATTATCAGTTGTTTTAGGAACAGCAGAATGTATGCTCGGATCGTGAGAATGTCTTTGTGGGCTGGCCGAGGTCCTTCTGAAAAGTTATAAATGAATAACAGTTTTTTTCTAATTGTTGGAAAAATTAAGAAAATCCAATCCCTCAAAAGACTTATTTCAATATGTTTCTCTTTAAGAACCCCGGGGAAGCAAGACCTTCGCAACCCTTGGAATATTTCAATAGATTAAATGTTTGCGTATAATTATGCTCCGTCATGTCATTGTGATTAGAACGGTTAAATTTGAATAAGAATTTGTTTAATTTCCAGAACGAGAATTATTTACCAACATTACACATTCTTTTATTTCACAGAATTAGTAGTACCAGGTTGATTTATTACTGAAACATTATTCAAGGATAACTTCCATAAGGGTAATTTCATAATAAAGACCTGTCCAGAAGCGTTCATATTAAATAATTCATGCTCTGCCAAAAAGTCTACTCTAATTACTTAGTCTCCTTGAGGTACCTGAATTATAAATGGCGGGAGCGTAATATCCTACTTTGTACTTACCTAATCCCTTAGGCGTGATTCCGCTCTTAGCTCTTGGGTTTACAACCCAGTAGTAGAACTTCAGCGTGTGTACGGTCTGTAGGACAGTACTGACTCGCCTCACACTGCCGTATATGTGCGCATCGGCTAAGAAATCCGTGGCCAAGTAGCAGTATAGCCTGGCCTGCACCGCCGCCGGCGTGTGGATCCAGAGCGCGGGGTTGAACAGGATGTGGTCCAACAGCTGCCAAGTGAGAAACGATTGGCAGAAAGACTGCGGTTAGCATAGACCTTAAGCTGTCCGATGGCTGAAAGCGTATTCTCTCTTGCTTGTTGGCCTAGTCCAGGGATATGCCTACGTATATTATACTATTACATTTGGCTGCTTATTACGTACTTACATAATATTTAGTGTTTACTGCTATTTACTCAATATTGCAAGGTCTTGTGTCTACATAATATAATTATAACATAGAAGCTCTTAGAATTAAAATAAAATACAGTTTATTTGAAATACGGCTACACTTATTGCTTTGTCATCTGAAAAATAAGGTTTCGATATTTCAAATAATGGACGTTACTTAGCTGTGACAGGGTTTCATTTTTCACTGTAAAAGCATTCGTGCAGAACAAGCTTAGGTAAAATAAATATCGTTTGAAATAATATTTAGTTCCATTGTGTTCGTAATCGCTACTGTGTCAACTAACTAACCCTCAAATGCTATACTTGTATAAATATTAAAGTATAAAATGAGATAAATAATACTTGTAAATAATATAAACTAAAATTGCAAGCGCTGCCAGGATTCATACATCTGGTGAAGCACTAATTTTACAAGGGAATGTGTCAAGTGTGGGATCAGGACTAGATATAAATAAATAAAGTACTCAAAGGCTTCAAATCCGCAAATAAATACAGCTTTTATACTTATTAAAAAAATGACACTATTTACATAAATGTCTAATGAATTTTTCGAATAACCTTTTACAATAATCCTGAATTTGCCTTGCATCTTTATTTTATTTACGATATTGTGAATTAGAAGCCAAAAAATCGGGTACCATCAAACTACATAAATATATATCAGAGTTGATAGTACCCCTATATCCCTGGATGACAGTGGGTGTGCGGAAACAACTGCAGTAAACAGTCGAGGTGAAGTAAGCAAGAGGGACATGCGCTAACAACCATCGAACAAACGTGGGAAACATCGTGACCACGTGCGGTAAGGTGTTCTATTCCGTCTCGATTGGAAATATTCCACAGTAAAAAAAGTACAAAGGATCTCTTTGTATTGTTTGTAGGCCTGGTACTCACAAAGAGATTACGCTTGCAAATCGACTTCTACAAAGTCCTTTGTGCAAGTCATTAAATATGTAACAATAAACAAACCGAATAAATATTTACAATCGAGAAAAAATCCAGTACAAAATTTACATAAAGGACGGGGCACCAGTCACACTTAAAATAAACCTGCCGATACAACAGTGGGAGTGATTGATTGTTGGTTTTATACAAATTGGAATCCGAATGTAGCCTGTACAACATGTTTGAATAACATTTTTTCAATGCCTTGGCTTTTAAAAATCCAAAACCCATTTTGCCGAAGAGGCGATGAATTGATGTACTTAGAAGGAAATTAATGATGCTTCTCACTACAAAATGTATAAACAAAAGGCGTATTAGCTTCCCGCTACAACCTCTTAGAACAAGCATGGTAACCCAAGCGTATTGACAGGATCGTTACCACTAGCGGTAGTGGCGTAGTGTACGAGGCACTAAACTGTACAAAGGGAACCCAGCTGCTTATCGCGTGTTTGTTCCATTATCTAATTGATTTGTTTAATTCAATTACACATGTTTACAAGCCCCAAAGCTGTGTTGTATGTGGCGTCGTTTTGTTTTAGTGCAGTGGTTTCTGTGACTTTCCATGGTATTGAAAAGTTTGTTTGCCTAAAGTCTAAAGCAGAGAAAAATCAAGTTTTATATTTATTTTTTTATCGATACCGGCCGGCTCATAGCATCTCTTTCTAGTTGTTAAATACAACTCAATGAAAGTCAAGAAAACATCTGTTTGTAACGAATAGACGAGCTAAACAACGGCCCGATATAAATTACCTTATGAAGGCAATTTTCTTACTTATTTATGGGTTGTTGTACCTTTGTAGCGCGTTTTAAACGAGCTGTATTATGGTAATATCCGACGAATTAATCTTGATGTTTTGGTAAAACGATAAAAACAAAATTTATTGTATTAATTTCAAGAACAAACGAACTTGGACGAAATACAAAATTAGTTTCGTTCAATTTCGGAACTTTTATAAAGTAACTTGATAAAAATAACAAGATATATTTTCAACTCTTTTACTAAAATTACTTTGATAAAATCTTACGAACAAAAGAGAGTTCCTTTAGGTAGGTACCAATTAAATAAGAGTGCTGAACAAAAAATACTTAAAAACATACCTGTTTTAGTAGCAGATCGGAATTAGGGGAGCAGCAAGTGACAAGATGTTTGGTGAGATGTAGGAAAGAGGCGAGTGTGTCGGGCGTGAGATGGTCGCGGCTGCAGCGTTGCAGCATGTGTGAGATGACCAGGAACCCACGACACTGCAGCATGTGCTGCTGCACCGTGCTGCACGACTCCACCAGCGAACACACGAACCCCAGCAGTTTTGAACTGAGGAATCACGAGACAATAGTTATTACATTTTGCAGGCTCTGTGATCTTGGTCACATAGCCTGTAATTGCATAGTACTATCTACATTCCTCTGAGTTCATAAATAGGTAGATACGGTAACGATGAAATCACAACAAATGGAGAAGTAAAAACAATTTCCGAGCACTTTTCGCGACACAGATTGCGACATGAAAATTTTACTCTTATAAAGACGTATCCCAAAAAGCGATGAATCTCGTTTTGAGTTTATAAATAATACATGTACACTCTGGGATAATGTCCCAGCAATTTCCACCGCATAATGACGCGGTACGCAATTCGGTAGGAAATTCTGTCGTAAAATATATTTCGAATTATCTTTGTGGAAATTCCGTCGAGATAATCATGAGACGTCTTATTAGATGTCACGAGAACAGCTAGCCCAGGTATTTCTTATGCATAAATGTAATCCGTTGTCCTACCTTGGATGTGTTGGTATAATTTTGATGCGCATGGAGGTCTTACGAGTATTTATCCGGATCCATCCGGCCGTGACGCGGGTCGTCATAAGCGCCGCTTTGAACTGTCAGCGGGGCTGTTATCATACGCTTCAACCTACGTCAATATCAAACATGTGCCACCGACGCGCGCCGTCAGCAGATAGCCACTGTATACCTTAGCACAGATTTTTATATTCATGATGTGCTTCAGAAGTTTACCAGTGAGACCATTTTTGTAAAAAATGGCAACAAAATTATGCAAAGGTTATTAGAATCAATACCTATCTCGCAGCGTATCTACCTACTAGTTTTTATTTCTCGAAGGGTAAATGAGCTTAGTATCGTTATAAGCTGGCTGGCATTGAGCCACTAATAGGATTACGTTTAATTTAACGCTAAAAACTCACGAAGGGAGACAACAATTGAATTAAAAATGTCACTTTTACAAGACGTTGACGCAGAAGCACATCAGAAGAAGAAGCATTTCAGAAATAATAGTTTATTCATGTAAGCCGACTTACATGATAAATTTGATCTATTATCCGGCCTAATAACAGTAGGTTCGTTAGGGCGTACTGTCAAATAAATCCGATGTTTGCGAACCCTTTAATATTTCATTTCTAAAGTCTTCTCATTAAAATTAATGTCACGCCTGATAATTTAATAACCGCCCTTCGTAACCCTATGCTAATATAAATTGTCGCCGCAAAATGACGCTCATAAATCTATTCCGTTAAACGGAGTAGACACCAGGCAATTAGGAGTTGCTAGGAGTTAGTTCCCGAGTCGTATTACAGAGTCGCTTCTGGCCGGTATGGAGTTGGAGAGCCGATTCGGACAGTGAAAGTGCATTTAGCCAACTAACGCGCCCGAAGCCACTAGGAATATTAATGAGTGGCTTTGGCGCTCGCAAACGCTCGCTAAGCCAATGCCAGTGATTTAGTTCTGGAATTCCGCCCAACTTTATTTCGAGGCCTAACTAATGTGCCCAAACTATGGAGTAACTAGGAGCTGAAGTAGCAATTTGTTCTGGGAGACGTTCAACACTTCCTTTGTTTCAGTAGCGCACTGAATCAATTCACGCAAAGTTTTGTAATAACATTTTAGGCAGTTAGGTTTACTGTCAACTTACTCAAGTTTGGAGACACCTACTTACGGGAACTTTCAGCATTTCATTAGCAGGAGCATTGTCTCACTGAGCTTATTATAATGAAGTATTACTAGGATCACATACCATAGCATGGGGTCTCTCTTGGGGTCTGTGGCGGGCGCGTCGTGTGGCAGGTCCAACTGTGCGAACAGCGGGAACAGAACCTGCACCCCGCCGATGGAGTTTAACGCACTGTGTATTGAATGTGTGACCACTGCTTTCACCTCCTGTGAACACATAAAAGTAAGTTATCATCAGTGTGCAGTACAGCTGCACTGCTACTGCCCTTTTATGTAAAAGGAAGATAGCCCCTGTGATGTGTATGCGCTTGCTACTCGCACATTGTTCATATACTGTGAATGTGTGAGTGGACCCATGTCAGTTCAGTAATAAACCAGCGTTCAATGAAGACACTCGTTTCATTATCTCCGCACCCTTAGAAACATATCACCCTGGCAACGGTAGTCAGAGCATAACCATAGTCGATGTAGGGTTGCTAGCGAGATCTGTAGTAGCGCTATGTTGGTCTCGGTTCCTTTGTTGCAAGTTACAAGGAAGGATCGCAAGTGAGTCTCAAACAAATAAATTAATCAATAACTGGAACTTCGATAATTTCAGACCACAAGTTGAGGGGGTGTAATTGAACGCTAAGCGGATCTCGCTATAATGGAGCATCGATCGGCTGCGCGGTCAGTCCGAGAAAACTATGGATAACTTGGTAACTCAGAATTATGCTAAGTTACGTTTCATAGCTTATTTACATTCCACTGACTTAGATTAGTTCATAAGTTTCTCGACCACTCTACATAAAAAGTTCACGCCGGTAATACCCGAAGGGTTAGGCTGAGATGAAGGTACCTATAGTACCCACATTCCGCCAGAAATGTTTAAGTCCCATGTAATAGTGGGCGGACTTATTGCCATCAACCGGGCACAAATCTAGACTCCGGGCTGCTACTGGGAAATTCCTGGCAAAACCCAATAACACTTTGCCCGACCTGGGAATGGAACCCAGGACCTTATGCTCAGCAGTAGCGCTTGCGATCACTAGACCAACGAGGCAGTCAATAATAATGTATACTAGCTGACCCGACAGACATCGTCCTGTCCAAACAATAATTCATACAAAATTCCCATAGAAAATGCACTTTCCCAATATTTCTTTCCGTAAAAACCTAATTTGGACTATTACAAACATTTTAAAACAAAAATTTGCCAGTTTTAGTGATGCGCTTACCAACGAACAGCATTACAAACATCACATTTTTTGATGTTGATAGATTGTTGAAAACGTGTGCAAAAGTTGGTAGACACTAGTAACAGCAATTATTAGAAAGGAAAGCCGTAAGGAATCGTGATAATAGGCTGTTCACGGTGTGGTTCAGTAAACGGGTTAGGTAACATAATCGTTATGAAACGTGGCGGGCCTAATTGGATGGATGTAGCTGAAATCTATCGTGTGCCGGAGTCGTTTCATCTCGATGTAGACCCATTGTGAGGGTGGCGTCGAGTAATGAACCTCTTTAATAGCAATGTAGGAATAAAGAAAACTTTGGATGAGGACCTTGTCACGAAGTTTCAGATAAATCTTACCAAAATGACAATCTAGGAAAGTTTTCACAAAATAACGTACTTCACTATAAGTTTAAGGCATTGAAGACTGACACTGTTTTGTTGTTGAGAAATAAGCTCGTCAAGTAGATCATAGACATTGAACGACTTACGGAAAAATCAAAAAAATCTGTCCAGCATCGTTGGTACATTTTCCGACGACTATCTCTTTATGTCAAATAAACTAAGTGGTCATTTGTCGTAGACAAATTTCTTTATTATTTGGGCCACAAACATAATGTAGGTATATTTAACTTATCCGACATTTACCTGTAGCATCAGTGCATGCGGCGTATGTACGAAGTACGAGACGTTTCCTTTCGGAGCAGACTGGAGACACAACTGTCCGTCAGTAGCTACCGGGTTGTACATGAACACTATCCCTGACGACAGCTTGCCGTCGTACAGCACCTGGTAACATAGGGAATGTATTAGATATCTTATCGTTATTCACGTTACAGACATGTACACGCAGTGCATTTGTGAAAAGGTAAGGATTTCAACTCAAATGTGTTATTTCTACTTCTAAAGCAAACTATAGACGATCATAGGTTACTCTTGAAAATGACCCAGATGTAAGAGGAATTTGATCAAGCATCAGGCCATGAAAATGATCGTATACAGCGTGCTTTGATAAATTTAAATAAGTTTAAGGAATTATAAAACTATAGTTACAAACAAACATTAATAAACGTTCAGGAGACCCATTATAACATGCAAAGCTTCATAGCAGCACTATTAGCCTGCTGTTACCAGGATAGCATCAACCACAGGAAGTTCACAACAAAAAAACACCAAACCATATTTTCTTTATAAAACCTGTTTTCCAAATACGAAAAAAAATACGGAAAATTCTAGCAAAAATGATAAGACGCGTGTAGAAAAATTAATATTGTGCGTCGCACAATATACTCGGCGTATAACGTTACAGATAATGCGTTTACTTCCATATACCAGGAAAACAGCCATTATGAGAAGTAAGTCCGTAATAATGCACATAAAACACAATAACGATCACATTACTAAAAGAAACATGGGTTAGATACAAAATCCGCCAGGTTTTATAAGTTACAAGTTTCTTCAAAAATAAGAAACAATATTCCAAACGAAATATTACAATTAACAATGATTAACCCCCAGGTACTACCTACCGTAAAGACCCATCAAAAATATCAATCACATCAACTGTTAACAGAAAAAGTACCAGAATAACATCTACAAAAACACTAGGACAGCATGAGCTTACAAATGTAAGTGTCGACCGCAGAGTAGTCTCACCGTGGATATTAACCACGAAAGGATGTCACCTTTCGAGAGATGTGACCACTAAAGCTATTCAGAATGTAACCCTTACTAGACCGACAGTGTGTGACACGTCGACAGATTCGAAACAAGTTTTATTAATGGAAAACCTATCAAAATGTTCTTTCTCAGCGATGTTTGACCTGAAATGTTTTTGAAAACAATGACAACGTTGGCCCGCTAGGTTTAGTTTTCACAATTTGCATTTTCCTCTACGTAAAAAAAGCAAAATAAAACGACTCGCATGTATACGTACAGACTTAAAATAGGTAAAGTTTCCATTTTATGACCTTTTAAACAAATTGTTATTTCTATTATTCAAGAGTCCCGGGGTTTAGTGGCTTTAACGAAACTACTTACATACTAGTCTCGTTAAGGCCACTAAACCACATCTACCGAATCTAATTCCGTTTAAACTCAGTTAATGCCACCTAAAACTAATTTTAAGTAATTCTCGGACAGTGGGATTTAAATTCGCACGTGCTATTGGTTCCGGTGGGTTTCTAAAGTGAATCCTAGCTGGGAAGTTTGCTCAGTGCACAGACGTGCATTACCGGGCTAATCTAAGTCCCGTCTCACCGGGAGTGCACTTAAGCTTTCGCTACTTTCTGGGCGCCTGATGCGCGTAATGAGATTACGTGTGTTGCGTTATCAAGTCACTGGGTTTGCTTAGTACAGTAATGATTATTTGACGACAACAACTAATGAGAAAATTGTTTAAAATGTTCAATATCATTATGTTAATATCGCCGCAATCATTACAAAATGTGACTTTGTTTACTTGAAAAGGTTTTCCCTACCATGAATGAGTCTTTAATAAAGTGCTTTTTGCTCATATTTAATAAAAATTAAATGCACTTTAAAAGGATTTTAAATTAAATAGCATTTTAATGTATTCAACAGAGTAGGTATCATAGCGTTTCTATTAGCTTTCACAGGCGCCTCTTTCGAGTGGTACTTGAGTTTTCTGCTATCTCACAGAACGGAACGTGCTTACTGGGGTTAAAAGAGTACAAAGCAAAACTGTTGAGCTAATTCCTTTATCTTTACTACTCAGGTAAAAGTGGTAAATATGCTAAATCTGTTTGGCGTTAAATAGTTGTTCGGAATTAAATAGATAAGCTAATCAGAGTGAACCGACCCAATTCAATGACAGTTACATATCTATTAAACCCAACCCAGTCGTAATTAGTAGATTTCAAGTAATTACATAAAGTTAAAGACCCCGCATAAGTAACTCGTTAAATAATCAAGAGTATCGACCTTTCTAAATGGCAGACGTAACTTAAGTTTTAAAACTGAAGCCTCAATTAAAACTTGTAATCGTCTTAACACCTCCAGACGGCATTGGCTACCCTCGATTATCCTAAACTTGTCCCGAGAGGAATAAACCGAGATGTCTCTTTACAAAGTCAACGACAGCTATCCATTACAAATGTTTGAATAAGACGCAATAAGCTCCGACCGTTCATAGTCTCCGAGTCGTTAATCATAAACTATTCGCGACAATAAACGTAGCAGTAGCAGTGCAATGAACTTGCGCAGTTACAACTGCAGTATCTGGGTTTATCGCACAACTTGCAAGTTATGACATCCTGGTTCGCAAGTGAAAAGTTTTACACTTAACAGAGTGTCTTTGACTTAGTTAACATGAATTATGTCTCTGCAAGAACTTAGCACAAGCACTAGAGCGTTCTTTTATAAAGTTCGTGTTTGAAAACAGTTCCCGAGGCGGTGAGTAAAATTGGATGTGGTATTTATTTCTCCAACGAATTTCAGTGAAGAGGGGATCAAATCGGTTTAATGATCTTTTTGCTCTTTCTCTTTTCTTGCTCTTTCTTCTCTATCTTTTATGAAATTAAGTCAATGCAAAATATAGTATTGTACATAATCTAAATCAATTATTAGGAATTCTCAGTTCTTATGCTAATAACTGTTTGCTGCTCTTTGTTTGAAGGCGCAATAATAGCTATTGCGCCTTCAATAAACAAACAACATACTTAGATAATATCCTTACACCAACTTTGTAAGTTAAAGTAAATTCTGCGAGGAGCGTGCAAGAGCAATTTAATATTAAAATACATAAGACGAGGCAAAACAATGTCGGACTGCCGTAGACATCTCGTTACACAAGATTGTTTTACTTTAAAATGCACTTCCGCTATGCGATGCACGCGAATACCTGACAGGTGGCTGGTTGCGACAAATCCTTTATAAATTCTTCGTTCCTAGTAGGTACGTTGATAAAATACTTGCAAGTTGAAGTGTTATTGCAAGAGAATTTGCGTTGAGAAATTGGTTCTTTGCGCGTTTGGGAAGGAGTACCTTCTTTTTGACTATAGTGTAACTTTACAGCGAGCAACAAAACCAATATTATTAAAAATGCTTGGTTAGAATCCTAAAAACATTATGCACCACAACAATCGTAATTTCGTTGGCACTCTATCCGCGTCATTATATAACTAATCCATTATACTATCAGCAGCGAGTACTTTACATCGTAATTAATTACTAAGCATCTGCACACCAATTGATTCGCAATTTAATGTGATTAATTGATAACATAACCGCGGAGATATCAACGGCTTAATTTCACATTCAATTAGTACGGCATGGGTCAGTGGGCCATTATTTGGTTAGGTCACCATTAGTGCATGGCATTTGATCCGAATAATTGGGATCAAGTGCCAAAAGCATAATCATGCTAATTATTAGCATGATCATGCTTTGGAAAGGGTCTAACTTTATTACGCAGTGAATTTTATTAGCGTCGGTTCGTTGGTTCACAAAATAGATTCACCCTCATTGGTCGTTACAAAAACAGGCTTAGCTTAGGCATGCTTATTTTATTTATTTATTTTATTATTTATGTACACACAGAAAAATAGATACAGATAAGACATAATCATAATATGAGTACAATTTTATGTGTAGTCGACTTCGAAAATGCTTTACCTAAGGTTGTATGTCACTCGGTCGACTATACTTTGACGGTGTCCCTCAGGGAAGCATATTAGGGAATTTAATGCGTACCTAATAACTATTTCCTTATAATTGACACTGAGACTAAACTACTGATTCATCTGATAAGATCAATCATAATAACATACTTAATTGTGAAAATAGTGTCTCATAAATACTCATAATATAGAACGGAACTAATTCAATTCCTTTTCAAAATTGCACGCCAACTTCCCATCTTGAATATCATAATAATGCCATGCACAACAAGTGTAGTAGAGACATCCTTGTCGGCAGACGCCATAGTGCTGCTGGTGTCACAAGTTAGCTCCGCTTCTTAATAAAACTTGTAGAACACTGAGCCAGGCTCGAGCGTGCCCCCTCAACCCCCCTATATCAAAACTATACGGTTCATAAGTAACACAGAATAAGATGATGCAGAAGGTAAACAGAGTCCTGAGCATAAATACCTTACAATTAGGTACCCTAAATTATTGATAGTATGGTGCTACGAACATAATATTCTGGAAACCATAGTACTATGAAAAAAAGAAGAATAAAAGAGGTCTTTTCTCAAAGTTGCAATCTTTATTTCAAGAAAACCTCACTTTTAAATATTGCAAAGTGTGTGGTATATATATGCTAGTTATTGAACAATTCGGGAGTTAGGTAAGATGTCTGTGGACAATCACTTCTGTGATCGTTATCATTATCTTTAAATGCATTTGTCGGGCATTAATGCTGAAATGAAACTTTTTGGCGCAGCCGTGAGGCACACACTATTATTGATTTATAATTATTTTCACTTTTTATTTTGATACTATGTGTTTCATGAACTGTGTCCAAATAAATATTATTCTTTATTTCTTTCTTTTTTTCTTTCAAATGTTATAAGTAGGTATTTAATTTTCTAAGTTTCCAGGAATAGGTTACTTACCTATTTAGTTTTCGTGCATAATGAAGAGTTTCTACGTATACTGATACTCCCTTGTGCGCCGCCTTCGGTTACACTACTTCTATGACTACGAGTGCTAGTATGGCTTTGTGGCGCGCTTCATTAAAAAGTTATAATCAACATTTACCTAAGTATGGAACAACTAGAAACTTAAGTAAATAATTAAGTTACAGAAAGTTGCTATTGCTTTTGTCATTAAAAACTTTCACTAACAAAGAATTAATTTATTTTTGTGAGACAGCCCGTAATTAATATTTATTCATATTAGTTTGCAGTCTTATCGCATGTCATGTTATGCTCCAGAGGCCTTCATCTTCATCTCAATTGTATTGGTTCTAGAAATTAGAGACACAAACCTTAGTTAGGTTTGGCTTAATGTAGACAATCATAATGAGGTCCCCGTTTAGTCGAGATGCGAACTGAATAACTTACTATTTTATTTTTAACTAAGAAAGAAAAACAATGAGACGTCCACATCTGACTAATTAGGAATGCTAAATGTGCGCCACAAAATATACCGACTAAGTCAAACATTAATTTGCGTTATGATTAAAATTCTGTGAGTGGACTTTTTACCAAATTAAAACATTTTCTCTTCTTTTTGAAAGACAGTATAAATAATTACAAAATTAATTCCTGTTGGGAGATTTCATTTACTCATACGAAGTTGGCGAAAATACGTGAACCGTGGACTAAGACAGCAGACTGAGATTAACAACCTTCTGTAAGTCGCAGACATAAAAAATACAGATTTTATATTGCATCGTACAAAAACACGAGGTTACAAATACCCACATAAAGTTAAAGCCTTCAAATGAAGTCTGTTTACTGAAGACAGGGTTTTCAAAATCAACCTTCCGTCAAAATTGCACATAAAATTCGTTTTACTGCCCCTAAATTTTACGTGCCAAGTACATTCTCATTACGCAAGTTGTTTTATGACGTCACACTAGAAAAGTTATATGGCACAGTGCGAACCATAAAGCTGCGACGCGAAACGCAAGGAGGTTGAAAGGTAACACTGGCCCCGCCAATAAAGTGTTCGTTCGCTGCCTGTTACTTTCCTTAACTTACGAACTGTGTGCAAATATGCGCTCCTGGTAAAAGTATTTGCTGAGCGCTTGAATATTTGCAACATTTTTGTGGATGATAAAAATAAAATACTCAGAAAAAAGGATCGTATTTTCGTTGAATTTAAAGAAACCTGCAATAATTTATAATGCACATCAACTATGTAAAACGCAGCTAAATAATTATAGTTTAGCTAGCTATGTTGAAATGGCTTCACTGTTCAATCATTTACGGTTTAAATTACAAAGGTTATGGCAGGTCCCCGTCGGTTTGTCTAAATAAACATTTTGTTGTCGCTTCGCAACTACGGCTCCCTGACTAAATTAAACACAATTTTCTTAATTAATTTCGAGCAAAAAAGCGAGATGCTCTTAAAATATTCATGAAGTTACGTTTTCAAGTAGCAGTGTGACGGAACGCGTGAATATTAGTCAAATTAGTACGCCAAGAACGATGGCGAAGCTCTCTAAACTCATTATTATACCTAACTCCGTCATAATTAATAAAAAAATCAATTAGGAAAGTTTTAATTGCATTCCGGCAGCGGCGGCAACATTTGTATTTTTTCATTTTCTACAACTTTGTCATAATAACTTTTTGAATACCTATCACGGTCAGCGGAAAATAGGATTCCACTAGTAAGTAAGTATTTCCCATTTTTCCCATTTTAGTGCTGTATAACGATTATTTGTTCATATAAAATGCACAACATAAATTCAATTAAAATACTCTAAACTCATCCTATAACCGAGTTACGTCGTCATCAAGAGGTTTACATTGCTAATCAAATGAGATTTTTCAAATGAGATTACAGACAGGTACATTGAGAAACCTTCCAGAATATTTAAAGCCATTTAAAAAGTAGTAATAAGGGGGAAAGTTACTTCAAAAAGCATATAAAGTATTCCATTATCTGAAACACGAACACGACGTCTGAAAGACTCAAAAACTCATTACAGATTATCTTGATATTAAATATAAGCCGAAGTATTTAAATATCTTTAAGGTTTAATAACTGGAATTCTTAAACATAATAGGGATAAAGGTATTTTCAAGTTCATCTTTGTACTAGTAGGACGAACAGCTTTATTGTACAAATTCTGTTTACAAAGACGAACGACGTTGACTTAAGTGAAACAGAATTATTCACTAAGGGTCCTATAAAGATGTACAAAAAATACCTGAAGTTACGGTAATAACGACTGAATAAATAACGACTGAGACGAAACGCGAGCTTACCTACGTGGATGTACTTCATAAGCTCTTTCTGAAGAGCGTAATAAAATTATAGACAGAACCTACCTCAGTAATTGTAAACGTTAAGCTCTATTCGAAGCTAACTGAAGAGTGAACAAACACGACATTTACAAAGTATTTATTCAATGAAAGACAAGATCAGATTAATCCGCTTCAAGCAAGTTTTCCCGAGCAATGTCCTCAAAGGCCGTAAACGATTCAAAAGCTAAGTAAACCTGCAAATTTTCCGGAGAAAATAATTGAACCTTTCAATAAATTGTACCTTTCACTAGAACTGTACAAGATATCTTCAAGTCGAATTATAATGAAACCGCAAGAGGAGGGCAGCCATTACGAGTCGTATCAAATGGCTGACCCTTTGGGTTCCTTCTCTCCTAGTGAGGCGTGCGGTAAGTGCGAGCCCCAAAACTTGCCATACTCGTGAATAAGGTGAAACTTGTTCGAACGACCGTGGACAGCGGCCTTGCCTTAGATGGTAATACTGCGATACTGCGGGCGGGCACACTTAACGAAAATTGTTCATTTGCAGCCATTCTAAATGTTTGTTACATGTAATTGATATTAGTTGCGATACAAATGGAGATTGTGTTAACAGTTTGATAGCACCTTTAAGTCAGTTTCCCATTTATATTAAGGAAATTATAATTTGCATGATACTTAGGTCTTTATTCCCGATAACATTAGTTAGATTGCATGCTCATCCTTCAAAAATCGACTTACAAAGTAATCGATCGCAATGTAATGCTAAATCTGTGTCAGTTTGCCATAAATAAACATTACATAAAACAGTACGTACTGCTAGATCCAAACCCTTATTTATTCAGGACTAATGAAGCCCTGAATGTTACCTGAAACTTTTACAATCCGGGGCCAATAAATAACTTTTGAGTCGAGTTTAGATTTAGCGGAGCGTGTAAACATGCCAACAAAACCGATACGTCCGTCCGTATGTACACAGAACGATCTACTTGTGGCCGATTCCTATAATTTCCACCCCGTTATTGGTTAAAATTAAGACTCTTTTATCTTTATCAATAATGAAGCAAAGACCTCATAGCTTTGCATAGTAAACCCTCCCTATCTATCGCAGGTAGAATTAGCGACGAATCTATTTATTTGCCCAGTTTGGCAATAAAAAATGGTACCATTGGTAAGCATAATGATTAGTTTTTGCTTATAGGAACCGAGCATTAATCAGTTGATCAGAGTTCTAACTTTAGATTAATATCAAACTCAAGTTTAAAGTAACGTCGGATTAAATCTTTTGATTTAATGAATGTACTTGTAAGAAACTAAAATGTTAGTCCAAGTGATTAAGTCCAAGTAAAGCCAAGGTATAATTTGGAACTCATTTTAAATTCATTTTCATTAAATATTAATCGCACAAATACTGCGGCATCATTAAAGTTGCAAATGGATTTACTTTGTGAGTTAAGATAAAATATTTGCGCAAATCATTTATAATATCAAGCTGAAAATCTTTTGATAAATTGAGCGATTTAGCTAATTTCCTCAGAAAATCGCGTTACTTTAGCAATTTCTAACAATCGATGAAATTAACTCGCCTTTTGTCGGTTCGTTACCTTTTGTGCATTCATTTTAGGAATCTGGTTCTAAGCGGGGACTAAAAGTAATTATGGTTTAATATATGTCTCTAATCTGTTTACCACAAGAATTTATTAAAGTTAGGTAGAGTTAAAACATTCCATGCAGTTTCTTGATTAAATCTGTAAACCCAAGACACCATCAAGTTAGTGGAAAATAAATGTAGATCCCGGAATTCCTTTTACAAATAAGATTAAACCCATCTAGAACACATTCATCAGCGGAGCGTCTTACGTCATGAACGTTCTGCGTCGGATCGTGAATGAGGTCGCCGTAACGGTCCACGCGGACCTCCATGGAGGGCAGCGGCGTGTGGCACTCGGCGTCGAAACGAAACTGTCCCTGGCACCACACATGAACAGCAAATAGACATTACACAGTGACACTGTACAGGAAGTGCTCGGTGAACGTGGCGATTAAACATATTCACAAAAGCAGGACAAAACAACAAACTTAATATAAGGGCAAGCGGCGCGGCATGCTTACACGCTTGCATGCTTCAATATCTACGAGCATGGAGGCATGCGCGGCGGCCACTTCGCGCGCCTCGTCGGCCATTCGGCGTCCTCGAGGAGTCGCGTCTTCTTTCAAAACTACGCATGCTTCTTCTTTTTCTGCGGGCTTAGTATCTTCTTCAGCGGTAGCAACATCAGGCGGCTCAATCTCGGGAGTTTGGGAGGATGTTTCGGGATCGGGAGGAGGAGGAACATCAGCGTTCTCAAGCTTGGGAGCGGTCGTCTCGCTCACCCTTTTATGATTCTCCGGCAAACTGATGTTGCATTCGTTGTCGAAACGGAATTGACTCTGTTTCCGTGGTAAGCAAGAATCAAACGTAAACATGATATATTAAATTTTGTTTTCAAGAAATCTTTAAACAATATACATTTTTATCATCTTCAATTTAACACGATGTTATTTAGACTGCTAAATTTAGATAAGAAATCATCTAGATAAACAACCGTGACTAAAAGAGGACTCACCTTGTACCCGGGCCCCAGCCTGTGCATTGCGCAGATCTGGTGCGTGGTAAGCGCTTCTCCGAACAGATAGATGGCGGCCATCTGACCGCAGAACACTCGCTCTTCGTCCAGCTCTGCCGTCGCGCCGATGTAGCACTTGTCGAAAGGCTGTTGAAAAGTCAACACGTTTTATTTTACAAGCATAGCTTTTCTACAGTCATTTTCAGGGGGTGTTCAGTTGGCAATGTTAAAATTCTGTTCTTACTCGCATTTACATAAAATCAAGTTATTTTATGTAAATAGTAGTAGTAGGAAGTTTTTATATTATTTAAAATTTTCACAACTTAAAAGCTCGAAGACGTCAAAGATTTCTTATTCATTTATGTAGTATTTAATATTGCACAAATACCAAATCAAACCTATAGTTTGATGTTATTAAAATATTAATTGAAGCGGAAGATACTTTAAGTAAACTCATCTTATCCAAGTACCTGTCGACAGCTGCTCTTGAACTACAAAATTAGTTTAGAAGCACAAATTACTTCAATAAACTAATTTTCTTTACCAATTATTCGGCAAAGGCGTTTGAGATTGGGAAGGCATTTCAAATTCGAAGATATTCTAGCAAATATCGAAATAAGGTTCGAATTGAATCAAAACTTATTGGTGGACGAAATTCCTATTAGACTAAGCTAAGCAAACATTTGTTGCAAAAGTTGTTTAATACAAAATGAAGAATACGGTTACCGCGAAGTATTTATCGGAGGAATTTGGGGCCAATAAAGTGAAGCAATTTTGCCCTAACTGATTGAAACCTACGGGCAGATTGTTTATTTATTTATGTAATACGTGTACATACATTAGACCACTAAATACACAATGTTGGTCCTATATTTAATGAAAACGTAGCTACCATAATGAATCTAAATTATTTTCATAATGAGAACATGATGGAACTGATTAAACTATTTGCCAGTAATGAAAATGATTTAATTGAGTTTTTGGAAAACACATTTTTAACTAGTTCAGTTTAATTATACCCAAATTGCTTTGGTGATTATGACGGTGTTTATCAAAATGTTTAATTATTATGATACCAAACAGTTTCTCGTTAAAACCGAACTGGATCATGGACTGTAGTTATTTAGTTATTCAAGAGTATTTAGACAAAGGGCCATACCGGAGTTAGAAAGTTGTGAACGTAAAATAGATTTTCGCCAAACGTTTTTTTATAAGGTACCGTACTGTTAGATGGAAGGCTACAGCCAATACCAGCTTCGGAAAACTTTTCCTAAGAGTCACAGATGTTTCTGAATTAATAATCCTATTCTCAGTCAGTACTTACTTGACATTTAGAACGGATGTAAGCTTTCACATGTAAAAAAGTTCGTCAATATTGTACGAGGAAATTCTTAGGAACGTGTTGGAAAATGTTTTGGGTTTGAGGAAGTTCTATATCAATTACACTTCCGTATAAAAAACCAAATCAAGTATAAAAGTCATAGCCAATATTTACAAAAGACGTGTGACATAAAATATATGTTGTTTCGACGTGTTCTGGCTGATATGAGGACAATGAGGAGTTGAAGACATTCCGCCTTACAACAATGACGTACTCATATTAGTCAAGCAGTCAGTACCATTAAAGCTAATAAAGCTATCATTAGATCA
The DNA here is from genome assembly GCA_949128155.2 of Xanthia icteritia. Lineage (NCBI taxonomy): Eukaryota > Metazoa > Arthropoda > Insecta > Lepidoptera > Noctuidae > Xanthia > Xanthia icteritia. Next base: position 24,072,074 of record OX421933.2, read on the forward strand.
CTCTATAGCAGGTTCAATACAGAGCGGTTATCGTGCGCGCAGCCTATCGTTAAGGCCGTCGCGTACGCCGCGTTATCCCCAGCTCTGTGCACAGTAATGGCATGTAAATTCACATTTACAGCTAAAACACTCGTGTTTAGTCACAAATGGTATTTTTAAGCGGCACGTGGGGGTTTACCGCTGCCGATTCTTCTAATATCGTTTGAAAGCGCGTTGCTCAAATGTATTTTACGCGTCAAATTGTATACTGTTTCAGGAATCTTATAAAAGCTCTTTCATTTTCATTTCTGAGATCACTACACCTACAATATTATTTTTTGTAGGTTTTATTTCATTATTTATTATAAATATATCAATCTGTCTAGCCTTTTCCCAAATACTTTGGGGTCGGCTTCCAGTCTAACCGGGTGCAGCTGAATACCAGTATTTTACAAGGAGCGACTATCTGCCTCCACAACCCCAGTAACTGGGTAATAAGATACCCGTTGGTAAGACTGGTTGTCAAACTTTCGGGTTTCTGACGACCCGTAACGACTATCAAAGATCCACGAATGACAGCCGGGACCAACGGCTTAGCGTGCTTTCCGAGGCACGGAGGAGTCTCGATGTGTAAAGATGGTCACCCATCCGCGGACCAACCCCGGCAAGCGTAGCTTAACCTGATGGATCGACCCGTGCAGCTCTTATTACTTAGCCACGAGCTAAGCCGCGATTATATATGATTATTTATTTTATATGGAAATTCAAAGTGATTAAAGTATAACCTTTACTTCAACGCCATTATTAGTGTCCTTTCTGTCCATTATTCAAAGGGCCTAATTCAGTTCTTTGTTAAGCGGAATTTACATCAAAGAGATTTTTTTCTAACAACCCTTGGTTTCAGAATACCGAACTGATAAAATAATCCAACCCGTTGTAATGCCAAGGCATAGAATATAAACATGCGGGTGTTAAATTCAGCTTTTGTTATAATTTAATTTGAAAACTCGATGCCTAAGTAAATTCTTTGTTATTGGACAAAAATTTAAATTTTGTATGAACGTGACCTCTGATTTGAATGCTATTTTATAAAAAGGTCTTCTTTCAAATATTGAAATTGTTTACTAGACTGCAATAATTTACTGGTTAGAACGTGTCAATACTCTAGCTCGTCTCATCACATAGGAACAGGTATATTATATTCCCAAATAATTAGTTTGTCGTCATAACGCTAGACAAGTTCATTTTGCAGCAACTATGCGTGACCACGTCCGAGCCTCAGTGAATATTCATAGAGGCATGCATGAACTAACGCCAACTTAATCCCTCGAGCGGGAAAGAGAATACCAGGAGAACACGAACTAAATGAAGCTTCACAAAACAAATAAAGGAAGAATCCCAATCAAAACAATACTACAGCACTGGCTGTACGAGTTCGCGTGCGCTTTCAGTCTAATTGGCTGCGTATTTTTTTAAATCGGATTACTCGCAGCTTGTAGCTTTTGTAACGGCAACACAATGTAATTAATTAATGTAGCGGAACGAATATGGATGTGAAGGTATTGATAGATGATTCTGATGAAATGGGGGTTCATTTCCACAATCATAATAACAAGGTTTAAGGCCAACGTCGGTCATTTGGGTCACTATTTAATTGTAATAATATTCGGGACTCAATCCCTTGTGGCAAGCTGGCACATTGGCAATCAATCGATGATTTTCATTTGATTAGAGTACCGATACAAATTCCAAGTTAGCTAATTATGTTTCGAAATTATTTTATACGTTGTTTATGGAAAAATGGAACAATGGAAACTGCCATCATTATGTGACTGTACTTAAACGTATTATGATTAAGTAAACTAAGAAATCAATATCTCCAGACGGTAGAAGTTTCGTCAAACTCTTAAAACTTATATTACTATGAAGTCCGCGTACATCGACAGGAATTTGCATGGCATTACTTGTAATAAATTGCTGCTAACGACACGTACGTGACGACTCGAACACACAACTTGTCGCAAAGGGGGTGTTCGCCGTAGATAACCGAATGTATTATGCTAAGCTTCTATAGAGTTATGAGCACTTGGTACTTGAGGCTGGATTAGGGATACCATTTAACTACTTGAGAAACGACAGATTACACGTAAGAAATATATGTATAGGTTTATATCTAGCTTCGAAGCTAAGATCTACATAAAAGTTTGGAAAATTCACCATTTCGACAGTTAGTTCGACCGTGGTGGTCTTACTGGCGAGATATCTTTTCAAATTATATCACCAATGGCTGTCATGTTGACATGAAAGCTAATGTTATATTCGATTTGGATACTTATGCGATTAATAGGTATAGGACTTACGTCGTTGGTAGAGACGAACCATGCCATCTCTGTGCTGGACGCTAGCTGGCCGTTCACCAAGCATTTGATCTCGCTCTTCGTCCATCTGTTGTATATATACACCACCGCTATCGCGTACCATCTGCACGGAAAACAAAACTTTATCAATATAGCTCAAGACGGTATTGTTGACCCTCAAACATTCGTTCAGATAGGAGTCACAAATCATACCATCCTTTCGTTTCATCATCATTTAACTTCGTCATAACGATGGAAGTTAGTAAGTAAGAGATTATTACTTAATTAATCAATCAATCATAATTCAATTAGGCATGCATCAAATAGGATTTGAATAAATCAGTTCAGTAATATATAATATATAGTATAACAACTTATTTGTCAAAATAAGGCCCCCTTCCTCTCTCCTATGAGAATAATGATCATATCTTTATAAAACCTACCACCCAAGTTCACATTTATTTTTATTATTTTATTTATCGTTTATATAATTATATTCTTTTATATTTTGTGAATGTGAGAGCTTTGTAGGCTTAACATACTGTAGATTTGTAGACCATTTTCTATTTTGTTAAGTAGTACATGTTGACAGGCCTACACTGTCCTCTCATAAAACATTGTAAAAGACATTTATTTTTTTAAAGAGTAATCTTGGAGTTTCTTCCCGGCTCTTCTCCATAGGAAACAACCAATTGGAACCGTGCACCTAGTTTCTAACGTTTCATAAGTGCCCATGTAGGTCATTAAGAAATAAAATATTTTAGTTGTGAAACGCAATACACATATTGAATATTGAAATTACTTAAAGATTTGAAGAGAAAATAATGAACATTTTCCAAACATTTTTGTAACATACATTAAAATAAAGGAGCATATTTTTATTTTTCATATAATCAAATGTAGTGGAGCGTGTAACTTTGAAAATGTTCAGTCTACTGGAATGCTCTGTTCAAAGAGTTCAAACATGTTATTAAACATTCTTTCAAAGAAATAAAATTAATAAAACTTTTTTTCGCAAGTTGAGCTGATTCCACATATAAACTCTAAAACTGATCCCAGTTCATGCACTTTACTAATAACTTTTCACAACGTACATAGAGGAAAATCTATACATAATATAATGAATAAAATAATAACAAAGTCTAAACTGTAGATTAGATGTTTTTGGAGAAATAAATTGCTACGAGGTAGATATGTGAACGAGTCTGATGCCGAAAACATAGTTTTTAAATTTTTTGTCCGTTTGTCTGACTCAAACTCAAACTCAAAGCATTTATTTCAATTAAACCATTTACAGGCACTTTTGAATTGTCAAGAAGTCGGTCAGTCAGAAATATGAAGCTAGTTGCCCATTCCAAAGCGTAGTAGGTACCTATGGAGAAGAACGGGCAAGAAACTCCACGGACACTGTTTTAAATCAAAAAATTGTTACAAAAATATTGGTTACATCATTAATGTTGAAATTATACATGTGCGAACAATGTAGAAAGACGTGCACGTTAAAAGCGTCCGTAATAAAAATATAAAAAACAAAGAACAATTCAAAAATTAAATAAGCCATGGCAGCTAAGAGATGACCAGTCTCTACTGACGGCGCCCGTTCACGAACATGACGCATGGATTAGCACCATTCAGCTCAACCATTTTGAAGGGAGCTAAATGATCCAACACACGCGCCACCGCCAGCGAGACATTAGAGTGAGCATGACATAATCTCAGCCGCCAGGGCACATACAAGTCAATGAAAGACATACCCAGTACCTATATGGTAGCTTTATAGTCGGTACATACCGACTAGCTATGCAATTATACAATGCTAAGACATTGAATTTATACAATGCAAATATAGTTTTAAAATCTTCAGCAGCTCCAACGGTATTTTCAAATGCTAATCAATTAGTATATGCTTGTGGAGCAGGACCAGCAATGAGCCAAGCTGGATGTATGTTCCCGATTGCCACAAAAACGGCTGAGCGGATTCAGATGAAATTTGGAACACAGATAGTTTATAACCTGGATTAACACATAAAGGTAGGCTTTTTATCCCGGTAGTACGTTCCGTGGGATAATTTCCGACATCCACGCGGGCGAGGCAGCGGACAAAAGCTAGTAATGAAATAAAAGTAACTGATAATTTTTGGGGCAACTTTTCCCACGAAAGCCGACCGTCGTCATAAACTGACTACACAGGAAAGTTTATTTATACTGCTGCAACTTTTCACTGCCCTGATTTTGTGTTTTGAACAAAGTTTTTAAATTTCGTAGAAGCACGTTCAAAATTAACCGCACCACAACTTTAAATAATTTCGTATTTTTAACGGCATAGCAGTATGTCAGTAGGGGTGTTTTGTGCCTCCTGCCCGTAACACATAAGGCAGACAGACTCGTAACAATAGTACTAAACTATCCCGAAACTGTTGCAGGCAGCAGATACACCAATTAGCTACAACAACAATGTCTTTTCTTAATGAGAGTAGTGAGTGTGGCCTGTTGGCTATCCTATTGTGACCCTTTAAGGAAATACAACCAATCTATTGCAGCAGTTTATGTATAGAGACCGAACTTACCTTCTTGGTTGAAATTCGTATTTGACACAGTGTTGAAACCCCTTGCCGCGCACCTTCATCGATGTGAGAACAAGACAGTTGCCGACAAAGTGTGCCGTGTAGCCCACGCCTTTACTCGTTTTGAAGCTGTCGGACAAATTTACAATGTTAGAAAAAACATAATGTGCACTTTAATATACTTATAATTCAAAAACTATCCTAACATGAAATCCAAAAATCATAATCGCATCATACACTCCGGATAGAGCTTATTCAGAAACACTAGAGAATCATAAAAGTAGGTATGCAGCATATCATGTTCTTCAAAGTAGACGTGGCGTGTGTGGCGAACTCGCAATTCAATTATCCCCGGACACAAACCGAAAATGATTTAGCTTAGTACCACTGTACCAGGATAGCAGAGCTCAACCGAAACTACACTTGAAACGTCCGAGCTCCACTCTAATCAAATGAAAAGTTGGGAACTCAGGTGCAACCGCGGTCTGCGGCTACACGCGATTTACGGAATACATTTGGCATTCGCACTGTAATACGCTCATAGTACAAATTGACTTGATATTGGTGCCGATTCTCTTGTCAGAAATGCCTCTAAACTAGACTAAAAATCACCAAAATTTAGTTTATTCCTGTCAAACCATGATTTCCCATTCTGAAATAGACTAAAGTGACACAACTTAACTATATTTTAGTTTGACAGCACTAAGATGCTACTGAGATTTTAATTTAGTGAAAATGACAATTTTGCTATTCTGAATTTGACGTTTTTCACTTATAATTTGAATTGTCTAACTAAATCTGACCATTTTTAAACGCGATTAAAAATGGTGTATTAAAATGTGGAATACTATTAGTTGTCATGAACTAAAATTCACACGAACACCTCGACTTCAGGTGCAAAAACAGTACTTTTTATATATTTTTTTCTTTTCTTTTGCTTATATCTCGAAAATGGTGTGTCCTATCGCAAAAATAATGAAAATTTCGACCTCCTTCATGAAACCCTTATACTCCTAATAATCAACACGTAGGTAATAATTTTTCATATTTTCCATATTAAACGTGAAAAATTCCACGTCGAGGCTGCCCCCACAGCGCGCCACCGGCTCTAAAAAAATTCACGGGGTAAGGCAAACAAGTATGTACCACGTGGAGTCGCGATTGTCAAATTCGATTTAGTTGTGTCAAAATAATTTTTAAATTTAGAGACTTTTTATTGCAGAATAGTGTTAAGATTCTCAAAGTCAAAAGTAAGAGATAGAGATAGAGAGCAATTAGTATTTAAAATATAGAGAGCAATTAGTAGAGATTGAATATTACAATCAAAAAACAAAAGAGGCACAGCTCATTAGATCTGATGTTAAATCAATACATGCTTCAATTCCCCAGGGAAGTGTTATAGGTTGCGTCCTTTTCCTCATATATATAAATGACCTCCCCAAAACCATAGACGGGCCATGTGTACTTTTTGCGGATGATATCTCGATCCTGACTTCATGCCAAACAAATGTTAATTTAAATGAAAAACTTACGACTATTCTCGGAAAAACTGTAAACTGGATGAGCGACCATAATCTCGAAAAAAAATTTACCAAAACCAAATTAATAGCGTGTCACCCCTGGCAGAAAAAGCAAATAAATATAGATTTTACTTTTAATCAACATAAATTAGAAACAGTTGACAATTTCACTCTCCTAGGTTTAACAATAGACACTCATATAAACTGGAAAACACATATACAGACAGTGAAATCTAAAATTTCAAAGTTTTCTTATGCTCTCCGCGAAATAAAAAAGACTACAAACCGCACTAGTCACACGCGTATGCCCCCCACGCGTGGTTTGACTATGGCATCATCTTATGGGGAAATAGCACAGACGCTCCCTCCCTATTTACCCTCCAAAAAAAGCTAATACGAATAATTACCAATATAGAACCAACAGATAGTTGCAAGCCTTACTTTCAAAAACACAAGATTCTCACCTTAGTTGGTATTTATATCTTGAAATTATGTAAACTAGTCCGTAAATATCCAGATTCGTACAGCACACGGGGAGACATACAAACAAATTATTCGTTGCGCCATAAAAATAGACTAAATTTGCCCCCCTCCCGCCTTAAACTACATTCACCTAGCCCATATTCAATGTCAATAAAAATATATAATAAATTACCCGAAGACATAAAACAACAAAATAAAACCAGTTTATTTTTAAATAAATTAAAGCAATACTTAATTTAAAAAAGCTATTACACAGTACAAGAATTTCTAATGGATAAATTAAATAATAATAATACATATGTACTATGAATAACAGATATATTTGAATTAGTAAAATAAGAAAAATAAATTATAACTTAATAATTATACTACAATAATAATAATGAATCATTTTTAAGCGAGTAAAGAAATAAGCAATACTAAATAAAATTAAATAAATAATATATGAATAGATAGACCTGCATATAAAATATTAATAGAATAAGTGAATGAATGGAAATATAAGTACATAGGGTAATAGGATATAAAATAATTCTAACTTAATAATAAGGAAAATTAATAAAGCGCTCTTCCTCTCTCTACCTATTAAAAAATTTGCTGTGCCCGACAGGGTCCATAATTGTTTATATTATTAATTCTTTTATTTACCACCTGTAATTGTACATTATGGATTGCAATAAACGATTTGAGATTTGAGATAAGGAATTTTAGTGACAAGAGAATCGGCACCATTGCCTATCTAACTCTTCCCTAATGAAATTGTTATAACTTCTTAAATGTTTTCGCCCAGTAGCTGTGTTTATTGCCTCGAATATTATAATACCCAAGAAGAGTGTTAAAGTGGTTCCCAGAATATTGGTGGAAATAAAGACGACAACGACGTGTACCTAAGATTTTTTCGCGTGGGATTGTTGGATAGGTAGGTAGTTTGATTTCCACAAAGAACATTATTTTGAGAATGTCTTTGAACATCATCAGATCCCACATAGACAGTCTTGTGTAATTAGCTCACTATTATTAATCTACATACCAACAGTTTTACTATTTTTCCTAGTTGCCATAACACGGCACAGTGTCATTAAACATCATTCAAGCTGAATACAGAAATTAAAGTTCTCGCTGTACCTGTACTTATAACACTTTTTCATTTCACTAGGTTTTGGTCTTCTACTAGAATCATGATTACCAGGAGACAATAGAGTCAACAGTGACATAGTTACCAGTATAGATATGGTTTCTCCCTCTCGATGTTGACGGAGTTGATGGGGTCGAGCCGGAACCACGTAGTGAAGGTAAACCCATTCTCGTAGGGCCACCTGGCGAGCGGGGGCAGAACTACCGCCTGCAATACAAGAACATCATACAGTGGGGAATATTCATTGTGGAATATTATAATGCTTGCTTTCTTTTGAAATTACTAAATTGAGGAACTTAAGAGGGAACAGGGCCTTTCTTCCTGAATAATGCCTCTAGAGCATTAATTTTTTTCCCTAAAATCAAAGTCTGCTGTAAACACGTCCCTGTTATTTCCTTTTTTTCAGCAGCTTATTGGTAAAGAAAATAATTATGACCCTCCAAAAATTACAAAAAAATGCCCCATTTTTACCGCCGTGATTAGAGGCCAGAACCAGACAAATTCGAAAAGATTTTAACATAAAAGAACTCTTTCTTAAAAAAAATATGTAAAAAATAATTGAATCGGTTCTGTTTTCGAGGAGAAAAAAGGGGAATACGAAACATCGATCTCGTCATTTTTTTTTGTGATATATTCGGTCTGAGCTGCAGCTGTCCCTATCGCACTTTGCGGAGGCAGACTTGAGGTAAGACGACGGCGAATAGTTTCTTCAAATACCTATTTTACAAATTCCTCGCAGCCCCTGTTCCCTCTTAAGGTTAAACTTATAACAGACTAGCTTCTGCCCGCGACCTCGTCCGCGAGCCTTCCTCAAGAATTGGTCAGCAAAAATAATGTTTCTAATCCGACTGGTAGTTCCGGAGATTACATACAAACAAACAAATATTACCTCTTTATAATATTAGAACAGATAAGAAAACATTAGTGGTTCAACCTGTGAAACCACTAGATTAATGAGACGGTCAGAAATAAAATAGTTCGATAGAATTACGCTAATGAGTTGATTAGGTATGCTGATGGATGGCAGACATCTGCATCTTTTAAGCTTTCAAAGTATAGTGGATGCAAATAATATGTGCACGTGGTGTTTCCATCAAAGTTGTAATATATCCACAATACAATGTTAAATCAGGTTCATCAAAACTTTTAATTAGATTAGGTCCAATCTTATAACATTTTTTTTTATCCTCTTTCTAAGCAAATATACCTATTCAGAACACAGATTTTCTTTAAAATCGCACATAAAAACGTGGAATCCAAAAGAGCAAAACTTGGCAAGTGGTGCGGCACTCGGCAGTAAAAAGTTATTTTATACTCCGATGGAAGGCCAACACTGGGATCTCTTGTAAAGGTTCCTATCGAGATATCGTCTCAATAAAATCTACATATAAGCTCCTTTTATCGTCACTCCAATCTTCCATCTCGTATGTGTATATTCCAGCATATTATACAAATGTTCACCAACAAAATAAACAAGTTATTTCCACCTTTTCCACGAATTACAATATTATTCGTAAAGATTAGTATCACGACATGTTATTAGGCCTTAGTTGAGAAGATTTACCGACCGGATAAAAGAAGTGGGACGCAGATTACACGAGGCTCGGATCCTTTGTGGCAATAAGCTAGAAGACGCCTGATAGGAACAAATAAATGGGTTCATACGACACTGATTAAACTATTTCGTTCTAGCTTAGGTCTATTATAAGTTAGCTAGATTAATTTAGCTTTCCAAATGATTGAGGAACGGGTAATTAGAACATGTATGAAGACAGGCACGTTGAATGTATAGAGAAACCTTTAAATGATTCTCTTGAAATAGTTCTCTAAACTTGTAATGGGGATCCCGCCGGACGCGGGCTAGTCGATATCACTTTGCACACAACGCAAACGCGTACATGACAATAGGCGCGTCAATGTGTGCGACGAGGCGAGCAAGCGACGCGCGACGCAGCTGCGCAACTGGTTCGATGTGCGTCACCAGCGTCACAGACCGGTTGGGAATCAGTAGCGCGGGGCCCGCCGCTGAGATCACTTGTGGGTTGCGTACCGGTCCGCGATAATGACGCGCGATAATATGAGCGAGCAAAACATTAATATACAATTCGTGAAGGAGGTACAGAAATACCCATCTCTGTACAACTTTGAGTTGCCTACGTACACTCGGAGGGATATCAGCGACGAAGCTTGGGAGAGTGTGGGCAAAACTATGAACATGACACGTAAGTGAAGCTTTTAGTACGTATTTACACCGCAGCGGCGCTAGTTGTATCGAACATTTGAGACCGAAACATAATTCGTACCGTCTCTTGAACGGTGTGCGACAGAAGTCAATGTTATCGACGTTATGGCCGCGCATATACTTATGATATTATCAGAGAATTTTCTTTTGTTGTCAGTGTTTATTTTGTTACTTGTTTGAACTTTTGAAGGTTATGTTGGTTTGTTGTTAGTAGTACGTTCCTGACACATTTTATTACTTATGCATTAAAAGATACGTCCTCAAACAAACGTACTATATCAGTGCTATCTCGTTGACACAATAACATCGATAGTGTGAAATCAGCGCGCGGCGCCACGCGCTTGCAATGTTGTTTGTTGTGAATGCTACGCTCACATTTGGCGTGGCCGCTCGGTGTGCATCAAATAGACGCGTGACATTGAACCCTGCCGCTCTGTGACGTCGCTTGTAATGCTAATAATATCAATAACATTATTATTGTGAAGATTAATTTATCTTTATCCGTGTTTTGTTACAATCCTTACACAATGTTATAAGTAGCGTTTGATTACATATCAATCAATGATTCACAGATATATTTAATTTTATAACATAGGAGGAGGAGTAAGGTTAAAGTGTTTAGCACCTCATAACGCCAATTATGATAGAAGTCCAAGGTTCCAAATCCAGGTTGCCACTGAGAACTTTCTTATCGAAAACCTAGCTTTACTTAATTCGACCCGGGCATCGAACATAAGAATAACGTGTTCAGCACTACTCAGCAGTCACTTGCAAGTTTTGCGATGTCGAGACAATCTTATGAGGAAATACATTATAACATTTTGTTTCCAGCTTCAGCATGCAGAGAAAGATGGAGGAATCTGCGAGCCGTCTTCATGAGAACCATGAAAGCTCTTCCGAGAAGCTCCACGGGAAAGAAGAAACCATACTATCTATCAGAAGTGATGCAGTTCGTAATACCGTTCATGAGACCCGTCGCCAGGACAGAGGCGGCCAAAGAGACACGGAAACAACAGGCAAAGGAAAGAGAAGAAATTAAAAAACCCGTACAATTTGAAGTTGATCAAATTAAAGTAGAGGTGCCAGACGATGACTCAGATGACTCGAGCGAACAGAGTATTGAAGAAGAGAAGGAAATTACAGTCACAAGAAAACGGCCAGTACAGGTTGACGTACCTCACCAAAGTATGAAAGTAGCTAAGATAGCGCAGCCGTCCTCATCGTCCATGACACTTGACAGCGATCATGTCAGGTCCTTTCTTAACAGTCTCTTACCTGAACTAAACGAAATGAACTCTGCCCAGTTCAAGAACTTTAAAAGGCGAGTGTTATTACTAATTGATGATATTGTGACGGAAATACCAGGGTCTCCGAGAAGACTCACCGAGGATGAATTTATTATGTAAAGAATAGAATTGATTAACTACTTAGTTGATTAAGGTAATTTAGAAGGGCGTTGAAGTCCTGTCCATTTAGATTTAATATTTTCATTATAAAAGACTTGAAGAATTACAAAAGATATTTTTAACGAATTGAATATTATATTTTCCTCATCTGGATACATCATGTAGCATATATTGGAACTTTCAAATCTTACTCATATTATTTTAAGTATCAAAAAACTTCATGCATTTATAATAACCAGAACCAGACTTGATTTCATTTAAAAAAGAGTCAAACAGCCAATTGCGAGGGCTAACTAAAACAAAACGTTATGCTGGCATAGTTCCAAAAGTTCTCGTGACATCCGCGTATTCACATGAAATTGCACAGTTAAAAATGTTAGGGAGAGGTTTGTAACTCGACTTTATAACAATCATAGAAAAGGTAGCTTCTCAATAAAAACAGTTAAAAAGTTGATTCAACAATACTGTATTAATTCTATCAAAATAATACCCAAACACAAATAATTCATCCTCTATCTTAACAAAGAAATGTAACCTTTTCACTAATGATTATTATGAATTTCAATTTATCGTTTCGGTACTGTTCATCATTATAGTACGAATGAACCACAAATATTTTTGTTTCCGAGAACATCGTTACCAGGATTCCATAAGCGACAGTAGTTAAATACGATGATTTTTGCCGGCACATGACATTAAAATATACTCGTAGCACACGCTCGGCCAAAGTCAAAAAGGCCATTTTTTATTTTTGACGCGTATTTATATTAAAAGGAGCTTTTTCTCGTGTTTATCGAATGTCCTACCCTACATGCCTGGAAAAAAATGGGAACAATGTATTGACAAAGGTTGCAGTGAAAATTGATTGGTGTTCATTTATCTCGGCCCTTACATGAGAAAGACTGTACCAAAGGTTATGCCTGAGAACATCGCTCAAATACCTCCTATATTGTCATATTTTTCCTGATCTTTAAGATCTACAATTTCATCTTGAAGTTATAAGATCTGCAGAGGTGAATTATAAGGCAAATTCTCCTAGATTTTTGGTTTTGCTTAGAGTGGGTGGATACATGAAAATTCTCTGAAATTCATGAACATTCACAGAGCACGGCATGCAGCGTTACCCCTGCCAAGTCGAGCAAAACAAACAACCAAAGGCACAGCCGTACCATCTTTTCTCGAAGCCATTTAGGACATTTTCGACACCCTGTAACTTCGTTGTGGATAAAGTTAGAAGCCTGATTTTTTTGTGACCATGAGGACTTAGCATAACTAGGTATATTCCTAAATAACATTTAATTTGAACCTGTTTAAGAACTATTGCAGGTCAAAGTTCCTTAATTTTGTCACTGACATACTGACTCACCGATCATCAAAATTCTAAGGTACTTCTAGCAGACACACAAGCTTCAAATTTTAACACAACTATAAAGCAAGGAAAAATTCAAATATGCCTACTGCAATTGCAGACCAGTACCCTAATTACGTAATACACGATCAATCGGAATTTGTATCGTTTTGAAAGAAATTGCTAACCAATTGCTTCATAACTTGGAAAAAAAAATCTGTTCAACAACGTAAATAACGCAATGGATGTTGTTGAACCGTCAAAATGAAAAAAATTGTCGTAATCGTTTACGAAAATGTGTTGCGTAATTAGATAGCTGTTTTATAGATGCATTAGCAACTTTGTAATAAATAAATTTAAAAAAAAAAGAAAACGCCTTAGGCATTAATCCCGCCTATGTACAGTACAGTTTTTTTTACTCGTGCATAAAGTTTTAATAAATAATATAATATGCGATTACAAAGTTACTTTTGTAGTTCATGAAATTTTCACTTAAACTAGATAGAAGGTAGGTAAATAGTGGATATAGGTAGGTATAGGTACAGTAAGTCACAGACCATGTCTCCTTTAATATACCTATACTAACTTATGCATACGCAGCGTGTCGAAGGCGAGCGATGAGATTGAGATCTTAGCGATCTTAAAGCAGGGTAAATTGAGTTAGGAAAATATTTGAATTTCATGAACTTACAGTTTTTAAAATTACTCATCACCTATTTATATCGATAGGGACTAGGTGTCTAGTGTACCTAACTAATGGAATATAAAGTCTCAAATCAGTCTATAATGGAGAAGCAATAATAATTAGGTACCTACCTATAACATCCATTGGGATAGACACACAAATCCACACGTGTTTATTAAACTGATGTAGGTTCAGTATCAGTATCGGGGTATCTACTTACAAAAATAAATGAGATCCCATCAAAAACATAACATGTAAAAACATGCAAATCTCGCAACGCAGTTCTTTTACCGCAAAAAGATGTGAGATCTAATGTAAAACCAAGTCTGTTAATTTATTCAGTACCTATCTATGGGAGCATCTATTCAACAACTTTGTCATAAATTGTTACCTAATTAGTTATCTAACAACATTTTAAAGAGACCGTATCTATATTAGACATATTTATTTCTTTAATAAATAAATTGACTTGGCCATCGCACGGCAATAGAATCTACTACGTACAGACCCCAGCAGGTCAACCTATCCGAAACTGTCAAATTTTCCCAATCAACTATAACAAGAACCTTATGCTTTAGTGATAAAGTTGAAAATCTATTAAAGAAATTTGACAGATTGTAGTAGGTTGATGTGCTGGCGTCTGTACAACAAAATCTACCGAATATTAGCGCTGGGAGCGCTATATTTAATTAGGACTACTTAAAATAGAAGATTATTCTTGTCTTGATTACCACCAGCCCATATTACCTATTAATATCATCATTATCATAACAAAGGCCTATCTAAAAATACATCTTAGCTTGAATCTCACACCTTTCAGATCATGTAAAGTACTCGTTCAACAGCTACAAGCCAATAAAATGTAAATAAACCTCGCTTTCTGAATAAATTCATACAACTTACATATTTATGTGTGTCAGTGATGCACAATTTAAATGAAATGATTTCATTTCGTTGCGTCGAGGGCTTAGCTTCAGAAACCTTGCCTCAAGAAAACTATTTTCCAACGGCTGGAAATGTTTCCATATATTTTAAGCGGCTTTTACCGCGCTCGAGAAGCAATGTTGCTTGCACTTTGTATTTGTTTCGTTTGACCTCAGCTTTGTGATGTTTTTACTTTTTGAATTATATTTTCTAGGAAATAAATTACATTTCATTCATATCTTTAAATACCGCAGTATGTAAGTAAACAATGCAACACTGCATTGTTTACTTACCTACTTGTCGTCGAGCGCATTCAGCGTATTCATACTACACACACAAGGCTTATTTTTTATTGACACACATAAATCATGCTTACCACATATTTATCTAGTATTAATCTACCAAGCAAGCAGAAGCGGCTAAGAAGCGTCAGTTCGCCGTCAGATCTCCGGATAAGTACGACAGAGAGAAATGGACCGGCCCCGGGCGGGACGGCGATAAATAAGGAAAAAACGGACACACAGATAGCCCAGTATGTCACGCGGATTACGCCGCCGGCCCGTATTTGAATAAGAATTGCCAATAAGGAGGGGAGGGGACGCTTAAACTGCGCTCCTAAAGTGTCCTACTACCCTAGTATCGATCTGTTTAAGCGGTGAGGTTTTCAGCAATGCTGGAAAAGAATGAAGTGACGATTTGCTTATTACTTGGATGCTGTTATGATCAAAGTTAGGGACGGATAAAAGGATTCTGTTGAAGATGAATTGTGTTTTTGAAGAAAAATTAATACTTAATTTTCCTTACATGTTACGGGTTTCTGATGCACTTTGCTGTTAATAGCTGTAATAACGTCAATTTTGAGTCCATGATTTTTATTAGATACAACTGAAGCTGAACTCAGCTCAGCATTGAATTCTATCTTGTACATCTGTACAAGATAAAATTCAATGCCATAAAAGCAAGGGCTTACATAAAATATGCGGGTTCTTCGCAAGATCAGAAATATTAGGTTCCCGACAAAATTCTTAAGTTGCTTTTCCTTTGAGGGGTATTTCATCAAAACCGCGTTACAATTATGGCTTTATTCCAAGAAATTTATGGCAAGGAAGTTCAAATTAGTTAAAAATCTCAGAGGAAATTCTTACACAATACAACTTGTCCTGGTTTCAGAATGCCGCTCGGAGGCTTCTCCATTACCAAGATGATTTCATTAATGCCCTTTAAAAAGTCTCCGAGTCTGTTGTTTAAATAATTACCGGGTCAAAGGACGAATCTTAATTTGCCGTCGTCTCGATCCGAAAAAATGACTACAGAAATAATAAAACGCCCTTTATTTCGTGGCCAGATGGATGAGAATCCCGTCAAAAACATTTTGCATTGTAGAATAATGGACAAATCAGGGTCTGAAGCAGGGCGCAGCTGGGGAAGGTCCTTTGAAATATGAGCTCTGTTTATAAATAAAAAGCGTTCGGTAATAGCCGGCTGTTTCTCTTCATTTTCTTTGAAATATATTGTAGGTTCGGTCAAATGGGCCGTCAGGTGGCGCCGCGGTGCACAGGGCACACGACGTCAACTTGTAAAATTGGAACATATTTCGGTCCATATTAGGACTGTGCTTTGCTATTAAATAAATAAATAGTAGGTATTCTTGGTCCTGTTCTACTTTCTGTTTGCGGTGAGGAACGATTTATTCTAGTTAGGTTAGGGAATAAATTGGAAGGGCGCACCTTTTTTTTTTTTTGGGTGGGAATTTATCAAATAACTTCTCCCGCTCTGGGTGGAGCGGGAGGGCGTGTCAGACTCTTACTGATTAAAACCCACCCGTGTTCCTTCCGTTGCCTGTACGTTGCCAGGGGCCACGGTATCCTTTTCGGATTTTCCCGCAACCCCGGCAGGCATTGGTCCTATCGGACCCCTTCACTTGCTGACATCTCTTTGAGGCGCGCGTGGAACACAACGCGCCGTCGACCCGGGCCTGGTCCTTATCGGACGGCGAGCTACCTATTGCTCACCGTCCGCAAGCCCGCGAAGGGCGCACCTTGCTTGTTGATTGAAGAAACAATATTTTGAAAGAAAGAAAGAAAGAAAAATATTTTATTTGGGACACGCACAGGAAATACAAAGGGTAAAAAAAAAAAAAAACAAAATTCAATTTTGATACATATCGATTCATTATTATGTATGGAGTTTGTTTAAACTTTGATCGATAATCAGGGTAATATTATTTACAGGTTAGGTAAATACGGCAGTATTTGCCTTTACAACTTCAGCTAGTCTCGGTACTCGTGTGTAATTTAGCAGCAATAGGTGTGGTGGCGGAAGGTAGGACGTCCTCAGGCTGGGTGGAGCTACGATCTTCGCAGGGTGACTGACCGTGTCTAGTAGCACTGGATGAGAGCTGCCAAGAATCGAGCTGAAAGGCGTGCAATTGGAGAAGCATATGTCCAGCAGTGGACTGCTGGAGGCTGATGATGATGAGGTGTGATTGAAATGTCTGGATTGGTTTCATCGAAACGTGAACATCAACGATAGATTCTAAATCTATACCAAGCCCAAAAGGAAATTAAGTTCATTAAATAATAAAATATTCCAAACACACAAATACAGCGGGCCGTTTGAGAACTTCAAACTTGTGTTTGAGAAGTTTGATGTAAAGTTCGTCAAGTGCGTTCGTTCCGATTCCGACTGCTCGCATTATTCCGAACATATTTAAGTTTACAGAACTCGGTGAGATTCGCCTCGAGTCACGTTTCGAACTTCACTACAATAAAGATTGGGGGAATATACGGAATGCAAAAAATTCATGCATAATTTAGGTATTTGTTGGAAAGTTCTTGAATTAGTAGGAAGATGTTCAGTGAAGAATTGCGAATTTACGTGTTCTTTTTAATCCACCTGTGTGGTGTGGTGGACGCTGGCGGGGCTAGTAGCATTGGTTAATTATGGTTTAAATGTTATTGGATCCTTCTACAAGAAACCATTTATGCCTGTTACAAAATCAACACCGATGTGGAAAGCTTGCAGCAGCGATTCACATACAAACAGTCCAGTCAGCTCGCAATACACTGCAGTATCAAGTGGGGGCTGGCCTGCACCAGGCGCGCCAGGGAAGTGCATCTTATCGCATAGTAGCGTAGAAGCAATCGACGCGACCGTCAGCAAAACATCCCTGATGCGCTACAGAAGCGGAACAGCCCCGTCAATACTACATCATCTATAAAATAGCAAGACAGGTATCATATCGCCTGAGTGGTGATAAGTTTCCCATTAGACAAAACACGGTCGTAACTATTATAATAATAATGTAAAATTTTAACGTGCAGTCACGAACATAAATACCTTGCACTTACGCAACATTGACGGCACGGTTGGCGCAGTGGTTAAGCGATTGACTGCTGCACTGCGTGTCGCGGGTTCGATTCCCACACGGAACAAATATTTGTATGACCTGCAAGTAGTTGTTCCGGGTCTGGCTGTTTGTGTATGTGAGTTTAAATGTTTGTGAACGCACCCACGATACAAGAGAAATGCGTAGTGTGGGCAACGTTTAAAAAAATAAAAAAGGGGTTGTCTCGTGAAATAACGATTGGAACTTTGAGAAAAGACATAATATTTTAAGAAGGATATGTTCGTAGCACCATACAAAATAATCAAAACATTTTAGGGGAAAGTCGCTTTTGAATCTTACGTAAGTGTAAGGCTCGTGACGTAGGTAGGTAGGTAGAATGATATTCCGGTCGACAGTATAGGTATCTAATGTTAAAGTGGCCTACGTTGCGATTAGGTAATGCAAGCGCAGTGAACACTGACATCGCGTGCCGGTACGGAAAGGTATATATATGTTACAATTAAACCCCACAGACACATAGCGGTCAAACTTATAACCTCGCTCTTTTTGCGTCGGGGGTTAAAAACCAGTTCTAACGAGATAAAACGCGTTTTAACAAAATGATTCCGTTAAGAGCGTTTACACCATCCGTGCGTTGTTTGGTTCAAAAACAGTACTAACATAAGATAACATCACGCCTGTATTCCCTGAAGGGTTAGGTAGACGTGTAGCTACGTACACCCACATTTCGCCAGTTATGTTTAAGTCCCATATAATAGGGGGCGAGCCTACTGCCATCAACCGGGCCATACGGGTGGTAGATAGGTAGGTGATAGTGGTATTATTACCCCCAAAAAAGTTTCTCTTCTTTAACTAGTTCTGTCCGGTTCAATAAACTAGTTTTAACTAAAATTAAAACATGAATATCAGTAAATTCGAGTTATAACTAGGAAATTCTAATATTAACAAAGGCATCCAGTAAAAAAAAGTTTTCTAGTAAAAACGCGTTCTAACTAAAAACGGGTTTTAACTGTAACATATAATACAATAACGATAAATCCTTGGCCAAGGCGGTGCTGCTGGTAATTTACAATGCAAACTGTACTTTCGACTTGTACTACAATAGGGGGTGTAGCTCAGGCGGTAGAGCGCTCGCGTAGCCTGCGAGAGGTACCGGGGATCGATACGCCGCGCCTCCAATTATTTTTATTTTTTCTACAATTCTCATCACAAATTGAAACCACCTTGCCAATTATCAACGTAAACACCGAATGTTCCAGTAACACAAAGAGCAGCAATAATAAATAAAAATGTGTAAATAACTGATGTGCAAAATTACCATCGGCGCTGCCTCCAATTACCATATCGTGATTGTTTTAATTGGATGCAGATTTGCACGCTCAAATAAATACGCAAAAATACTGTTTCGGGTAAATTCTGTAAATGACACTTATTGAGCAGTCATTTCTGTAAGTGAATATTTAATTTATTTGCTTGTTTTTTTTCGGTTCACGGACTCTTCATTAAAACAAGTGCGTGCCGGACTACGCACAATAAAGGGTTCCGTAGGGGTCCGATATATTCAACACATGAATGAGAACATATTTTTTTCAACTACAATGTTAAGTACAAACTTCAAACCCACGCATTCAAACTGCAAATGTAAGTTTTTACGCACAATATTGGGAGTTTCACCACGTTATTTTAAGACCACAGACTTTTTATAGGGTTTCCTGTAATCTATAAGCACAGAACATTTTTTTTTTAAATTGTAGGCTCGGTAGTTTCGGAGATAAGTTGGGGGGAGGTAAATTTTTATCAATTTTCCTAAATAACTTTGAATTTTTTTAATTTAAAATTATAAAAAAAAAACTTGAGACCCTCACAGTAAGCTCATTTGATATATCACACGGTATAGTGTGCAAAAGTTTTATTTCTATTTTCTTTGTTGTCTCCCAAAAGTGACTGCTCATATTCAGAATTCATTTATTTACGTAACACGTCCGTGTTTGGTTAATGGACCTTCGATTCGGAGCAAATTAGATGTGACAGACGGATAGACAGACAGACACACGAGTGATCCTAAGGATTACATTTTTTCATTCGTACATACGGAACCCTAAAAAGGTTTGCGACAATGAATATTGGAACACGCGACTTTCCATTGGATGTGCCACTAACAACACTTTGAAATGGGTTGGACCCACGGAGTACAGAAAGTTCTGTCCTCCGTGCTTGGACCGTAATATGATTCCCTTAATTCCACAGGTAGAAATCGGAACAGTATAACCCTCTTCGATTTTATGCCATCCATATTCACGAGCGCTACTGGTCATTTTCAATAAGTCGAGTCACACAGTCCCCGGGCGATGGGCGATTCTATTATAAATAACAATGTGAACGTACCGATCCTTTCCGTCCGGGGAAGCTGAAGAACACGTCCGGTCCGTTCCGGTGCGGCATCTGCCGGAGCACGTTCAGCAGCTTAGCAGAATGCCGGGGCTGCAACACACACACACACATTTTATTGATTCAAATAGGTACAATAGAAGGCATAACAGAAAATGGACAAAATATTATACTATTAGGCGCGTGCATTGTAGGGAATAAGTAATAAACGTGCTACATGACCATTTCTTTATTTAATACTCCATTCAATTTTCGCTTATTACCAACTAAATGGGCTCGAATATAAGCCACATTTTCAAATTTCACAGATAACAAAGAAAAATCCCTTTCAACTAAAAAGTTTTAAAATACTACGACATAAACCCTCTCGATATTGGCAGTAATGACGCCGATAAAGGAAGCCTTGCCAACTCAGAAATAAAAGGAGAAAATATTTTAAAGCTGCTAGACATTCTTCATCTCACAAAAAATATTTTAATCTTGACTAGTTCGTTGCTGACTTGCTTTAAGTAAAACCTAAAGGAGCTACTTAGGACTAGACTAAATGTGAGCTAAAAGGACAAGCGATTCTCATTCACGAGCAACATAAACACAAAGTAACTGTGCCGCATGTGCCGGCTAATTACCGTTTCACCGCGCTGTCTGTAAAACGATGCAAATTTCAAAAGCATTGGCGGTGCGGCTAATTGCACGTTTGGCCGTAGCCTTCCCCATTTGTCCGCGTTCTTCTCGTATCCCTCTAGTTTATGTTGCCCTGGTCGAATTAGACGGTTTTTGCGGGGGCGGTAGCCAGGAATTTGCGTCAGGAACGCTTTCAGTTGAGAATGGAACTTTGTAATGACATTTTTAAATGTCAACAGAGATAGGAAATGTTGTTTGTAAAGCAATAAATTGGTTGTACAGAATAAAAGTCCAAAGCTGTGACTTTTATTTGATTTGTGGGATAACCCCTTTCGCATATCTACATAGATATATAGCATATACAACATCATTTTGCGGCTATTCATTAAAACTTCCTTATTTATTTACGAGTATCTCTTGAAGTAGTAACTTGACTTGTAACCTAGAAGTAAGTATGAGAGGCAATAAAAGCCGTTGTTTCTCTCTCTGGCGGTGTTGAGGAAAGCGGTTGTCTCGAGTAGTCGCTCAAGCGTGGACGCTCCAGACCCCCGAGCATACTTGAGCCGAGATGCCCCGGAAACTATCACTTATTTCGTAGGCGGCTTCTTTTCTTCGAAAGGAGTATAAAGTTACACAGTTTACATCAGGAAAACATGCTATGTGAGAAAAGGAACATTACTAGATCTAGTTTTAAAGAACCGCCAGATTTTTATTTTTGGCGATTTTGAAGTCTGTTCCATGTTTATAAATCGTAATTACCCCGTAAAGGTCACCATGTAAGCTGACCCCATATTACAATAACTTTAATACAGTACCTAGCTGTTCGTGCCCGGCGGTATTTCCGACGTTTCCGGTGGATTTTCCATTTTTTTTAAATGCAAACCATTTCTAGACAGTTACAAATACAACAAAAAAAAAAAAAACAACCAAATCGGTCGTGGCTCTAGTGGTGATTTTTCATACTTGCGGCAATACATTTTTATTTACAGTTTTTTTTTAATGAAAATAATCTAAACGTGTACTCATGCAAGCCTAGTAGTTTTTGTTAGTTATAAACTATTTGTCTGCCAAATTCTACCAGTGGGATAATAATTGTTAAACTATCTTGAACTCAATACCGTCTTGTATGACGATAAGTTTTTTTGCAACATCCAATTTTAAATAAACAAAGCCTATAATTAATCTCTTTCTAACTGTGAAAACTAAATAAAAATCCGTTCAGTAGTTCCGGAGATGTGAAATAGACAGACAGATACCGGATTCTACTGTTTTATTATATGTATAGATATTGATGCGAATAATGGTTCTCCTCACCCATTTCCCGTTGATCGCTTTCATGGCACTGAACAGCTGTTTAAGCTCCTTGACTGTGACGCTATAGCTGGCCAGGACACCCAGCATCTCGATGAGCAGGTCTGCAACAAAGGATAACCACATCCACATTACAATGCATTTCATACAGACCAGGAATACATAAGCCTGGTGCTACGTTCGCAACTGGCGCGGGTTGCGAAAAGGTTCATGGATGCGAAAGGGATTTAGTACTACGTATAAACCCTGTGGTAGTCCATTATTTTTTGCTACCCTAGTTCAAATTCAAAATTCAAAAGTCATTTATTCAAACTAGGCTGAGAATCAGCACTTTTCGAACGTCAAAATTACATAAGACAAAACGCCCACCCTTCATCACTTCCTAGTGCTTTAGCTGGGAAGAAGAAGTTGCGCAACAAACTCCCCAGCAGCACAGCTGTCTGTTCAGTTAGAAAAAAAATGAATCTATATAATAGTATGCATAATGAATGATATTTACATTACGCAACATAAAACATAATTTAAATTATAAAATTAATAGCCATATGACAGCTAACACACGCCAATATACCAACCAAAAACATCGAGAACTATACTCAAGCAGAAATATAAATAACTTAACGAAAACAATATCTAAATAAAAGCCTCCAGGCATAAAGGGCGTGCCCGCTTACAAATAGCTGTAACTAGAAGTTATAATAGATAAACTAGGAACATCGAGGTAAATTAAAAAATTATCGAGGTCACTAGCTAACCCACATATTGCAATACAACTCATTAAAAAAAACATTGTAATGAGTAGATTATGTCAACAAAAGTGACAGTGAAGGAATTACTGTTTTACTCGGTATGCATGTTAGTCTGTGAATAATCTAATTTGCTCCTACTAAAAAATCTATCTGTTCTAAATTTACCATACTTCTAGTGCAAATGGATATTTATTTCCGCAAAAAAGGCGACTATATCATGGCTTCAGATTATGGACAAATGGGGCAATTTATTTGATCCAGTCTTCATTTCAAGTCATCACTACTACAAAATCATAACATAGATGGCCATAATGAAATGAAATGAAATTAAATGAAATGAAATTGTTTATTCTGTAAATAGGATATTGCAATCACTTTTACACGTCATATTAAAAAAAAAATATTTAAAAAAAAAAGAAGAAAATGCTAGATGAGTTCGGCGTTTCCTATCTGACTACTCTGAGAAGAAAGACCGAAACAAACTCAGAGGTCACAGTCTCTTTAAAAGTCCAGACATAATCTTGGTCAGGCCATATGAGGACCATGTAGATTAGTGTCTGAAATGGTCTTTTGAGGAAAGAACCACACAGATTTGAGTGGACCTGTCCAGTCAGTGCAAGCATTTGTCAGTAATCGTAGAGCTCAACTCAGAACTTAAGGAGCTCAACTCGACGAACAATACCAAAGAAAGGACATTTGGGTAGGTCGCATAAAGTACTCAAACTGCCAGACCATCATTTAAACTAACTGAGAAAGAAAAAATTAAAGAAAGAGGAAAAACAATAAAAATAAAATATCCACATAGTCCTCACAATGGACAGTGGTTAACGTTTTATTATATTTTGAGTTAGTAAATATGACTTAAAAATAGAACAGTCAACATGGAACCGTGCCACGATATCTATTGCCAATCACGATGGCCTTATTCCGCGTTCAAATTTTTCTTTGAAATCATTAGACACACATGAGTAGAAGTGACAAAACAACCGAACACATTATCTCTGTTAGTGTCCATTCCTAAGAGCTATAACAAATAGTTTAAGTATTATCCATATGTATTTAGTGCTGAGCGTTTAATTACACTGTCAAACGCAGCACTCGCTCCATTGTAAAATATACAAGCAAATTGAAATGTTCTAGTAATTAATTCAAATTCACGTTATAAATTCAAACGAGAGCGACTGAAACAATGCAGTATATATTGTGTATAGCTGCTAATAGCCAGCTATACTCATGTGAATAATGAATCACTAATTAAGATGAGGTCTGCAATCGACCCCAACTCCACACTAGTATGATTATAAATAGTTCGTGAATGCTGTATATCTCTGGATTTCGGTGCAAAATTTCTATAGCTGATATTATCACTAATTTGTTATCATTGAGACGGATTGAATTGATAGATTACACTAATATAACTGAAAAATAATTTTATGAAATATTTCTAAGGAACGTTTATTATCTAGTTGACTTAGGCCGCGTCCTATGTAAAAGCCATCGTCGCGCGAATACGACAGCAAATAATATGAGAACCTCCTCTTTTCGAAGTCGGTTAAAAATACAGCGAGGCTTAGCACTCGTTCATATTTCAGGGGTCTGCGCTCCGTGGGCTACGGCTACGTTTTGTTTCATTGAAAATAAAATTTCATTTACAAGTGGATTCCAGAGATTATGACGAAAAAAAAAATATTATCTACCTCGATACTTCTTAATAAAATATTGCGTTATAAACATTATTCTTTATAGCGGTTATAGCGGTACGCAATAAAATATCTGCAACTTTTCAGCCCAATTTATTGCCCATTGGTGTACGCTCCATTAACTTAATAAAACCAACGATATTATGTATCTACTTTATATAATTGAGCTCAAAAACGATCGACTCTTTTGATTCTTTTATTGCCAATCATTTAAAAATATGTCTTGAAAGCGATTTTTATAATAGTAGTAATCAATTTATTATAGCCCGCATAAACAATGCATTCGAAACCTTCGTATAACCCATGGGAGCCTAGTAATCATATTGATAAATCGTCTTACAACACCCACGGGATATAATGGGAGATTGTCCTATCTATGGGACCACACGGCAAAGTACTTATTGAATATTAATTTACAGGAAATTGGCACACTTAAGTTTGAATCGCTTGCTTGTTTAATAAATAAATAGCTTACCGCTAAGTACCTTCGTAGATACGTAATTATTCGGAACTGCTCGAATCAATGTTTTATGAGGTATTTGAATTATTAGAATTACTCTGTGAAACAGCTGTAACTTTAAAATTGAAATGGGGCATATATTTTGAATTAAACTGGTATACTTTGTCGTCAGGCATTTTTTTTGGACTGAGAGATTTCAGTTCTGCCATTTGCATCAACTCAAATATTTGCAAGACCGATCCAGCCTGTCCCTTGCCGAGGTCGATACCCGAGGTCCGTACCCCACACCGGTGCCTTTAGCATGAAGTCGCTTAGTTTCTAAGTTTTATGCCCTGGCTGGAGGCCTTCATTTATTGAGGCAGCCACAGGAAAGTCTGGTTAAGCAGCTGACAACCTCCGAGGTTGACCTGTGAGAAAAGAAAAACAAAAAAAAAACTTGATATTATGTTTATTACGCCTATTTACATAAGTATTCCACGGAACCATATTAAGCTCTCGTGCACGACCGACGTTTATATAAAATCATTTAGAGGCATCGCATCTCGCAGGCTGCGGCTGGTGGCAATCAGGCAAATTATTCCGCATGAAAAAGCCGCGAGTAGCGAGCGATGCATTTACTTCTCCTTCCGTTATGATTCATGTGTTACCTGCACGGATGGATTTAATTACTACAATTTTAGTAAGCACTTTATTTATTTAAGAGGGACATTGCAATTTTAATTTTTTAGGGTACCGTACGTCCAAATGAAAAAAACGGACCTCTTATAGGACTCTCACTCGTGTGTCTATCTGTCTGTCCGTCTGTCACAGCCAATTTGCTTCGAATCGAATGGACTGATTAAGTTGAAATTTGGTACACTTATATCACTTTCTGTGACCCAAATACGGACGTGTTACATAAATAAATGAAGTTTGAATATCGGGGTCGCTTGTGGGAGACATGAAGAAAGTGAAAAACAAGGTTTGTTCACTGTACTTACCGTGTGACATAAGTGATCACATAACAAATGAAAGGGCTTAACCGTGAGAGTCTCATGTTATTTTTTTCTTATAATTTTAAAATAAGTAGTTTTAAAGTTATTTAAGAAATATTATGAAAGTGACCATTCCACTTATCTCCAAAACTACTGAGACAAAAATTAAAAAAAAAAAAACAGGTGATTGTTCTATACTTATAAATTACAGGAAAACCTGTGAAGTCTATGGTCTTGAAATAATATGGTAAATCTCTCAATTTGATGGCACGGTTGGCGCGGTGGTTAAGCGATTGACTGTTGCACTGCGTGTCGCGGGTTCGATTCCCGCACGGAACAAATAGTTGTATGACCTACAAGTAGTTGTTCAGGGTCTGGCTGTTTGTGTATGTGAGTTTAAATGTTTGTAAGCGCACCCATAATACAGGACACATTTCTAGTGGGGCAGTTAAGAAAAAAAAACATATTATAGGGACAATGGTAATTTTTTTAAATAAAAACGCATTAGATACCTACAAGAAAAATAAATCGAAAACGAAAATACACTAAAAATGTTGGTTACAAAATGCCATTTATTATTTTAGGTCAAAATAAAATCACTTTAATCAGTTTTTTTTTTGCTTGGATATCTTTGGTTAGACGTACTGAACGCTGTGTTAAAATTTGTCCATGTATTTTAATGGGACCTTGTATATATATTGTGCGTACAAACTTACACTTGCAGTTGGAATGTATGGGTATGGGAGGACATGTTATTCAAGTACAATGTTAATTTTATTCTTGGGATAAATGCATATCACCTTTATTGTGCGAGGTCCGACACTCACTTTGCCGGTTTGTATAAGGTACTTTAAATTGTGTTTTCCGTAACTTAGTTGAATTATTTTTGCAAAAGGTTTCATTTGCTTGGCCACGGGCGTTGTCTCCTATATGGGGACTTCCTAGAAATTATAATAAACTGCAGATATTATTCTGTTTCGTTCCTAGAACTCCACGTTTAGAGTCAGGTATTTTCATAACACAACGTCACATAATTGAGCGTTGTACGTCGTCGCCAATCTGTATCTAAACGTGTCCCCGACCCCGGCTCGTATCAATCAGGCTCCCTTTGAATTCACCTTTCATCACTCAGGTAAGTCACATGAGCTTTTTAAAAATCACCTAACAAAATAACAAAGCGGAAAGTCCATCTGTCACGTAATGGTCGGCGCATTGTTCTCGGGTTAATCCCGGGCCGCGTCGGTGGCTAATCCCGGCGTAATTCCGGCGTAGTCCGGAATTCGCGCTTCCCGGAGTCCCGACGACGGCGCGTCCCGGCGCCCGCTACGCTTTTGCCCCGGTTAATGCTATCCTCGGGATATTAAAATGCTTCTCGCGATTATGCTTTCGAAATATTAATGGCGATTTTTCGCAGCAGTTCTCGGTGGAAAGTCATGTTTATGTTACTTTTATGACCTCAGTTTAGTTTATTGCTAAGTAGGGCTTCGCTTGGGTGGCACAGTTTATGGTATGTCTTGGGAATGAAATATTATAAATAAATAAACGTTGAACACTTCAGTACATTTCCCGTTTTATAATAATCCAAAATACAGTACAGCTATGTAGCTAGTGGCAAATGGAATCGATGGAATTTTTGTAATTAGACGATAGGCTTACTTTGTTCACGCACACTAAATACCTATGTAAAAACATATTGATTTGAACATTTCGATGTAGGTATTACAAATAATTGGCCAAGTGCGAGTCGGACTCGAAAACGAAGGGTTCCTTACCACCGTACAATACTATAGGTACACTACGTTTTATACTTTTGTAAAGAAAAAACACGTTTCTTGTATATTAAAAAATCACGTTTCTTGTATTAAAGGTTAGGTTGCAATTTTGTTGTTATAGCGATAATAGAAAAACACATTTCAACTTTCTACCTATTACGGTGCATGAGATACAGCCCGCTGACAGACAGACGGACGGACAGCGGAGGCTTAGTAATAGGGTTCCGTTTGGCACCCTTTGGTACCCTAAAAATTGATAATTAACAAATTAATAAAAAACAAACAAAACGCACGATAGAAGCAAGGCTTCGATTTGTACCAGGCAAACATATAAATACGGCAGGAGCTTAAGTGGCACTACCTGACTCTAGTGGAATAGTGGCTGAAAAACAAACCGTTCAAATAAATGCTCTCAAACGCACGCTTGTTTGACCCAGCGGGTTTTACAATCAACGTCTGAATGCACCTATTAATTTGTAGACCAATGTCGGCCCGCGTAGCGCAAATGCAGATTATGATGGAGCTTTCGTACTTAATTAAATATTTCCCTTCAATCAATTTAATTTGGATATTTCACGAACTTCGTGATATTAAATTTCAAACTGTATCATGCAGAATGGAAATTATTTTACAGAGCGCTTTACTGGAAATATGTAATTTGTTAATTAAAAACGTTAATATTCTGATGTTAATAAGTTTTTATAACGCAGCGCGATCCAAACTTTATCTTTATTTTCGGCACTGATTCCTTCAGAATCAATTAATAAACTAACTGGCATAATTGAGTGGTGCAAAAATAAATCATTACGAACATTGCAGTGTCATTTCTCCTC
Organism: Xanthia icteritia; assembly: GCA_949128155.2. Taxonomy (NCBI): domain Eukaryota; kingdom Metazoa; phylum Arthropoda; class Insecta; order Lepidoptera; family Noctuidae; genus Xanthia; species Xanthia icteritia. The sequence continues at coordinate 24,100,874 of OX421933.2, forward strand.
CGCATTAACAATATTTATTCTAAACCATTCAGAAACAAATTTACTGTTTTCCCGAGTTACAAAGATGATTGCCATGACAGCACTATTATAGCCGTCCAGTCCAGCTCACCTTAAGTACTCTGTCAAGTAAGCTATTACTGAGTTCCAACACTATACAAACGAAAAGAGCCTTTAGAAGCTGAAAAATGATCCTAGTTCATACTTACAAGGCAAGTCTAGTTTATTTAAGGTATACCAAACGGGATAGGTAACTAAGACCTGGGACAATGCATGGGTTTGTTTCAAGAGATAAAGGCATGAGTAACTGACGGCTAACCGAAAGGGAAGTTGCAACAAGGTGACATGGACCAGTGGTGTACAAGGATCTCAGGAGGAGGACTGAGGTCATACGATGACAAAAGATATGAAGCCGCAACAGCAGCACGAATTCACCTAAGCGGATCAGTACCTTGGAGCAACGATTGTGACCATTCTAGGGAATTCGCCACTGATGTGTTGAATTTGAAATGTAACTGAGGGAAGAAATGGGGAATGATGCTTTATTTTAACAAAATAGGCTTCTAAGAAATAATTTAGGTATTGCAATCCTGTTTAAAAATACTTAATAAAATTAAAGTTCTGGAGGCGCCGGGTATCGATCCCGGTACCTCTCGCATGCTAAGCGAGCGCTCTACCATCTGAGCTACGCCCCCTGATACTAATATCATCGAATGTTACATTCTCTTCATTGCAGTCTTGCTTAGTTACTTAAGGCAATATTACGTGACATAAGAAAGTCACGTATAAATTACTAAATAAATTCAAAAAGATTCCAGTTGGAGGCGCCGGGTATCGATCCCGGTACCTCTCGCATGCTAAGCGAGCGCTCTACCATCTGAGCTACGCCCCCTGTTGACAACTACCACCAATTTACCGTTTTATATTGTCCAACGCACATAGTAGGTAAGTATGCCCAAGGCGATATAATCTAGACCACCGAGATCACGAAGTGACATTTCGTCACCGCATTATTTTTCGACGCACGCGCACGTGCCTTTCACTTAGGAGTACAACCAAGTAACTTAAAACAATGAAGTAAGTGCTCGATTCATGTAGTTTCGATTACATCGAATGATTGCTGACCTGATAACATTGCTACGACATGATAATATCCGGGCAATCAAGGAAGGAATATGGCACACGCACCTTTTCATCTTCAAAATAAACTTACTCAACCTTGAAGCACGGAAACATAATTGATTCTATAATAGCTGACTACTGTTCGATTATCCTCTCGCGACATGATAAATGCTACCTCTTAGCAATCATGGCACGCTGATTCACGATCTACTTACACTTAAAACTAGGAAGGGCTCTTCAAACGTTAAAATAATCTAATCAGGGTGAGGTTTCCTTCATTTTCTACCCAAGTTTAGGTTGTTTATGGCCTGGGTAAGTGATTGCAAACGCCACCCATAAAGATGAATAGGTCCTTAGGGTAGCGTACTGCCCAAAAGGTCACGGGCCAAATTGTACAGCGCTGTAAATTATGAGGAAGGCTTGTCTAAAACGAAACCGTTCCTCTTTGGGATTTTACTGCTGCTAATTCGATATTCCCAGGAAAATTATTCTGGAAGAAAAAAAAACAAGAATTGTTCAGATGATTAAAAATCTGTTGCGAGGCCCGTATCGATTCCGGTACCCCTCGCATGCTATGCGAGCGCTCTACCATCTGAGCTACGCCCCCTCTGATATAGTCATTATAATAAACATTCTGACATTGCAGTTCTAGTGCTTGCGTTACATGAAACTTGGCGTCGTGTCACATTGAAATAGCAGTCGTGGTTTTTTTTGTGCGTTAAGTAATATGTAGAGGCACCCCGTTTAGATTAGATACATTATCCTGCTGTTCGTCTTTTTCAGAAGCTTTCCAACGTCTTATTAAAAATGTATAAACAAAAAGTCTTGCCTCAGAGCCGTTGCGCCCTCCGCCTTTACAGCGCGCGACATCTGTCAGCTGTCATGTTTAGGCCTATAAAACTCCATGGGATTATGATATCCTGGTATCCCTGAGAACGTTATTCAACCCTTTTTAAGTTTCAGTGAAAGTAAAAAAATAAACAGGCTATTGTTATCTACAATTTTTTTTACATTTTATTTTTGCATGGACGTTATACCTGCTTTCTTGCTAAAAAAAGTTAAAACCGTCATAATTTATGTTGTTCCTTTTTTGTGCAGCGGTTGGGCTACTTAAACCACCCTTACTTCTCATGGGTGTGTGGTGATACAACACCAATTAACGCGTACCATTGAAGCCCTACTTTACAAACAATTGGAACCCTTCACCCCGTAGGTAGTTTACCTCCCCAACTGAATGCCAATGAATGCCGACAATTTGAAATATCCTGATTTGTTCTGATATCCCAGTAGCAATGGGAATAATAAGATTGATAAAATTTCTCAAGACGAAAATATTAAATCTTCTAAGAATGTAACCGTCATCTACTTGGCCGGAAACTGAAGGCCTTTTGAAAAAAACTTTACTTCAGAACTTCAACAGGGTTGTGTTCTCCTGGCACGCGTGAGAATTTAAGAAGCTCCCTGAGAGATTATGCGTTTATATGGTGCGCGCACCCTATACACGTAAAATCCTAGGAGCTCCCTAGGATTTTAAATTAAAACCTCCCGTAGTTCCCATGCCATTGGGCCCCTATGAAGACTGTGAAACCCTGGTATCTATGAGAAACTATTGCAACCCGTTACCCAATAGGTATTTTACTGCCCCAATTTAAAACCAAATGAATGCCAACAGACATCCTGATTTGTTCTGATATCCCAGTTACGATGGGAATAATAAGATTTCTAAAGATGAAATATATCTTCTAAGAATTTAACCGTCATCTACTTGGCCAGGAACATAAGGCCTTGTGAACAGGGTTGTGATCTCCTGGTACGCGTGAGAATTTAAGATGCTCCCTGAGATTTTATGCGCGCATTGAAGAACACGTGCAATATGCGTAGAACTTTCTATGGGATTTTTAAAGTTTATGTTAGCGTTCTAAGAACGAACAAATTAAAAAAATGTTCAGTTTGTCAACCTGAACTATGAAGCGATGAAAACTAGACAAGATATTTTTCTCAAACATGCTTAGAAATTCAAGCATTATTTTGACAACCTTCTTCGAGATAAATCGAAATTGCTGTACTGGCCGAACACAAGCGAGCGCCCGGCCGGAAATGTTTGTATGAAAATCCTTATCTGTCGTGTTTAGCGGCCAAATAAATTACTATGAAAACTCTCATCTTGTTTTTATTTATTAATTAATGGAACGAACTTTTTACTTGACATGACATTTATTGAATTTCCGCGCATTATTTTAGAAAAGTACTATACAAGGCTTGGTCACAGCTAGGCATTGATGAACTCACTCAGCCCACATTTTCACGATCGTCCATCAAGGCCCTTGTTGCAGGCCGCGACAGTAATGTACTATTTTACTCACATCATCACAGACGTTGTCATAAAATTATGCCCACTGCGGCTTTGCCCAAACTTTACAACATCAGGTACGAGAAAATATTTAATTTTAAGCGTCTACCGCGTCAACTCATGGTAGCAGCCACACATTGCACCTGCAGCAATGTACGGCGCATTTAATTAAAAGTTTCCCACTTAAATTTTCGGAACAAGTTGTGAAACATTTTTTATTTGACGTGAAGGCAAAGAACTGTGTATTTTTGATAAAACTTTCTGAAGTATTGAGGAATCTGTTTAATTTAGCTTTATCTTTGGGCAATCCTTATTTTTAAAGGGAAGCTGCAGATTTTGGTATATTTAAAACTTAAAGTTTGGCCAAATTTTTAATGACATTCCTTGTTTTTGTTAGGTTTCCGCATGTACCATAAAAACAACCCTTATGGACCCATGGTGCCTTGGTCAGGTGATCTGTGAGAAACTATTTAAAAGTTGGATAAAAAGCAAACTACATACCCAAAACGCGTTTTAATTATGCGCTAAAATAAATTCCGGGCGACTTTTAAATTCCTAATGAGGCTCTAGTTTCCTTGGGAATTGCAAGATTGAACAGATTTGTTACAGAGAATCATCTTTTCTAAGGTTATATTACAAAAAAAAGCCGTCTTTTATATTCTTACAGCGTTCTCAAGAATCCCTCAGGTTCTTACAAACATTTTTAAACGTCTACCTGAGGGGTTATGGCTTCCTGGTACGCGTGAGAAATAAACACACACCGTGCGATTTAACGCCTGAGGGAGAGATCTCAGTTTCCCCTTTCTTTAAAAGATGTGAAATTGTGAATGAATCCCACAGATAAGTACAAAAAACAGAGCGATGTATAAAATTCCCTTGGCTACAGAAATTATTACAAATTACTATCTTCATGGGCTTCTGCGCGCGCAGTCTGGTAAAAACAAACAATGCAGTGTTAAATAAAGTGAACCTAAAATAAAACATTGGAGGCGCCGGGTATCGATCCCGGTACCTCTCGCATGCTAAGCGAGCGCTCTACCATCTGAGCTACGCCCCCTGATGTAAATTCAAGTCAATATCACGTTCTTAATGTTCACTACTGCAGTACGCAACGCCTCAAGCTATTAAAACTAGATCAAGACCACATTCAGTAATACTTTCACGCACATTTTAAATGACGCGCACCGCATAAAATGTGCCCCGTTAAGCCGTAGACGAGTGGAGAGTACTTAAATCGGTCCAATTACGAATCTAATCAGATTTTCTCTTCTTAACCCGATTTTCCAGTGCCTTGCCCACAGATCGGTAGAATTTCTAATGAATGGAGGACTCTCTGTTTTAGTAACAATAATCATAATGTTTATACTTAAGTCCATTCGCAATCAAGTACCTGCATCCCCTTGATAGAGTGAGCAGAGTGATTTAAAATTATTTCCACCCTAAAGTTATGGTAAGCTGCTTCAACACTTTTAATTAAATTCAGTTCGTAACATTAGTTTCTGTAGGTACTCATGTGTGAAAATAAACAGAATTTCTAGCTCTTCACAGAATTCTTTGAACGTCACCAGCAGTCGTTGCACCTGCTACTAGTTGTAAGTAGTTTGATAGTTGCATTTAATTAAAACTTTCCTATACGTTTACCATTTCTGGATACTTATAGGGGAGAACAAAATGTAATTAATTACTGTTGTCGAGTTTCTTAGTAGGGAAACTAATTCGGAGGATATCCTGTTTCTTCTTTTTCAAGGAATACAAAAGTTTATTTTACAACACATTAATTTGATTGCCCTTGGTTACATTATCATTGGCAGTTTTAGTTGATTTAGTTTTAAATTACATTGAAATGACACCATTTTCATTGAATATTAACTAGTCTTTGTGTTACTTTGTCCAACAAGACGAAACCTAGTTAGGCTTCGTCTATCGAATTATTTGTTTTAGTAGGTCAGAGTTTCAAAGTGTTTTTTCAAAAGGAACATGCCTAAACTTTCTTAAACAGTAATTCGATGGTTTTAAATGTTACACATAAAGATCAATAGACTTCTAGAGTGATTCCCAAGAGTCACTGAAAATACTAAATTTCTTTAGTGTTGTAACATGTGAAAATAGTTACCAAAAATTCCCAATTCGAAAAAAGTAGCCTGAATTTTCTAAGGTAAATAAATTAGACAGGGGACGAAAATGTTACAAAAAGATTCTTATTGGAGGCGCCGGGTATCGATCCCGGTACATCTCGCATGCTAAGCGAGCGCTCTACCTACACCCCCGATAGAAATCGTATCTAAAATCACGTTCAGATCGTTCAATACAACGTTACGTATTGCTCAAAGCAATATTAATTGCGTATCATATGTGAGGTTTGTTTCTTTAGCCAGTCTGATTGGCTAGCGCTGTGATTACGAACTTTACCGGCCACTTAGAAGCGCTTGAGTGTCCTGCAATGGCCAGCACATTAAGCTCCATAGAGGATTGGTAAACTTCTAGCATTTCTGAACACCTGGTGCCTAGATAGTTCCCAACAAACTGAAGAAAAACATAGTCAGTATTCCTTTATTATTACATTTCTTTTTCTTCAAAATGTAACGGTTATTTTATTAAAACAGCAATAACACTGTTTCTCAGATATTACCCTCAAATACTATGAAAAATATACAAACTTTACAATAATATTCGAAATCAAATTTCTTGTTTTCAAATTTTCTGTTCAGAATCTACAAGGTCCTTATGTTTTTTCAAGAGAAACTTGTAGACAAACTATGTTCCAGTTGGGTAAACTAAAGTCCGGTCGAATGATTTCAAATGTAACACGCGAAGATGAACAGCTTCCAGGAGTTTTTGGACTGAGTTAATATTTTGTCAATGTAAAATACATAAAGGAACTTTACACTTATTGAAACATTTTACTATCGCATTTGTTGATGTCGGGAAAGCCACCAGGCTACCAGGTTTTCCGAAAATAGATAATATATGTGCATCTACAACGCTAGATGCGGACTATGTATCACACTGACGTGTCGAAAAATCTTGCATCGCGCAAGCAAAGTTTGACGCGCGACTAGCATATAAAACATCCCGACACCAATCGTCGGGCAGTAGCCCACCACCACCAGTCACAACACTAGTCTGGTCGGAGGGTCCCCTGCTGTATGGAGGATGAGAAGCTTTACACCGGGTTCCTCATACCTCTATATATATAGCTAATAAAAAGAAAACAGTCTAACGCTAACTTATAAGTAGCTGAAAATTTGAATGGTATCCCGTCATCTAAGATATGTCATTAGAAAAAGTTGAAAGTTGTTTTAGCCCCAAGTTAGTAGACCTTCGACGAATTCTACTTTAAATAACTAGGTACTACCTTTTGTTTTCATAGCTGTACAATATCCAATCAAGTTACAAAAACTAAACTATAGAAATTCACCGAAATTCCGAACCAACCATCCAGGAAAAGGAAGCTTCGGTCTAGTTTCAACAGTAAATAATAAGTTTACAATGAGAAAATATACCTGTTTCAAAAAGATTCTTATTGGAGGCGCCGGGTATCGATCCCGGTACCTCTCGCATGCTAAGCGAGCGCTCTACCATCTGAGCTACGCCCCCTGTTGAAGAAATAAACGAATATCATGTCTAGATTGCCGATATATTACACGATATTACGTAGGTATAGCACAGGGTGAAATTAAAAGCATTGCTGCGTTACCACCCATCGTTCTGAGCACTAGTCTCCCCCAAGAGATGTAACAACTAATCCTAGTTAAATTGTTTAGTTACACCTGAGACTATTATTTTCTTAGGTTTTTTTATTTAACACGCAAAAGATTTTTCAAAAAGATTTCAGTTGGAGGCGCCGGGTATCGATCCCGGTACCTCTCGCATGCTAAGCGAGCGCTCTACCATCTGAGCTACGCCCCCTGATACTACAGAGAGCAAAATAATCCACTAGATTCTGATCAGATAGTAAGCAGCTTTGTTTGACGTAAGGACATTGCAAGCAATTTCGAACATTAATGCTATACCTTTCACTTGGCAAAAAGGCACGTTTTCGTCTGGCCGCACAAGTCTGTTATCTCACGTACTATAAATTACTCTGATATGCCACCGTTATTAAATCGGGTTGTTAAACACTACACAATCCTAGTAATAAAGACTTTCGTTAAGATCAATGATGTATGTGAGCCGAGTTGATTGCTCGATCAAACGTTGCTCGTTGATATACACGATGAATTTATTGCCATGTCTTGAAATGGAAAATTAATTATCAATACAACAATGTTTGCTCCAGTTAGTCTTTATTCATCATCTGTTGAAGTTGTATGACTTCAACAGAAAGACTAAACGGAGCAAAAATCTTAAAAAAAAAACGAAATCGTCGTTCATTAAATCGAAATCGAATTATATTCAATTAAATAAAAAATACATTAATTCAGTTAAATTCACCAAATTAGTTTAAAAAAAAAGTTTTTTTAAATGTTTAGTTATCGATTATCATCACATCTGCGTAGTTCCGCTTTTACTCTGCCCCTGTATATCCGATATTTATAAACGTCTGTGGTCTAAAATTCGTAACCGACTAAGCTTTACTCCCACACACAGCCGCATAGAGCCGGTCGATGTGGCGACGCCTGAGGCGTCCCTCAAGCGTCGCCACATTGACCGGCCCTGTGCTCCCCGCATCCAGCGGATTCCCGCGACCTTCACCTAGTAATCGGTCTACTTTGTGGAGAAGTCAAGCTTGGGGAGAACCAACATTCTCCGGACAATGTGGGTTATCTTGATTCTCTTGCGAGTTTCCAGCCATTTCAGAAAACAGACGAGCTGGTGGTTCTCAATCAACGTAGGGGACAGATGAGAAAATATACTTCTTCCTAGGGGTGACCGGTGGGAAGTAGGATTTATCCGGGGTGTTTCTGTTCTTATAATTCTTCTTTAGATAATTATTACTTTTAGTTGGTGAAACCTCGATAGCTCGTATTGTAATGTAAGTACTGTTCGACCGTGATGAAATTGTAAAACACGTTCTAGCACTGTTTACGTAACATTCAAACTAAATATTTGTTTGATTTCGATACGTAGCTCAGAGGATAGAGCGCTCGCTTAGCATGCGAGAGGTACCGGGCTCGATACCCGGCGCCTCCAATTGTTTTAAACAAGCTTATTTTAAGAAATTTCCATTGAAATAAGTAGTGAATCTAATTAGAATATTTTTACATTAATAAATACTTATTTATTTATTTATTAAATACTTCAAGCACAGAAATGTACAGAGGCGGACTTAATGCCATAGGCATTTTCTACCAGTCAACCTTTGGGTGATGCAGAGACAAACAGTGGTAGGTGCAATTACGAGAAATTGAGGAATATTTTTTGAAAGTACGAGTATCTATAAAGGTACACATATACCTATTACAAACTATTAATATAATAGATATATATGCCTAATTATATATAAATATAAGCACAAGTAAATATACATAAATACACGAATATACTAGAACAAATAAGACAAACAATGGGAAAACATTAACGTTGTGATGATACTGCCAGCTTCTTACGAATGTGCTCGCGAACTTTAACTTTAAAGGATAACCGGTTGGTTGCCATCCTGATTTTTTGGAGGAGCGCATTCCATAAAGAGATAGACTGAACGAAGAAGGAAGAATGAATGAAGTCTGTGCGGTGAGTGGGACATTGAAGAACGCGATTATTTGATGACCGTAGATTTTACTGTGGTTGTCACAAATGTACTGAAAGTGGGGGGGCTAGATAACTAGGGGAAGTGGGTGAGTCAAGAAATGAAAACAAAGTGGTTAGCACCCTTTGCTCTCTGCGTTGGCGTATGGGTAACCACTTTAGAAGCAACCCATGCGCAGAAACATGATCATTTTTACGCAGATTAAAAACGAATCGAAAGCAGTTATTGAGAAGACGGTCAAGTTTGTCGAGGAGATCTGCATTCAGATCATAGTAGCACACGTCACCATAATCGATGATACGGAAAATTAAGGACTGCACAAGCATTGTCTTCGTACTTGTTGGTAGTAAATTTTTCAGTCGGTGCAGAGCCCGTAGCGTTCCAGTTACCTTCTGGCTGACCCTCACGACTTGAGTACGCCAGTTCAGAGTAATATCAATGTGCAAGCCAAGGTCCTTCACATCAGTACTGAATGGAACGACCGTACCATTGAAGAGAACTGGCGGCAAGGTTGTACCATCCACCTTACTCATGCTCCGAGAACTTCCGATGATGATCGCCTGACACTTGTTTGGGTTTACTGCTACGCCAAATCTATCAGACCAGGTTTTTATGGCTATCAAATCCCTGTTTAATTTGTCGATAGCGTCAGAAATTTTGTCAACCCTCCCTTGGCAGTACAACTGCAAGTCATCTGCATACAGATGATACGCAAACTGAAGCTCGGAAGTTATAAGATGGATAAATATAGAACAGAGGAGAAATAATACCGCCTTGTGGAACGCCAGTTTCCAAATCACACCAGCATGATGTAGAATCTCCAACATGAACGGACTGCTGACGTTCCTGAAGGTAAGAGGAGAACCATTCCAGTGCCTCGGGAGAGACCATAACATAACATAAGACAGTTAACAGACGTAGAAACCGCGCAATTGGTCTATTTTAGTTACTTCCACAGTATTATGTCGTATGGCATTTTACTGTGGGGTCGGGCTGCTGACATTGAATCAATCTTTATTTTGCAAAAGAGAGCTGTCAGAGCCATTTATAATCTACGTCACCGCGAATCTCTCAGGGAACTATTTAAAAGGATTAATATTATGACGGTACCTTGCCAGTTCATTTATGAAAATATTATGTATGTTAGAAAAAATCGACATCTTTTTAATAAAATAAGTGATAGACATAATTTTAATACTAGAAATAAAGATAAAATAGATCAACCATTTTTCAGATTATCTAAAGTACATACATCTTTTATGGGGTACTGTGTTAAATGTTACAACAAAATACCTTGTGATATTTTGCAATTAAAAGAAAGAAAATTTAAAGCTCATATTAAAAGTACACTTTGTAAACAAGCATATTACAAATTAGAGGATTATATCCAAGATAAGAATGCTTGGAAACATGCTGGTCCTGCTCCATAGGATAATTTAGAATCAAGACAAAATCAAACTGGTTGCAAATTTAAGTGTATATTTTATTATTATTTTTTATTATATGACATTGTTTTTACATTCTATGACCAATTCCTCGCACACTGACTTATAAATTGTGGAATCTTAGGAGGATCGTTTACTTTTACAATGTTTGTAAATATGTGAGCACCATGTATCTATCACATAATCAGTTTATCTGTTGTTGCTTCATTTTTAATTCTTAATTCTTTTTACCTATTGTGGTATAATAATTTTATTCTAGGTGCATCGTCCTCACATATAATTATATAACGAATGTACTTATACAAAATATTGTAAAACATTTTAAAAGAGTAACGGTGGAGTTTCTTGCACATTCTTCTCCATGCGAAAACTACCTTTTGGAAGGGGCGACTAGAATCAATTAATATATTTTGTTAATTTTTGACGTTCAAAAGTGCCTTATACGGGCCTATTTGAAATAAATGATTTGACTTTGACTCTGACTTTTAGGACAGAATGGCTAACAGGATATCGTGACTGACGGTATTAAAGGCATTCGAAAAGTCGACCAGCACTAGTGCAGTAACTTTGGTGTCTTCCAGTCCTGCCCTTATATCGCCAGTCACTTTACTTGTTGCTATTTATTGTATAGTTTTTACTCTTATAAGTTTTCTGATGTTATTACTTTTAAGGATAGTTACGGATCAGTTCTGACAGCAACTAGGGTAACAAAGTACGCAAAGGGTAAAATGGAACACGAAATCACAAAAATATTCCATGATAAAGCGAACCGTCCACCGCCAGCTAAACTAAGTTAGTTTAGTTTAGCTCGCCAGTTTTTCATACATGTGGGTGGACGCACATGTATGAAAAACTGAACTAACATTAAACTAACTTAGTATAGCTGGCGGTGGACGGCTCGCTTTAGGCAACATTGCATGTGGAGAGATGGAACTCGATTATACTAAAAAACGTGTTGCAAACTAAAACTGGCACATCAGAAGTCACTGTTCTCATATTAGGTTGGGGAAAAAGTCTTTTCGCATTATAGTATGTATGAACTTGTAATAAAATCTCTTTGGCTATACTATGTGTATCTGGCTGGTTTTGGTATCATTGAAAGTTTAAATTTTAAAGAACATAATTCCAAATTCAAATTAGGAAAATGTGTGATTTTTATTTGTTTTTCGTACTGTCAAGATGAGTGAATCTAATGAAGAAATTCGATACATTTTAAAATTTTACTACAAAAAAGGTAAAAATGCAACGCAAGCCGCGAAAAAAATTTGCGATGTTTATGGACCTAGTGCAGTGTCTGTGAGAGTAGCACAAATTTGGTTTAAGCGTTTTCAATCCGGAAATTTTGATGTCAAAGATGCACGTCGCTCTGGTCGCCCTATTACGGATAAAAATGGATGCCATTTTTGAAAAAGTGGAGCAAGATCGGCATATTAGTAGTTACGACGTAGCTGAAGAACTGGGAATTGACCACAAAACAGTTTTGGCGCATTTGAAAAAAACTGGGTACACAAAAAAGCTCGATATTTGGGTACCTCACGAGCTCACTGAAAGAAACCTAATGAACCGTGTACTCATTTGTGATTCTTTATTACGACGTAATAACCGAACCATTTTTGAAGAAGCTGATAACTGGTGATGAAAAGTGGATCACGTACGACAAGAACGTGCGAAAAAGGTCGTGGTCAAAGGCCGGTCAGGCTTCACAGACTGTGGCAAAACCCGGGTTAACTCGCAACAAGGTGATGCTGTGTGTGTGGTGGGATTGGAAGGGCATTATTCATTATGAGCTGTTACCACCAGGCAGGACCATCGATTCTGAACTCTACTGCGAACAACTGATGAGATTAAAGCAAGAAGTTGAGAGAAAGCGGCCGGAATTAATCAACAGAAGGGGTGTGGTTTTTCATCATGATAACGCTAGACCTCACACATCTTTAGCCACTCAGCAAAAATTAAGAGAGTTTGGCTGGGAGGTGTTAATGCATCCGCCGTATAGTCCTGACCTTGCACCTTCAGATTTCCACCTGTTTCGGTCTCTTCAGAATTCTTTAGGCAGTGTCAGGTTAACATCACGGGAGGACTGCCAAAACCACTTGTCGCGGTATTTTGATCAGAAGTCCCAAAATTTCTATAGCAATGGGATCATGTCCCTACCTACAAGATGGCAAAAAGTTATCGAACAAAATGGTACCTACATACTTTAGTTAAATGTAAACATACTATGTTAAAAAATGTTTTGAATTTTCTTAAAAAATGCGAAGAAACTTTTTCCCCAACCTATTAGATACTAGAATATCATAGGTGGAAAGAAGGGTTCCGTTTTTGATCATTTTTCTCCAATGGCCAAACTACTTGATTTCATCCAATACATTGTCTGCAGGATATTGAGTCATTCAGTTTAGATTAGAATGACAACAACGATATAGATTATTATGCTCATTGAGAGCTTTTGGAAAAATTATGATATCACTGTTCTCACAGTTACCAGAGCACCATACTTCTTAAGTGCCTATGTGATTGATTATTATTAACTGCGGCGCACGTGGCTATTTCCCACGAAGAAACATACTTTCTCAAGGCATGTATGGCGATTATTTTTGTTTAACCAACTCTGTAAATATGAATTCGTTCACAACTAAACTAGGACATCAGAAGAACTCAGAAGGATTCTTCCTCAATGGATATGCAACGTAATAAAAAGTCAGGAAAAGGGAAGAGATACAAATGAAAAATCTTTTGATCTTGGCAAGATATAGATCAGTGTTCTCACAATTACTAGAGCATCATAGTTCACCATATGATGTAACAATGCTAGTTTTTATGAACTACTTAGTTACACCGTTCCATTTGTATAATTTCATTCCCATCAAGAGGCATACTTTCTCACGACGACGACGATGTAGTTCTAGTTGGACAGTTTATATTTCAAAATAAAAAAATAACTAGTATACGATGTTGTATTTCAAATCATACCAAAACTAGGTTAACAGATGTACCTATTCTGACACAACTATATGATGCAATGTAAAAAATTAGAGGAATGATATAAAAAATAACATCTTAAAATCTTGGCAGAATATGGAACAATTTTCTCACAGGTACCAGAGTATCATATTTTACAGAGGTTTTACTACCCCACATTTTGTTTTGACAGCTTCCAACGAAATATTTTTTTTCAAACATGCTTGGAAATTCGAGCATTATTTTGACAACCTTCTTCGAGATAAATCGAAATTGCTGTACTGGCCGAACACAAGCGAGCGCCCGGCCGGCAATGTTTGTATGAAAATCCTTATCTGTCGTGTTTCGCGGCCAAATAAATTACTATGAAAACTCTCATCTTGTTTTTATTTTTAATAAATGGAACGAACTTTTTACTTCAACACATGGCAACCAAGACTGTAACTTATCAAAGATTTTATTAAAATTTCGATTTGGTTTGCAAATAGAAAATAATGGCGCATGAAAAATTATCGCTGTTCGTTATTGATTCTGGAATTTATAATTAATTTACTTAGTTTGAGTTTTCGCGCATTATTTGTCACTGTTACTGGGGAATCATAGTTTACTACAATGAGATATTAGGGAACTGCATGGAGTAGTAAACATTGTTGTGCGTTACGTTACGACTGCAGAACTATTGGAAGTTTAATTGTAATAGTTGTTCTGGTATTAGTTCAGTCAGCGCGGAACACAGTCGTCATGGACATAGTTGTACAATGTCTTTGATGCTGGAAATATATGAGTACTTACTTTATAAGTGTACTCATGTCTTTGTTTATATCTCTTGCAATTTGAGGTACGACTGGTTTAAAGCTGTGCCACCATGAAGATACTTTTTATAAAATCTTTCTTGCTATTTGAGTCATAAGCTACATAAACCGGGCGGGAATAAAAAATGCTATTATCATCGTCAGCCAAACCAGGCATTGTGGGGCTCACTTTTAATTGTTATCAGAATCAGAAGGTATTTCATCCACGGATTGCTTTTGCCAAATTCGTAACGAACGAAAAAATTTTGAAAACGGATAAATAAGTGTTGTTCTCGAAAATATCATAATGGGTAATTGGGAATTAATGACGAGGTGGTTCTATACAGAAGAGTCACTTTTCAGCGTGGCCTTCTAAGTCTTTCAGTAAATTCTAGGTTCCAGAGGACAGTTTAGGGTGGGGGAACTCCCATGATTACTCTTCTCCCTCCTATTCAGCCGCTGCGTGTTTTGTAGACTAAAAGTGATTCAACACAGATAAGTTTATTAAGATCTTGGTAGTGAGTCACGTTCAGTAGATTGGCTGACCTTAAATAATGAAACTACTGGCACTTGGTAGTATTTACTAATAAGAACGTATTTTTTGCTGTGGTGACATAGGGGGGCGTAGCTCAGATGGTAGAGCGCTCGCTTAGCATGCGAGAGGTACCGGGATCGATACCCGGCGCCTCCAATTTTTTTCTTTATCAAATATTACTTCTTTGTATAGGTACATAATTTTGGAGACAATTGACAGGTAGTTGACAAAAGTCGAGTTAGTAGCAAAGGTTCTCCTTGAAAAGCTCTTTCAATTGGTGTATATCTTGCAATGTTTAAAAGCGGGCCTTAACCGTAATTTTGCTTATTAAAAAAGGTTTTCAGTTTGGGGTATACACCAAACGATCCAACATAATTTATGTATTTCAAAGTTCAAAAGTCATTTAGGATTCGGTCGTTGGTCGTCATAGAGCACGGTCGTTCCGGGAGCGAGCTATCCCAAATTTTTTACGATTCCTTTGGGGCGGAGTGAGCTGCACATGTGCGCGTTTGCCGGCAAAATCGAACATTTATTCTATGTTTTTGATACTGCTTTGACTTTAAAAGCCGCCAAATAAATACATTAAAATCGTGCTAAAGTGAAGTGGCAGTGTGTTGTTTGTTGGATGTGGCTGTGATTCGTGTGTCGACAAATAAATACATTAAATATAGTGCAAAAGTGAGGTGTGAAATCCAGAGCAAACGTGTCTCTAATCGTCTGCCGAAGGTTCAAGGGCCGCAGAACTTCGGAGCCAGGATAACCCGGTGAGATCATTCCATACCTGTCAGGGAAAAAAACTCACTATTCCACAAACAAACTACCTACCTACTACATATAATCACTGTCAATGAATCAAATCCCCATATTTCAAACTCATGGTTAACGTTCGCTCCAGTGATAAATTCGGATACCAAAGCGTTTTTAATTTTGAACTGTTTCTAGTAAGGGTAGCGAACAAGAGCACCGAACTAAAACGCCCGGCGCTATTTCGATTACGCGGCTAAAATTCAGTGGCAAAGTTCGGTGTTTTATTGGATAGATTAAGGTTCAAAATCGTGAGCGCTAATCTGCAGTTGCGTAGTGACTGGTGAAATTGGAAGGCTTGTTGCTACGCGCAGACTCAACTTGTATTTGTAAGCTACATGTATAAGATTATAATTGTGAGTAGAAAAAGTAAAATGGTAAGATAAAATAACATACCTACTGCATGATTCTAACAAAAATAACACTTTTTGATTTCGTAACCTCTTGCATGCTGATAATTATAACATCAAACGACCCTAAACAATTTGGCAATTTCGTTAAGCCTTACAAAACAGTCACGCCTGTGGCAACCCTTTTTTTTGTGCTTTTAGTCAAACAATTAAACCGCGTTTTTGTGACGAAAGGCACACGAGCAGTTAAGTTTAAGTCCATTCAACAAAAACAAAACTTCATAACGAGATACATTTCTACAGAAAAATAAAAAAGAGAGGAACCAATAAATCTCAGTCATCGACCCTGTCAACATTTTGTATCTTTGTCTCGAAACTAAATCTGCACGCCCAGCTATCGGCACAGTGGGGTTCTGTCTTTGTTTCACTCGCAAACAATATTTTACAATGGTAATAATAGCGGCCATGCAAAAAGACGGCAATTGTCTGTTTAGCGCAATCGCCAACCAGATAAATAACATAATGGGACTAACCTTCAATCACATGTCAGTTCGCCGAGACCTCGCTACATATGTTTCGGATAACCGCGGTGACGCCAGAATTTGCCTAGCACTAAGGAATAACATTCAAGACCTTATTCCTAACAGCAAGCTTTCTCAGGAACAAATGATAACAAAATACATAACCGCGCAGTTTAACGAGACTTTTTGGGGAGGAGAAGACATCCTAATCGCCGCGGCTGAATTTTATCTCGTAAATGTGCATGTGCACATAAATCACGCGAACACACTGATGTATTCACCTGCCGGCAAACCAGTACCCGGACATATACATATCCTTTATAAAGATCATCACTATGATAGCTGGGTCATGAGCGCCGAGGAACAGTACAACAATAATCTGCAAAGACTAACGCAAGAAACAACCAACAAAATTACATCACAAGATACTGGAAAAGTAGGTGACATATTCAACAAAAGAGACGAACAAGAGCAGTCCACAAAACCCCGCTCCCTGAACAGCCCCCAATTAGATAGCTCATCAACACCGTGTAAACAATTAACATCAACATTAGGTACACCGTTATCGGCTGAAGTCGCGGATCACACCGGATACACAATACTTAGAAATCAGCCTTCTGCCTTAATTAAGTACACTTGCTCAGATCTGCGTATTGCTACTTGGAACGTCCGCGGGGCCTCGAAACCGGCCAAAAAAGATAAAATAGATGCCGAACTTTCAAATAGGGGCATTCACGTAGGCTGCCTTCAAGAAACAGGGATGAATTTAGGAACGTACAACTCCGCCCACTACGAATGGCACCTATCTGGAACCGTAGGTAAAGCTCACCGTGGACTAGCAATTGTAATCAGAAAGGATGCCCAAATTGAAATAGTAAACATGAAGAATGATACCGACGTGATGTCAATCACTCTGAAAGTTGGTAGGGGAAGTGACAAACCTGCTCAGCTTTATATAATTAACGCTCACATCAACAGCTGTACCTCTAAAGCAACCAGATCCTTCACAGGGGTATTAAACATGATTAGACAAAAACCAAAGAAATGTACTTTAGTAATCCTAGGCGACTTTAACGCCCATATTGGCAGACAAGATACAATAAGTTTCCAACGCAAAGGACTGATTCACCAAAATCTTCATCATAATTATTCCAATTACAATGGGGAAATGTTAATGGATATAGCCAACAGGGAAAAACTGCAAATAGAAACAACAAAAGCGAGATCATCATGCAGAATAACATGGTCAAATGGCACGCAGAAATCACAATTGGACCACATTATTACGCAACAGGCAACAGAAAAACTCTTTCATTATATTAAAGGCGAATGGGCAGGCAGGGCCATATCCGATCATAAAATAATTTGGGGGCAGCTAAGAACAAATCGCATCATAAAAAAACTTGACGGCACTAAGCACAAGACACGAAGGAATGAGACAACAATAGAGACAAAGGATTTCAATTACAAACGATGTTACTATGCCGCTCTCAATATCAAATCCACAAAAACAAAATACCAAGCTTGCATAATTAAAAAACTGGAAAACATAGGAATATACTCAACAGATGAAAGCATAGAAATACCATGGTGTACCATAACTGCAGTATTAAAAGCGGCTGCCCAGGAAACCTTGATTTTTCAGCCGAGTCACTCTAGGGATCATCGTATAGCTCTTGCTAACCTCCAAAAGGCTAAATTCTTACAAGGAAGACAACTAGATAACCCAAATAGACAGAATCGCGTAAAAGAATGTCAGGCAGTACTTCAAAAGATTAAAAACCAAAACGAAAATAAAGAATGCAGGGCCTTCTTTACTGGACTGGGGAAAAAACATCCTTCAAAACGCATGCAGGTACTTTATCTATTTTACAGGAAAAACAAGCAAGCAACGAAACGCCGGAAAAGAAACGCTTACATACCAATGTCCAAATGGGAGCAAATCCTAAAAAACTCCGAGGGCCTGCCGATACCAACAGTTAAAGTAACACAGCCAGTAACAGTAGCGCAAAATCAAGGACCCACGGTGGATGACATAAAGGAAATAATTAACAACATGCGGAACGGGACAGCGCCCGGAACTGACCAAGTTGTAATTGAACTCTACAAAGCGATGCCCCAAATATTACAGGAAGCCGTCACCAAGCATATGAATAAAGCCTGGACACGGAATGAAGCACCCGACACGTGGCTAGAAACAGTGCAAGTACCAATTCCGAAGAAAAATAACCCTAAAGATCCAAATGACTATCGACGAATATCGGTTTGCAATACAGGCTACAGAATCTACGCCTCCTACGTTTTAAAAAAATTAGACGAAACAATAAAAGAATTGGGCAATTACCAAGCGGCCTTCTTAAACAACAGATCTACAGACGATCACATATTTACGTTAAAAAGGGTTCTGGACGAAGAATGGCGCGCAGGTAAAAGAATTTATGTACTCGCTCTGGACATAGAAAAAGCCTTTGACAACGTCGACCTCCAAGCACTGCGAGACATTTTATTACAAAGAACTAACAAGTCACTAACCAATAGGATAGTCAAGGTTTGCATGAATGAACGCACACAGATCAAATGGTGTGGTCAACAAAGTAGTAGGATTATTAAAGGAAAGGGAGTCAAACAAGGTTGCCCGTTATCCCCTCGCCTTTTTACACTGGTCATGGATGAGGTCCTTAGAACCCTCGAAGAGGAAACTCAACTAATCAAACTAGACCAAGATCGTGAAATCTCACTCCCCCTGGTACTATCATTCGCGGACGACCTCATCTTCATTACTGATGATCTAAAAGGCTTAGAAGGAATCGTATACCACGTAAAACCCCTACTAGCTAGTGTCGGCCTAAAAATAAACGAAACTAAAACAAAAATACTGATTCGAGACCCAATAGCTAAACATAAAGCGACCTACGTGTCAATTAACGGATTAAAACTTCATACTGTCGATGAAATTAAATACCTAGGCACATACATAACATCTGCATTAAGCAGGAAAAGCACAATTAGAAAACGGTGTGAACAGGCCACTAGAAACGCAAAGTCACTATTACCATTCATAATTAACTCAAAGATGGACTGGAAACTAGCCAGACTCATGTACAGAATGGTGATCGTACCTGGTATGATATACGGTTTAAAAGTATCGGCAATCACCAAAGCTAACAGGTCAAGACTGAGAAGATATGAGAGAGTCATCATGAGAGATTTGATTAACCACGCCAGAAATAAACCAAGACAAAAGAAGATGCATGAAATATTAGACGGAAAAACAGTAACCAAACGAATCAAGAACCACAGAATGTGCTATCTCGCACACGTTCACAGGCGCGGCAAACCACACCTGTTACACGCAGCAATGCAGTATAAGGCCAAATCCAAGAAGGTAGGCCGTCCTATTTACACATGGAACGACAACCTTAAACAGGACTCGACCTACTTCGACAAGGAATTGAACTTTTGGATGGACACGGCTACAGACCGTTACAAGATCATGAAGGCTGCCAGCGAGATCTACAAGAAACCAGAAACGGATAGCAGCGAGGCTTCTGACGAAGACACAGAAACGGCTAAGTGTAACACAGCACAGCAGCGATATAGAAAAGAGCCAAGAAAGCAACGTAACCTCGTCTCAAGATCCACCGGTGAAGATCGACTGGAACCAACAACGGCGACGTCTCAAAAAGATGCCCATCCATAGATAAATAACACCCGTCTCTCCACTATTCCAATGCCTACTCTAGGATGCATATCCGGTACGGCTCGTAAATCCTTCCTTATCCTGAGGGCACGTCTTCCCTACCATTACCGCGCCCCCCGGTCTACTCCTTGATATGCAATTGCCTTTGTAGCCCCATGAAACATGAGGCTACATGGGCTAGTGCAAATCTTGGGGTTCATTCGATTTATCGAGTCTGGTTAAACCACGCTGGGATCGGTGCAATTCATTCATTCATTCATTCATTCAAAGTTCAAAAGTCATTTATTCAAACTAGGCTGAGAATCAGCACTTTTCGAACGTCAAAATTACATAAGACAGTCCCCCAAAAACACTCGGCCTTCACCACTTCCTAGTGCTTTAGCTGGGAAGAAGTGGCGCAACAAACTCCCCAGATTTTTTGTATAATTTACCATCTATTCAAAAAGAAGAACAAGACGAACAACAATTATGGATGACTAAATTCACCACTGCAATCTAATCTAATTTTTGTTCTTATTTTTTTGTCTTAAAGTCATGCCTCTTACAATAAAATTATTACGTCGATTTCAGTTTCAAGAAAAAAATCTCAAGGTTGTCTCATTATTCCCAAGGTGAATAGGGTATCAGAAGTTACAAGGAAAGGGATCACGGCGTCACGTGCATAAGGAATAATGTGAACCTGTACAAAAAATTCTTTGAACTCAAACGGTTTCAAAAGGGTTGGCATAGATTTCTCACAGTGACTAGGGCGGCACAGTGCCCATGGAGCCATAAGAGCTTGGCCACGACTTTCGGCGGCACGGCAAGCGGCGCGGTGATGGAAATAAAAAAAATCCGCTCGCGTTGCCGCTGCGAGCGGCGCACAGTGGTCTGAAAATCGAGCTCCATACTCATAGAAACTTAAAGTAGGGAATTTAATTTTTTTTTGTAATATCTCGGGTATTAGTAGCAAAAAAAGATATGTTTTTTTGTATAGTATTTAGAAAACAAAGTACATTTTTTTAAATTGAATGGAACTGTGGCGCTGGTGCTCACACGAATTATTGAACCTTACACGGCGATAAAGATGACGTCCAATGCATGCCGCTTTGCGCGTAGCACATTTTTGAATTCTCGGTATGTGATTTGTCAAATCTTTGACGTGGTAAAATGAAGCTGCCGATCAATTTACTTCTACTAGTTAGTTTTGGTTTATAGCCTGCTGCTAGTTTATGACCTTTATGATGACAATAATTAAAAACGATATTGATTCTACAGGTTTAAAAAAAAAACAATTAATTTGTTAATCACCGTGATTATGGTGGTATATAAAATTAAGATCTTGTGAAAGAAGGAATACCTACCACTGTATCCTTCTTATTCTGCCATCTTTGAGGCGAAGAAGGACTGCTACTCTCAAAAGATACCATAGACATCACGGAAAGAGAGGTAAAAGTAAAGCTCCAAGCAATTTTGGACAAAACTGTGACTAGGCTTGGAAAATTCCTAGGTGTTGAATCTTCGCTGGATGGCAAAGAGTTGACACTTTTATGCAAGTGTGGCTTTGATGGTGCTTCAGGGCAAAGTTTGTAAAAGCAAACTATGGATGACGAAGACGATTCTAGATTTTTATGTGTTCTTTTGTGCCTCTGTGCTTAGTTTGTGCTGATCAAAAGGTGGGGAAAATCCAAAGCCATCTTCCACAATGTTCTGCAGACCAATCTATTATAAGTAAGTAATTGCTACCTGCAAAGCGGCACCCGAAGGTGCATTCCATTAACGCTTATGTCATTAGTATTAGGTCGTGCCATGCTTGACTTGAAATTAGTTGAAATATTTATGTGGTTAGAAGAAATTGAAGAAACAGCAGCGGTTGGGTTTTCCGACAATATCAGGTGCTTACAACAAGTAATTAGATAGTGTATGGTTGCTATTAAATTCATGGCAGGTATAGAAATAACTAATATCTTATGCTCCGTCCATGTATTAGATTCTAATTTACAGATCCAGAAGCCCTGCAATTGCTGCAAGCCTGCAATGTAAGTCTATCTGTGTTGATGGCATGACATGAGTTACACAAATTAATTAATTACTTTAATCAAAATTTATGTCAGTAACGATGTCACAAATGTCAGCATCACCCCAATACACATTCATTTCAAGCTCGGAACACATTGACCCCGTTTTCATGTAAAGGTAACATGAAAAATAAAGAACGAGCGAAATGAAGGGAGAGTGGTACTAGGTGAGCATAGGAATACAATAGGTGGCGTGCACTGAACAGAGTACGTGGAAAAGACGTGTCCCTTTTATACGTGTTTTGCAAACTTATGACCTGTGCTTTTGAGGGCATTGTGACATGCGTCATATTGAATATTATGTATGCTGTAAATGAAAAATTGGAATAAATCTGAATTTAAAAAGGGTTTAATAGTAAGACGGGCTGCTGGCCGCAACTTAACGTCAAAGCGCTTATTTTGCGAACGGTAGAAAGGGTTTAATCTCAAGTCTAGTAAGTTATGCTTTTTGATAATAATTATAGTATTTAAATTAATCTTCTTAAATTTACTTCTACAATAAAGCATCGAGGTCAGATATTTTTTGTGTACACGAGTTCTTATTTAATTAAGTATGAACTCTTTAATCACCAGTTAAAGTCCAAAGTATGCGTAAGAAATAACTGTATGAAGATAAACATTATGAAATAAACTTAAAAGATGGGATAACAAAACAAATAAGACGCCATATTATAAATATAAGAATAGCCGGCTACGTATCCGAGGAGCACTTTAACTACGCATGAGGGTCTGATAATATTCGACACGAGTCGTTCAAGAGTTTACCATAACGGATATTGTTGAGAATAACGAGTTTTTTTACACAAGGGAAAAATTCATAAGGAAAAAATAAGTCTACGATCAAATTATTTCTGATTTTTCACTACGTTGGATCTTGTGATTTATTTTTAAACACAAAATAAAATATACTTATTACCATTTTAAACGATTTTTAAAAGCACTTTTTTCTAAGATTCATTTTGTTAAAAGTTACAGTGATTATGATGCCCAATGTGCACATAATTTTTAAATTAAGAAGACGTAATTTTCTCAAATTATTCTTATAATTTCTTGTTATACCAAGGCATTAGCATGTCACAAGAGGTGTTCAAACATCGCAAGATTTTTTTCCGTCCCTTGCTGTTTTACTAACAACAGGTGCCGCAGCAGTCGTAACTTATACTAGAACTGCATGAACATAATATATATAACTTAAAGTTAAGGGCAGAACCCATAGACACTTTTGTTGGGATGTTTATTATAATAAAAAGGGTATGGAGCAATGGAGGGTTAAAATTAAATAAGTGGAATGGGCGGAGTCAAGGATTTTTTCATTAGAGGCCCTTTATAATACGGGTGGGTGCACCAGTTGTGAACTATGCTATTTAACTCACACCTTTACCAGGGCAACATAATAGTAGAGAATGTAAAGGGAGTTACATACCAGCGACGACTGTCTCAGCTCGGGGTAGCCTCTGCAGGACATGGTGTATGAGGCCGACGTCGGTACAGGCTTGAAGGTTTCGCACACTCTTGCGCAGAATTGCGATAAAGACAGACCATATTTCCGCCTGCAACAATTATAATTTATCAATAACAATTGCATAATGGACACACAAAACAAGCAAATTTTCTTGTACACATTGAATAGAGGTAGCTTTATCAGGCCACTTATCCGCCTATAAATGAAAGAAAAACGATAAAAAAAAAACTACATGAAAATAAAGTGGATAATTTTAGAAACAATCCGGGGGAGTTAAAAAGTTAGAGTAAGCCAACAGAAGCTGGCTAGCGTATTAAAGCATAATCCACTTGCCGCGTTTATTCGTCCATACTAACGGCGCGCATCAAGGCAGAAATTTTCAATTTCAAAGCTTTCTGTTTAATAGAGCCTGCAGTGTAACGACGCGTCGTTACACTGCAGGCCAAAATATTTTTAATGAAATTCTTTTCTGTTTGCGCTCTCGCGGTACTGCGGTGCTGGTAATTTTAATTTTACACAACACTATGTGCGCCCGGCTTAATTTGCTCTAATTTACGCTAATGTAACAGGGATGTTGAGTTGCGCGGCTGGGGAAGCACAAAAACATTAGCCGGACCTTTGTTATTTCAGTTTATGTTTAAATTAACCATTCCGTTTTTACTTTCATTAGCAACCGGAAATGAAATTCAAATATGATATTTGATGAAAACCAATTGACTCATAAATTAACGTTATTATACATTATTTATTACTAAAACAATGGAATCGATTAATTAAAAACCTTGTTCACACGCGCTGTAAAAGAGTTGCGTTTAATTCCC
This sequence comes from Xanthia icteritia, assembly GCA_949128155.2. NCBI lineage: Eukaryota > Metazoa > Arthropoda > Insecta > Lepidoptera > Noctuidae > Xanthia > Xanthia icteritia. Next base: position 24,125,479 of record OX421933.2, read on the forward strand.
ACCGGTACTAGGGCAGCATGAATACGCGAGCGGTATACAAAATTCCAAGAAGTCCACAAATTCACACAGGCATAATTTTGTTCCCAGATGTATCAGCGCAACATGAGCGCTGTGGCGGTGGTCTTAACACACATGGTGTTGGTTTTTTTTTTAATGGGAACCGATGCTTTCTGTATAAATAAAAGTAAATTGATTCCGATTACTTTTGTTTTATTTTATGACTTACTAGCGACCCGCCCCTGTTTCACATGGTTTTAAAGACTTGGCAAAATAACGAAAATTATTTATTATTTGTAAGTTTAATATTATAGTACATTACTGCTGCAGCCAGCAAAAGGGCATTGATGGACGAACGTGAAAATGTGGACCGAGGCGAAGCCGAGGCATACATGCGTGAGTCCATCAATGCCTGGTGGCGGCCAAAGCTTGCATAGTAGGTATTTTTCTCAAATAATGCGCGAAAATTCAAGGTAAGGTAGTAAATTAAGGTAAATCAATTATACATTCCAGAATCAATGGCGGCCCAATATGTTAAGTAAAAATCTTTGATTGAGACCTCCGTGGTTGCCCATGTTTTTAATTAAACGACAGATTATGGATTTTCATACTAACATTGCCGGCCGCCTGCTCGCATATATTTGACCAGTACAGCATTTTCGATTTTCGAAAAAGGTTGTCAAAATAATGCTCGTGTGTATTGATTTTTCCAATTAATATAGCGTCTGATCATTTATGAAAATTATAAGATAACCTATGTCTTATTATGTACCCTGGTGCTAGATATCTTCAGTGTTTTATTGTTCATCCTGAATTTACCCAGGGCAGGGCAAAAAAGTTACCATCGGTCTGTGACAGCCGGGTAAAACGAAATGTGATAGAAATCCTCTAGGTATTGATTGAAAACATCAGGAAATCTGTTTTTAAAAACATCTAATATCGAAAACATCCATTCCTTAGACAAAAAAGAGAAGTTGCCAAGTGAGCAAATACTTGGTGGAATACTTCGATTACTACTAGATTGTTCTTTTTATCGTTATTATTATGTTCACGTACATATTTCCTATTGTTCAGTTCATCCTGTTGCATGCGAGAACCAAACCAACCCAACACTGGGGTACTGGGGCAGCAGAAAGCGTAGTGTACTTTCATTACAAAAGCCCCTCGTAGCTAACGAGACCGGTTGTAATTATATTACATTCTTCAGCCGTTAGCAGAACAATCTCAGCAAAATTACAAGTTCACGGAGAATTCTCGCAATTCACTGTGCGAAGCGGGAAGGTATTTTTATTTCTGCAATTTCTTAGGGCGGTCACTTCATTATTTTGATTTTGGCCTTGATTATGCATAATTAAGAGGAATATGAATTCATTTAATGAACCCGCTTCCATTTTGTAAATGGTTTTTCTTTTGGCTGTTGTAAAAGTTTTGATTCGAGAAATCAAGATACAGTAATTGAACGATTATGTTTTTATTTAGTCTTTTATTTAGGATTTCGAAGCCAAATGGCAAAAACGAAACCCCGTTAAAGTTTTTATGACCGAGTGTCCGTCCGTCCATCCATTTTACTCGGAGACTATTGGCACTATATCGATGAACATTGGAAAGAAGGTGAATTCTATACAACGCTAAACAATGGTGTAGAGAAATAACGAAAATTGGGGCTAGCAGTCCCCAAACATGGTACTCGAGGGATGAAGTAAAATAAATCAATGCACATAAGCGCGTGGGCTTTCGATGGATCCCATAATTAAAGTAAATATTTTGTGACATATGGGATATTTTCGGTTACAACCACAGGAATAACTTAGTTTTTCAGTTTCTTTCAGAATTACTATGAAATACAAACTTATTATTGCTGTCGACAAAATAAATCTTGTGCATGCGTAAATATTCATCCTGACTACAGAACCCTTCACGGAGCGTGGTCCGATCCGACAAGCACTTGGTTTTTTTTGGTCTTCTAATGGACCTTCCACATAGTGAAAAAAATGTAGGGTCTTATTCAAAAGGCATACATGATAATTCCAGTTTGCAGGTCTTTAGGTTTACAAATCAAAAGAAAATTAATTCATAAAATATCCAAATTACTGACAAATTTGCAAGTCTCAACTTCGCATGTATGTATGCATATGGTTTCGAAATTAATAAAGCATTTGTACTTGATACAAACATTTGTAAAGGGAAACAAAGTTTCCTTAAAACATGTCGCACAATAATGAACAGTCTCGTTGGACGAACTAAGTTTTCACTCACTTAGCGCGCGCGACAAACTCCATACAATGAGTACGTGCGGGTGAACGTGGCTGTGTGTAATGATATCCGTACTTCATTATCAGATGAAACTCGCAACACGCCGCGCGTCTCATGTTTGCCGAGTAACGTAAGAACTTGCAGACTAGAGAAAGAAGCAAGAAATATTCATATTGTGCAAAAACGTTCTTTATATTTTATACTAGCACTTCGCCCGTGACTTCGTCCGACGAGACTGTTCTGTTTGACTTATAGGTTATTTATATAAAATTTTAAGTTAATCAAGCCACGCCACTTAGTAAAAATCCCTCTAAAAAATTGCCTCCCCTGTAAAATTGACTTTCATTTTGATTGATTTTCACCTCGTTAGGTTAGAATAAGATTTTTCATACAAACAAAATCCCTCCTTAGTTCTCAGTTCTCCCCTACATTATAAAAGGAACCCTTGTGAAAAATTTCACGTTCCTGGTTCTAGTAGTTTCGGCTCTGCGTTGAAGAATCAGTCAGGACAAGTAATTATATAATTATGTATAGATAATACATTCTATTCTATTCTATTATCTACAATCTACATGATTTGAAAATACGAACATTAATTAATTATAATGTACATGAGCAATTTACGTTATTAGGTGCGTTTAGGTTTTGCAAAGGCAGCTAATAACTAATATTGCTCGAAGAAGATGAAAGCTATTAATTTCCCAACATGACTGCCACAAAAAGTCTAATAACAAGGCTAATAAAATCGTTGCGGAGCGCAAGTGTTGCCTAAAAATCATCGTCTGAGGGCTGACAGGGCCGGTGGTCCCCACACACGTCCCTAAAGAAAAACTTCTCATAAGATGACTCGGCGGATTCCAGCCACTCAGGCGCGGCGCGTCGTCCATCACGGCGTGAGTGGCAGGCGCTCTCTGAGATCCTGGTAGTGTGAGCTGCGTATACAAGTGATGTATCACTTCATTACACTGTGTGTTGAAAAACATACTCCTCAGTCTACCTAAGAGCCTGGTGAAGAGAGCACAAGGGCGGAAAATTTAAATACAAACAATGGGATTGTTTGGCGCAAACATGATCTGTTGTTATTTTCTTTCCTTCCATTGAAATGCTATACACAATCCTGTTACTTATTTATAAATGGGATTAGGAATGGCACCGACTGCGCAAACGCCAATGGTACTTGTTATTTTTGGTTCATTCGAGGCTTCGAGCCGAAAGCAAATCAATTGGAGAGCTGCCATTTCTTTCCGTTCTACTAAATACACCGCATCATTGTTAAAATTTCGTGCATTTGTTTTTCTGGTTGTGACTGTCAAAGCGTCGAGTGTCTGAATTTGTAAGGTGACAGGTGACAGTGTGGGTGACAGGAACCGACAAACTGTCACATCAAATCACGCTAACAAACCGAATTCAACGATAAACATCAAAACTTGTAAACGTCTTACTTATCATAAGAGCAACAAAATGTGCAATGAAAACATTCATTCACACACAACGCACTTTTCAAAATAATATTTACTACGATTTCCAGATCAGATATTTCAAATTATATACCATTAAAAGAGCAATATTTGTATTTATGTATGTATATATATTTGTAATCACGTTCTCGAAAACGGCTATAACGAACAAGACGGGACCAAGAATTGAGCCTTGTGACTATAGATCCAGAAGATCTTTTTCCATTAAATTCAACGCTTTAAGTCCTATGTTACTCAAGTATGAAGTAAAAAGATCCGCGCTGTTTCGGATCCCGTATTTTCATCCGAGCAGAGCTCGGTCGCCCAATGTTTAGAACAACAACCTTAGAATAATGTGAGCATGGAATTAGTATGTACTATCATGGCAACATGGAATTAGTATGTACTATCATGATAACATGGAATTAGTATGTACTATCATGGCAACATGGAATTAGTATGTACTATCATGGCAACAAGGAATTAGTATGAACTATCCTATACTACTGCGGGCCTATTACGAACTTTTAAAAAATCAGGCAAGTTCCAGGCAATTCATTTCACTGGCTGGATATATTTCGTATTATGACATCCGTAATTCTGACTGACTTCACGCTAGCTAGTTTGTCTATGGCTGGCTTGTAATTCTCTGCCGTAACATTCAGAAACACAAATAATTATTTATCGGTAAGTTCCGGTTTTATTTAAACTGATGGTATTTTATGATAAAAATAATAAATATATTTTAATATAGTTACTAAAAATAGGTGAAAATATGAACGCAATGTATATTGTGCTAAATAATTATTTTTTACTTTATTTTTCCGTGTTTCTAAATTGTAACGCGAGATTCTCATAACGATAACGTTTCCGGACGTATCCCACTTGAAGTTCAACGGGGAATTTGACAACTTCATTCATGGACAATGTGTATTGTTGCAACTAATAAAATAGGACTATCTGTCGACATCGGCAGATAGTACTATTTTATAGAGAAAAATAGAATAGAAAATAGTACTATCGAATTGTTTGTATAATAATACTTTCTATAAAAAGTACCGCGAAACGTGAAGAAAGTGCACTACGAATTTCTTCCAGAGGGACAAACGGTGATTTAGGCGTCATGCGGCGTTTGCAAGAGAATATCCGCTGAAAACGGGCCAGATTTGTGGAACGACAATTCATAGATTTTGCACTATGATGATGTAGCATCGCACAAAGCCATCATTGTGCAAGAGTTCTTAGCCAAAAACTCAGCGACTGTCATCGACCAAGCGCCGTACTCACCTGATATGGCTCCGTCTGACTTTTTCCTGTTCTCGAAGCTAAAATTACCTCTTCGAGGACGACGTTTCGAGTCGATTGAAACTATAAAAGAAAATTCGCTGAAGGAGTTGAAGACCATACCTCAATCAGCTTACCAAAAATGTATGGAGAACTGGGTCAAGCGCTGGCGTAGCTGCATTGCAAGCGAAAGGGCCTACTTTGAAGACGACAAAATAAGTTACCTTTTTGGTTTTATTGAACAATTCCCAGTACCTACTTTTTACACAGAATGTATTTAAATGTTTCTTCGCAAGTAAGTAGGTAGTAGTTTCAGAGTATAAACAAAAATATGGATAATTAATGCATAGGTATGGTGGTGTGGTGTGTTTTTACTAAATATTCAGTTTTCAACATGATAATAATATTATCATGGTGCGCCATTTAATAGGCAGTTGTAATTATTATAAATAGTTCAGTGGATGAGAGTTATCGCTCACGGCGCGCGGCGGTGCCTAACTTATGTTTAGTTGGAAACATTGTGGGAGTTTTTAAAGGTCATTGGGCAAAATCTGACCCAGTTAACGAAAGTTTTCCTACACAAACCAAATTAGTTTTAAATTGTTAAGTATTATACTTAATTTTATGTAGTTATTTATTTTTTAAACCATGGGAATTAAATGTAAAACATGAATAAAAAATAGGTGTTCAGTGAACTATAAATGTGTACATAAAACAATTTCAGTGAAGCATTCTGTTAAATAAACAAAAGAAACGTTTGCGCGCTAAAAGTGTGCAGTCAGTGGCATGCATATGCCGTCTCACTCGCACTTCAGACAAGTAGAAACCGGTTTCGACGTTGCGCTCGCGTCGCGCGCAACCTAACATCGACGCACGCAGTCTTTCGTCATTTGTCGTTGCGATCTGTGTGTTTCTTGAGCTTCTATTGTTTTTATCGATTACTTTGGCGTGTTTATTGGATTATAGTTTGCATTTGGATTGGATTTAGTTGATAATATGGAAAGACAAAATAGTTGTGTTTCATGTAGCCGATCTGTGCTGCGGCGCAGAAAACACAGCCTCACAGAACTTTTTCTTGAAAGGTTCCGAAATCACGCCGAGTTATTATTACAGGAAATAACACCACGTGAGGTGAGTGCCTTACCAGATTTGTTTTATTATTGTTCCATTTGTACAATAATGCTGTTGGCTTTGATAATAAATCATTTACTCTCAAGCATCATTTATCGAATTATCATCTATAGACTTATACAGCAAGTGTATAAAAGATTTACTGCCGTATTCTCAAACAATAAGCTGGGAACTATGTGTTGCTTAATGTAGGTAGCTGGCTACCTCACCTATGCATTCATTTTAAGGGTCTCATAGTGCAGTTCGCCACTCAAGTATTGTGTAATTATACGTTTTTAGACCCAGTGTAGACACTGAGACGTTTGTGAGACCTCATAGTAATGTTTGTGAATACGGGTGTAAGTCTTTATAAAACGACCCAATGGGATTGATAAAGTATTGTGAGTTAATATTATTCCTTTTTTTCTTCAGATTCCTTTTGATGGTTCACGATCTATATGCCATGCTTGTTGGGTGAGATTGGATACAACTCTGAGAAATCAGCCTAGGGAAAATCAGCCACCTCATCTAGTTCAATTCGATCCACCTCAACAAGTACAAGATCAACTCCCCCAACGAGTAGAACATACTGGTGAGGAAGAACAAGATGTGAGTCAACAAGTGAATCCTGGTTTTATTTCCCTACAAGGATATTCTCGTGCTCCAAATACAGCTAAACGATGAATGTTCCAAAACTGCAGGAATATGGCTACGCACGTAGTGCCATTGTATGTTAAGTTCCATTTATTGCATACAAATAATTTTTATATACCTCCACTTGCCCGTGTTTGTCATTCACATTTACAAAGAAATGATTGGGAAGAACTGAATACTCAGAGGATTATGCATGATTTCAATAGTACTCATGTACTCGATATTATCGATTTGTACAAATGGGGCTGGGAACGAAGGAACCAATTGGATTTTGAAAATATTAATTCGGTTGACGATAGTGAACTGCATTTTTGGGCAGGAGTAACTAAACAGCAATTTAACACTGTCCTACAACTAACACCGTCTCTTCATAACAGAACTGATCGTCCTGCCACGGCTTTAGGTATTTATCTGTCAAAAATAAGGACTGGTGAACCAGATGAACGGTTGGCTACGAAATTCCAAATGTCCAGAAGAACGTTGGAGAGAAAAATAAGATTAGCAAGAGAATGTTTAACTGATGATTTCGTTCCGCATTTTCTGGGCTTAGATCATATGACCAGAGAAGAGGTGGTTGCTCGAAATCTTTCCATCCCGGCTCATATTTTCGGGAGCGACCACGAATCAGCCATTTTGGTGTTCGATGGCACATATCTATATGTGCAAAAGAGTTCCAATTTTTTATTCCAAAGACTAACATATAGCCTTCATAAATTCAGGAACTTAGTAAAACCTTTTTTGATAGTTTGCTCAGATGGCTACATTTTAGATGTTTTAGGGCCATATGCAGGTTTTTAGATGATACAATTATTCCTGTAGACATTGATCATGTCGAATAAAACTTAAAAACTTTTCAATACTTGTTTTATTTTTACCTATTTTATTTTTTAAAACATGTATATTTTGATAATATACATGTTTAAAAAAATAAAATAGGTTGGTAACCAATACACATGTGCTAAGCCTTGTTATAATTAAGCTTAACATTTTATTTTTTTAGTTTTTTGTTGTTTTTTGGTTTTTCCCATTATCTGCATTAATGCGACATATATATTCGTAAACTAGGAACGTTTAACTAAACATCCTACCCATTTTGTTTTCTGTAGGCCGTGGGTATAGGTTCCATACTAAGTTGCCCAATGACCTTTACCGTTATTTCGGTATTTTGATCAGAAGTGCCACTTTCCAGAGTTTCCAGAAAATCAAACGGTACATATACGTCACACGTGATATTTTCTTATGTTAACTGGATAACGCTCGAATAATTTCGCCAAAAAAATCCAAAACAATTCAATAAAAGCTCCTTTGAAGCAGCGTAAATTGAATGGATTGTGAGGTTACTTATTAACAGTTTTAATATGTCAAGAAATGTCAAACGAACGTTCATAATACGGTATTTCCAGCCAATAGTCGGGCAGAAGCCGGCCCGGGTGTCACGTGACCAGACTGGCCTGTTTGAAGAAATTGAAGATGATACGAAATAATAGGAAATTGCAAGGCAAGTTCTGTTTACGCCGTAAACTGCCTGGAAGTAAGAGTTCGTAATAGGGCCCCTGAGCATTTTCTATTTTGACCGGGGCAGAGCTCGGTCGCCCAGGTACTATTAATAAAACAGCTTGTGCATAACCGCAATAATAATTTGGTGAAGAATTATTATCATTTTCCATCGCAAATACAATTCTCTTCAGTACAATCGTATTGGATTCCTTTCAAAAGGAAATCTACTGAGGTAGATAAACAAATACACAAAACGAGTTTACTTTTTCTTTTCCGAGACTTCTAAAAGCAACAAACGTTTTTAGATAAATATTCAGTAACAGCTTTCTTTTGTGGAGAATTTTGAATATAACAAGCAGAAATAAATATCAACGGGTTAACAAGCGGCAGACTTGTCCTTTTGCTTTATGATGTAGTAAAACCACAACGTGCAAAGATAGAGGGTTAACAGGAATGCAGGTAATGGTAATTAAACAATAACTACAGTAACAAAAAAAGAAATCCAAGAGGTAACTACAAACTTTTACGAGAGTTTTTGCGATTCAGATGTCTCGCGCAATGGCCTAAGAGGCATTAGGTAATGCGTCTACAGTTCCATCTACATACTCCAACTAAATGAAACGAAATATAAATCTTGTATAAAACGCACACTATGCTGCCAAACATATTATAAGCTGGGGGTTATATCACTGACAAAAATGCTTGGCTCAATGCTGGTCCAGCTCCACAAGGACGCATAAAGTTGATTAGCAAATATTGTTGGAGCTGCTGAAGATTGCAAAAACTATCTTTGAATTGTATAAAGTCAATGTCTTAGTATTGTATAATTGCATAGCACATGTGTGAGCACTGTGACCATGTACCTTCTATAAAGCTACTATTTACTGGGTACGTCTTTCATTGACTTGAATATGCTCTGGCGGCTGAGAGCATGTCATGCTCACTCAAATGTCTCGCTGGTAGTGGCGTGTGTGTTGGATCGTTAAGTTCCCTTCAAAATGGTTGAGCTAAACGGTGCTGATCCATGCGTCATGTTAGTGAACGGGCGCCGTCAGCAGGGACTGGTCATCTCTTAGCTACCACGGCTTATTTGAATTTTTGAATTGTTTTTATCTTTTTATTACGGACGCTTTTTACGTGCACGTATTTCTACATTGTTCTCACATGTATAATTTCAACATGAATGATGTAACATAATTTAATAATTAATTAATTTTGTAACAATATAATGATTTAAAAGAGTGTCCATGGAGTTTCTTGTCCGTTCTTCTTCATCAGAACCAACTAACTACGCTTTGGAATGGGCAACTAGCTTCATATGTCTGACTGACTGGCCCCTTGACAATTCAAAAGTATCTGTAAATGGTTTAATTGAAATAAATGCTTTGAGTTTGAGTTGAGTTTGAGTTTTGATCCGAAGCGGAGTTACAGTTCGCATCACTATATAATTAAGCCATATATTCTGGGCCAGGCTTACAGATCAGTCGATTTTCTGCAGCAAACACGGTTGGTCAGGAGTTGTAAGAAATGGTAATTTTAAAGCCAGCCTTTTCTGAAAGGCTCTATGTTACAATGGTTGTTTCTGTTAATTTCGCAAACGAAAGAAGAGTGGCTGGATTGTGTGAAAGATGATTATAGGATGCTAGATTTTTATTATTAACCTTAAAATGCCTTAATACAATTATTATGATATTACTTATATGAGTTATATTTACCTTAGAAAGTTAACTAATATAGACATCAAAAAGTAACTGAATGGATCAAAATGTTAAAGTAAATGACTTTTCAGTTTGGCACATTCCAATTGGTATTACCAGGAGTTTATGTTGCATAAGCAGGCTTCGAACACAACACGCGGCGCTGATCCATATTTATGCGATCCAATACACGACATCGGTTGCGGTGGCCAACAGCTTATTACACCAAACTAGCTTTTGTCAGTTGGAATTGTTACAGCCGTTAGTTACATCATACAAATCATAATTTTCTACAGACTTATTGGGACACGTCATAACACCATAAAAAGAAATCAAATAATTATTGGAAACAAAAGAATTAAATAACACACTGTTAAAAAAAAAAACTTTCCGCTCGCGATCGAACCCGACCCTTGAGGACTTAGAAACAATAACCAATCAATTTGAATGAATCTAGAGCAACTCAAGACAGTTGATAAATTAATGTAACTTAACCAGTTTAATGAATATAGAGTAACTTTCACTGCAATTACGACCTTCAAGTTTGGACACTATTAGCTATATTATCATCTTAAACTATTATTATCTCTATAGATTTAATGGCTTTGACGTGTTCGATGAATACCTAGTTCATAAACGTTTTTGATTTGATTTCAATTTACATTTTATATACACACATCAAAAAAGTCTAAGCAACACGCATCATTTACAGAAACTGCATGTTTTATTAATTGATACTTCTTTTTTTCTTAGCAAAGTAGATTGGTATACAATCTGTTTGTTCTCGGAAACATAATTATAATGGTGCCGATTCTCTTGTCACAAATGCCTCTAAATTAGATTAAAAATTACCTAAATTTAGTTTATTCCTGTCAAACGACGATTTCCCATTCTGAAATAGACTAAAGTGACACAACTTAACTACATATATTTTAGTTTGACAGCACTAAGATGGCACTGAGTTTTTAATTTAGTGAAAACACAATTTTGCTATTCTGAATTTGACGTTTTTCACCTAAAATTTTGATTGTCTAACTAAATCTGACTATTCTTAATCGCGATTTAAAATGGTGTTGAATACAACTAGTTGTCATGAACTAAAATTCACACCAACACCTCGGCTTCAGGTGCAAAAACCGTACTGTATCTTATTTTTTCTTTTCTTTTGCTTGTATCTCGAAAATGGTGTGTGCTATCCAAAAATAATGAAAATTTCGACCCCCTTTATAAAACGCATGCTAAAACTTAACATGTAGGTAATAAATTTACATATTTTCCATACAAAAAGTGAAACATTCCATATAAAACACGTCGAGGCAACCACCCTGCGCGCCTCCTAAAAAAAATCACGGGGTAAGGTAAACAAGTATGTACCACGTGGAGTCGCGATTGTCAAATTCGATTTTAGTGTGTCAAAATTATTTTTAAACTTATAGTTTTTTTTTGTAGAATAGCTTTAAAATTCTCATAGCCAAGTAAAGAATTTTAATGATAGTTTGGTTAGGTGTACAAGAGAATCGGCACCACTGGCTGATTTCATCATCATCATTTCAACCGAAATACGTCCACTGCTGGCCTCCCCCAAGCACCGCCACTTCGACCGATTCTGTGCCTCCCGCATTCAGCGGATTCCTGCAGCCTTTGCAAGATCATCGGTCCATCTGGTGGGAGGCCTTCCAACGCTACGTCTTCCAGTACGCGGTCGCCACTCCAGAACCTTTCGGCCCCATCGGCCATCTGTTCTGCGAGCAATGTGCCCTGCCCATTGCCACTTAAGTTTGCCAATTCTTCGGGCTATGTCGGTTACCTTGGTTCTCCTGCGGATCTCTTCATTTCTGATTCGTTCACGTAGGGAAACTCCAAGCATAGCCCTCTCCATAGCCCTTTGGGTGACTTTTAGCCTTCTGATAAGGCCCACTGTGAGCGACCACGTTTCAGTGCCATAGGTCATCACTGGCAACACGCACTGGTCGAAGACTTTCGTCTTGAGACTCTGTGGTAAGTCGGACGAGAAGATATTCCGTAGCTTCCCGAACGCTGCTCAGCCGAGTCAGATTCGACGATTGACCTCTTTCTCGAAGTTGGACCTACCTAGCTGTTCACAACTTCGAAATCTGGCTGATTTAAAAAATATAAACTTTTCGATTCTGTTTTGTTTTCATTAAAATAGAAAGCTAATTATTTTTTCCCGATTTCATGTGTTTTAGTTGCTTGATAAATTTGGTATTTATCTCACTTTTATCATTTTGAAAATAACAGTTTAAGAAAAAAAAATGTCATGAGTCATTTATGTCATGGAGCGACGCCATTTGACTGCTGATGAAATGCAGAGAGCCGTAGAAATGCTACAAGCGGGAAGAAATAAGTCCCAGGTATCTCGGCATTTTGGTGTCAACGGGGCGTGATTTGTCGTCTTTGGCAGCGTTACATTAATACAGGGGATCCTGCTGAGCAGCACCCAGGACGTGGAAGGAGTACAACTGCTCGACAGGACCAATACATACAACTGACTGCAAGACGTCAGCCCATGTTAACCGCCCGGGAGATAGGTTTAAAGTAACAATTTCCAAGCGGTGTTGTTGTTAGCCACCAAACCGTGAGAAATAGGCTGCATGAATACGGCCTACGAGCACGACGCCCGGAATCACACCCGTTGAAACGAATGGTGTAGGGAACACTTGACATGGACCCAGGAGCAATGGGATAAAATTTGATTTTGCGATTAGTCCCGGTTTGGATTTAGGCCTGATACGAGTAGGGTAAGAGTGTATCGTCGTCCCGGAAATACATAACAGATCAGATAAACAATCTTATCAATTGAATGAAAAATCGTTGCCGACAAGTTTGAAACAACAGAGGCGGTCACACTTTGTATTGAATAACCAAATAATTTTAAAAATGTCGTTATTTAATTTTGTAAAACATGAAAAGTTTAATTTCGTTTTAACTTTATTTTATTTTATACTACGTATGTAACGGTACACATATTGCTAATTATTGTGATTAAATGAACAATTGAATGAAGGATTTCGTTGCTTTAGTCACTAATGTATCAAATGCTAAGTTATTATCTATAAAAGAAATAATAGTAAAAAACGCTCAAAAGGTCAAAACCGTACATGTTGCTTAGACTTTTTGGATTTGTGTATTTTATGAAGCTTTATATCGATTAAATAATAATATGATTTAGGGGCTGTCCATGAATCACGTGATGTTTTTTAACAAATTTTTAACCCCCTTTCCTCCCTGGTGATACGTGGTGAGGTTTTAGACTACCCTACTTGGTTTAGAAATCGCGAGTTCAACGAACAAATAAATACACGGAATATCTCAGTACGGGATGTACTGAGATATTTGGTGATTTTTTCCGAGCGAAATGTTACTATAACGTGAGGCTCGACCCCCCCCCCCCCTTTCGAGGCTCGAAGGGGGGGCTTTCGAGCCTCACGTGATTCATGGACGATCCCTTACGATCTAAAACATTAACACCCTATTAAAATAATGATAGTAACATTTCGTGTTTGTTCCAAGACGGGTATTACCTTTTGATTTTATAGAAATGGAAATTTAACCAGTCTCTAGTAACAGTCGAAGTACGTTCTCTTGTAAAGGAGAACGCCAGCCAAAAGCATGGAGCTAAGGCCCACTTTTCTGGCGTTTCAAGTTGACTGCGGCGAAGACAAAAGGAGATGGAGTTGAAATGTTGACCTGGGTTTAAACATGCTGTATCTTCTACTTTACCTAGTAGGCAAACTATGTGTAAACTTTATTTGTTATTATTTAGGAAGTTTGAGATAGGATAATACACACAAATTGCGGAACACACTATCAATCACAATCTGAACAATTTTGAAGGATATTGCAAAACCATTGCTTCTTAAGTTCGAATAATTTGTTTGCTCATCAACGTAAATAACGCACTGATTGTTTTTGAACTGTCAAATTGAAATCCATTGCTATTTGTAAGTGTGTTACGGAATTACCCGCAGAAATTACGTTTTCGTTTTCTTCCGAATTATGCATGCTTTCACTGCTATCAGCTGTATCAGTGCTGTGTCAGTCAGTGTTTTCTGTTAGCTAGATCGAGTCTAAAAGGATAATTTATTGGCGAAAATATATTGAAACACCTCAGGGAACGGGTTTTGTTTTTCGACCCAGATCCCTTGTTAGTTACATTTTTAAGGGACCTAAATACGTCCGACGTAGTTAGCTTACCGTATATAAATGTGAAGTGGGTTTAACAAACGAAAGACCTCCTTTGGGAACGTCATTAATTTAACATCTTTTTTAGCTCAAACGGTTGGTTATCTAAAAGCTACCCCTTTCAATAAAATCGTCCGCGTTACCAAGATCGCATAGCCAGCGAGGAGATTGAACCCCGTTAAGATGCACCGAGGGGACGATGACTCACGGATTGTGCTCCCCTTTACCGCGTTGCTATCTTCTATCGTACCCATCCTACCTCTAATAAGGCTCTTATTAATCCTTTCTGGAGATAAAACATTGAATATTTAAGTTTTCATACACGTGGACTTCATTTGGTATATTAAAAAAAAAACAACGAATGTAGTAGCTTTAAATTTTTGCGATAATATTATAACACTAGGTAGAATTTGAATACCTAATTCTTTTACCCAGGCCCTTAAAAGAAAGTTTAAAAAAAACTCACAAGATGCAAATCAAGTAAAGGGGTAAACTTGATCTAAATTCATACCAAGACGACATGAGTTAGCGAGGCCTCTCTCTAATGGAATTCTTATAAAAAAGAAACGCAAAGGATTTTCGTTTCAACAAAAAGTACTACAAAAAATGCATTCTATCTCCTGTCCCTTTCAGACTTATAAGCCGTGTTATAAAAACTGTTGTGCTTTGCACTCTCTCTCTTTCTCTCAGGATACAGAGGTGCTTTCTGCCTGCTGTCCTAGTATTTAAAGGAAGCTCAATAATTGTAGTCTCGCCCCTCTTAAAATGGCGCTTGAGCGATAGCAGATTAAAAACTGACAAAATGCCTTCCGTCATCTTTGGGCGGAGTGGCTTTGCTAGGTACTAATTTCTGATGTAAATAATAATATAATAAAATGTTTACCTGTAAGCTGGGTGGACAGTGGTCTAGGAGTTCTAACATGTGTTGAATATTCTGCGCGTCCTGTATCACGAAATTCAATTCCATGTCGAACTCGCCCCCCACGAGCTGCGAACAAAAAGAAACATTATTAATAAACATACAAAACACATTTCTCGTTTGAGGTTGATCGCCAAATAACGTGGTTGGGGTATAGTGGTGATAGTCGAATTCCTGACACGATATTTATCGTGATCCTTTTATATTTTACTTTTGATATGAAATATTAAATATTCAGTATTTATGATCACAAAAAAAGCTATTAGAACTAATGAATTTTTTCTGATTTTACGTCGCGTTAATCAGTTTTGCCGCTCCGGTTTACCAGTTCGCTAAGTTGTGCAGGGTCAGGGTCCAGGGATATGTGGCTATGGAAATCCACTCCGACTAGTTAGCGTATCGGTAATACGCTCGTGTTCGAGCTTTTACGTGGCAAGCTTTTTTTTTCAAGGGTGAAAGGACCAATGAGGGCACATGAAATTTTTCGTAAACTTACTAGTAGTTCTGCGAACAGTAGACCTCGCGAGCACAAACTTTTTGGCAACAATTAACCCTTAGCTAGTCGCTAGTCGTAAAATAATCACACTGTTAGTCGCGTGGGGTCTGTGCGAACTCCAGAGTTTATTTGTGAAAAAGAAACATAAAATAAGGGCAAATATTTATTTTATATAGGAAATATGAAGTACAAAATCTTAAAAAAACAAAATATAAGGCTTCTAGAAAACAACATAATATATTATAAATTAGTAAAACAGTATTTAAATATTCTTATCAATTAATTGGCACAATACATGAATCACGTTCATTACACATAAATTTGTTGACATTTACCACACTAGGTTTTCGTTTTTCTATCATTAGACTTCGCACCCAAACGAAAGTGTAAATAGATTGTTTTTTTAAAAATGTAATCTTATTTAATAAAATTATACTACAGATATACCACAAAAGTTTTTTTATATCCCGTTTTGCAGGGTATATATCCTGTCGGCTGGCAGGGTAACAGCAGTACCACCTATTTTATGAATTTCAGGGGTTACATTTTTATATGGAATTCTAATCTGAGATTTCGCGGGGAAGGACCTCCAAGACTTTTCCTCTTGGAAAGGCCGTGACAGTTCGACAGTAGCATTGGCAGTCTAATAGTTTAATATTTTTCTACGTTTAAGTTCTATGTTTACGTAACTTTTATTTAGTCCTTTTTAGTTCAATAAAAGTTGTTTAAAAAAAGTATTTTACTTGTATTTTACTGTAGCATTAGAATTTGATAAAATATGTGTTCTATCACCTTCACTTGTAAGGTACCTAACTACCTACTTGTCAAGACAAATCCAACTACTCCAGCACAACAGGACTACCGTGTAAAGTTGAGGTGTTCCTGTGGCCACCTCCCGGCATTATCATCAGACCCTAAACTACACTTTGGGCTAACGTACCTACTTGTCAAAACAAATCGAAATGGCCTAAACACTAGGGAGTTATCTTGCCTAGTTACGTCGGTGCTCCATGGACCAATTGGCTTATGGGGAAAATGACATGTTAAGGAATACCTTCCAGATCCATCATGAGGCCCTGGACTACACCTTGGGCTGTAGTACTTGGCAAGACAAAACCAACGACCGCAAAAACAACAGGGCTATATTGTTTAATTGAGGAGTTCTTATGGAAATGGACAACACCTAATGTAAAAGCACTTGTCAATACATAGTCCAGTGAGTCCAAAAACGATTGTTCTGACTTGTTTGGTTGAGGAGTTCCTATGGCCACCTTCCGGCTCCACCATCAGACCCTGAACACTAACATAAATTCTTAGATCGGGCCCCAAACGTTATTTCCGTAGGTAATACGGAGTAGGAACCACCCGTAACTTTGGCCGAATCATCGGATTTCGTATTTAGAGAGGAGACCTGCAGGAACAAACCATGAACGATGCTTGTAGTTTTAGCGTTCGAAAATATTTTATGCTACCAACGCTCTTCTATGATTTGACGGTGATGACCATATTTTTTTACTTGTGAAAAAAGCATGACATCGTTCAATACGTCAAATTCAAATTTAAAAACCGACAAGTGCGTGGACCACGCTCCATGAAGGGTTTCGTAGTTAGGATGAATATATTCCAAGAACAAAGTTTAACATTGTAGTTGAGAAAAATATGTTACATATATTCCAACTGCAAATGTAAGTTGGTCGATTATTAGTCGTTAACTTGTAAAGTATAATTAGCTCTGATAGTTTTCCTTTTAACTTCGTTATATATGCTACTGCCGAGATTGTTTTCACAAATCCAAAACAGCCCGTTGACCAGCTAAATTGTTGTTTTTGAATATGTGAAAAATATAACAAAAAATTGCACTTTAAAGCTTATTCGCTTAAATTTGCAGACCAGCTAGAAAAATGTACTAATCGGTTTAAATAAATATTGAGCAATTTTCTGCATTTTATGAGCTATTCTGCTCATCATGCCAAAGATCTTAACCAAATTTTTTTGAGACCAACATACAGTTACTACCTTTTAAATAAAAAAAGAACCACCGAAATCGGATTTCATAAGGCCGAGATATTCAGTAGCTCCTTTTTTGGCGGAAGTTCCCCAATCCTATCAAACATCCCCGACATCAAAAAAAATTAAAATGCGTAAAACTTGTGCGCCATGTTTTGTCGATATCGGTTGTAAAATACGACCGTACGTACAAACTGACACACGAAAGCAAATTTTGCCAGACTTGAAGCAGAGACGCTCCGCTCGCTCGGTCAACAAGTATGAAAATACTTCGTGTCTCAAAAAAGCTTAATAACAAATTCTATGAATGAATGATCTAAGTAAAGAAAAAATTCAAAATATAATCCTTACCCGAACGGTTGGTATAACTTTTATTTAATACATACGTAGGTAACCTACTTACTTACAAAGTAATAAAATTACTTCTACTTGACCTATTAAAGCACGGCTGAGTGCTCGTGAAAGGACATTGTAGACGTGTCTTTTGGTTTCACCCATTTTTTCTATCGGTAGATCATTTTGTGACCGAGTGAAATATTGGCTGTATCTTGAAAAGCTCGGCACAATGGGGTGTTGTCCCCGTCGTGTTCGACGGACATTCAATTTGCGCGATCGGTCAATCGCTGTATAGCCTCTGCTAGCCTGGTGCCCGGGCCCTTTGTATTTCTCACAATGGTATAAGCAAAGAACATGAAAAATGCAGTCGGCTAACCAGCTCTGTTTCTACGGATTTTCACATTTTTTTCATTTTACACGCTGTATTTTATCCGTTATCAGTATTTTTTTTAATTTGGTAACAAAATAAAACACTTATCATGTCATACAAAATGTATCTCTGTCTCAGTCGCTCTAAAAACACCATGAATGAATGTATTAGTAGCAGCAACTTGCGCGGGGCGGGGCAAAAGGGCAATTTACAAATGAATATCACTATCCCGTTCTATCGTTAGCTGTCACTGCATGGTATTTGTTATGGTGTATTGTATAACGCCCTACTTGCAAAGCCGTTAACAATTTCGTTTCACCCCTATGGTGTTGCGGTACTAGGCGATCATAAAAATAAAGAAGTTGTTTTTACCATGGGGTTGCCACTTGTCGAAGATCAATTAGTGTTGCTGCATAGGGGCGCCTGGCGAATGCCGCTTTTGCATGTTTTTTGGAATAAGTCCTTTATTTATTTATTTATTTAATACTTCAAGCACACAAATGTACAGAGGCGGACTTAATGCCATGGGCATTTTCTACCAGTCAACCTTCGGGTGATGCAGAGACAAACAGTGGTAGGTGCAACAGAGAGATTTGAAGATTTAAATATTTAAATATAAAGATATACATATATACCTATTAAAAACTATAAATATAATAAATACACCTAATTATACATAAATATAAGTACAAATAAGACAAACAATGGGAAAAGATTACCGTTGTGATGATACTGCCAGCTTCTTGCGAATATGCTCGCGAACTTTAACTCGAAAAGATAACCGGTTGGTCGCCATCCTGATTTCCTGGGGGAGCGCATTCCACAGAGAGATAGACTGAATGAAGAAGGAAGAGTGAATGAAGTCTGTGCGGTGAGTGGGACATTGAAGAAGACGATTGTGAGATGAACGTAGATTTCTATTGTGGTTGGCGCAAATGTACTGAAAGTGGGGGGCCAGATAACTAGGGGAAGAGGGAGAGTTAAGAAATGAAAACAAGGTGGTCCTTTCAAGGCATTATTACAGAAGGAATGTAGATCACGTAGAAAATCGTTAATCTATCCAGCTATGTAAACAGCCATGTATGTAACTAGCTTTGTAAATATTCAGATATGTAAACAGTAAACCTACGGCAAAACAATCACGACTCAATGGCCGTTATTACCCAATTTGCCCATAGCCGAGTCACACACTCGAATGAACACTAGTGGGTACCTGTTAGCTTGAATAATTGGGAATCAAACGAGCTTACCTGTTAAGCGAAGTCTTGATTCTAATTTTATGAACGGCGATCTGAAATATAATTGTTAACAAAGTAGTATTCCTACTCACACCATCTAACATCGCGTATTTTTAGAGATAAAATATTGTAAATATTTTTTTTAGATAGAATTATCCCCGTCGTTGGCAACACATCACTGTCACTTATTTTAGAGATCCTTAAGGTAAGGAACAAGCTCTGTTTTCTGTACAGAGTAGTTCCGCATACTTACATTCACTAGGTTTTCCTGAAAGGATAAGTGAATTAGGTAGATTAATTATTGCAGCTTTGGGGCTGTTAGCTAGTGGCGGGTGGGTAATTATATTTCAGATCGCCGTTCATAAAATTAGAATCAAGACTTCGCTTAACAGGTAAGCTCGTTTGATTCCCAATTTTACTTCACGGCGATCTGAAATATAATTGTTAACAAAGTAGATGTTTAGAGTTGTCTGCAATAATTCAGTTAGTTAATAAATTGTCTGATTATGAATGTTCTGGTTTATTGAATAGGTATTACTTTTATTTTCCTTCATTATCATTGGTTATTAAGGAATGATAAGCTATTGTTAATCAGCATAAAAGCATAATCAACTACAAGGAACCCCACATTGTGCCTGTCTCGATTGATGCCAGTTCTAAGTTGAGCTGTTGTATGTCCTGTGAAAGGAAGAATTAAATCACTCTCACTTTTATTATACTTAGTTATAAACTTTAGGGTAACTTTAAAACAGTATTTGTTTTATTAGTCCACAGAGTCGACATTAGAGCCAACTTCTTTGTAGGTTTTCCTTAAGTTTGTTCTGTATTTGTGTTCAGGTCAGGAAGACATTTGTTGGATTGCATACTTTTGGAGGTTTCCATGGCAGAGAAAAGGTATCAGTCGTAGATATCTCCGTAAATGTAAACGTTCACTTATTTCAGATGCAGCGTGGAACTGAATGCGTGAGTTTACGAGGAGCTCGTAAGCTCTATAATTATATTTTGTATTTCTGGCCGATTCTTATAATTTGTAGGCCGCGTCACGTAGTGTTCCCAGGCGGTCACCCAAGTACTGATCACGCCGATGTTGCTAAACTTCGGTGATCGGTAGTATGGACGTTGGCTCATCGGTTAGGGTTAAGGCCCTTGTATCTTTACCGATTATGGAGCAAAAAACCCCATAGCTTCGCATAGGAGGCCCTCCCATACGGAGGTACCTATCACAGAATCTATTTGTTAGAATTTATTTATCTATTTATTTATTTGTTTGTTTGGTATATAAAATGCTACCATTGGTAGGCAAAAGGATTCATTTTTGTTTATAGTAACCAGGCATTGGTCACTAAGATAGCATCTATCAGAATCGGTAGGAATCCTTATGTATTTTACACCTCTACACCAATACGATTATGCCACCTTCAGGAATGCAATGTCAATCCCCCCCGCATGGTCTATGCATGGGTAATTATCTAACTAATTATCATCTTCTTTTAGATTCAACGACCTGGTAGGGAGTTTTTGCAGCTTTAGCTTACACGTTTGCTACGAGTTTCAAGCACAGGATGAGCTTTGAATTTGATCGATTTTAAGTTTTGCAAGCACCATTTAATTGGTTAATTTGTCTGATTTCCCTTTGTGGCCTCGCACAGGTCTTTTCTTCTTACTGTTTGTTACCGTTTTGCCTGTTGTGTGTCCGAAATAAGGTATTTTTCTTTCATAATTTACATAAGGTGAAGGTGTCTGTTTCAGATTTGTAATTGTCATACGTAGTGCAAATCGAAAAAAGTGGGTTCATTTTAGAAGCATAAAAATATGAAATTTTTTTCTCTGACCTCATAATATATCCAAAATGAATGAGTTATATACCTAGTTTATGTGAGGGAGTTTTATAATTAGCTATAGTGTGCACTTCTTACACATACACGTTCACTTCTTACACATCTAGAGCTGCTTAAATAAAATTATTTTTATTTTTATTAATTTTATCAATTTTATTTTATTTTAATCAATTTAATGTAATTTAATAACTTAATTTTCATTTTATTTTATTTTTTATTTTTTACTATTTCTCAGTTCCTGTAGAAATTTGCTTCATCACTTGCATTGTAATTGCTAGCACCTAAGGGAAGAGCGAGACAGCTCCGACACAAGTACTTTTGTAACTTACTGGGGCTGCCTCAATTTCTGTATGACACAATGTTTTGAGATGAAATAATTTTTTTTTTTTTTTTTTTTTTTTTTTTTTTTTTTTTTTTTTTTTTTTTTTTTTGTACTTGGTGAGCAGTGGTTGTAGTGTACAATAATTTGTAGTTAATTAATTCATGTTGCCTACATTGATTATATGGTACCTGATCTTGTTCATGTTCTAATCACAATCCATCAATACTTTATCCTCACATCACAATGCACCCCCTCCCCCTTTGTTTTTTCGACAATTTAATTTTAGTGATGTAATTATCACTGAAATCTTATATTAAGTATTTGGGCTAGTAGTTGGAATGGTTAATGTTTAATTAGATGTTTGGTTTTATAGCCTTTGAGTAAGGTCACACATCTCTGCCCAACCCTTTGGGAGATACAGGCCTGATGTTATGTAATGCGACTAGGATCGCTAATGCTTTAACTTTTGTTTTGACATAGGTATTTCAAGGCACATGTTTTGTGTAAAATTGGCTTAACAATAGAGCCTGGCAATTCACATAGGTTTGTCAGGTGTAAGGTCTCCATCCCAAACATTTAGATACATTTAGTATCATTAGGTATTATTTGACAGATCAGGTTAGGTTGATAGAAAATATTGTTTCAGTAAGTAAGTAAGTGATGATGGGAAAAATCTTGCAGGTAGCCATAAGTGATAAAGGTACCTGTAGGATGAAATCTTACATCTATCTGTTTTGGTATGTTGAACAATAATAATGATTGGATAGTGTACAAATTGTCAGTATAGAGTACTAGAGTTAGTACTGGGAATTTTATTTGTGATTTTCTGCCGATAAAATGGTTGGATTCTCACTGCCCTAGAAGGAGTTAAGTAATAGTTTTAGATTCAGAGAGAAACTAAATTTTCTATTTTGTTTGATTCCGAAATATATAAAAAATGTTATTTGTGAATTTTAGTTCATATCAGTATTTACTTGTAATGGGGTTAAGAAGTATTGAGTTTGATAGGTATCAAGTATGTAGTTTATTGTATCTTTGTACCCACAACTAATGACAAGATCAGTGGCACGTAAATATTTTGTCAGCATTTGGTTGGTGCATTCCGGTATCAGTCTTGAGTAAGTGTCTTGTGGTTTTAATATTTATTTTTATTTTTTGACCATCATTATTCTGTTAAGTACCTGGTACATGTTGAAAGACCTACGCTGTCCTCCCATGCCTAATAACACTGTTATTTGGAAATATTGTAAAAGCCCATTATTTTTAGAAGAGTAACTGTGGAGTTTCTTGCCGGCTCTTCTCCATAGGAAACAGCCAATTGGGACCGTGCACCTAGCTTCTGACGTTTCATAAGTGCCCATGTAGGTTTATATGAAATAAAGATATTTTTAAATTTGAGTTTGGATTGATTAATCGTTATTGTTTGTGGCTATAAAGTTTATCAAATAGGGTAAATTGAGATTCATGTCAGTTAGGGATGATATTGCTTTTGATCTGGTTTTATTTTGGTGGAAGTGAGCATTGATATTGTCGGGTATTTTGTTTCTTCAGCCAAGTCAGTCAACAGTTTGTGTATGGCTTATGTTCTTTATAAGCGTAGGATCAGTCATTGTTTTCCCTATGATAGAGGTAGCCAGTGCAATTTGTTTCTGGAGTATCTCAATCCCTTGTTCCCTCAGTTTAGAGGAATCTGGGGGTAAAGCTTATGCCTTATAGGTAAATATGAGCATGGAATAATACTTTGTAGGGGTTTGGTCCGTGGATCATTTGTCATCAGCCATTTTATCACAGGATCATATTGACATAGTATCTTGTACTGTTATTTGAATGTATGAGTGTAAAATTACACAATTTTGTTTTATTGTTTTAGTTTGCCAAATAGATATCATTTATCAATTTGTAACAGGATAATTAAGTCACCTAGTGTTTAGGTAAGTCACTGAGTATCTTGTACACAATGATTTCTTTTAGTTAGGTATATTTGTTTGTTAAGAATAGCAACTCAGCTGTATAGCTATGAATATAAATATAATAGCATTTTAATGGGCTGGTGTTTAAATATCAGTAACGGGCATGTGCTTCCATAATATTATCATCCTTGATGTGAAGCTAGATCACGCATGGTATTGGTTTAGTATGCTATGAGCATCTCGTGCCAAGCATGTGCACACCATGTCAAGTATGTACCAGCTAACAACATAGAATCAATATTGTTAAAGAGTATCCCGTACTCACTGATAACAATCCAGTTAGCAGGGTAGAATCCCTCACTATATGGTATAATGCTTTTGCAAGTTTATATAATACACAGATAATGTGCAGGGTTGAGTAAGGCTGTCTCGCAGCCTTCATGCTCGTGAATTAAAACATATAGAACCACCTTTTTACAATTTCTTAGCCTAGATCATAGAAATGGGACTTACCTCTTACGACGAGTACGTACCAGCGTTAGCTATGTAGAGTAACATCGCTAAGTGCATCACGTGCCACATTGGTAGTTTCTCATCCAGCTAGTAACGTGGAATTAACGTTGCTGAGGACATCTCGTGTCGACTGGAGGGGTAATGATGTCAAGCGCATACCAGCTAGCTATGTACAGTAACATTACTAAGGGCATCACGTGCCTCTCTGGCAGCTTCTCATCCAGCTAGTAACGTGGAGGTAACGTTGCTAAGGACATCTCGTGTCGACTGGAGAGATAATGCTTTAACAAGTTTGCAGCACACATGCAATAAGCAGTTTTAATATCCACCATAGTGCTTAATATTATGTATAAAACACTGTCAGTATCACGTACGAGGTGGTCAGTTAGAGCCAGGCACTCTCGCACATTAAAGTTGTGGGAGGCCTCAGAATCTAAGTACATCCAATGTTGGTCAGGACTGAGGGTGCTTCTGATGTATTTGTTGATGTTATTGATGAGCGCCGCGGCAGTCTCAGGTTTCCACTAAAGGTAGACTTAATAAGTCTCGGGTTTCCCGTAACGATGCACTTAAAACACTTTCTATCACATAGCATAGTTAACGTTTTGTTATATTAGTAAAGAGTATCATAAACTTATTTTAAATTAATATTTTTTGACGAGAGAGAATTTTTCTTGCGATGTCAGAATGCGCGCGAAAAGAAAAGTGACAGTGATGTGTTGCCAACGACGGGGATAATTCTATCTAAAAAAAATATTTACAATATTTTATCTCTAAAAATACGCGATGTTAGATGGTGTGAGTAGGAATACTACTTTGTTAACAATTATATTTCAGATCGCCGTGAAGTAAAATTCACGTAGGTAACGACATTACTAAAGAACCCCATGATAAGTACTTAGGAAGTGACTGTCGTACATCTAAGTTTCAGTTTCAATAAAATTATAAACAGTGAGATTATAGAAGACCAGAGGTTAGGAGAGAGTTGAAAACATTAATTTAAAATGTTGTTTGTAAAAATAAAACGCTATCCATCCGCACTGAACATTAATTTCGTTCAGCAGAATTCACGTGGTTTAAAATCACAATTCATTTCAGTGGAACATTCCCGATGTAGACATTAATCATGTTATTTTAATATTCAAGCTAGACTGATTAGTTTTCATGTTATTTTGTTCAAATACTGAAACCACACGAATTTGACGGAAGATTCTAAATCACGTCGCTCTCGTGGAAGAGAAAACATTATAAGTATAACTACCTAAATAATGATTGGACGTCGACACAAACTTACATAGGACTAACTTTTCGTGCTCTACTTAAAGTAAATAGAAATGTTTATTTTTCCTAAGTGACGATACTTACGTGGCTATAAGCGCCTTAACAAATGTTCACAAGGCATCAAACGCAGGAAACCGCGTAAGCTGAATGAAAAAAAACCATATTGAGATTGAATCCTGAGGTACGCGGAGTAATAAGTAAAAAGTCTTGATCCTGCAGAATGGCATATCATAAACTCCCTCGAGGAAATCATCCGACAAATCTCTTGAACTTTCCAACGGGGAGAAAGCGTTCCACTTAACCCTAAAGTGCTGACGTTAAAAATTATGACGTCGATAAAAAGTGTGCGATCTGTGCCACCGCCGGCGGTGTAGTCGCATAGTCCGGTAACGGGCGGCGACTGTCACTTATAAACGTGATTATTGCCGGTAGCCGGTCAGCGCGGCGGCGGCGGCGGCGGCGGTGGCAGGACCGGTAATTTGATTGCTTGCCCGCCGGTTATTATTGCCGGCAACCCTATATCCGGACAGATCCGGTTATGGCGTCTAATAATAACGCTGGCACTCGTCGCTTGTTATTTCATTAGTATCTGTTGGGACTGTCACGGCGATCCTGTCACGCAGGTAGGCACGACGAGGGTTCGTTTGGGATGCTTCTAAGCTTATTATGTTTAGATACGATCCGCTTTGCTTTTAGATTCAACACTTCTAAAACCAACTTAGAGAAAGTGGCATAATCGTGTTGCTGACGTTTTAATTTAATTCCTATATTAAGTTTCATGAGTAGCTTTTGTAGTGTTAAATAGTATGAAACAGTTCGAATTAAACTAAAACTTTAGGAAACGAAATTCGCTGAACACTTCTGCTCACACACATAAACAAAAATGTTCCTTAAAGTTTTCCTAATTCACATTAGGAAAACTTTCAAGTTCAAAACGTCACTAAGCGGTTAGTTTGCGAAAACAGTTACCTAACCCGTGTCCGCATGAGTTCACTGGAGGGAAAATATTCGTGGGATTTTCGTGCCAGTCGGGTGGAACGTCAGAACATCAAGCTGTAGGTAAGGTAACTCGAACACTCGCAGCCTCGCATTAACATTCGCTACGCTGTAATTACGCGGAGTGGACGTCTCCTCGCGGAGCTCGGAGCGCGCCCGTGGGGAAATATTCCGGACGGCTGTATTAAAATGCGATGACATCACGTATCGCTGCCGACGCCTATTTCTGAATGAGAGAAGCTCTAAATAATTATTAGGGATTTATTAGTTCAGTTTGCAGTTCCCGCGATATTGCAATTAGGTTCTGAAATGAGGTATATTGCGGTTTCATTATCAGTTTAATGAATATAATTGATTCGCTGTAAATACTTAGCTGAGCTATTAATTTAAATCACATTTAGACCTCACCTCACACCCATTCGTTTTATGTCCCTACCTGCTGCTTTATATTTTGCAAATGGAAAGCTTGCATGTTTGTCACCCACTTCATAACCTCTGAATTGATAGATTTATGCAGCAAACCAAACGATATTATACATCCTGGATAAGTGCATAGGATGCGTTTCATGTCGACCAAGTAAGATATTTCCAAGCTAGCGTAGTCACGTGCACAGCTAGTAAATAATAAATGCGATACCGTAAAAGCTGTCAAATAAGCTAAATGTGGGGTAAACACGAGAGCTCAAAAAGGCGTGCGCACACGGCATTAGTTACGGGAGACAGAGTGGCCGTAAAATCTCACGCAGAACAGCCCTGTGATAAATTGTACGGGACAGACTTTAGACACGGTACAAGTTACACTGTTGAAGCTGTGGAACGTTTACCTAACAATAAGAATCTGAAAAGAAAAGCGAACAAGAAAATCTGTATATATCTGCGTGGACATCGCTAGGCGCTCGTGACACTGCGACTGTCCGCAGAGTTACGAAATTAGTTTTAGTATTTTAAATATTTATTTAAAAAAAAAATAGAAAAATTCAGAATCTTTTGTTTTTGGTTTTGCCATATTTATTTTCTTTAATAAACCATCCTTACATGCATATTTTCTATACAAAATAGTTTCGATATTTCACATCTGCCAGGCGTCCCGCGACGGCACAATTTTTTTATTACATATTATATCTATGTACAGTACAACTGTTTTCTTAATGTTCCTCGCGAATCATCGTATTTCCGAATACAAACAGCTTCCCTCTCATTTTTATAAATTACATTAAGTTAAAAGAGTATTAACAACTCTATAGGTATACTTCCAAGTCGAATGAGAGCGTCTGGTCTGCACCAAGTGCAAAGGGCAACTGATAACTGACGAAACACGAAGTTTGCTGAGGGCCATTAAGAAATTAGTTGGACTGTATTTCTTTTATAATTTGGTACTAACATATAAACTAGGTGCCACGTACAAAATAACTTGGTAACTTGGACCAGGCAACTATAAACTGTTACGATCCAAATGGGACGCAAACCTTTCTGCGTCCGTTCGTGAAACGGCCGCATAAACAAATAAACGTCCCGAAATACACGATGATGTACGGTGACGTCGTACTTTACTAAACCAAGGTATAAGGCGATTGTCGTAAAAGCCTCAATAGAATTGCCAGTGGATTATTTCAGAAGCCTAAACAATGCGAGATTTCGTGAACCGTTTTCGGTGAACGAGTCTCAATTACCGGAAATTCCGCGTTTAACTGGCCTCCGCCGGATTTAGCCGTTGGACTTCCTTTGGGATTTTCGAAGAAAAAGGTTTGCGTCAATAAAACGGGACCATTATTTTGCAACAGAATAATATCCCACGATAGAAAAACAAGTAAAAATTCAAAGACCTTTTTAAAAGATTAGACAACCCTCACAATCACAAAAGGTAGGTATCTAATACATTGGGGGATAGCTTTTTTGCCTAGTACGTGTGTAAGTGGGACCTGTAATGGTTTAACATGGGCTGACGCAACAATACAAACGTTTACCCTACCAACTACCAATGGGATGAAAAGTAACCAGTTTTGGGGCGTATGCTTTTCAAAGACCATTTTTATACACGTCAGTCAAAAGTTCTAAAGGCAGGAGTTTCAACATACTGTTCTGTTATGGAATCCTGGTACAGGGATTAGATGTTGCTATTTAGAATTCACAAAAATAAATAGCGGGACCGGGGCATAAAATTACTCGTATGAGTCACGCATTTACGCATCATTGCCAGTCTGAAATGCAAACAGGAAAGGTAAAAAATATGTTGGTAGTTTTAGTAAAAATAAAAAAAATATCGAATAGAGGACCCATTCTTTCCCGAAGCACCGTAAAGGGTTAAATGGTTGATCACTTTTACTAGGCGCACAGAAAACTAAAGGTAACATAAATAGCCCGGCCTTCCCGGCTGTTTTTATCTATAGGGCGAGAATGAGTTCCCTCGGGATTATCCTAAAGCATTATCGATTCACATGGACATTAGGCGCGCAGTTGTACGAAGGAGGTTTTATGTTTATTTGACTTTTTATTTTTTAGAATTCTAGACCCTTTGAACGACGCATTTTAAAACAATAATCAGATTGGTGCTTCGAACTACGTAGAATCAGATGGTTAACTAGAGCTTTTAGCGTTGAAAAAGTAAGTAATACAATTTCCATTCTTATTTGCGGTCGACGTATAAAATTTATTACATTTGTGATATGGCGAGCTCGCAAATATTTAACTAAATTTCGAGTGACATTTCATAAATTTTACTAATGTACTTTGTATACTAGGTACATTAGGTAATACAATTATTTTCATGTACATAAATAACAACTTATACCTATTAAATTAATAAAAATAACAATATAATAAGTATTCAAACTTAACATACTATAATGTACTTAGGTATATCAAGAAGATGTTTGCAGGCAATAGCGAATTACTTTTGCTTATTAGATAGATATTACGAGAATTTCCTTGTGGAAATCGATAGTTTCTTCTAAGCTAACAGAGCTCGTTTTACTTTAAGTAATAAACATGCGAAAAGAATAAAAATACATACACCCAAAATTAAGCAGCTTCCAAACCAACACACAATGTATATAAAGCTACTTTCACATTCCAGATATTAAAAGTACCCTTGATCTCTAGCGCCGCCACTAACAAAATGTTTGCGAAAACTTAAAAGGGCCATAAATATGCAATAAAAGTACCAGGTTGACATAGAATGCGGAGGATGGCAGTTCGCAACAAGGGATGCTGGATGCTGCACTAACCCCTGCGGTTAGGGGCCCCCGAGTCCTTTGAATTGAACGTGGGGTGCAGATTTATCCCCGATGTCAACGTCAGAGGACGTCGGGGCTCGTTAAACATTTTCCTGCCGAGTATTATAATAAGTTGTGTTCATACAAACGACTCCTATGAACTTCAAAGCGATTTGTTTCAATGGATTCTGTTTAATCGTTTGTATGTATTATATTTGATATTGCAAAAAAGTTTTCATTGCACTTGATAACTCAAGAACAGAGCACAGAGTTGAACGTGCATAATATACAAACAAAAAGTTATCAAGCGCTTGGTATTCTTTAATTTCATAACTACCAATGGAAGTTTTAAGAAGCACACACCACTCCAAACAACTAGAGCCAACGCCGTCATACTTCGACTGCCACTCAATTCGTGTCTCAATTACTTCGCCACGAACGCCAAAGTGATTAAAGACATAGAAACAAGTGCCCCTGCCTATAATAATTTATTATGTGTCGTTATGGGGATGATTGAGGTGAAGGGCAGCCCGGTAACCCTTCAACTGCGCCCGTTAACGGCAGGTCAATGAGTTTCGCCGTTTATTAAACGACTGATACCTAGTCAGTTCTACTATAGGTAGCAAGTAAGGTTTAGTGTAATTTGATCAAAATTACAGCATTAGTGAAGGATAGCACTGTGGGTTTGTTTTAGAGTATTCTCTAAAATAAATATTTTCATATAACTTAAGGTTACGCTAGTCGGTCATTCTTCCATACAAACGTACACCGTCAAACATACGAGTAATCATATGGTGATTACTCGTATGTTTGACGGTGTACGTTCAAAACTGAAATATTATACCAATTTGTCTTGTCATTATCTAGCCCTGTATGGAAGTAGATTTGGAAAAAAATATTGGTTTGGAAGTTATGAGCGTCGAAACTTCCATATTTTTCAACACTTATTTTAACTCGTCTTTGGGCGTAAATAAATAAGTTATGTAGTAAAAAAATGCCAAAATAGAAACCGTACAGGGATACATAATTTATTCAAAAGGTCAAATAATTTTATTTTGAGTAAATACATGCAGTATTTTTTTCCGTAATAACTATACGCCCAAAATGTTCATGAAATTTTACGCGCTCGTTTTCGTTATAAATCTTCGTCTATTTCACTCAATAGTTGAATAAATAAATAAAAACCAGATAGGTAAATAACTACTAAAAAAAATGTCTAATTAGCATGCACATTAGTCACGCCCACCATCGAGTTTGAGCCGACGACTAGTGCACCCTTAAGATCTTAAATTATCATGTTGTGACGTGACGTGACTGACATACTCATGTTTACCTAAATAAGATCATATTTGTTTTTGTTTCCCTACAGTCCGCTTTCCCTTGTAAATAGCTGCCGGCTGTTCTGAAAACACGATGTAATATTTATTACAACATAACCATCAATCCCCCTCTGTGGGCAAAAAGTAGCTCCGCCCTATTAGTTTCACATCACTCTGCCACTTATGGAAGCCTGGTACGTTTGAACGAATGCGTGACGTAATATTCAAGGGGTATCACACTTGCCGTTTTAGGTAATTTTAGAACATTTTAAATTCCACGCAATATTTTACAAAAATGCCAGTTTATCCAAACCTCCCAACAAACAAACAGGAATAAATAATAAATTCCCTGAACGCTACACAAAGTAGAAATGCATGTACGAGCGCCATTACGTAGATAAACAGGATCACAGGCTATTAGGTCGAAACGCTTTCAACCAAAATGTCAACTGACAGCTAAGCTGAACATACCCACCCTCTGTACGTGTACTTTTACATCCTTATCTTTTAGCAACATCGAAATTATATTTAGCAATGGGTATCAGAAATAAAATAACATCATGTTTTCTCGTTATTGGAGAAATCGGGATTACAAATTTGTACGTCCTTTGTAATTGCGCTTGCAGACAAAACTGTCAATCTTGTCCACATTTAAGTACAAAGACGTAAATGTGGAGAAGATTGACAGTTTTGTCCGCTACCTTGGGTATGCGGCTTTTGTGCCACCATGCTTTTTTGTCGTTCTTGGAAAATAGTCTAACCATGTTCCAATCACATCGTACCTTTCGATTCGTTTTAATCAATTTAGATGTTAGTTGTCGTCGTAACGTGGACGTCAACGGCATCGTGTAGGGCGGCCCCGACGGAGGCGGGAAACAGCCGGCCGGCCCGATAAATATCTCATGAATAAGAATATTGCATTACGTATTCCCTACGAATGTCCCCACGTACGGCGACTGAAAACTAATTTACTTTAAAGCGCATGTTTATAGGCGTCAGACTCCCTATTTACAGTACCGAAGCAAAATCTATAATTCAAGACCTTTAATATTTCGTGTAGTTTGGTAATCGTTTTTTAATTAATGAAACAGGAGTTTAACGACCTACGTTGCACAACTTTGTAAGTTGGTCATTTTCAATTACCAACACAACGGTAACCTTGACAATTTTTCCGATCCGCCATATTGTGTTGTTCATTAAATACTGAGCTCGACCATGCATACTTCATGAACATTTAAATATGCTGAATAGGAATACCAACGAAATAAAAAATGTAATTATGAAAATAACCAAGAGGCAAGTTTGTTCAGCACTATATTGTTGTTTTTTATCGCAGATTTTATTTATTCCACGTTATATTAAAAAGACTCTCTACGCTGAATGGAGTCACATAAGTGCTCTTCACGGCGGCACCATTCAGTTTATCATTGTGGAATGGTATTGGGAACTCACACTAAAAGCTCTAAAGGAGTCGCGAATAATCGTTTATTTTTTATCTCTAGAAATTGATTTTCGCTGAACACTCGAACAGACAAGAATACTACTTGTTTAACTCTCTAATATACTAGATGCCGAAACTTTGAACAACCATTTATCAATAGATAGGTATGTCGGCTCTCTAGCGTCTATTAGCAGAAAACGCAAATTAATTATGTATTTCATTTGTAAGCGTTCCGCGGATTAATATTCGCAGAACATTATAACATTCCAACTGAGAGGAGCTTACAACAATGAGTGGTGAAACTAACATTAGTACGAATTAGCTTCATTATTCTAAATTATATATGATGAAGAAAGTAACAGGCAAAAGTCCCGCCGTGTGCCTAATTTACGTCATTATAATAGGGCAAAAAGTAGCCTCGCTGTGCAGAGCTCAAAATATGGCTGTTGTAGTTTTTGCCGGAGAAACTTTTGTTGGAGATGAATAGGGCGCTTAACGGTAAAGAGCCCGAGCTATTTCATGATGTTTGCACATCTGGTGTCCGACTTCAGACGCACGTAAAAAGGAACTTTTTTATGTACTTTGGAATATATTGCAAGAATTTCAGCTTCTACCAAAGGATCATAAGTCCAAAGTTTCCTATGTTTCTAACTCATTAATAAAGTAGGACTACAGGATCCGGTCCTTGAACGAGGTGTTGCTAAACTCCCTAAATGTGTAATAATTAAACGGGTTGTCCTGTTATGAGCCCCTGGTGAGTGTTACCCTGAACGGGATAACGGCCTGATATGGTTGTTGTAACAACAAGATAACAATCGACTGAGGATCATTCCAGTAAAGCTGATAGTAAGGGACAGGGGATTACTATTAACAAGTAGGTATACGTATCAGAAATCAAAGCTTGTTAACTGCGATTTCTGATACGTACACATTATAAAATAAATAAACACAGTTGATAGTTCAGAGGCAACATAATAAAACCATGAACGTGACCAATTACAGGATAGTAATAAGAATCGTACGTAGTTGTTAGTTGGCATAATCTATTGATTTCCAACTATGATTCTATTCACATTTTTCATGACACCTCAACGAGCCTAAATGAACAATCAGCTCAGCTGCTAGATTGCTAGCAAGCAACAAATCTCTTTGAATTTCTTCTAATACATTTGTTTTTATTTGCTATTCTGCCCTCAGGAACATTTTCGGCCCACTTTTCGGTTGTTTTCATTTCTTAAAATTTCAGTGTGAATAAACAAAAGAGAAATTCTTTGCCTTTTTTATTTTGTGAATAAATGAAGTCTGTTTCTAAAAAAATATTCAACACAAAAAATTTAAATACGATGGAAAATGTAACCAGAAACAGAAATACCTTTGAGAAGAAAACTCTTTTTTCCACTATTGTCTATTTCAGTTAAGACGCTGAGCGAAGAGACAAAAAAAATACAACATGTGATTTATAGAAGCTACTAAGCGAATCATTTTACTAAGCGAATGAACTCAGGAAGTACCTACAATAGTCGAACAATGTAAATAGCTACTTTCTATCGCTTTTGATCGCCTCAACTAAATTCTAAGTTTTCTTGAAAATACAATTGGCATAAAAAGTTAGTTCAAAACTTGAAACCTGACTTCCTAAACAATGTATGTATTGATTTACACATTTGTTGCAACATATTCTGACTGTTTGCCCTTTATTTTCTAAATCCATGTTACAGTTTTGATACACATAGATAATGCAAACAAACATAATAATTAGTCATTAGCCTAATTAGTATGATCCGTTCATGTATATTCTTCGCCAAATCAGTTATCAGCCAAAATATCGTTTAGTTAGCAACATCTAATGAAGGGAGGAACTTGACGAATTACGTTAACTAGTTACAAAATTTCTGTTAAGTTAGTAACAGTCTTAATTACTTTAATTATAATTAAACAAAGACTTACGGAAGCCAGGTCACCAGGTGGCACGGCCGCCATTTTTGACACAACTTGGACAAAGTTTCGGCGACATTTTCGGTATAAAAGGAGGAATAATAAAGAGTTAAGGATATAACGGACTGAGTTTTCAGAAGTTTTTGAAAGTAAAAGGTTAAATTCCAATAGAAAATATGGCAACCAGTGAGTTAAGAATTAAAGGCGTTTTCCAACTGACTACAACATCGACCGAATCGATACAACATGATATAACGATATGATGAAATTCAGTTTGAAACTCCATTATAATGTAAGTTGTAGATTAAATGGAAAGTAATTGTTACCGTGATAGCAATTTTCATTTAGTAGTTACACAAACAGCCCAAACCCGGGGCCAGTTTCCCCGAACCTATTTCTAGCGAGGTTAATGAGCGCCGCGATAGAACAACTTACTTGGAACGCGCCTGTTTACCGGCCGCCATCGGAAGCTCTCCCCAGACGAATCTCCTGAACATTTCTTACAGCCTCATGTAATTAAATGGCCTTAAACACGCTTTGAATATATAATTTTTTAGATTGAGGCAAAAGGTTGAGGCAAAAAGCATATTTTAATAAAAAGAAGATAAACCAAATGACAAAGCAATAAATACTTATTTTGTAGATTATTATAAGACTCGACGTTTAAGTCTAATAAAAGGCTTAAAGCAGAACTAACGCATGCAATCATCAAATCACAATTCAGAAGCAGCCACAAAATTAATTATATATTTAATAGAACTTCACCAAAACTGTCGTATTTTGGTGACCCAAATCATAAACAGATAGACAAGTGGGCAAATAAAGTGGCTCGGTGTCCTGAACAAAAGGGAGGTAGCAGCCCTTAGCGCCACTCCGGACAGATATTATGAGGCCTTCATTATTAACGACAACGCACAATTTACTCCCGCAGATTTCGACCCTCCACTATTGCCGTAATCTCAGTAAAATACCGACTCTTGTTTATGAGTTCCTGGTAAAAGTGATTGTATAATGTCTTTGTCTGTTATTATAATAACGTCGGAAATAAGTATATGGTTACTCATTTAGCTACTTTGTTTTTCTTCCTTTTAACGAATAAGTTTTTGACGTAGTATGGCGGATGGAATCCGCAAATAACTCTGAAGTGTTCTTACACTGAGATGTGTAATTGTGTATATAGGAAACAAAATCAAATGTAAAGCAAACATTACATACATAATAAGAAAAAGATAACAAAGCGGCAATACATTGTTAATAGAAGAGTCCTCATAACCCGTCTAGCCGGTTAGCCTTCCAACAAGGAAGGAATGTAGGTCGTGGTTTCGAACCCAGGCAGGCGCTTTACATTGTGTAAATAATTTCATTACCACTGCTCTCAAAACGGTGAAGGGAAATATCGTGAGGAAACCGGCATGTCCTAGAAGCAAAAATTCGAAGACATGTGACATCTACCAACCCGCACTGGACCCACGTGGTAGATTACGGCCCACTTCCTCTCGTGGAGGGGAGGCCTGTGCCCCAGCAGTGGGGACATTATCTAGGCTGATTATGCTTATGCTAAGTCTCAAGGAAGAACTCAACTGATGCGGTCATACAAGCTTATTTTCGTAACTTTAAAAATATAATATGGATACGATGGGATGTACAGTCTTTAAAAATTCACTTTTTACATTCTCATTTCGATTCCCCCCCCCCCCAAATATTGGAATGGTGAGTGACGAAAAAGATGGAAGAACTTACCAATGGAGATGGAAAACTAAAATGTTTGCAGATTACTGCTGGTTCGTAATTCAAGAAGATTTTACAATTCAAAGAGGAAAAGTTAGTTCTTCGTTATATCTGCTCATAAAAGGTATATAGTTTTTTTTATTAGTTAAATTTGCTCTGTTCCACTTTATAATAATTATGTAGCAGTATTGATATAAAATAAATATTTCTAAATTAAAATCAAAATGTAGATTCATTCATATTGATCCTATTTTATCCAGTCTTTTTATATAAAAAAAAAACAAATTGTCATAAGTTTAAAGTGTTACGTTAAACACGAATTCCGTTTATAGATTCTTCTTCAGCATGTCAATGAAAACAGCTTTATAAAACAATGAAAGAAAAGAAAAAATCAAATTTGTAGTGAATGTTTAGCTCATGAGCGTGAGCCATCAGTCGGTTATCACTTATCACAGATCACGTAAGAAATAAACTAAAAAGTGTTACTGAGTTGAGTTGAGATTGATTATGAGAAAACTGAAGAGCATGAGGTCTATTAGCGTGTTATGGATTTGTTACAATAATGCTGCGGCCAAAGACAAATTCAAACTCGTTGCTAATTTAACTGTACGAGTATAATATTATTTTTATAACACTGATTTTACATTCTGTGATTACTTGAACTCACACACTGACATATTAGTATTAAATACAATTTTGCAATGTTTGTAAATATGTGAGCACCATGATTACACATAATTGACATAATTATTTTATCTGTGTGTTTATGCTTCATTTTTCATTCTTTTTACCTATCATGGTATAATAATCTTATTCTAGATGCAACGTCTTCACATATAATTATATAATTGATGTATACAAGATATTGTTAAAAAAAATTTAAAGAGCAACGGTGGAGTTTCTTGCCCATTCTTCTCCATGCGAAAACTACCTTTTGGAAGGGGCCACTAGAATCAATTCAATTTTTTTGTAAATTTTTGACGTTCAAAAGTGCCTTATAAGGGCCTATTTGAAATAAATTATTTGACTTTGACTTTGCATCTGAGTCTATCGTGACAAGGCAATGCGTACCGAAGCTTCGTGTGTTTTGCTCGCTAAAAAGTTATCGCGCTAATGTGGTGGTCACATTAGCGGCTTCGGCACGTTTATTATGTACCGCCACCCGGGCGATAAGTGCTACGCAGCCCTAACTACCGCGACGATAACCGATAATGTTTGGACATATCTGTGTGAATCGTATCGCTGTGCGAAGCTTCGTCACGATAGACGCAGATGCGGCCGCAGCATAACAATAATTTTGGTAGAAAATAGCCCAGAACTTTTAGAATCAGAACCCTTCCTATCGGCTTGGCCAGCATCGGGTAAATAAGAGCAGGTCATGCAAAAATTTTCACCACATTGCGATTTTGCTGTAAACTAGGGTAGCAAAAGCTAACAAGAGTCAATTGTAGGCAGCCGGGACAGCTTCAACAATGGCGTTAAATCGCGCCCAGAGAATTAGTTCGAGAGGCTGCACGTCCCAGCCACTTTGTTGCAATTTGCGGCAATTTACTGCAACTATTTCGTTACTAGGCTTGCCCGGGACTGAAGAAAAGCAATATTTTAAATCATAGTCGTGGGATAGTTAATGTGGATCAACTTATATGATTAGGTACATTCCCTTTTCAAGCATTAAAATGCTTGAAATATGGGAAAATGATTTTCTCGCAGTGACACTCTCATTTTCTCATATTAACAAACAAAACCAAAATGTTAAAATATTATTAATTCTTATAAACACTTTGAACATCTAACGGCTAATTAGTCTGCTGATTTAAGTAAACAACAAGTACATTTTTACATAATCTTGGTAAAAAAAAAAAAACAAACCTCCCGTCTCGTACAAGTACAAGTCCTGACCCCTGATTGCGAAGCAATGTTTTTCTGAGATTTTCTCGTCGTGAATACGTAATGAAATAGAATATGTATGAGGGATTTACGTTAAAAAGCTAATCTGTTATAGTCATTGTTAAAATTAGCGCGACCAGTAAAACTTCGTGCGGTATAATGTATCTCAGCAAATTATTGTGTTATTTGTGCACAGTATTTGGTCGTTAGCTGTACTTTATTATGCTAAATAATAATCGCTTTACCTCCGCGAAACGTGGAAGCTAAACTGACCAGATTGAAGAATTAAAACAAAGTTCCAATGTAATGAACGTTGAGCCCGCGAGAGAAATCCGTTAATTAGTCGCGATCTGTAATTATGGATGGTCCGACGCAGAGTTGTTTGCTGCTAAAGAGCCGCTGACATCCGCTCGTAAACGTATAATCTCAGCCAATGAGTCGGAATTTACGATAATTTAATTTGGGGAGCAAACTAGAGCCCTTATGAGGTCGGGATAACAAAGGTGTTTAATTAAAGCACCTGGTGTTGCCACTACAAGTTACGGACGTAATTGGTGGAGACCATGTCTGCGGGGTCAGGCGACTTGCTGCATATGAAAGACACATGTATTTTCTAAAATCAGGTTAAGCACATGTTGCAGTTTAGATTGAGTGTTACTTAAAACCTGTGCACTAATCTCAAGTTAAAACAATAAATTTTATACACGGTGAATCTGTCTGCGTTTTATGATTAAATTACTCACGATATCCTTCAGTAAAAACCAGTACGTGAAAAAAAGAAAATCGAGACAAATAAGGATAATTACGCCAGTAGATGTTTTTTTTTTAAATATACTGTACGTATAACGGTAGGTACTCAATGGTGCCGATTCTCTTGTACACTGAACTAAACTAACTAAACTATCACTAAAGTTCCTTACTTTTGGCTATGAGAATCTTCACGCTATTCTGCAATAAAAAAACTCTACATTTAAAAATTATTTTGACACAACTAAAATCGAATTTGACAATCGTGACTCCACATGGTACATACTTGTTTGACCTACCCCGTGAATTTTTTTAGAGCTGGAGGCGCTCAGTGGGGGCAGCCTCGACGTGTTTTATATAGAATTTTTCACTTCTTGAAAATATGAAAAATTATTACCTACGTGTTGAGTATCAGGGCGTCGAAATTTTAATTAATTTTGCGATAGGACACACCAGTTTCGAGATATAAGCAAAAGAAAAGAAAAAAATACAGTACTGTTTTTGCATCTGAAGTTGAGGTGTTGGTGTAAATATTAGTTCATGACAACTAATAGTAATCCACACCATTTTTAATCGCGATTAAAAATGGTTAGATTTAATTAGACAATCAAAATTTTAGGTGAAAAACGTCAAATTCAGAATAGCAAAATTGTAATTTTCACTAGGTAAATTAAAATCTTAGTGCCATCTTAGTGCTGTCAAACCAAAATATAGTTGTGTCACTTTAGTCTATTTCAGAATGGGAAATCATCGTTTGACAGGAATAAACAAAACTTTGGTGATTTTTAGTCTAGTTTAGAGGCATTTGACGGCACGGTTGGCGCAGTGGTTAAGCGATTGACTGTTGCGCTGCGTGTCGCGGGTTCGATTCCCGCACGGAACAAATATTTGTATGACCTACAATTAGTTGTTCCGGGTCTGGCTGTTTGTGTATGTGAGTTTATATGTTTGTAAACGCACCCACGACACAGGAGAAATTCCAAGTGTGGGTCAACGTTTTATAAAAAAAAAAATTAAAAAATATATATTCTTGACGTTCAAAAGATTTGACTTTGACAGCCCAGTAACTGGGTAATACGATAC
Organism: Xanthia icteritia; assembly: GCA_949128155.2. NCBI lineage: Eukaryota > Metazoa > Arthropoda > Insecta > Lepidoptera > Noctuidae > Xanthia > Xanthia icteritia. Next base: position 24,165,209 of record OX421933.2, read on the forward strand.
CCCTTGGTAAGACTGGTACCCAGACATCCGGCCTTCTGACGACCGATAACGACTGTCAAAGATCCACGAATGACATACGGGACCAACGGCTTAACATGCTTTCCGAGGCACGGAGGACTCTCGGTATGTGAAGATGGTCACCCATCCACAGACCAACACCGGCAAGCGTAGCTTAACCTGATGGATCGACCCGTTCAGCTGTTATTACTTAGCCATGAGATGATGACAAAGTTTCTTGTGAATAATGTTTTATTGTACTTCATGTGTGTTAAAATAAATCACACACGAAAGTCTTGATAATGAAAATTGCGAAAGAAAAATTAAAGACGAGACCAGAGTTAACCAAAAAATTATAAAACAAAAGAGTTATGATGACATTTCGTACGGAGTACTAGGACACCATAAGCTAAAGGAGATCGTCAACAAAGTAAGGGCTATGGAACAGATGCATGGCAAGTTTTTTGCTATGACAAAGGGCAGGAGGCGGGGCGACAAGGACAGAAACAACAAATAAAACTGTAGTATTCTACATAAACGGGTACGCCTTAAAAAAAAACAGGCCCCCGCTTGCATTATTCATACGGATGCTAATGGAAATGGCAGGTCTTAAAACTGTAGACGTAAACAATGCCCAACTTAATTGTTTTTGAGACTCAAGGAACTGAGAGGACAATGTTCCCTGATGAAAAATTTGCGACACAAAATGAAAAGGGAGTGTTTATAGTCAATTAACAAATCCGTTTGCGCATTTTATGACAATGGGGAAAGCCGTGATGTTTTTCATTGTAATATTGACAATATCGTGTTGTTTTATTAACAAATTGGCAAACAAACGTTGTCAAGTTTTGCACTCGAATTGATAACAATAGTTAGTGGGTGAATTGAGCAGCAAATTAATGGAGTTATTAGTGGTTGGCGCAATATTTCTTTTTCTTCCATACTTGTCTATTAGTCGTCATCTCGGTAGTCCACTTTCTAGGTGAGTCAAAATGGCGGGTGTACCTTAACTAATCGAATCGTGACATTTACAAAAAACAAATGCACTATTAGGTTTAAAAAAATTGTCTTCAGAACGAAATTGTATCAAAATGTTGGTACACCCGCCATATTGACATCAGGAAGGCGGGTGTTTGTTAATATATCAATATTTATCCATTACGCTATAAATATAATTATATAAAAAATGTACCCTTAATAAAAAAACACCCACACTTGATCAGTTGACTTTGCCATTTCGACTCACCTTTCTAGCCATATCATCTTTCACACAGTCCATTCATCGTTTCTTTGGAAATGAATGGAGTGTATTTGGTGATTGTTATTTATGAAATATCAACAGAATTTCCAAGAATTTGCGAGTAGATATAATTCTAATTACGATTTCCGATAGAATGGACGTGCGGTTCCCCGCAAATTAGTTGAGGTCTATCTCCTGCATCGGATTGTTTGTTGGTAAATTGATTGATTGAACCATTTCGGTGTATCTATGTATCTCCGTACACATACTGAATGTAGGTAATTAGAGTAACATGGTTGACTGCGGTAGGCAATGACATCAGTACTGAACACGACATATGTACTGATAGGAGATCGTCTATCTAGTATCTACAGGGCGATATTATCGCATCAATGAACCGACACTATCATTTGTCGTGCGTGCGATTAATGACATTCATTGTCAGTTGATTTTTTGCACATAACTAGAATTAAACAATTCGACATAGCTGCCAATTAGCGATAGACACATAAAATAAAACTATAAACACCGAATAATTACCATGTTTGAGTTTTTCATTTTTAACTCCCCGGGAAAGTCTGATATCCTCTTAACTATGCTCGCCCGAGCGCATCCCCCAGTGGGCACTTAAATGCATTCACAGAAGGGTATTTAAATGTCTGCCTGTAAAATCCTCTTCCAAGGAAGAGCGCCTCTACTTAAATTTCTTTTTTATTTTGTACGTTAAATATGGTTAAGGAAAAAAATACTTTCATTCCAGCGATCCTGAGCTGTCATTCTTTAATTAAATATTGGCTGTGGCCGGGCTCCTCTTCATGGTGATATATTACTTTTTATATTGTTAACCTTTGTTTCTAACTTTTAATTAGGCAGCTATGTAATTACCTAAGGACCTAAACAACGCCACTGATGCCGTGATTGGCGTGGCTTCCTGCTGGGCCCAACTCATGTAACATAATATCTACAATATTTTTACCTTTGCCACCGACTCGAAAAGAAGAAGAAGCTATGTAATGAAGTTGGTTTGGAATGAAGAGGGGAATCCCTTATTAATGGAAATGCTTTTTGGAAATATCGTAGATAGATGGTGTACTAAACTGGTAGGTACTATCTAATGTAGCCGGGTAATACTTTCCAAAGATAGCTATTTTTAACCGACTTCCCAAAAAGGAGGAGGTTATCAATTCGGTTCAATTTTTTTTTTTATGCGTATTACCTCATATCTCCGTCATTTATGAACCGATTTTGAAAATTATTTTTTTATTTGAAAGGATACACTTCCCGATTGGTCCCATTTTTATCAAAATATAGTTTATGATGGAATCCATGACGAATTGAGGGAACTCCTCAAATATTATAGGCACACACATAGCGATTTAGGTATTTTCAGCAACAAATTAAGCATTTGCATTCAAAAAGTATCATTTGGTTAAATGGAACTGATGAAGAAGACAGATGGCCACCGGAACTACTCAATGATAAGTATTTCACGGGTGGCGATAAGATTTATCGATTTAGACAGTTAAGCGACAATGAAGCACGTTTAAATAAATAATTCTGATGACCATCGAACTGATCTGAAGATGAAGCCGGAAAGATGGCACCGAAACTCCGTCATAAAACAATGTATCCTAGCCGTCTTTGGGCTTATTCGAATTGCCATGAGATATACTCTGGCTCTAAATGATTTTAATGGTAATATCCCGGCATCAAATTGTGCTACTTGAGTCGTATGTTATGTGAGGCCTTGCTTGTCAGAAGACAGATTTTGTAGCCTCGTTATTTTCATCAATGATCTGTAGCCGTGTGGTCGCTTTAATAATTTGTTGGCGTCCAACTCTGATAAAACTATGCCTTCCAAACTTCTGACACGACTAAGCGCGACGTATATTTGCTCTTTTGCAAAGTTTTTTTTTACCAAAGTCGATCACAGCTCTTTCGAGGGTGGTAGCCTGTAATTTATGGACTGTGACCGCCCAGCTTAATATTAGAGGCAGCATACGCTCCACATCTCCGTTCCCCCTTGCCGCCTGGAACGTAGTGCTTGTTGGTGGTATGGGTATCACTTTGAAAACTTTAAATTAGCATATCTTTTTATTGGATGAGACGATTGCAATGAAACAAAAACTAAATCAAGCAAGCAATCTGCAAGTGGATATCTTTACATGCTCATTGGCGGAATTCCAGAAGGTGACACTTAACATATTGTCCTCTGTATAACTAGTGTCAGTACTCGGACTCGTTACTTGGGACTTGTTAATTGATTATCCATGTTAACAGAGATATAAATTTGGACCCTGTCAATAAAAATAGGACAGTTTAAAAATACTTCATTTTCGTTGGTGGTGGTGTTTAATCGGTTTTTGTGTAACGTCTCTGAGTGTGAAAATTATGACTACATTGTTGTATTGGGTTCCTACCTGTAAAAACAAATGTAAGTGGTGATAGTAAATAAATAAATAAATGTTCCATCGTGATTATATTCTATTTACAATTTTAATAGGACTGTAATTAAATTTCAAAAATGTTATTTCTGTTAAATTGATTGAATGTAGAAAAATGTATTACAAAATGTGTACCATTTTGGGCCAATAGATGTCATTGAGATGCAAAAAAAATGTAACCCCCTTTCTTCTACTACTTTCAAGCCCGTTTTGAAACAAGTATGATTCCATCTTTATTATTACCTACATAAGTTTATACCAGGTTTTCTAAACCAAATGAATAAGATCTTTCATACAATCCGTATCCCCACAAAGGGGTTAATTTAAAACATTCCACTTTACCCCACCAAATCACCCCGCTGGTGGGGCAAATGCATTCTGCCCCATGGCATGGATTCTTCCCCACTAGGGTTGGCACCTTAGAATTTGTGTAGGTAGGTATGCTCGTATTTTATATTTGTTCGGAAAAGAAAGAAATTTATATCTAAGTAAAATGTAACTAGGACTTATATTTACTTAGATTTTATTTTATTTGTAACAAATCGTGTAATTAATTTATGATTTACAACCCGATTCCTTCCAGAAACAACTAGTAAATAAAAATTAATAATAAAATTCTAATACCAGCCTATTACTGTCTCACGGCAGGGCAAAGGCCTCTTCTCATACAGAGAAGGCACGAGCACTGATCATCACGCTTGCTCAAAATGGGTTGGTGATTTCAGACTTATATTAACTATAAGTCCATTTTTCCTCACGATGTTTTCCTTCACTGATGTCAATAATGTCCAAGATAAACTCGGAAAGTACATAATATATGAATTGAAAAGTCACATAAGTACTTGCTCAGATTTGAACCCACAACCTCAGGCATGAGAGGCGAGGCCTTAACCTCTGGGCCATCACAGCATATTAAATAACCAAAAAAATATTTTTGTACTTTCATTTAAAAACACTACCTAGGTATATATTAAAACGAATGTTACCAGTCCTAGTTATATTTTACTTAGCTATACATTTCTTTCTTTTCCAAACAAATATAAAATACGAGCATACCTACCTACACATTTCTATGGTGCCTACCCTAGTGGGGCAGAATCCATCAAGATTTTAGACTAGTGGAATCTGCCCCACCAAGTCGAACTAGTGGGGCATATTCCACTGAAAAATTGTAGGCATTCCTCTTTGCCCCACCAGCGGGGCGCGTGGGCGGCCCGGTGGGGCAAAGTGGAATCATTCGTTAATTATTGAAAAATCTTTTGTTATGTTTCCATTATTCGACTGGTATACGAATTTGTGCGGGGTAGGTATAAACACAACTAAAAAGTGAAAAATAAAAACAATTTTACAAAAAAAAAAACCGACTTATTAAAAAAAACACTAAAATTACTTTTTTACAAAACAAAAACCAACAAAAAATACGCTTAAAAGAGAAAAATTACTTGAATTTCGGAAGTCGGTGGCAAAAACGAAAATACAGATCCATATAGTTATATTTTAAGATGGTTCGCAGTTGGCATAGTTGAAGCCGTGATATAGTTATATCCCTAGGGAAATAGTTATGAATTGCTTTCATATATATTACGGTATATTTTACTATATATGTATCTAATAAAATATTATCGTTTTTGCCACCGCCTTCCGAATTTCAAGTTATTTTTCTCTTTTAAGCGTATTTTTGTGGAATTCGGTGGTTTTTGTTTTGTAAAAAAGTTATTTTAGTGTTTTTTTTGGAAGTCGGTTGTTCTTTTTTTGTATAACAGTTTTTTGTTGGGCCAACAACTGGGGCCACACAAAAAGTTTACATATGCGATAGAGATAGAAAAATTATGTTTTTGTTTCGTTTACTACTTCTGGATCTAACAAGTGTGTCCTGCTCTCATTATTATTATTATTTAGTGACTTGTCTATTGCATAGGTACTTTTTCTACGGGATATATGAAGAAGGAACGAGTAGCTCGAAGATTTTAAAGGTGTCAAATTCTCCTTGACTTTGTTGCAGACTTTACGGCATCTGGAAAAGTAAATTGGCAACTGCATCTACAATATGAAGGGGAACCAAAACAAAATTGACTACGAGTAATTAATTTCAACATAAAATATATACGTATTTTAGTAGCAATATATTTCAGACAATAGTCACCAAAACAACATTGACTATGAGTTATTAATTTCAACATACAATATATATGTATTTTAGAAGCAATATATTTGAGACAATAGTCATACATCAGAGAGTGGGGCATATTCACAGCCCGTAGGAGCTCCGATGCATACCTTCCATATTAAATAAGCGAGTGCGCGAACAAAGGGTTCCGCATTGTCGTGTAATATTGACGGAGCCAACAATAGTTCAGTAAATAATGCGTCCACTGCACTGCGGTCGCTGATAAACTGCTTTTTAAGTCGCACAATACGAGCTATCCCGCCGCGAGTCGCGAGCACCTGACAACCACAGAAATACAACTAATGAACTTTTATTAAAGAAGTTTACGAGAAAAATTGGATTTTATACAAGTTCAATTGTTTTATTGTTCTTGTCATGAAAAGAGACAGAGATTGTGCGTCAATTTCTATACATGGCTTAATTGTATCCTCAAGATAATGATCTAGCAGTGTGCCACAGACGTGATAGTTAAAGCTAATCCGAACATCCAAGACGCTAGTCTGACAGAGACCTCCATCAACATCCTCTTATTTCTGCGATCCCGGTAGTTGTCAGCCACAAACGCGCACAAGGCGGAGCGAGCACAGTGGCGCATCCGGTCCCGCGGCCGTCCACCTCCGGCCATCCATAAGGACGGCTCGTATCCCGCCCGGACGGTAAACACCATCCCGTGGAAGGCGTTTCTGGATTGATGGAACAAAATGTGCAGAAGTTTCTATTTTGATCTGGATACACTGAATAAAATGATATTATCAGTAGTTCTCAGACGCACTGTTTAGAGAACATCACTAATGGAAGAAGACAATTATTATGCTGCGTCGCGCCGCGGCTCCGATCCCAAATAACTTGAGAAAAGGCAAGGGCAGATGACGACGATATTGAGAGTAACATTTCAAACATAAAGTGACATATTATGCAGTTGTTAAAGCCTTAATAGGCCACAAGTTTCGACGGATTAGATAAAACGAATTCCATGAATCCAATGTATTTGCATAGCATGTTTAGAGTGGATATTTTGTAGTTATCTCAAAACTGTAATAGTTGGTAGAGGTACAAACACCTCTACCAACTATTACGGTTTTTATGAGAGTGGGTCCTATTAACGAGGATAATGTTAAGCAGGTAGCTTTGATGATATCGAGATTGCTATGACGATTAATATACTGAGCACATGTAGTCCTGCCAAATTGTTTTACCATTTCAGTATAGATAAGCCTCTGATTATGATCGTTAAACGAAATGCTACGTAAACTAATAAAGCTGCCAGCAAAATGGCGCCGTTCATAATTCCTAGAACCGTTTTATAAATGAATTAATGGAATTGAAAGGCTCCGAGGGTAAAAATATTATTCTCGGCGAGTACGAGAAATTAATGGATATAATTATCAAGAAATTGGTTAACAGTAACTGTTCTACTTATGCTCACAGTCCACTGAATGGCAATTCAGGTTGTTTTTAAACTTTCACGAAAAACATCTGTGTCATTCACAGTAGTTCTACAACAAAAATTTAAAACAAAACACACTCATATTTATTTTAAACTCCTCGGCCTACAAACACATAGGAGTTTAAAATTTAGCGTTTCAATGGCAGATGTAGACGAGGAAGTCGTCGCCGGCGCCGGCACCGCGACCGGCACAGCGGCACAATGGCGGCAGGACCGTTTCCGGTTCCGTCGTGCACACACACGACAGTTTCCGCCCATCAATAGAACCTCCGACAAAGATCCGCTGGTATGTCTTTACGGAACTTGGGATTTATCTCTTCTGTAGAACATCTACAATATTAAAGAAAAAAAGTGTAGTTATATATTTTATGTTAGAGTAAATCTGGTTTACGTCTTTTGGACCAATAATAAAGATATAATCCCAACGTCTTCGAAGCGCTATGCAAAAGCAGCTTTCTTCGTCCTGCGTAGTTTCAGCTGTCAATTTACGTAACAAGTTTGCCTTAGAATATAATAAATACCTCCTCGTGTATTCACAGAATCGAGCCTAGGTGAAAGGGAGCACCGGATAAGGTTGGTGTATAATAGTTTGTTCGAACTTACACGATTTTTGTGAGCGTCGAAAAAAGGCTAGGATTAAGTGTACTTTAGGGTTGTCTATTTTCTCCGGATTGTATTCGATATTTTCATCTACAATATTATCGGCCAGGGTCACATTTATCACTGGGTCGACTCCTCCGTGTGACTCGGTACACTGTGGACGTGTGTAACGGAGCTTTGCTCCTCGAGTATTGGTTTTACTTTGTGCTAAATTGTGATTGGTTAACGGCGCCAAATTGTGATTCCTTGTTCCTCCAAGTATGTTTTAATGAAGAAGACCCTCCCACTGGGCCGTCCTAGAGAGAAACAGATAGATATCTGTGTGTTGTGACAAACTTTGTGTACCTGTGATTCGTCCTGCCCGGGCTGGTTTTGAACCCCCGACGCTGAGTGCCCGGATCGAGCGCTCGCCCACCGCGTCACGAGAATTGGTCATAAAGCAGCGAAATCAGTGTCTACGTTGCGCGCGGTTGACATCATCCATAGCGCTACGCTCAGTCGTGTGACACCTGACACATAATTGACTGCAACGTGTGGCACAACCTCGCTTTGAAACCTCTGCTAAGCTGATGAACTGACCATAGCTTGCTTCTTTTTAACTAAGCACTAAACTGTTTAATGTGTTCTCTGAAACTAAGGTTGCTATCAATTATGATACCTAGCTACCTGATGTTGTTGACGCGCTCTAGAGATCTGCACGAGCATTCCACGCCAGACAAGCGTTCATGGGATATGATGTGATGATTGTTAATAGCTTCACCGAGACTGCGAGCATTAAACGTAAAGTATTTAGTTTTTTCGACATTTAGGGTTAAGATATTGGCTCTGAGCCATTTCTTCACCACATTGTATCCCTTTCGGGCAGTACTGAATATCTCATCCCAGGTATCGGCGGAGAAAAAGAGAGCAGTGTCGTCTGCATATGAGATCAGTTCGCCTCAGGGTAGATGCGAGTTTAGTGAGGTCGTTAATGTAAACGAGAAATAAAGTCGGTCCCAAAATGCTACCCTGGGGTACCCCATAGTCGACTACACGATCACTACTCATGTGTTGCCCTACTCGGGTTCCTAATCCATCTAGTTTGGTCATTTATAATGGAACAGAAATAGTGTCAAAAGCTTTGCTTTGGTCGAGGAAGATTGAGAGGCATTTCTTTCCTATATCTAGATTGTTGGAGATTTTGTTAGTTAAGATATGCACTGCTCCTTCAGTAGATCTGCCCCTCCTAAAGCCAAACTGTTTATCTGAAAGCAAATTGTTCTTTTCCAGGTACTACCCTTTGTGTCTCCACCTTTGTGTATAGGACAAAAAACCGATATTTCAAATGCTCCGGAAAGATGCCGCTCTCGAGGCAGACATTAAAGATGTATGCGAGGGGAGCAACTACAGCATTTATTTTGTTCTTTAGTAATCTGTTTGAGATTTTGTCCCAGCCTACTGCAGATTCTGTTTTTACGTCCTAGTCATTACAAATGAGTTGAGCTGGGAAGATCCTGAAGTAGTAAGCGGGATTTCATCAAGAGACCCAAGTGCCGGATTTTGGTGCGTTTGGATACAAGCATTGGCTAAGTTTTTACCTACACTTGCAAAATAATGATTGATGTCACTGACTGTCAATAATGATTGTGACAGATAGTTCAGGAATAGACCGTAGATTAAGAAGTTCATCTGGGTTTTTGGGTTCTTTCGTTGTGTTGGTGACCCCTCACCTATATTTAAAACGAATCCACATGAATATCAGAAGGATTAATAAAAACATTAATCAATTTATTATCATGTTAACTACGATTAAAATAGACTACTCGTATGATGTTATTGTTTTCACAGAGTGCTGGTTAAAAGTTACCGAGTCACTTCCGACTCTTCAAGGTTATTCGTGACATGCTAGTCAAAATAATCCTACCCAAAATGACGGTAATGTGATTTACACAAAGAGCACCATACAATGCTCCATCGTCGAACCCCCGTTTCAGGATGCGAATTGTTTGGTATGTTATATAGGCAATACGGCTATAATTTGTGTTTTTCGATCCTCTTCTTTCTCAGATCTCGAAAATATCTACAACAGCCTAGATACCTTGGTTCGATCTTTAAAACGGTTCAAAAAACTAACTACTTGGGTGGATCTTTAAAACGGTTCAAAAAACTAACAATAGTCGACGACATGAACATTGATATCAAACCATATAAGGTTTGCTCAGCACTTAGAAGAAACTTTTCAACCTAACGAAAGCCCGATAGAAATACTTGAGAGTGAAAATCTAACACAAAACCAGAGAATTAAGCTTGTGACTCCTAAAGAAGTAATGAGAGAAATTCAAAATAACATCAGCTCGAAAAAATCTCCGGGTTACGACCTCATTCCAGGTGAAATTCTAAAACGCCTCCCGCGCAAAGCCATAGTAAAGCTGACCAAACTCATCAATGCTGCATTTATTTTAAAACATGTACCAGCGCCATGGAAGGTTGCTGAAGTCATTATGATTGCGAAGCCTGGGAAACCACCACATGAAGTATCTTCATATAGACCTATTTCTCTGTTGCCCGTGTTATCAAAACTATTTGAGAAACTGTTATTGAAACGGTTAAAACCAATAATAGAAGATAAAGGCCTTATTCCAAATCATCAATTTGGCTTCAGGGAGAAACACTCAACAATAGACCAGGTACATAGAATAACAAACATCATTGAAAAAACGCTAGAAGATAAGAAAGTCTGCGCCACCGTGTTTCTAGATGTCGCGCAAGCTTTTGATAAGGTTTGGCATAAGGGTCTAATATTCAAGCTCAGACGCATGCTACCAGAATTTGCAGATATAATAGAGTCGTATATAACTAATAGAATGTTCAGAATACGGCAAGAGGACGCATATTCCGAACTAAAAGCTATAAAAGCTGGGGTACCTCAAGGAAGTGTACTAGGCCCAATTTTGTACTTGTTATACACATGTGACATCCCAGAACTGGAAAATAACACCATTGCGACCTTTGCAGATGATACTGCAATTATGGCTACTGGTTCAAGCCACAGAGAAGCAGTAGAAAAAGTTCAACTTGCTGTGAACAAAGTTTATGACTGGACACAAAAATGGAAGATCAAACTGAATGAGTCAAAATCAATTCACATTGACTTCACAAACAAACACTTGGACTATCACCCAGTCTACATAAATGGCATGCAAGTGCCGTATGCTAATACAGCCAAATATCTTGGCATAACCCTCGACGCCAAGTTGCGTTGGAAAGCTCATGTCAAAAAGAAAAGACAGGAACTCGACATACGTTATAAAAGTATGTATTGGTTACTTGGAAGGAAATCCTGTCTATCAATACATAATAAAATAACCATTTACAAGCACATACTGATGCCAATTTGGACGTATGGTATCCAACTTTGGGGCTGTACTAAACAAAGCAACGTCAAAATAATCCAACAATTCCAAAATAAAGTACTCAGGGATGCTGTAAATGCACCCTGGTACATAAGAAATGACGACCTTCACCGTGACCTTAAAATGGAGTTCGTCACCACTATTATCCAAAGATTTGCTGAAGCCCACGAACACAGACTCCACCGACACGTGAATGTTGAGGCTATCCAGCTGCTAGACAACACAGACTTAGTGCGTAGGCTAAAAAGAACTAAACCATTTGAATTAGTGTAGTGTACAAAGTGAATAAATAATAGTAACAATGTTGTGCTATTGAAATAACACATGAACATAGTGTTTATATAAATTATATCAGACTCTAAGAAAGTGCTACGGACTTGTGTAAAAGTGCAAATGGACACTATTCTTAGTTTAACATTTTCACGTAACATATTAAGTTAGAGTTAAATTGCTTATTAGTCTTTTAATTATGTAGGCTAGATCGTAATTAATTATTAAGAATTCTGTTCTTACTAACAGGAAAAAAAAAAAAAATATCAAACCGAATAATCATGACCACTAAAAACAGTATACGCGTTACCGCAACTCTGAATAATCTACTGAAAAAACTGAAGCACAGTCACGACAGAAACGAGTTGATAAAGGCTTAAAATAACATCAAGGCTACTTCGAAAGCAGACAAAGCCAAACAAACAAACTTTAGTTTTCAGCCCCAGTCAACCGATGATCTTATCCTGAGGTCTACTGATGTAAATTCGTCTATCAACCAAATAAATGGCTTCTTTGTGAACGTGGCCGAAAACCTTACCTCAAATATTAAGCCCAGTAATCCCCCCTCAAATAACACAACTCAGCCAACTCCGCCAAATTCCCGTGTTATCATGCCAGTCAACGAATCACAGGTGTATGGGATAATTTGTAGTTTACGAACAGATTGTGCCACTGGCAACGATAACATCCCAGTAAAAATACTTAAGCAATCCAGCCCTATACTCACTTCATCCATAACTCACATAGGTAATCGTGCAATTTATAAAAGTGGGGACAGAAGCAATATCTCTAATTATAGGTCAATTTCTGTTTTGAGTTCCTTGTCTAAAATACTTGAAAAAATATTAAATAAATCATTAACTTCTCTAATCCTCATCTCTCTAACTTTAAAATAATTCCCAATAGGCAGTACGGATTTAGACAGGGAATCTCATTGAAGCGTTGTTTTGGATAAAAAGAAAAAACACTATGGTGTTTTTCTAGACTTATGTAAAGCGTTTGACTCGATTTCTGTTCCCACACTGCTTCTGAAGATGGAAAACATCGGAATACGTGGCCTTGCGTTAAAAATGTTCACAAATTAGTTGTCTGGAAGAACTCAGCATGTAAAAATCAATTCCTTTGGCAGCGAAGATGAATGTATCTGTTTTGGGGTGCTCCAAGAAAGTATATTAGGACCTACCTTGTTTCTAATATACCTAAATGATTTGTGCAAAATGTCTATCTCAACTGTGAAATTCACCTACGCTAACGACGAAACGCTTATTGTATACGATGTAGACTGGGACAAGGCCAAACAAAGAACGGAACACCTTCCGCCTTGTGATGGACTGGCTTTCAGTAAATCTCTTGACTCTCAATGTTGAGACTAAACTCTTACTATCAAATACCTAGGGGTGTACATTGATGAAAAACTAACCAGGCGCACCCACATCGAGGCATTATGTACACGTACAAGGATGCTCAGCATCAAATTCAAAGAATTAAGACATTCAGTTGACCCTGCAACTTTGTCATTAGTTTACCAGGGTCTATGCGCATCAATAATCACCTACTGTATTACGGTATGGGGAGGCACTTATAAAAATCTTCTAATCAAATATAACGTGCTAAAAGAGTGATTCTAAAGGTTATTAATGCATTTTAAGCGTAGAGACTATCCAACCTCCCTGCTGTACTCTGAAACCCAAGTCCTCACTGTGCGACAACTCTTCATTTTGCGTGTAGTCTTAACGCCATCACTCCGTCCTACCTCTCGACTCAAATATCCTTCTAAGACGTCAAGGTCGTCCGGTCTGTGACGCCGTCCAAAGTCGTTCCGCATTTGCTAGCCGGCATTACTCAATTCTAAGCGCTCGTCTTTATAATAGGGTACACGTTGAAGTTAGCGCTGAAAGCAAAGCTAACTAATTCGTTGTAAAATTTGTCTTACGACGAAATAGTTGATATTTTAACGATCACCTCATGAATACCTTTCTCAATATTGATACCTGTAATTACTCTCACTTTAACCTGATTGCACGTTACCATAATCAATGTTTGTGAGGAACTTAGGCTCGTGAGATACAAGTATATTTTTACTTAGGCTGTTCTTCCTGATTTTGACATCCACATGTACAGTCATGTTTAGTGTGTAACTAACTTTATGTGTTTCTCTTAGTACATTTTTTTTTTTAAATTTATTGTTTATAAAAAAAACAAACACTCTTCATTTCACCACTATTAACACCTACATGTACTAGATAGCAGTAGGTCGTCGCTGGACCACACCAATAAACTTTAATACTAACTATGAAAATAAAAGAAGGGTTCCATAACTATAACAGAAATGATCCATATAAAATAAGTCGTGAGGACAGAGCAGTTGTTTCGCCCCGTGAGCTAACTCTGCTTTATTGCCACAATCGTAACTTTTACAACTGGATTGCTGCGATACATAAAACACCAGTGAAGTCACAAAATCGATCAGGATCGCACAAGCGTTGCCGGCACAAAATCCATTTGGCCAAAAAGGATATAAATAAAGCAGTAACGGTGTCACAGTTATAGAAAATAACGCAAGCCGGAAAGTTCGGGGATGTTTTCAGATGTGAGCGGTATAGCCGCCATGCGCGGATCCTTTTAGGCATTCAACCGCTGAAAGCCGGACGCACCTGTGATACGACTCGCGGCCTTTTGACACGGGTATCCTGTTGGATTGTCGAGTACGTGAAATCAGTGCGAGCTTTCTACTCTCCTGGTTGTAAATGTTTTACATTCCGTAACACCGATCGATTTTGTACTGGCGGTGGTCCTCAGACTGTTTTGCACTTTGACTAGATTACAGTATTATTCCTAAAACAAACAATTAGTGCCGTTATCTGGTTTCTCTCAACAGACTCAGTTTAGCAGTTTTATTGACCGTTCATATTGGTCCATCTAAATCAAAATTCTTAAATCAACCGTCTCATTCTCAACCTCACAAAGCACGTTTAGTAAACGACGGCCACGAAATTACTATCAGACGTTGTTTACGATAAAGCGATCCAGTAATAACAGCTCATTCCGCACGTTCTGAAACTATCAAGTTGCAACTATTCAGTTGAGAAACTCCATTAGGGGAGGGGGCCCGACTAAGATGACATTGTTTGCGCGCCGATCGAAAATCGATAGAGTCCGGTTTATCACCGTGCGATTGTCGAAGATGGACGGCGGTATTAGTCGGGAGGACCAGCCTTGCATGACGTAGCTGCAGGCTGTCTGTGCCGGCGCTAGGATTTAATTGCCATCAAGATTGTAACCTGTAACATAATTAATATTGATGTTACTGCAGATTGTTGACGATTTATTTATATGCAAACACAGTAAGTAGGTTCTCAAGAGGTTGAGATATAAAATGAAATAACATCTAGCTTTTAATTTTACAAAATGAACATGCGATTTTTATGTTAATGTGGCGCCAAGGGAATAATAGTTGTTGTAAAAAAACTTATATTTCCATACTTAGCATATTTTCTCAAGAGATAGTTAAAATCCGTTTGCCCCTGACTCAACCTTTGCCGATCTGTTTTCCAATAAGTCGGGACGGACTCCAATCCCAGACGATATTAATCTTTTCATACATCTTAATCCTGACGAATCTGTAGTTAGATCTATTTGAAGAGCACTACTGCGAGTACATTCCAAAGAGCTTTTAATAAAAATATTGAGGCTGCCTTAAGTGAGACAGATTTATGATTGATCTGTCTTACTTAAACCAGATTAATGAGGCAATGATACGAGGATAAAATATTAGCTGAAATGAATCTGTTTCGGAGCTCATTTAGCTGTCGGCTGTCACTACATTCGTATTGTAAGTGATGAATGATAATTTCCTTGAGCAGGTTGGTTATGGAGGTGCGGATACTAAGGTTCACCCTGTGGTCGATTTGGACATCAGGCAGAATAAGATTGAGTTTATCTGTTAGGAATTTCTTATCTTTATCTGTTAGGAATTTCTTATCTAGCAGCCCATAAACAAAAAAGTTTGCCTGAAGTAGGTATGGCATCAGGAAAGGATGAAGACTAATCGGGATTCTAAGTGTATATAGTTATTAAGGAAATTAATAAACGTATATACCAGTGGCGATTCGAGGCTTCACATTTCGTGAGAGGGAAGCCGAAGAAGAAATTGTTCAGTTCTATAACTAGTCTTACAATTACGTCAAGTATATTTTACGTACGTTTAAGTGTATATTTTATTATTATTTTTATTATATGACATTGATTTTACATTCTGTGACCAATTCCTCGCACACTGACTTATTAATTGTAAAATTTTAGGAAAACGTCTACTTTTACAATGTTTGTAAATATGTGAGCACCATGTATCTATCACATAATTAGTTTATCTGTTGTTGCTTCATTTTTAATTCTTAATTCTTTTTACCTATTGTGGTATAATAATTTTATTCTAGGTGCATCGTCCTCACATATAATTATATAACTAATGTACTTATACAAAATATTGTAAAACATTTTAAAAGAGTAACGGTGGAGTTTTTTGCCCATTCTTCTCCATGCAAAAACTACCTTTTGGAAGGGGCGACTAGAATTAATAATTTTTTTTTGTAAATTTTTGACGTTCAAATGTGCCTTATACGGGCCTATTTGAAATAAATGATTTGACTTTGTCAACATTTACGCAGAAATAAAAATCAATTCTTTACTTTACTGAATTTAACACCATCTGACTGACTCTTTACTGAATTCCACACACTGAAAATAAAATACGTAATATTTCTGAAAGAAAGAAAAAGAAAGAAAAAAAGGTTTATTTGTCACAGAGACACGTGCATACAAATAACAAAAATATAAACAACATAAATATTTGGCAGATGCACGTCATGACTGTGACAAGAAGGCTTCCACTCAGCATAATTCTGTGCTATGAGGGACCCACAGCACAGCGCTGATTTTCAGTGGTCACCCGAAAAATACGTACGGACATCACGTCAGTAACTAGATATGAATTAAATAAGAAAAAATCCAGTGTGTAAATATTGATTGATTGAATTTTGATTTCTCTAACTCGTTCCTTCCGACGCATGTCTCTATGTCTTTCTCGGTCGGTATAACCCGATAGATAGCGAGCGAGAGATTACTGTCGTCCATATCAAGCCGTGCCACGTGACCATACACCAGCGGCGAGGAGCGATGACCGAGCGGGGCGGTGGCGATGGAACAATTTTGAACCGTCGTCGCCACCGCCCCGGTCGGCTATCGTTCCTCGCCACTGGTTTCGTGCCCGCAGCCTCAGTGACGTCATGACAGCATGTATGTAGGATCACTATTGTATGATATTTTTTTCGCGATTATCGTGGCGGCACCGGCACCGGCTTATTTAGGACAATTTGTTTTGTTGTTGGAATTCAAGACTAAGAATAGGCGTTTTTGTTGTTTGAATGTTATGGTCTATTAAATATCTGTAGTGTCGCGCGCGCAGGCGACGTGACGGTGAGGGTGGGAGCGAGACAGAACACTGATTGAATCAATATTTACACACTGGAATTTTTCTTATTTCATTCATATCTAGTTACTGACTTGATGTCCGTACGTATTTTTCGGGTGACCACTGAAAATCAGCGCTGTGCTGTGGGTCGCTCATAGCACAGAATTATGCTGAGTGGAAGCCTTCTTGTCACAGTCATGACGTGCAGCTGCCAAATATTTATGTTGTTTATATTTTTGTTATTTGTATGCACGTGTCTCTGTGACAAATAAACCTTTTTTTCTTTCTTTCTAGTATATTTGGCAAACGTAGACACTACTGAATGTGCTATTTTTCAATGGTGGTGGGTGAAGTTGCTCTCCAATCTTCCGAAGGGAAGCTCGTAGGAATGGAGTTGTTTTTCATTTGCACCTTATATGCTAGTTAGTCGCGCTTCTGTAGGATATTTGTTCGTGTTTGTTAGGCTGTATTAACAATTTGTTAACATTTTCCAGCTTTGTCTGAAGTGGGCTGCTATTAAAATACCGATTATTCTGGAAAGGTTTACTTAACTCAGAAAAACTCAGTGGCTTAGTTCAAGTAGGCACCAAATTATTTAACTTTTGTTTCAAGCGCAGATACTTCTTTGAACTTTTCTCTTTGAAATAAAGACTTTTACAAACAAGTGAAAGCTTTTTAACCGAAACTTAATATCCGTTGAACGAGATCAACGCTCTGTTTAGTCTTAAATTAACATATTCTTCTGGTCGTGAAATATACAACCTTTGCTCTCGTATACAAAGCGATCCAGGCAAGTGGATTTAATAAACTCGAAAACAAAGTTAGTTCATCTCTACTACTTGCGTAAATACTTGTTATTATCCATTTATGATAAAGTCTATAGTTAACTTACGATCCAAAAACCGCATTGTTCTTACCTGAAAACAAAACAGAAAACATTTTAGATCACAATTTCATATTACGACGGTATTAAGATTTTCAGCTGAATACTTTTTTATGTCAGATATAATCCGTGTAAAACATACGGAGCACCAGGCCAGCATGGCTGCAGGGGATCATCCGGATTGTCCCAGTGTCGTGTTGTCTGGAAACCTTCCAACGTATGGCAGCGAAGTGCATGCCGCGAACCTTGATAATATCGTACAAATAGCACTATGAACCAGATATACAGAGCTTACGCGATTTGAGAAAATACTAGATTACTGACTACCGTCTGATTTTAAAAGTGCAATCCTTTCCGAATTGTAGATTAATAAAACGATACAACCAAATTGTTTAATATGTGAAAGCTTTTCGTATCCTCTACATGTAAAAGAAAATCTCCGTATAACCCGCAAGCCATATTGAAAACGTCGATTACGCATGATTTCATCGACATAACCCTCTAAGATTCTCATTTCAATAAACTTCAAGCAAGGGATTCTGCGAACACATCTCGTTTTCTAATACGCAATCCAGCCGCGGGGCATCTGTAATAATGCACCATATAAAAAGGCATTAGCATTTAAAATGACGTCGTTACGCACCCCAGGGCGGAGGATTTTTATGTTAAAATCTTTTTCGTTTTCCCCTAGAAGGCAAGTGTTGGGGAGATCATTGTCTTGATGATTTTGATTGTTCTTCCAAATTAATTAGGGAAATATTAAAAAACAATCTCAGTAGGTACAGGGGAGGAAAGGTAAGGAATGTGTTCGTGAGGTTTATAGCACAATTATCAAGGAGCTCGACTAATTTAACAAGCCTATCGTACCCACAGCGGAGCCGCAATTTACCAGGAGGCAATAAACGCGGCAGAGGCGTGACAAGCACTGGGAATTATGCAGCCACGTATAGAAGACTCCTCCGCGGAATGTCATTGTGTGCTCCTCATGTTAATTTAATTTAGCTGCGTAGTCAACCACCGCGTAATGCCGACGATATTGGCTCAATCAACCCTTGCTTGCTACGACTCAATTATTCAGATAATATTCTATGTATGTTTGTCTGCAACTAGGGATTAATTTGTAATTGATACGTAGATTATTTGGTGACTTTGACGCTACGTAGATTAATTTAAGGGTAAACATGTTGTCTTAGTTTAATTGCAATGTAATGGCGCCTTGATACTAGTCGATGGTATTAAAACTAAACTTAATCACTTTATTAACCTGTGCCTTTGTGTAGAATGCCCGATTGTTATGGAAAATCCCACTTACTAAAAAAGTGGGCCAAATCATGTAACTAAATTATTAATGAAATTTACGAACATTAATGAAATCTACAGCAACACTAAATCAACGTGGTTTACAAATGACGCGCGAGAATGTATTTATCCACAAATTCAACACGCGGAACAAACAGTTCGTTTTCATTAACTGTCCATTGTCAGCTCCGGCCGGTCGTGCGAGTGACCACACTACTAACATCCGTACAGATACCATTTTAAGTAGATTAAACATTAACTTTTTCGACCACAGTACGTTTACTTTTTTTTCTTCAACATCCCTCGGAAGAATGTTAATGAGTGGACGAAACTTTTAATTAATTCTGCGAGTTAAGTATGCTTTAAATAAATTACTTATACAAAATCATAAGCGGTGTTTTTGGGGAGCTCAGAAGTAGGCTCAACCAAAAAGTTTGCTGCAATTTTTTATCAATTTAACAATATAAGCTGCTACTTAGTGAGGAAGTTCACTAAAGATAAACAAGTACTGTTCATTATGGACGCAACAGTTCTAGTGTTAACTTTTTTCAGCATTTAACAAAGGTCTTTCAGGACTTTTATTTAGGTAAAGAACCATTGTTGCCGTACATTTATTTTGTGTTTATGATAATTACACATTAGATTTTGCATGTCACCTACCGCTTTTAGGACTAGACAAAGATTTACAGACCTGAAATCTAAGTACAAACAAGTAGGAGCACTTATAGCTCATGTGTACCATCGCACACACACATGCTCAGCTCGGTACTGACGATATGCTACGCAATCATTTATCTGTTATTAAGAGTATTTTTTAATGAAAAGGTAAATTAAAAATTACATGAATAAAATCAAAACAAATAGGTGTCTAATCTACTTAATTATTAGCCTAATCACCAAGCTTAAATTCCTGATTTACTATCCTACTATAATAATATTATAAATGTGAAAGCTTGTACTTTTGGATGTTTGTTAATTTTGCACACAGATAGTTTATAACCTGGATTAACACATAGGATACTTTTTATCCCGGTAGTAAGTTCCGTGGGATAATTTCCGACATCCACGCGGGCGAACCCGCGAGCGAAAGCTAGTACTGGATAAAACCCCATCTATCCCAGTGTATAGTACATAAAATGTTTTTAAGAAATCAAGTAGAAGTTTACGCAACAAAATCTGCTTCAAATAACATCTAAGAAAACAATGACAAATGAACATAATTCAAACAAGTAAAAAATGTTACAAAACAATCAGAGTGAGGGCGTGGGAGTGGCGCGGTTCGCAAATATCCGTCAAAGAGTGAGGCCCTTTGATGTCGCGTCAGGGACTCATGCAGGTGGCTCGGTTGACTACCAATGTACCCACTGTGGGATAATTTGCTTTGCCACGGGGCCATTACGGCTGCGGACTAGTATTTCGGTCGGTTGGAACTGAAAATGATTAGAAAATTGTTGTAAAATTAGTTCATGATGAAAAATTGGCTGCTATTCATCACTTGACACGTGTCAACAGAAGGAAGATCAGTACCTAAAAACGAGAACGAATAGCTTTATATAATGCTTCTTAAATTACTAGGATGAAAAGAACGACATCCTGGCCAATGGCAACACACAGTATCCTATCTCCTCCTGTAACACAGGTTTTTCCTAGCATAGGGGTCATTGATCAATATTTTTGTACCAGGCTATTTCCAAGTTTAATTAAGTGTGACCCCGTATGTGTACTTTTTACGTCAAATAAAAATATATTTATTTATTTATTTATTTATTTAACAGTTTATGTACACACATATAAAGAGACAAGAAAAAGGAACAGAAAAATACGTACAAAGGTGATGCTTATTTCTAAAGAAATCTCTTCCAGCATACCTGCGATAGGATATATTATTATTATCTCGTATAAAACTGCACTACAACTACTAAACTGCTGTATATTATATGTATAGTTTGTAATAGGTATATGTGTATCTTAATATCTACTTTAAAAAATATTCCTCTAATTTCTCGTAATTGCGCCTACCACTGTTTGTCTCTGCATCACCCAAAAGTTGACTGGTAGAAAATGCCTATGGCATTAAGTCCGCCTCTGTACATTTCTGTATTGTAGTTCTAAAAAACGTTTATAATAAAAAACGTAGGCCCGCAGGTTTCGAGGCCCCACGTCTACCTATTTCCTTTAAGACGTTGTGCACAGGATTGTACATTTTACAGTAAATACGTATTTCTTGTCGCAGGCGACACGTGTCACACTTGACGCGACTCTTGTCCCGAGGGTAGGCAAAGTGCATGTGCCACTTTACATATTATGGTTTATAAATTATTTAGGTACAGGTGGTATTTTCAAAAGAGAAAAAACCTTTAAAGCTCGTGCAGACAACCGCGTGAAGTTTCCTTAAAAATTGTTTTATTAGTCACGCGGTCGCGTCGCGCTTGTTTGCGGGATCCTTTATAAGTAGAAAATTGTTGTGAGGCATATCATACGAACATGTGACGTTGACACGTTATGTAGGTACTTCATTTATTAGGCAACACGTGTTGGTTGCTCCATATCTCTTCAGTTCTTTCATATTTTGTCATTAACGTGGAAGTCTTTTTATATCAAATTCAACAAGTGGTATCTCATTTCTAAAACATTTATTTGTTACATGATTGCACATTACTGATTTCACAATAATTATAAGCCTGTAAACATCTACCACACAATGTAAATGAACTTTCAGGCTTTCATCGCTACGAATAACATTTGGGAAGCTACACAAATAATATCCACAATTAGTAGGTAATATCATGAATATTAGGTACATATCTACACAATAAGCAAGTCTGTCTCGTATCTAATCTATGAGACGTCGATCTAACTCTAACAAGAACTCCGACACGTATTAATTTCTGTGACAAAAACATAGACACTTGGAGCAAAGACAAGAAGTTTGCTCCTACCCTCAAACTTGATGCTAACGAGGGAAACGGGTTACTGTGTTGCGGGAATGCGATCTACGATAGCTATTAATATAATAACTATATAGGTATATCATAGTTTTCACTGAGAGGGTAGGTACTTCAAATAATATAGCTACGATCAGATTTGCTACTGTTAAACCGCTTGTGTCAGACAATATTATAAATCTGGTTTATTTTTATAAATTTGATTTGTAATAGGTAACATTAGTTATTTTATACATTGTTATAATATAAGTTTATTTCAGCTGGTAACATTTATATAGATTTGTCTAAGTAGTAAATTAAAATTGAAAAGAAAAGATTATTCCAATAGTAATTCAGTTGGTAACATTTTTGTTAAACTATGACAATTTTATAATCTATGTAAAGAAGATTATTTTAATTCGTATGTGGATTTTTTTTGGTGTTCCCCTCACTTTTGCTGATTTAAAAAAATATACTTGGTATTATATCGAGTCGTGGAGAACTGATATTTGATTTGTTGAACTTTTTCCTGTGTTAAGCAGAAATGTGATTGTTGTCTAGTTTCAGTGAAGTAAACTATTTACATATTCGATAAACGTGGACTTATTTTAACCAGTGATCTAACAAATCCGAAGCGGGATCGCTGCGCGCCGTTCTCGGTCTAATATAAATATTCAGGTTTGAATTGATTTTACACGGTTACTGGTAAGTGCTCAAGTTTTCAATAAACTCAATGGAACGCGATAGACTATTACGATCAAGAACGCGACGTACATCGCGTTCTCATAGTACTTCAGTGTCCCCTGTGCGAGTACGAAGGAAATCCCGAGGTCAACACCACAGAAGATCTAGCCGGACACGTGTTGCAAAAAGGCATACACGTTCTGGGTCACGCAAGTCTCGTTCTCGCATTCGACGCAAGGATCGACAGCATCATGGTCCATCACGTAAACGTACTTCGCGAATGCAATCTTCTCGAAGTTCATCATGCAGTTCGAATAATTCGATCCGTAACTGCTCTCGAAGTGAGGAGCTTAGCAAAAACCGACGCTACAAACGTAAAACGTATGCCGCCGATACTGGTGCACGTTTGACTGGTGAATCGCGTTATGTGAAAAGTTATTCGACGAAGGATAATCGCAACATCAGGCCTTTACAACAATCTTTCACGCCGCCGCCGACTAAAGCCGCTAACGTGTGCACATCATGCACACCGAAGGACAATAGTTCTCAGAATATTAGTGTTGATTTTTTAGAGACTCTTAATAAAACTCTACAAGCTATAGCAACCGTAAATCCACAGGTGAAAAATAAATATACATCTATAAATGTAGTGCCCGAATTCGATCCCAAAGTTAAAAATCAAACAATTCTAACTTGGTTGAACAAAGTCAATGAATGTGCTGATATTTACGGTTAGGATAGTAAACAAACTGCTCATTACGCTCTTCCAAAACTTATGAATACTGCTAAACGGTGGTATGAGGGTCAGTCCTCTGTTATACATTCGTGGGACATATGGCAGGAAAAACTTAAGGCTGCTTTTCCTACCACTGAAAATTATGCACACTTGTTAACTGAAATGCTTAACTTGAAAGCTAAATTTGGAGACGATTTAGAGGAATATTATTATGAAAAGCTGATAGCTTTGAATCGTTGTCGTATATCAAAAAAAGATGCTATTGACTGCATAGAGTATGGCATAGAGGATAGGTCGGTCCGTTACGGCGCAGAGGCTGTAGGATTTGATAATGTTGATAAGTTATTAGGATTTATAAGAAATGTTAAGCACGAACGTGTTGACCGCAATACTAACAAAAAAATTGTGAAACCAGTGTCAGATTTATCGCGACGTGATTTTAGTAGGGTTTTAAGATGTTTTAACTGTCATGAAGTCGGACACATGGTTTCTAACTGCCAAAAACCAATCGTTAAATGTCGAAAATGCGTGAGAGTAGGTCATGATGATCCAAACTGTACAAGAGAGATTAGAAAAGATAGGACTGAGGTTAAAACTTTGTGACTAAATGAAAATAAGCAAATGAACACAGATGAAAAATTTAAAAAAACCTGTTACGATTAACGACAAGCAAATTTGACCCTAAAACCTCAAAAATACCATTTCTTCCAAGAGCGTGTAGACTATTTAGGGTTTGAGGTATCGAGCGAAGGGATCCGACCAGGTTCTCGTAAAATTGAGTCTGTTTCTAATTTTCCACACCCTCGTGATGCTCATAACGTAAGGCAATTTATAGGATTAGTCAGTTTTTTTAGACGCTTCGTCAGAGGTTTTGCTGAAATTGCCCGTCCTTTGACAAAACTATTAAAAAAAAGACGTTACATGGGTTTGGGGCGTCGAACAAGAGACTGCATTCGTGAAACTTAAAAATGCTCTAACTTCACGACCTGTCCTAACATTATATGACCCAAAGTTAGAGACTCAAATCCATACGGATGCAAGCAAACATGGGGTGGGTGCGATACTATTACAGAAACAGGTTGATGGTCTTTTAAAACCTATTGCATTTTATAGCAGACAAACATCTCCTGAAGAGTCTCATTTCTCATCCTATGAACTAGAAGCACTTGCAGTGATTTGCGCTTTAGTTCGGTTCAGGCCATACGTTCTTGGATTACACTTTACCATTGTCACCGACTGTAATTCTTTGCGCGCAACTTTTATTAAACGGGATATGGTACCAAGAGTGGCTAGATGGTGGAGTTTAATCCAGGAATTCGACTGCGATGTCGTGTATAGGTCTGGTCAGGCTATGCTGCATGTTGATGCGCTTAGTAGAAACCCAACGCCATTGCAAGAAGTAGGTGTAGTCAAAGAAATTGAGACTTATGACGTTCTCAATATTAGTGCTGACTGGCTCGCAACTGTACAATTGGGTGATTCTGAAATAAAACGGATTAAGGATATCCTTTCAAATACGGACTATAATGACATTGTAGAGATTCGCAAACATTTTGTATTAAAGAAGGATCGCATTTATCGTAATACAGAAAACGGGTTGAGGTGGGTTGTACCAAAAGGGTGTAGATGGCAGATTCTACAAAAGAATCATGACGAAATAGGGCACTTTGGTTTTGAGAAGACGCTCGAGCGAATTAAAGATCACTATTGGTTTCCTCGTATGCGTAGATTCACAAAAAAATATGTGACCGCATGCTTGGAGTGTGCACATAATAAAATTCCATCGGGCAAGAAACAAGGTTATCTACACCCTATTCCGAAGATCACAAAACCTTTTCATATAGTCCATATCGACCACGTTGGTCCGTTTGTTACAAGTAAACGGAAGAATTCGTATATCCTTGTGATTATAGACGCGTAGGTACTCAAAGTTTATTGTTTTAAAAGCAGTCAAAAATACAAAGTCAAATACATCCATCGCGGTTTTAAGAGATTATTTTGGTACGTTTGGTGTACCAACGCGATTAATTAGTGATCGGGGTACATCATTTACAAGCACTAAATTTAAAGGTTTTATGAGCGAAATTGGTACAAAACACATTTTAAACGCTGTTGCTTCTCCACGGGCTAATGGTCAAGTGGAGAGATACAACAGAACAATTTTAGATTCTCTTGCCGCTCAAAACCACGGTAAAGATGAACGTTTATGGGATGACCGTTTGCTTCAAGTTCAATGGGGCATGAATAACACTGTCAATAAAGGTAAGGGAAAGTCTCCATCAGAAATATTGTTTGGTCTTAAACTCACTAGTACCAATGAAGGTCATATCATACCCGAGATAGAGTCAGACGTGGAAGACAATACAAATGAAAATAATGAACAGGATAGTATTATTAAAATAAGAGAAGAAGTAAAACAGTATGTTGACGAGTCACAAATTAAACAAAAGGAGTTTTTCAACAAGAGAAGGAAGGAAGCGCAAAAATTCAAAATAGGGGAACTTGTTAGGGTAGCAAGAGAGACAGTCATAGCGTAGGTAAAAGTAAGAAACTGTTGCCGAAGTTATCAGGTCCATATCGGATTACAAAAGTATTTGACAATGATAGGTATGAGGTTGTTGACACTCCGTTAACTAAGAAGGGTTCGAACCTTTACAAAGGGGTATACGCAGTGGACAAAATTTACCCGTGGTTGTGTTTTGGAGCGGATCTGAATGACGAATCGTCAGATAATGAAGAGAGTGAAAATGAGCAGTTAAATGAAATGGCAGACGGTAGTAACTCTGTCAATAAATAGAAAGAAAAAAAAAAAATATATAAATTAATAACAGCCAGCACAAACTAAGTTTGTTGTACATTTTTTATGTTATAGTGTATTTATTGGGTAATTTTGTATACATAACTAATATTGCATAGAATAGGAAATGCGCAAGATGCGCAACGAATTATAAATAGGATGCACAAGCTGTACTATGTGTAGTGCACAAGGTGTGCGATGCAATGCGCAAGGTGCGCAACGCATAATACCGAGTATGCACAAGGTGTGCGATGCAAAGCGCAAGGTGCGCGACGCATAATACCGAGTATGCACAAGGTGTGCGATGCAAAGCGCAAGGTGCGCGACGCATAATAACGAGTATGCACAAGGTGTGCGATGCAAAGCGCAAGGTGCGCGACGCATAATACCGAGTATGCACAAGGTGTGCGATGCAAAGCGCAAGGTGTGCGACGCATAATAACGAGTATGCTCAAGGTGTGCGATGCAATGTGCAAGGTGCGCGACGCATAATAACGAGTATGCACAAGGTGTGCGATGCAAAGCGCAAGGTGCGCGACGCATAATAACGAGTATGCACAAGGTGTGCGATGCAATGCGCAAGGTGCGCGACGCATAATAACGAGTATGCACAAGGTGTGCGATGCGGAGTGCGCAAGGTGCGCGATGCGGACTGCGCAAGGTGCGCGATGCGGACTGCGCAAGGTGCGCGATGCGGACTGCGCAAGGTGCGCGATGCGGACTGCGCAAGGTGCGCGATGCGGACTGCGCAAGGTGCGCGATGCGGACTGCGCAAGGTGCGCGATGCGGACTGCGCAAGGTGCGCGATGCGGACTGCGCAAGGTGCGCGATGCGGACTGCGCAAGGTGCGCGATGCGGACTGCGCAAGGTGCGCGATGCGGACTGCGCAAGGTGCGCGATGCGGACTGCGCAAGGTGCGCGATGCGGAGTGCTCAAGGTGCACGATGCGGACTGCGCAAGGTGCGCGATGCGGACTGCGCAAGGTGCGCGATGCGGACTGCGCAAGGTGCGCGATGCGGACTGCGCAAGCAAGGTGCACGATGCGGACTGCGCAAGGTGCGCGATGCGGACTGCGCAAGGTGCGCGATGCGGACTGCGCAAGGTGCGCGATGCGGACTGCGCAAGGTGCGCGATGCGGACTGCGCAAGGTGCACGATGCAGAGTGCACGCGGTGTGCAATTGAGTGTGTGAAGTGTGTGGT
Source organism: Xanthia icteritia (assembly GCA_949128155.2). Classification (NCBI taxonomy): domain Eukaryota; kingdom Metazoa; phylum Arthropoda; class Insecta; order Lepidoptera; family Noctuidae; genus Xanthia; species Xanthia icteritia. The sequence continues at coordinate 24,192,760 of OX421933.2, forward strand.
GTACGGTGTGATAAGCAAAAGCGTACCTACTGCATTACCCGACCTACCTGTTAAACAAGATGTGTTTCAATTTTAAGCTATGAAGTTGTGAGTAATGGAAGAAGATTGTATCATTCTCGAACATGTGTATGAAGTTTATATGATTTATTAATAATACTTTTTCATTTGTATCTTTTTATTAATTTATATTGTACACGAGGACGTGTACGGTTATCAGGATGGACGAGCTGTTAAACCGCTTGTGTCAGACAATATTATAAATCTGGTTTATTTTTATAAATTTGATTTGTAATAGGTAACATTAGTTATTTTATACATTGTTATAATATAAGTTTATTTCAGCTGGTAACATTTATATAGATTTGTCTAAGTAGTAAATTAAAATTGAAAAGAAAAGATTATTCCAATAGTAATTCAGTTGGTAACATTTTTGTTAAACTATGACAATTTTATAATCTATGTAAAGAAGATTATTTTAATTCGTATGTGGATTTTTTTTGGTGTTACCCTCACTTTTGCTGATTTAAAAAAATATACTTGGTATTATATCGAGTCGTGGAGAACTGATATTTGATTTGTTGAACTTTTTCCTGTGTTAAGCAGAAATGTGATTGTTGTCTAGTTTCAGTGAAGTAAACTATTTACATATTCGATAAACGTGGACTTATTTTAACCAGTGATCTAACACTACCAAATAAAAACTTATGATGGCTGGCTGCTCCGGATTTAATGTTATGTTGAGAAAATAAAACCTTATTCGGAATACAATTGGTAAAAGTTACATTACACTACAACTGTAATAGTACATTATGATACTAGTGTGCCGTGTTCATGTGTGCATTGATCATTACACTCTCGGCTACCTTATCACGCTCACGCGTTTCATACGACGTTTTTCAACACAATGCGACCAAAAGAACAGACTTGTTGTAAGAACTTATGCTACAATAACGTAAGTGTAGGGCAACGTTTTTTAAAAGAGAAGAAGAAACTATAGAGACTGGGGCGACGGGTTCAAACAACCCGATTCCTACCGACTTCTCTTCGGAACAACTATTCTACTTGAGTTTACTATTACTAAATATAATATAGTATGTACTAAATACCTGTAATGCGACTATGTACTCGTATGTACATATTCGCATTACAGGTATTTAATACATCATAAGATAAACATTACAAAAACGCGTACACAGTAAGTAGTTCACATTTTCGCCTCAGCAAGAAATTCCGCCGTCACGAGCGCCAATAAGCCGCACGTCGTGTGTATAATACAGTATTAATCGTAGTACAGACCACACCTACTTCGGGCACACTTCGGTGGGAACCGGTTCGGAATTACCGCTCGTTACGGGGGCAGGTAAGCCGTTCTCGAGCGAGTGGTAGAATTTCGTAATTTGCTAATATTTTGTTGTGTTGACTTGTTGACGGATAAATTATTTTGTTTTCTTTTGCATTTAGTTACATTCTCAACATAATTTTATAATCTATAGTAGGTACCTATTACAGCTGGAATATTTTTTAGTGTGATTTGTGCCATACAGTGACAATATTTTGATGTACGAGAGTTTGTGTTTATGTAGTTTGTTTAAAACGTTGTAATTTTGATATGAATAGAGAGCTAATCATTTTCCATTTCGTAGATTTGTTGTGTTGATTTCTTGACAGATAAATTCATGTGTATTTAGTTTTAACCTGTAACCTCTTATTTTATGAGTTATAATAGCATAATTGTTGAATCTATTTGTAATATACTGCTTTTCAGAAATAAAACTATAATCGATAATAACTCTTATAGTTTTCTTTGTACAACATTGATAATTTTGTTTGTGTAGTACGTTTCTTTGGTTCTACTACTTGACCATAGATGGCGTTTAGTTTAGAAAAGTAAAGGAATGACTTACATTTTTGAGGTAATAAATTTTGATGTTTTCTTGATTATATGAGAACTGAACGCCGGCTGTCGCTGAAAACCAGCGCTGGGACTCTGTCTCGCATAGGGTCACAGAATTATGCTGAGCAATTGCCGTTTTGCGTGGATGTGACGCATATTTTCCTCTAAATTGATATTTTCGGGTTTTGTTCTTTCTTTGCAAATAAACGTATTTTCTTTTCTTTCTAAACAAAATTTTCTTCGGCTTCCCTCTAAAGGATTAAGTAGCTGCACTACTGATAGATATGATACATTTAGATTTATAAGGTTCAACTGACCATTGTTGCCAAGTACTGACTATCCGTAGCTTTCTTTTTTAAACTTTTCTACGTCGTCGGTTGGTGACATTAATTTCAGATTTCGTATTTTTGATAATATTTTACCACACAACGAAAACGATAACAAATATTTATTGAAAATCACTCGCTCAAATCGCTGGTTTTATTTTTTCTGCTAGTGATGCGCGCGCAGGTGTAAATAAAGGCACTGGCAACAACGCTGAACAGTCTATATAAAAAATAAAGTTTTTTACTGTAACTAAACGCCCCTGGTTTGCCTATGGTATTTTTTTTACTAAAACTTGCTTTTCAGCGCTTGCCTTTGGTGAAAAGCTTCACCAAAGTCAATTTCTATTAAATACAAATTATATGCTGCCATTATAGTACTTACTAATTCCATACTGCCATGTCATTACTCCTCCGACTAGTAAATAATTATCTGTGGCGCTCATTACGGCACTACCGCGGCAATGTAAAGTAAAAAGCACGCGTGTTTAATACACTGCATTATAAACCTAAAAGCGGTTCAATAAGAGCCACTTTACAAGCAAGTGAGTTGAAAAATATTAATATGATGGAGGCAACCATCATCTATGTTTTGATTAAAATATCGGTGCCTAAAAAACCACTGACTCACGCGACATTTAACTTTAAATCCATTTGGCAACGCATCGGCAACCCTTTGTGTTGCAGGCATCTGTCACTTCATCAGGTGGGCCGCTCGCGTGTTCCAAAACACCACTATATGATAAAATACGACAAAGTACTTATAAGTACTATGTTCCCAGGAAATTAATCGTAATCTACACTGAATATTTGCAGATACATAACGCATAATAACTGTCAAAATACAATATAATATATCCTTTCACATTATATCAACAACAGTACCTGGGCGACCGAGCTCTGGTAAAATAGAGAATGGTCATTTAATAGTACAAAATAGTTCATACTAATTCCATGCTGCCATGATAGTAGGTACTTACTAGTTCCATGCTGCCGTGTTATTATTCTAAGGTAGCCATCTTGTTTTAAACTTTGGGCGACCAAGTTCTGCTCGGGTGAAAATACGGAGAAAACGAATTATCCCAGATATGAGACCTAGTTAGATCGAGTTTTCGCCTCCCGTAAACCCCTATATTGCAACTTTTATCGAAATCGTTAGAGCCGTTTTGGAGAACGCTATTACAAATATATATACTCTAACTTATTTAAAATGAATTACAATCAGCTGAAAAAATGTGGGACCTTATCGATAATTTAGCGTTAAATAAAATTAAGGACATCAGCCGTGCTCCTCCTAAACGAATGTTTATACGATTGATTTATAAAAAGCATTCGATACAGTTAGTTATCAAAACCTCATCCAGAAACTAAATAATATAGGTATCACAGGCAGCGCCCTCGATATGTTCACATCATATTTACAGAATAGGCGACAACTAGTTAAATTAGACAATTTCACTAGCTCGGTTCAAAATATTACTTATATGGCTTTCCCCAAAGCTCGGTTATTAGCTCACTAATCTTTCTAATTTATGTTAATAATATCAATTAAATAGGGCTTAAAGGGAACTTTATACGCAGATGACACATGTCTATTTTATTTCAATAAATCTATTTATAACAACTTGACCTGTTGAACGCATGGCTAAAATATAATTTACTTACTATTAACGCCGCAAAAACATCTTTTATAAATCTTTGTGGCAAAAACCGCTCAAAAAATATCTAGGATTAACATGTAGACGACAAACTCACTTGGAAACTTCACATCAACCATATCAAAACAAAGATAATGTCAAAAAAAGTACGTAAAATATTTTTTTTTTCCTTTATTGGCCAACAAACAATATTGTTTACACTGGAAATATTTGAAGTTATATCTAATATAATCTGAGGTTAGTGGAACAATTCCTTACAGGTGCAACATAAATAATATAGCAAAATAATATATAAAACTCTCTGGTTAAATCTCATCTTGAATATTTAGTTGAGCTATGGGGGTCAGCCGTTAAAACTAACCTAGACCCACTACAAAGAACACAAAACAAAAAAAACCTAACTACTCAATATAACTCATCGACGACGATTGACGATTGTGACATAGAAAGAGAGCATAGGGCCCTCTCAGTTAGGAGTAACATGCTCGCACGCAAATTTGTGAAGTGCACCAGTGACGTTAAAAACACCTTATTTAGAGCCTATTGTCTGTCAATGTACACCTGCCAACTTTGGTGCAACTTCACAAAAAAGATGTACAACTCATTAAGGGTTCAGTACAATAACGCTTACCGAACCCTTATGAAACTGCCAAGGTACTGCAGTGCTTCGAGCATGTTTGCAGATGCGAGGGTTCCTGATTTCTACGCCATCATCCGGTCGAGGGTAGCGTCTTTTTGGCAAAGTTTGAGATGCTCCAGTAATAGCATTTTGAGGGTTGTCTCGTGCAACCTGACAAGCCCTATATTTGTGCACTGGATTTCTGTTCACCTAAGCGGGAACAAAAAATGATGGTTTTTTAATGAATTTTAATGTGTACCTATATTTGCTTTTAGAATGTTAATATGATTTTTATTTATTATTGACATTTTATTGAAATTTTGATGAATTTTTAATGTGTTCGTAATTTTGGAATTTTATTATGATTATTTAATATTGACATTTTATTTTATATTTTATTTTAATGATTTCTGTGCTTTTTGTGATTTGTATTCTCTCACTATGGGTATTTTTGCCTGAAATAAAACACAATTTATTTATTTTTATTTTATTTTATTTTACAAATACTACACGACGTCCTTATTAAAAAAATCATCACCATATCTGTTCAATCAAACATACAGCTACATATGAAAAATATAACATACAAGAATAAAAACAAAATCCAGTTAATAGCAGCGCGCGCTCGCAATAATTATGGCAAAAAAGCAGGCTATATTGGTGCTGCAGAAACGAGCCATTCGAGCAATTTATAACTTATTCACTGAGGGATAAATTTAAGGAAATAGACATAATGGCAGTCGCATCTCGATAAGTATATGGGAACCTGATTTATGTAAAAAAGAATATTAATCTATATTCTAAACACAGCGACATTCATAGCGTAAATATTAAAAACAAATATATATATGTAGGATCGTCAGGATTTATTCCATTCGATTCAGACATTATGTGGGCAGAAGTTGGGTTTCGTGCTATGAAAATACACTGGGTACGATACACGGCGTTTATTAAAATCACAAATTAACACAAATTACAATTAACACAATAATTCACAACGAATCGAGTACAGTTCCGCGACGTCGTAACTCCGATGCGATCAGACACTAACTATCGTCCTCGCCGTGGACTTAAAACATCACGACTCTGTAGAAGCGCGCTTTAGGTGTGGGTAGATCACGTGATGTTACCAGTGGCGCGCTTGCGATTCGTTTCGTGTCCGTACTAATGACCAGATCCGACACGGCCATCCTGCGATGCACACGTCCTCGTGTGTTTTTTTAATCTGGAAAATACAAAATTTCGCCACAGTTTCTGTTCGACCAATCCTGACTCATAATTATGTAGACTGATGAAACAATTAAAAGGGACTAGACTTTTTAAATCTGTTTTAATTTACAAAAAAAAAAAAAAAAACTAGGCTAACCTACGAACTTGAACTATCTAGTTTCGAGATTACCGAGACCAAGCACAATAATTCCACAATGATTTAATCACAAAAACAAAACCTCAGGTATCTCATTCATGGTCAACAACACTCACACACTATTCCCCACGGGAATACCGAGTCAACCCTCGACTCTATGGTCTTTGCTTCTAGGCAAAACCCGACTATACCACCCAGAGCTACCGCCTACCGCGTACCCACGGACTACTCATTGAGCAGATACCGATTTCCAACGGGCTACGGCTACGATACTCTGGTATAGTCTCCGACCCACTGAACCGAGAACCTGTTTACACAATCTAAAGTGATGCCAACTCATCATCTATTTCGTCTACAATCTCAATTGGTACTTGGCCCTCGGGCATCTTCCGAACACGGTCATGAGCGTATTTGTAAGTACGCTTGTTAACTAGAGATTTTAAAACATACCGATCGCCATCTAACACTTCAACAATTTGAAATGGCCCTCTATACTTCACGTCAAGCTTAGTTTGATTACGCTCTTCGTTCTCAATAAGCACGAATTCACCGACAGAGAACCTACTCACGCTTGCCTTTGTACTATCAAAACGACTTTTATCATAACGCGCAGACTTCTCAATGCCTTCAGATGCTAATCTCCTAGTATCATCAAGGTCTATAATGTCGTCATTGTCATCAGCCATTAACTGAAGAGGGCGTGCTACCTTACCTATTAAAAGTTCTAATGGACTAGCTTTCGTAACGCGATTAACCGTACAATTTAGAGCTAGCTGTACATCTCCTAGCGAGTCTTGCCACGACCGATCTTTATCAGTCTCTATCGCGGTTAACATTGACTTGAGCACACTCATTATCCTTTCCACTTGACCATTCGCACGAGATGAACCAGTCGCAACAAGGTGTAGATTGATATTTTTAGCTTGGCAAAAGTCGCGAAACTCTTTGCTCGAAAAGCACCGTCCCTGATCAGAGAGATTATACGTACCGGAGAGCCAAAGAGTGCAGCGCTATCCGACACAGCCTTGATGCTGCTCTTGGTATCAATGTTTTTACTGTGGAACAACAATACGTACTTGGTGAATGCGTCGATCATCACGAACACGTACTCCTTGTTGTCACTCTTACCACTCAGCTTTCCAGTAGCGTCGATGTGCACGGTATGCCATGGAATCGCTGTCTTGGGTATAGGGTGAAGTTCTGCCTGTACTTTACCTGAATGAGACTTTGCTATCTTGCAGGTGATACAGTTGTCTACGAACCTTTTTACGTAGCGACTCATACCTTCGAACCAGTAATGGTTGTACAGCTTCTCTAGTGTCTTCTCCCATCCTAGATGAATAATGGACTCGTGGATATTGTTGATGATAGACCAACGCATAGCACGAGGAACAATAGGTAAACATTTCGTTCGACTGTTTCGTTGAACTTTTCGGTAAAGTATAGCTGATCTTACCTCATACGTCTTAGCTACGTCGTCGTTGAGCTGTCCTTGCTCTAGATTAGAAATAATTTTCTTGATCTCTTCATCTCGCTGCTGCTCTGCCAGAAGCCAGTTGTCAGACAATTCAGTAAGGTTTACCTGCTTCTGTTCAACAGTACGAGCTTGTTGTTTTGATGGTAGAGGCAATAAGTTACGAGAGAAGAAATCAGCGTGCGCCATTTGCTTACCTACGCGGTATTTAACGTCGAAATCAAACGACTGTAAAAATGCCCACCACCTGTGTACCCTCGGTGTCAGGTCGATTTTGGTTCGAGATGACTTCAAGGAATTACAGTCCGTTACTACTGTAAACTTTCGACCATGCAGGTATTGTCTAAAATGTTTCACCGCGTTTACGACAGCCAGCGTCTCCAGCTCGTACGAGTGGTATCGAGACTCTGCTGATGTGGTGCGCTTGCTAAAATAGGCAATAGGATGTTGCTTACCTTCTACAACTTGGAACAAAATCGCGCCATAACCCTCTGAACTGGCATCGGTATGAAGCTCTGCTGTATGCTGCGGGTCGAAGATCATGAGCACTGGATCACTAGTTAGTATTTCGATTACCTTCTGTCTAACTTGTTCACGGCTGGGTGTCCACTCGAACGGAGACTTTCCAGTCAATCTATAGATCGGACCCATGAGGCGGGAAAAGTTCGGTACAAACTGACGAAAGTAAGAGGCCAAACCTACGAATTGTCTTACCTGCGTAAGTGATTGTGGTGAAGGTAAACATGACAAGGCCTCAATCTTTCGCTTGTTTGGTTTAATTTTACCTGCCTCAACCTCATAACCCAGGAACTCTATATGCGTTTTAAGAAAAGAGCATTTCTTAAGGTTCAGCGAGAACCCCGCTTTTGTTAACACCTCTAACACAGTGTGCAGTCTCTCTAGGCCCTGCTCTATAGAGTCGGAGATGATGGAGATATCATCGACGTACACAACTACGTACTGGTATGCAAGGTCACCAAGTGCATTCATGATTGCACGTTGGAAAACAGATATAGCGTTACGTAAACCGAACGGCATGGTTAAAAATTCAAATTGTCCATCAGGTGTAATGAACGCAGTGCGTTCAATCGATTGCTCTTGGACAGGAATTAAATGGAAACCACTGGCACAATCTAATTTTGTAAAGTAATTTGCACCATGGAGTCGTGAAATTTGGTCAGAAATCAACGGTAATGGATAACGATCTGGTACTGTATTATTATTAAGCTCTCTATAATCTATGCACATACGGTCTGATCCATCATACTTTTTAACCAAAAGGGCCGGACTAGCAAACGGCGAACTACTGGCTCTAATTATTTTAGCTTGTAACAATTCGTTAACTCTATCGCGCATGATTCGACGTTCATCCGGAGACAGTCTGTAAGGACGTCTTTGCACCGTACGATTAGGGTCGATCAATCTTATTTCCAACGAACCAGTGTTAACACGTGTGGTCGGAAAACCGTTAATAAAAAAGTCAGAGTATAATTCTAAAATATTAACAAGGTCACGTCTTCTAACAAATGGTAAATCAGTGTCAATTTTATCAAAATTATTCGTTATTGCCATAGTCTGAATAGCGTTACACACGTTTATAGTTCCCTCTCTATTCAAAATTAAATCGGTTGCAGACATGCTCACACAGAAACCGTTATTCAAAATCTCTCGACCTAATAGAATGTTACTACGCAAGTACGTATCGGGCAAAACGTGGAATAGAATCTCTGTCGCAAAATCGTTAATTTCTACCTGACACAGTAATTGCAAAGTACTATTAACATTTTTATTGCCTATACCAACTAAAGATACCACATCATTTACTCTTCGACCTCTAAATTTACAAGTAAGACTCTCCTTCATTAAAGAACATTCAGCACCAGAATCAAAATCAAATTTAAAACACTCACCAAAATGCTTTAATGTTCCTGATGGAGGCTCGACAGTGCAAAGGTCGACTCGTTTCTCCGCCGGTACAGCAGCGCTGGACCCGCCCGCTGAGCAGCGACTGGCGATGTGGCCCGGCGTGCCACACTTGAAACACACCAGTGAGCTGCTGTTGGCTTGTTGTCGTTGCACGACGCCCGTAGCCGCCGGCACAGGCAACGGCTTCTTCACGTCGCTCTTCTTAGTGCGACAATCCGCTTGTTTGTGTCCTAGCTTGCCGCATGCGTGACACTTGATTGGTGGTAGTGAAGAAAACTTCAGACGTTTCTCGTTTCCGCCGTCAGTACGCATATCAGTAGGTGCCCTCCTCTTCAGACAAGAGAACGCTTGAAGCTCTTGCTGCAACTTATGACGCGTTGTCACCTCCGTGGTAAATGCGAGACGTTGTAAGCGAGTATCAATTTGCGCCAAGTGAGCAATAACAGCCGACACCGCAATCTGTTCAACACTCAGATCCTTCCAACGGTTCAACAAAAACGTCATAAGGCGACTAGCATAGGCGGCATAGGTCTCGTTCTCCTTTGGTTTGTCATTGCTCAGGTTAATGAGGGTAGCCGCAGAAGTTTCGACGCACACGAACCTGGCCTTGAACAACTCTTTAAATTGGTCCCACGTCATACCTGGATAGGTTATCTGCGACAGCCATGTAGATGCGGAGCCCTTCAACGCCTTGCTTATTGTTAAAATAAGCTGGCTTCCTTCCACTGCATTCCCGTCGAAACACAAGTCAGCGGTAGTGCACCATGATCGTGCATCAACATCGGGTTTGTCGGGGTCAAATTCCGGTAACACTAACTTTCTATTCACTGGCTGGGTTTTAAGAGTTTGTATTAGCGCGTGCATTTGTTGATTTTGCATTTCAAAAAGTAACCGCCACTGATTGTTATTGTCACTGTTCCCGCGTGTGATCTCATTAGCACTATGTGATCCCACTTCTGATGTAGGATCGTCAGGATTTATTCCATTCGATTCAGACATTATGTGGGCAGAAGTTGGGTTTCGTGCTATGAAAATACACTGGGTACGATACACGGCGTTTATTAAAATCACAAATTAACACAAATTACAATTAACACAATAATTCACAACGAATCGAGTACAGTTCCGCGACGTCGTAACTCCGATGCGATCAGACACTAACTATCGTCCTCGCCGTGGACTTAAAACATCACGACTCTGTAGAAGCGCGCTTTAGGTGTGGGTAGATCACGTGATGTTACCAGTGGCGCGCTTGCGATTCGTTTCGTGTCCGTACTAATGACCGGATCCGACATATATATATTGAGCCCAGGACAAGGCTCCAAATAATTAGTAATTAATTTAAGTGCCAAACAAAGTATACGTTTTTACAACAAACTCCCAAGCCATGTTAAAGAATTTAACCTCAATAAATTTAAATCGTTTATTAAACAGAAACGATGTCACAAAGATTTCTATAAAGTTAAAGAGAGAGTCTAATACGAAAAAAAGGCTTGGTATTGATATATAAAACCCGGGTTTTTTAGTATATCAATGCTTGGGACTAACTAAGCTACTCCATCCAATGTACCCACACCAAGCAACAGACAAGTGTTTTAGGCATGACATGACATGACACTACATGAGTTCATATAATTGTTTAGTTTATTTTATTTGACTGTATAAGTCTATTTATCACGGTTCATGTATTTTTAATTTTATTTTCATGTATTATTGACATCATCTACTATTGCAATATGTGGTCAGCTAGCGACCCCGAAAATTGGTTATATTATTCTTGCCTGAGAAACCGGCAGCAAGTTCGTCATGGTCCCTTAGATGACACTGCTTGCTCCTCAAATGGCTGATCTTTGCGCTATGCTCGTGAACGGGTGCTGCTTGTGGTGACTGGTCGTCTTGCTGACCATGGTTTTGTTATTTTATTAGTAATTAACTGTATTTATTTTTACTTCGATGATCCTAGTTTATTATTTGTGATTTCGAGTTACAGCTTTAATAGCTATATGTAAACTGACACGCCCTTTATGCCAGGAGACTTTCATTCGGGTATTAAGTTCTGTTTAGTTTTTATTGTCGCTTGAGTATAGATTTCGATGTTTTTTGTTGGTATATAGTCGTGTGCTAGCTGACATATAGCAAATAATTTAATTTAATGTTTTGTGTTGCGTAATGTAAATTACTTTTCATAAGTACTATTGTATAGAATCAAGTTTTGCTAAATGAACAGACAGCTGAGCTGCTGGGGAGATTGTTGCGCCACTTCTTCTTCCCAGCTAAAGCACTAGGAAGTGGTTAAGGGCGGGCGTCTTTGGGGGATTGTCTTATGTAATTTTGACGTTCGAAAAGGGTTGACCCAGTCTAGTTTGAATAAATGACTTGTGAATTTGAATTCATTACAAGGAATCGACTAGCCATAGGAAATCATATGGGACAAAAACATAAGACACTTGACAGTCCCCTTCATCTGATACCGAAGTGTTTATTCGGTTAGCTTATTAAAATGATTAAGGTCAGCCGGTCCCTCTGGGGATGACCGACGTGACAATTTAGTTAACTTACTGAGGGGTATATCTTACTAAATAAATGCAACAACGACTGTAAAACTACTGTACTGACTGTGTTGCGTTTGACTAATATCGAATCGAATATATAATGTATGTGTAGATCTAGTGATAGTGAATAAGTGTGTGACTGTGCTTTACAAAAAGGCAAATGAAAAACGCAAGAAGAAAAAAATTCAAAAAGGAAACGAAAGACTACTTAAATCAAAACCAAATAAATGATACCAGTGATATTTGTATAGAGAACGTTACAAACTGACGCAAAGTACTGTCAATAATGAGCGGTATGTTTCACTCTAGTGGTACAATGACACAGCCGCGGGTGCAGAGCACACAGGCCGATATTTTGCGCAAACAGTCAACTGCGCGATACCGTGACTGTTTGTACGCCTGCATTATCTGATGCCATCGTGTTTCAGTTATTAAAAGATAAGTCGGGATTAGTCTTTGAATTGTTCTGTCGTAAATGAGAAATGTTAATAACATAGTTAACGCTGTCTTAATTATTGTTATTTTTGGAATTCTTTATGTTAAGTTTCTAAAGTTTCCTTGTTGTTAAATGTTAACTGAAACAAAAGAGTAATAGGAAGGAACAGGCGACTAGGTACTTGATAACACTGTCCAAGAGATACCAGGATAAAATTTAACAAACCATTCTTAAAAAAAAAAAACCAATTGATGAATTCCTTGACGAATTCTCCTTGTAATACATACTTAGAGCGAAGTGTTTGTAAAAATTACTTTTAGTCGTAAAAGCTTTAGCACACAAGTGCGACTAGGGAAGCAGAAGACGCGAGGATGGAAGGACCTTGAGGAAGAATTTGTTGGTGTATTGTTCGCGACGTGCCCCATTCCGAGCGGATTATAAAGTTTAAATTGGTTTACGTAGGCATCGCTGGGAAGGAAACAATCTCCGTGCATCGCCTTGACGGGTCACAACAGGGTGCGACCTAGTCACTGAAACTTTCATAAAAGTAGAGATTAAACATCAGACTTACTTAACGTAAAGCTACTTACTAAACTGAGAAAAACATTATTGAAAGAATAGTCTTGATTTCTATATCAATTGTACAGATCTAACAAATTCATTAAAAAATCAAGTACCTACTCTAGAATACACTTTCCTGAACCTGAAATCAGACAAGTATACAGTTTCTGCGAAAAAATCTGAACCTGTATCAAATCTGAACGCAAATGGTACTCATAGATGTGGAATACATCGCGTTTTATTTGCTTATGTATGTATTTCACAGCAACAGTTGGAAAAGTTTAAAGATGTATTTATTCATGTTATGAAGAATGCATAAAAAAGAGAGCTAGGGCCTATGCCCAACAAGGGTCCGAAGGCTTAATGATGATGGGGAGGTGGAAAACAAGCTGCCAATTGAGTATAAAGTAAACGCCGTGCCCTACCGTCACCTGTAACAAACGCCAAAGGGTTTGCCGATGCATTGCTGTCCCCATGTCAAGTGAGAAAAGTTTTCAAGAAACTCCGCAATATTGCTTGGCGTTAGAATTTGGTAAAATAAGACACTCATTCACAATGAGCTCTACTGCTACTATGGGAACGTCAAGGATGGGATACTCTTTAACTTCACTTTCAGTTACGGACAAATAAAACAACAGGCATCCCATCACATTCACTTCGCATTTGTTGTCACATCTCATGCTACATGCTGTGATTAGACAAAACCGATCACAGATAAAGAAATCAGATTTGACAACAGATTAAACTGAATGCACAAATCGGATGGTTTTTTTTTCCTTCTAAAATCAACACGTTTTGGCACTCAGCACTGTGTCACAACGAATTTTGTTGCGTTAGATTTGCGCCTGCAAGAATTACGTGGGGAACGTGTGACGTGCTCCACCACCTACAAAGGAGGGGGGGGACAGGGAACACCATCTTACCCCTGCGAAGAGGATGTCACTGCATGTGAAATGACACGTCGTCTTTCTACGTAAACGTTAATGTGGTTTCTCATTTAGCCGCGTATTAAATTGCTTGTTTGCGGTTTTTAAGCTTGTTTGTGGAAAGATTAATATTTGGTTTTGTATTAGGGTTGGTGTTTATGTTTCGGTTTTGTATTTTTTAGCTACGTGGAAACAGGTGTACGAGCAGCTGCCGGCGGTGAGACCCTTGAAATAACTCTCAAATTGGAATCAGTAACTAATTATTTATTTATTTAGGATCTCCAACAAAAGATGTACACAATACATGACATATAATTAAAGGGCAACATCATGTATGAAGAAGGTATTGGCTATTGAAAAGGCTTGGACGCTTTTTAATTAATGCTTCCTTGGTTTAAGCTAATCGCATTCAGGGCTTAGTCGTGATCCTCGGAGAAGTGTAAGTAACTATTATTATTGGGTAGAGTTCATTTAAAAATGTGTAATGTAGTAGGCCCATAAAGCTAAACACGGCCCCTTGATGTGTACAACTCCTAACTCTGTCGATGACAGCACGCGTAGCATGACAACCATAGAAACAGGTTTCCTACGGGTTTTGTCGACGGAAAAATATACAAAATGACAGATTGCGATTGTTTATTTGTCATTTTGTCTATTCTTCCGTCGACAAAACCCGTTTCTATAGTGGTCATGCTACGCGTGCTGGCATGGGCGCCGCGGCAGATTTATTTTCAGGGGGTGCATCTTCAGCTCCACGAAGCGAGCTCGATCATTTTTGCAGTTCACCTCATGTTAAGTTATCGTTTATCCATTCATACAAGGAGTAACTTTGTCGACTTTTGCAGAAAAGCTTAAAAATTACAGATTATTTCATCTCGCCTCGGATAGGATAGGTTTTATTTTGTCCATTCATACAAAAAGAGGAATAACTGTGTCGACTTATACAAAGAAGCTTAAGAATTAAGATAGAGTATGATGCAAGAGCGAGCGAAACAGGCTCGATAATGTTACCACCCCGCCTAGGCCCTAGGGCCAATTCGATTTTCGGAAATTGGAGTTCGGTACTTTGTCGACTAATGCACAGAAGCTTTAGAATTCAGAGATGCGAAATTTTTTGGATCTCTCCTCGAATAGGTTAAGTTCTCTATTTATTGTGTTAGGCGTTTTCATATATTTCTTTAGTTCTGAATGTTTTTACACCTGTATTTTATTTTGAAGCCAGGGAGGTGCAAGTCCACCCCCTTGCACCCCCCTCCCGACGCCCATGCGCGCTGGAATGTCCTTGTATGTCACAAACGTTTGTTTTCGTGTCATCGCGACACCTGCTGATCCCTCCGTCTACGAAGGGTTGACACTACTACACTTGACGTGACACTACACTTGACGGTTCAAGATATTTTGGTTATGGGCCATTTATCAGTGCAAGCTTAGTGCTGAGACATGTAGGTCCGTTATAGATAGTTTGAAAAAGGTTGACAGTAGCAACGAAATAAAATAGTCGGGAGGTGTCGTGGGACACGCCGTTAGAATGAAGTTTCTTTCGCTGTATGTTATGTATTAATACAGGGCCATCTAGTATACGTTTTTAGCTAAAAACGTATCCTAGATGGTTCTGTATTAAGAAACAGAAAGTTTTGACAGTTGAGACCTTGAAACTAACTTTTTCGTCACGTGACGATTTCTACCGGTCAACTCCTACCGCAAGCAGCGTTAAAGAATTTCGTTTAAAAAACAATTTTATAACGCGATTGCGTCGTAAATAATTCGCATGGTCTATATTTGAAATTCCTGGAACCTTAATATTGATAGAAAAAAACTCAATATTTTTTGCTATCACAGTTGCTTTTAATATAAACGCAATATCGACGAGGCGGCCAGCGTCGGGGCTGGAAGCATTTCGATCCACCACTTCTAAAAGGAAAATCGTTTGAAGACTTTCTAAAAGGAAATGCGTTCTGAAAAAAACTACAAATATAACTTTTATAGCGGAAACAAAGTAATATAAGTCATAAACTACGTAGGTAAGTATGTGATTATTATAAATTAGAATTTAGTTACTAGGACAGACTATGTGCGGTGATTACATTTGGTACCCAGCTTTGTAATTTCAGTTTTCACAAGTTTGCAAAAGGCTCAAATACGTCATACATATAAGAATCATTCCTGCAAAAAACTACTTGGTTACTAACAAATTTATCTGAAATTACCGACTCTTTAAACTTCGTAGACAACTAGAAACTCCGCGCATCCGTATTCCGTAGCAACACGCGTAGCTTGCCAGCGTAGCGGTGATCGTAGCACAGCGCTACGACTGCTACGAGCGAGGAAGGTGCTCGGTGACGTCACGCGACGCCGCGACGTCTGGGCGCCGCCCTCGCCTTCGCCTACCAACTACATACTGAAATATCGTTACCGATGCCGAGTTTAACTGAATTTTGGGAGATTATGGATAGCTGTTTTTGAAGTGTCTCTATATTTTGTAATATGAGTAGACATATTTTTTACTAGATACATAAGATTTTTAGTTTATTCGTTTTTCAGCAATTCGCGTCATCGCGTGTTATAAATAAACTTATTTGTAGTTAAATCGTGTGCATGTAACGCAAAATGGACTTATGAGGTATACTACATAAACCATGTTTGTACATAATATGTATCGCGAACACAGGTTATTGATTGACGGCAAACTATTTAGGTTTCGCATAATAACACTAGATTTTACTAATTAGTAAATACCAAATAGCTTGCACAATTTAACATCATGTTGCTGGGTATTATACATATTTACATATTAACGGTTAAAAAGGATTGTCTGATTGATTCGAGTTGGTAGTGTGAAGTAATAGTGCACTGCGATTATTTTGGTCCAATTTTAACAACTTTGGTGCTTGCCGAACTGCCGTATAAAGTGTCAAATTTTCACATTTTCGATGTGGATTTATTAATCAATTTGTACATATACCAGATCAGTTTGGGTGGTGATGCTCAAACTATATGTTTGCCTGTATATCTCGGAGGTCATAACATGATAGGTCTACTTATACTTACATCCGCAGCATTAGACTTACGTGTTTAGCAGACTACGTTTAAATCCGATATGATCACAATTCCACGAGTAACATTAATTCCAGTATCTTCAATATGAAACACCAACTCAATTAATAATTCAATTCTACTCGAGCAATGATCAGCTGACTGTTACGCCGCTCCATTCTTATTATAACCTACCTTCTGCCCGCGACTGCGTTCGTGTGGAAGTTGTAAGACACCACAATATACTAAAATAACAGCCGCATTTTTATAAAACTTCCTAGTATACTAAGTTTGTAGTTTTGGTCTCAGCAACCAAAATATACAGAAAGAGAGGGTGACGCGGGAGCAAGCGATGTACAGTTGTCGGTGTGACAAGCAGCTCGTCCTGAGGTCGACACCCGCACGGCAGCCTTCAGTAGCAATTTCCAATTGCTTGCGAAGATTTCGATTTTAGTAAATCAATGGACATCTGCGTTCTTGCATATATACTACCTAATGGCACAAAACCGATACACTGACTGATGCAATTTTACAGATTATTCCTGAAGAACGGCTAACACCAAAATAATATAACAGTAGATTGTAAATACAGGAATTCTCTTTAACAGTCACCTAACCATAGATAATTTTATTTTAATTATAACCATCTAGTGTTAACAGATGAGGTCTAAGCTTCAAGTGTTTCTGTCTACATTCTGTAAAACACGTCCACCGGTGGACATAGGCCTCTCCCAAAAAGTAAGTTAACTATATCAATCAGTAAGTTGGAGTCTCATTTCCTACGAAATTTCTGACTTTTCTAGTATTCAAACCTCAGTTAGTTAGAGTCTGTTGATCCTTGTAAGAAACAGGTCGACTGGCATTAAAAAGCAGTTTTAGTGAAATTCGCCTATTTTCTTGCTGACTGTACATTTTTCAAATTCTGTGAATGCAGATTAAAACTTTTCAATAAGTTAACAACACTCCTAAGACCGTTTTCGTGTAGCAACCCTTACTGCCTCGTCTTAAAAATCCACCCTGTATTTGTCATGATTGACTGCTGTTCTCCGTAAAGGTTTAGCGTGATGATCATCATTTATAAGGTTAAAACTGTAACTATCTACAATATTCTAACATTTTGGCTCGTTTGTTTACAATTTAAGGTAAATTATAATAGAAGTATACGAACATAATGCAATATTGCTCCCATAGAAAATAGCGTGATAATTTATAGCCTACAGACTGACCAGACATAGAGAATATCTATGCAAAATTTAAACAGGATCTAGATGGTAGTATTTGCGTGATACTGGCATATACACACATCAAAAAAAGTTTGTGATCACGAGCAAAAGATAATAAGATGTATATTTTTAAAATTTAACTTTATCACGAAAAAGTGTTTACGTCATATCTTTTTTAAATAGAAACACTGTTTGAAATTTAAAAAATAAAACTTTTTATAACAAAAATTGAGTAATTTTCTTAACGTAATTGTAACAGAAATTTGATGGAAAAAAAAAATCGTTTAACCAAACTTATACAACAATCTATTAATAGAAGATTTTTATTTAATACAATATAACTCCTCCCCTGACTCGAACACATGTGGAGATCCTCCTGGGAATGCTGAGGATCAAGTTATCCAGCATTTCTTGCGGTAACCTGTCCCATTCTTAAATAGCGGCTTCCCTGATCTCTGGGACTGTCTGGGGAAGTGGCTGACGGTTCCAAACAACTTGCTTAAGAACATCCCACGCGTTCTCGTGTTTAAGTTAGGCGAGCCGGCAGGCCAGTCTAACCTTGTGATGTCGTATTCTCGGAGAGCAGCATTGACTCGTTGAGCTCGATGTGCTGGCGTATTATTATTGACCAGTACGAATTGGTGCCCATGGTTTACTCGGAATGGTCTGACAATTCCATCGATAACGGTCTTTTTGTACCTATCTGCCGTCATGGAGCCTCGATACGGGAACAAAGTCGTCCTAGCTCCAATCATAATTCCACCCCAAAAAGACACCGATTTCCCGCCTTGCTGAACGGTTCCAGTCGCAGTTCTTTGCCTTTCAGAGTCTCCAGGCCTTCTCCAGACAAGGATACGTCGGTTATCTGGATGAGTACTGATTCGTGATTCGTCAACGAAGAGACAGTTTTGCCAAATGTTTTCCTCCTCATCTTCTTCATTTTGTCGGAAACTAGCCCACTGCAATGTCCGTCGCTGACGCTGCCGTGAATTCAGAGATGCTTGCCAAGACTTCCGTAATCGTAGTCCAGCCTGGTGTAAGCAATTCCGAATGGTCTGAGTGCTAACTCCAAGTCCAGAGGCGGCGCGCACTTCGGCTTTTATTGTAGTGGCGTTGATTGTTGGGTCACGGGCTGCCAGCAATCTGATATAGCGCTTCTGAGCAGCAGTCAGAACAGTTGGGCGACCACTGCGGTGTCGGTCAGCTAAATTATCCATGCCGTGGTACCTCTGCAACGTGGCGACGACACGTGCGTGCTATTTCTCTCGTGGAATATCCGTTTTCCCTCAAAGTTACAATTCTTACTCGTAAAACTTCTGATAATCCTCTTGGCATTTTATCTTTCTTCGAAAAAATATTATAAATCCGTTAAAATTGACTACGTCAGATTTCGGAATGAGCTTGGATTGAATTTCTTGTTATATGGAAAAAAAAAATGTTTTTTTTTATTTTAGTAAGTATCTAATTCTAATTTTTTTAGTAAAGAATCTAAAAAGAAGTAGAAATTAATTATAATTTCTACTTATAGTCTACCGTAACAAAAAAGATTTCAATTTTTCAAACTGATAGCAAACTTTTTGTGATGTGTATACATTCAGACAAAGAGACAAACAGACAAACATTTTAAAATACTATATTTTTTACCATCAACGCAAAAAGAGGGGTATTATAAGTTTGACCGCTATGAGTGTGTGTCTGTCTGTGGCACCGCAGCTCTTAAACGATTGAACCAATTTGAATGCACTTTTTTTATTTGAAAGCTGGTTTTCTAGCGATGGTTCTTAAACATGTTTTATCAAAATCGGTTCAGCCGTTTGGGATAAGAGTCTTCCACAGGCCTGATCGATTTGAAATTCGGTATTCTGTTACTTTAGTGATATGAGAAGAACAAAGTAACCTTGAACTGATGCTGCAGCATCACGTGGAATTTGCAGGATACCGAACTCCCTTACCAACTTACAGCACAGGTATCGTGTTTGTGCTCATCGAAATGGTCTCAATGAATAGGTTATAGATAGATGAGGTCTGGTGATGGAGTAGGAAAGAGAAATGAGGAAATGTTTGTGTCGGGGGTTTTTTAATATAATTGCACCTGTCGTGTTATTTATAAATGGAACGGACTTTTTACTTCAACACATAGTAACCAAGGAGATAACTTATCAAAGATTTTATTTAAATTTCGATTTGTTTTCAAATAGAATAGAGCTGTTTTTAAAGTAAAGAAGAAACAAATGAACATAATGGCTGGTGAACAAAATATCGTTGTCCGTCATTGATTTTGGAATTTACAATTAATTTACTTAGTTTGAATTTCCGCGCATTATTTGAGAAAAGTACTATACGAGGCTTGGCCGCAATCAGGCATTGGTGGATTCACGTATGTGTGCCTCGGCTTCGCCTTGGCCCACATTTTCACGATTGTCCTTCAATGCCCTTATTGCAGGCCGCGACAGTAATGTACTATATCGGCATTAAAATCGTTCCCAGACCACGTAATTTTTTTTTTTTTTTCAAAAATACAAATGCATAGTTTTGACTTCGCTAAGATTTTATTATACTGGTATGTATAGATTCAATAAAACCATTCAACCATCAGTGTGTTATCAATTCCATCTTAAAATTTCATGCAATAATAAAATCCAATAAGTTGTTGAATGACCCTCAGTAGATCGGAATCTTATGATTTATCAAAGATCTGCAATAAATCGAGATAAAGAGAGTGCTAACCTTGGAAGAAGAATGAGCATCGAACAAATATGCAATTCAAAGATTAAATGGTGAATTACTTGCAAAAACAAATCACATATATTCTGGATTTACTAACAAAATAGGTTTATGTTAAAAATCAGTCCATGTAGCTTATACAAAGCCCAAGCTCACACGAAAAACATAAGGTGTGGTGTAATAATGTATTGCCACTCTATACCTTCTCTTGTTAGCTTGCTAGTTGCCGCTGGTACCTAGCAGCGTCAACAAACAGCTGTTATCTGATATAGCTGAACTTCCTGTCTAAATGTTTCGTGTCGAGATTGTTTGGCGCGAATAAATTTACTAATGAAAAAGTTTAACGACCGCGAACGTTCACGATGAGGAACCTCAAGCTGACGAGTTGCTGGAGTTTGAAGAATTATTCATAAACAAATCATATAGACGGAACCCATTGTCAAGGATTGCCCTGACAGTAGAAATAAAAAGAAAGAATATGCTTGCAAATGAGTGTTTTGAGAATACCCAAATATCACATTGTGTTTTTTGCACAAATACGAACTTTTTTTATACGACTACTTAAAATATGGTGTAGTTTTCGTGTCCTAATATGGATCGAAGTGTTTGAAACTATGGAATATCAAACACTTTGGAAAACTCAGCCAGTTGATGAGGTACCTACCTATCTAAAAACTAAAATTCAAAAGTTTTCATATCTAATTTTCATGTAGGTAACTAAACCTGTAAACAAGAAAATAAAACAAACCCTCGCCACCAGGGAGACATAAATGCGCAGCGCTTATCCAATATGCATTGTCGACGCCGGGGCAAGGTAACGATCGTCTCGGCAAAAACGTTCACACCTGCCGTTGCCACGTGACATCCGAGATGTTGCCATGAAATCCACCCCATAAAAACGTTTTCCATAAATAAACCCTTTCAACGCTTCGTTTTTGCGATGCTTTACGTGTAACGGTATTATAAGTAGGTATGTATGCATTCACGTATGGAAAAAGCTCTGTTAAAACATCTTGAGGCTCTTTGCGTATTTGTCGTCTGTACACAGCAATTAGATACCTACGTTTTGGCGATCAATAGCAATCGAGTACTGTATAAATGTTCAGCTTAGAGACCTGTTACCCAGCTGACATCTCAAAGTTAGAGAGCTATACAAACGGTAACGTCTCGTGATGAACGTGTCTGTAGCCCAACGGCTTAACTTAACACCCTCCTTGCGTTATATCGCCCTGGTACCCGGTGCACTGAACCGTGTTATTCGCTGTACAGATTAATTCAAACTCAATTCAGGAAAAGAGAAAAAGATCAACAGAAATTAGATCTGTGAGATTTATTTAATATCTGCGAGATTTGTTTGTTATTTAGCGTGTCGTTTTTTCAGAGTTTATGTAAAAACTAGAAATCTAACTAGAGATTAATCTTACTAGAATAACTCAATCCACTGCTTTGTCTGTCAGTATTATCATAATAAGTGACTGGGTATGAAATAAAGGTGTTGGCGGTAGTAGTAGTAGTGGTTCGGGGGAGAGCCAATTTATAGTACAAAAATAAATGTCGCCGAACAATGCACGTATGACAGAACTGATTGCGAATAGCTTTCAACGATTCGGGCCGCATAACATATGGATTGGGTATAAAACGCTCTTAATCTTATCGCTGGACTAAACGGTAGCTGAAAAGGATTCTTTATTTAATGGTAAGCATTTTTTAATGTAATTGCAAAAATTATTACAGTACTGGATTAAGTTAAACATAGCACAAATCTT
Source organism: Xanthia icteritia (assembly GCA_949128155.2). Lineage (NCBI taxonomy): Eukaryota > Metazoa > Arthropoda > Insecta > Lepidoptera > Noctuidae > Xanthia > Xanthia icteritia. The sequence continues at coordinate 24,215,241 of OX421933.2, forward strand.
TGTAAACCGGGTTCTATGCATTATTTACACCAGGGAAACAAACGCGTAAAGTATTCAACCTTTCGAGTTTAGAAGGGTTTTCCAAAACAAACAAAACCTTGTTTGTTCTGCAAAACTCATAGGAACTGAAACATCTATCTATCATTAGGGGTGGGAGGACCCGGGCCCGAAACTGTTTTACATTGGTTAATGTGTTATGGGGTCCTGGTAGTTTGTGCGAATTTACCACAGTTGCGTAACTAAAATGTTGTAAAAGTGAAGTGTGCAAGCTTGTTTTTGTGCATCCATTGGGAACTCCAATTTTTTTAGTGTTTTTTTTTTTTACGTTTATCGTCACGGGCGCTTTGAGATAAATCAAAGTTGCTGTACGGGTCGAATACATGCGAGCGCCTGGCCGGCAATGTTTGTATGAAAATGTGTTTAGCGGCTGAATAAATTACTATGAAAACTCATATCTGTCGTGTTAATTAATTAATTTACTTAATTTAAATTTCCGCGCATTATTTGAGAAAAGTACTATATATACAAGCCTTGGCGGACTCATGTATCACGATCGTCCATCAATGCCCTTGTTGCAGGTCACGACAGTAATGTACTATTAATTATCATTTTTCTATGCTGAAACCTAGTAAAAAGTAAGTTTTCTATGAAATTGCATCAATAGTAATAAAAGTTGGAACGGTTTTTCAACAGTGTCTCACAAACGGGGAGTTGTTCAACAAAAGACTCAATTCAATAAAACCCAACACATAAAATCTCCAAGGAACAATAAAAGCTCAACTTTGTATTCTTCCGAATATAGAGTACAATTTCCTCAAATAGCCCAAGTTTTTGTAAACGTACGTGGGAATCGTACACACGCTGGGATGGCTGGAGGAGATTGCTAATGAAAATAATCTTGAAAGTTTTTTAATTATCGCGACGCGCGTGTGGTGGAGTTGGGTCACAGTGTACACGTCCGAACCAGGCTCAGATGAGCGCAGGTTCGCCTCATATGATTTACGTGTCAATACACGGACTAATACGCGCCGGAACTATCGCTCTCCGCCTTGAACAATTTCAAGGCTGAGAGCGATAGTTCCGGCGCCCGGTGCTCTCACTAAAGAAATGATCTACCTGTTACTGCGCCCTGAACTCTTGGTTTTTGTCAAGATTGAGTTACGAGCAGGCATAATGTTGTAAACATACACACCAATAAAAAAAAAAGAAAGAAAGAAAATACGTTTATTCTGCACAAACAAAACGCACATTTAAATAAAATAAAAACACAAAATACACATACAAAAGTAGCCAAAAGCCTCATATTCAGCCAACAAACAAACGCTATTTATAAAATTGATTCATTCATCGGTTGATGTCAAGGCCACAGACAAAGACAATATTGCGTAATTACTGTAACAACATTACATACTCTGTGGTTGCGACATTGGCAAATGACAACAAAAACATAACAATAACAAAATGCCGATTGCAGAGTAAACTACTTTTGTAATAAATAATGAGAAAAATTAAACTGTGCGTCGCATCTGTGCAAGAACAGGTCATTGCTCAGCGAAATGCTGCGAATGCAATACACATTATATGAGCGACTAATGAAAATATACTCTGCCATAAATTCGTCAATATAAAAAGACAACGACATTAATTTAATAACACATTTTTAATGATGACAACACATTATCAAATGTATTCATGGTTCCATAAAATGTTTATAAGGAAGTAAAGCCATCGATGACACGCGAGTCGCGACCCTATGGCGTGGTATTTTCATTTTTTATTACATGACACGTTATATTTTGACGGATCAATCAAATAATTATAAAAGCAAAACAAAACCATCATCAAGATTTGACGATGTTTTGATTGAACTTAAGTGATGGAAAACCTCTTGAGGAATACATACCTGAATGATACGGTCTTGTCGCCTCTTGGCTTGTAAGCTACCGATAACGTTGCCCCACACTAGGAATACATACCTGAATGATACGGTCTTGTCGCCTCTTGGCTTGTAAGCTACCGATAACGTTGCCCCACACTAGGAATACATACCTGAATGATACGGTCTTGTCGCCTCTTGGCTTGTAAGCTACCGATAACGTTGCCCCACACTAGGAATACATACCTGAATGATACGGTCTTGTCGCCTCTTGGCTTGTATGCTACCGATAACGTTGCCCCACACTAGGAATACATACCTGAATGATACGGTCTTGTCGCCTCTTGGCTTGTAAGCTACCGATAACGTTGCCCCACACTAGGAATACATACCTGAATGATACGGTCTTGTCGCCTCTTGGCTTGTAAGCTACCGATAACGTTGCCCCACACTAGGAATACATACCTGAATGATACGGTCTTGTCGCCTCTTGGCTTGTATGCTACCGATAACGTTGCCCCACACTAGGAATACATACCTGAATGATACGGTCTTGTCGCCTCTTGGCTTGTATGCTACCGATAACGTTGCCCCACACTAGGAATACATACCTGAATGATACGGTCTTGTCGCCTCTTGGCTTGTAAGCTACCGATAACGTTGCCCCACACTAGGAATACATACCTGAATGATACGGTCTTGTCGCCTCTTGGCTTGTATGCTACCGATAACGTTGCCCCACACTAGGAATACATACCTGAATGATACGGTCTTGTCGCCTCTTGGCTTGTATGCTACCGATAACGTTGCCCCACACTAGGAATACATACCTGAATGATACGGTCTTGTCGCCTCTTGGCTTGTAAGCTACCGATAATGTTGCCCCACACTAGGAATTTCTCCTGTATTGTGGGTGCGTTTACAAACATTTAAACTCACATACACAAACACCCAGACCCGGAACAACTACTTGTAGGTCATACAAATATATGTTCCGTGCGGGAATCGAACCCGCGACACGCAGCGCAGCAGTAAATCGCTTAACCACAGCGCCAACCATGTCATGCTCATATCTAGTTGATATTGCAATATAAGATCAGTCGATCATCACATCTACCGTCCTTAACGCCAAACTTTTCTAATACATCAAACATGGACGTATATAGGGCAAACATTCTTCCCGCGTAGATTATTGAAACTAAGTTCATCAGTTTGAGTTGCGTTCAACAAAATTATTCGCCTGTTTCTATGACACGTTAAAGTCTTGCCACAACTTGAGATTACTTAGTAATAAACCGTTTTAAGGAGGTAATTCGATTTACAAACATTTTACGTTGATTTGCGGTGATGTTGATGTACTCAATCAAACTAGTCTTTAGTTTGAGTACGAATCCAGAATTTCATCGACATTGTGATCCTATTACGAGCTAAAACTTCTTTAGAATTGTATAAATTGTGCTATATCGACAGTTTAACTTTTATGGATTTCTAAGAAAATGTAAAGATGTATTTTGAGTAAAATGTATCGATATCGAAATGGAGCTAATAAATGAAATGGTTCCACTCTACTATACCTATAAAACCTCCGTCGTACCAACTAAAAGGAACTTTCTATTTCCAAGTAAAGTAATGGAAAATAAATGAAGTATCACAACCGTATTTTCGATTTAGATATTATACCTAGTTACGAGAACGGTATCACGTACCTATAGAAAATGCAGTTGCAATTCCTTATACCAGGATTTCATAGGTCATTAGGAGGTCTTAGTTGTAAGTCTTGAACGCCATTGCTAGCGCTAATTGAAAGCTACCCGACCAGTCTGGCGGGCAACGGCAAACAACTTTAAAGTTGAAACTGTTAGACTCAGAGGCAGATAAATGTTCCCCGATCCGAGTGCGATTGCCAACGGCTAAGAGCACACAGACATTGATAGTTTCGGTTTCAAGTGAGCTTTAGTTTGAAATTTATTTATACTAGATGCTATGTGTGCCTTGTAGTCTTCAGCTAAGTCCAAGCCGTACTATCCTCTACACATTGCGGATTGTATTGCATTCGTTATTTTATTCGTGCGATATTGATATTACGACCACTCTTTATCAAAACTTCTTATTGCGGTACCGCGACCTATATTACCTTGTTAAGTGATCGTAGGTAGGTAAACAAAATAGACATTATTTGAAGTCTGAACCCGTCAATATCTCAAAGGGTCTGGTACTTGTAGTGATTCTTTGTGGTGAATAATTAAGATACAAAAGGATATTGTTTAGTTATGAACCAAGAATATAAACGGGTCATAATAAATTAACAATACAAACGGAGGAGCTCGTGGCTAAGTAATAACAGCCGCATGGGTCGATCCATCAGGTTAAGCTACGCTTGCCGGGGTTGGTCCGTGATGGGTGGGTGCACATCGATACTCCTCCGTGCCTCGGAAAGCACGTTAAGCCGTTGTTCCCGGCTGTCGTTCGTGGATCTTTGACAGTCGTTACGGGTCGTCAGAAGCCCGAAAGTCTGACGACCAGTCTTACCAAGGGGTATCGTATTACCCAGTTAATGGGTTGTGGAGGTCAGATAGGCAGTCGCTCCATGTAAAACACTGGTATTCAGCTGCATCCGGTTAGACTGGAAGCCGAATAAATGGAGAATGGGTTTCGGTGAACCCATACATAATTTAATCAGGAACAAAGAAATGGACCCTAACGTTTCTGTTTAATGTGCAATATGAGAGCGCGGTTATTATGTGGCACAATAACGTTTATACCAGGATAGAATAAGTGTAACGGGTATAAGATCACGCACGACTATTGTTTGCGAGCCACATAAACTACGCACAACAACAATGGAACTCCTTAAAAAGCCCGTAAATCTGAGTTGATGCGTGCGCCGCGTTAAATAAAGACTAGAGAGACTTATAGCACGTGAACACCTCATAAAAATGGTGATTTTATTGGGGTCGCACGTGTTGCGAAGATGTGAAAGCTTACTAGCCAGGTGGATGGTACGCGATAAATAATAACGGGCAACATACTTATATGAAATTTCTGAAAGCCTGGCTTCGTCTAACCAATAATAGTCATCATTCTAAACCTAATTAAGAAAAGATATTAAGGTGTTTTCAGGTAAAATTCAAGTCGAAGGCAGCCTTTATTTCACTTAGAAAACTCATTTAATTACTGGAATGTAGCTTCACTAAGATAGGTTGAAAGAATTCGTTAAGTTGCAGTTTCAAAGAAATAAGAAGAAAGTAAGACACAAACGCCGATTCACGCGCCCTAATTGAAACAAACTCAGCTCAAAGTTGTTCGTTCACAAAGGCGACTGCCGACTGCGACTCAGCACTAAGCGGCGCGGCGTGGGTCCACGTAAACCTTCATTTTGCAGAGTTATACGCGTTATTGATTTAGTGGAGCGAATTTTTCGCGCCCACGATCTCACTTCGTCTCGTCTAGTAGTTGCTGAATCGAATATTACACTCAGATGCCAACGCGGATCGGATCCACTTTGTCTGCCGCGGTGCGCTCGCACCCTTATGAAGGAGACCGCTCAAATTACACTGACCGAGCTCGACGCGACGCGGGAAAATAAAAGAAAATTATCGTCCATCTCCGAAATGAATACTCCCCGGGGTAGTAGCGAATTATCTCCATAAATAGTGTCAGAGGATGATTTATACAGGGTGTCACAGTTTGAGACCGCAACGTGACAAATGAGGTCCCGGCCGCAGCACGCGGTAATCACAGTTTTACGCTTAGCGGCGGCTGATCTCGGAGCACCATGTAGGTATATTTCCATCTTGTACTTCAGCAACGTGCGTGAGAGAGAGAGAGTGAGAGACAGCCGATCTTGAAATATTTGTTAGTATGGGTGACATTGTTCGACGGGGGCAGATGTCACCAAAAGAATTTCGTTGAACCGGAGGGTGTGCGCACTCAGCTGTCAAAATTATTACTCGCATATTTCGGGTAGGTGAGTCTAAGTTCAAGCAATATTGTTTTGTTCATTCACACGAGAAAATCTAGAGAAAATTACTATTATCGAGCGACGTAATAAGACATTCGGTTGACAAACCGAATATCTTATTATTGTGCTCACCTTCTCAATATCTGACCTCATTATATCTGTTTGACGTATATCTTAAATTGCATCTGCCGTCAAGCGCGAATACAGATTGTGTGGTTACCACAATAATTAGAACAAGCAAGCTATAAAAACAAGTGAAATATTATGAAATTTAATAAACCCCCGAAAATGTTTCCTCATTTCTGATTCCTACTCCATCACCAGACCTATTTATTGAAACCATTCCAATGAGCCCAAACACGATACCTGTGCTATACGTTGGTAAGGGTTTGGCAGCGGTCAAAGACACAAAGAGTTATTTTTTTTTAATTCTTTTATTTCATTTTCTGATCAATTATGGTCATTACATTTTTTCATAATTCAATCAACCAATCATCATTTAATCAATTCTAATTTTAATAAGTAATTTACATACCAATGATTTTTTTATGTTGTATACAGAATTGAATGATTTGATAATGTTCTTTATTAATGCTTTTAATTTTTATTTTTTGTATGTATAAATTCTAATTTCTATAAGCTATAAATATGTTATGTAAGCCGTTTTTTGTGCATGTGGTGTTAACCTGTAATTAATTGTTGCACTTGAATATGTTACTCTTGTTATTAATCAGAAATGTATATAGTGTAAACAATTGTTGGTTAACCTTAATAAAAATAAAAAAAATAAAAAAAAAAGAGTGTTTGGAGTGGTCACAAGGGAGTTGGGTATCCTGCCTTATAATATCATTGAAGTAACAGAATACCAAATTTGAACTACTTGAGTATGTACAGGAATACATCTACCTAGGACAAGTAATCTCCCATGAAGAACAAACTACTAAAGAAGTAAATAGAAGACTAGCAAATGGATGGAAGAAGTACTAGTCAATGGAAGAAATAATGAAATATAATGAGCTAAGCATGTCAAAAAAAAGAAAAGCTTTCAGCACCTGCATACTTCCAGTCGTTACCTGTGGATGTAAAACATGGGCACTCACCAAACTACACATAGTAAAGCTGGAACGCTGTCAGAAAGCATCTGTCATGCTTCTCTCCATGGCTTTAGAGAATAAGGAAACAAGACAGAGTAAGAAGCAGTGTACTAAGAGAAAAACTAAAGTAGCTGACATTCTCACTCGAATAGACCAACTGAAGTGGACCGGTCACATGATTCGAGACAAGCAAAGCAAATGGAGTGCAACCGTCACTGACTGGTACTTCAGAGACAGTAAACGCTGTAGCGGTTTGAGCGGTCTCAACTGTGAAAAGTCAAGTGATGCTAAAATATCACAATTGGTAAGTTCCTAACCACATCATTAAAAACGTGGCACATCACTATTTTTCTACAGATACTCTGTGATTTCATCTGCGACCAGCTATCCTAGCAGACAATCCTAATTTATATATGTGCCCCGAATCTAGGGGTTCTTCGTATGGGCTGAGGGCAGGACCCTTTACCCAATCCTGTACGCTACACTCTGCTGATGCGTAGCTGTGCTGCACGCTACCTGCGCACGCTGCCAAGATCTCTTGACCTCACCTACCTGCGGCCTACCGCCGCGAGCCAGTGCTGACAGTCGGCCTCCACGTGCTACCGACGCTCACTATCTGTCGTCTTGCGAGGGCCGTCCGGCCTACTGCTGAGCCTGTGCTGAACAGGCCCCGACGTCTGCCATGTGCTACCAAGGATAGTACCCTACCTTTCCACCTAAGTGTGCGAGTGCTCAGAAATCAGTGTTTAGGACCTTACCCACGACCTAGCCGTGTTACTACTACCTAAATATATGTATTAACTTTTCTAGCTATTTTAATTCTGCCTATTTATTACCTATTCTAGAGGAGGCATATGCCAAGAGGCACTTCGACGGGTCGACGAAAGTTGGACACAATTTCGGATAGAAAGTCCAATGATATTTTTAATCTGATAGTTGTTGTCAGGTGACCTCAGGTGAGTTCGGAAAATAGTTAATTTTTTTGAGGTTTTGCCAAACCATACCTAACATAATGAAAATGGAATGGAGTTCAACAAATACATTTAAAGTTAATTCATAGTGATTATTCTTCAAGTAACGGGTGAATAAATCTTTGAGTCTACTCAGACATGACAGTGTTTTGAGCTTTTAATGTCCAGACTGCCTTCAGATGTCCCATCTGAAGGCAGTCTGGAATTAATGTATAAACATTTATAAAAACCTTTGAAGAGTGATGTTTTAAATTATGACGTTAATAGCTGACGATAAATTAATCATATAGTCGCTTTTTAAAAGTCACTGAGCTCAATCTTGCGTGGATGATTATCCTAATCCGAGACATAAACATGTTTTTAAAATGAATTGGCAAAAATGTGTATTCAGAATAAAAACTTGCTTAAATATTCTAGTAGCTGATATCCAATTATTTTTAGATTTATTAACTTTGACTTGGGACGTGAAAAATTATTCTGAGCTTTGGGTCAGTTCGAGAGATTCATCATTGAGTGTTGGCGAATCTTAACATATTTTTTACCACAATCTTAGCTTTTGCTACAAGTGTTTTCCCCTCCGGAATACATAGAAAATCGATACAATCTATTTTATTTTACTTAATTATTTTTTCAAGGTTTCAGATAAATCTTTGCTTATACTTATAAACGAAGTAGTTGTTGACCTTAGCAGTACAAGAGTATTGACTCGCGCCTAATCTGCACAAGTTATGGTCTGTCACGAGCGTGGCTTAGCAAACGTTGCGGCACTAGCTAAGTCACCGGCATGAGACTACGACCTTCTGCATGTGCCTGCATCCTTAGTAGCTCTGTTTCTTACAGTTAACTTGCGTTTATACACGTGCTTAGCAGATCTATGAATCTACACAGAGAAATTTGATTGTGTTGTTTGTATGTAAATTAATCGAATTTGATGTCTCCCAATGAACTGACTTGATTAATAATTTATACATATTAAGTTGATACAAATGTTACATTTTCCAACAGTGTAAGACTTGACACGTACTAAGTAATTACGGAATGTGAATTGCATGTTCAGTAGATAGTTTGCAAACAAGACAAACCGAAAGACAACAATAACTAGGACACCATCTCGAAACTACAAATTAGTATGAAACTCAATACGACCTGATATGCGGAGTGCGGTTAACAATTTATATGGAATGCAGTGTAGTGATACCCTGTATGCAAGAAGTTGCCGCGGCATCGCGCGACATCTCGACACGCCGTGCGACGTCGCGCGTCCGTCGGGCTCGATTTCACGAGCCAGTGAATGCAATTCCCGGGATCCGATATGGAATGGAACGACACGTCGATACGGATGACGATCGGTAAACGGCTTTGAAGAATATGAGGATATTTGCCACGGACCGGCTCTCAATTTAGCATTATTCTTCGCGCAGAATTCACCCGATATCGTATCGTACGGAATGCGATGCGAAGGGCTGATAGATTGGCTTTTTCGTATTTCAGAAAATGTATTAAACGCTGCTTATGAAATGCCAGAATTTCAAACAACTCCATATTTTCAGTTTGAAAAGTACCACGTTAATAGAACGTAAATATGGAACGTTTATATGAGCAACGATTTAAAGTAACTTCAAAATACCCACCTAAAAGAATAGCACAATGTTCAGAGCGATTTTGTGAGTAGGTATAATAATTTTAAAAGCAACCCACGTAATGCTTGTTAATTTCTGCGATCTTTCAGAGACTAGGTTTGAATGTGTTGCGCACACATTCAAACCTAGTCTCTGAAAGATCGCATTATTTAATTATGGCATCTGTCAAGAAAATTATGTCATTGAGTAATACTATACACAGCAATGGGAGCCCTGTTTCTTATTTTGAGGCATTCAACACAATATTGTGTTGAAAAAAAATATTGAACACAAAATAATATTTGAATACATTTTCGAAGGTAATTTTCTAAACGAGATGATAATTTGTCAGCTTGTTTTACACAATTAAGATATAGGTAACATTATAAATATTGAAATAAGGTTTTTTCGCGCGATCAGCATTTTATAACGAAGGGAAAAATCACGATATTGAAACAAGAAACCAATTAATTTACGCTGATTGGCAACGATTTGAATATACTGCTAACAAGCTCCGACGAATAAAAACAAAAAAGCAGCAAGCGAAGGATTCTTTATAAAAAAAGCTTATCTGAAATACACACATCAAAAGTGTCTAGGGATCAAGTACGTTTTAGTGTATCGCCGCAATTAAGGATTATTATTTTAACTTTTTTGGATCGTTATTGATTCTTTTTTAGTGAATTTCACTATTTGAATAAAGAATTTTCTTTAAAGAAGAATGGCAGCACTCAATGTAATCTGGGTGTCGCACTTATACTTCGCGTACATTCGTAGAAATATTCTCAAAGATAGATCTCGGTCAAATTAAGATAAAAGGTAATCACAGCATATATCTTTAATATTGGGTTTCGCCAGAAAAACGTAGTTTAAAAAGCAGCTCCTTATAAACAGACCCCATGAAAGTAAGCCAAAGTGTTTATTATACAGTAAATCAACGACTGAAACAGTCGAAGACATTCAAAGATAGCGAAAATCAATAGTTCCAATAATGGCTACTGAAGGGTAAAGTGGCACTATTAACTGACTTTGTATGTAAAGCTTACCTTTGCACATATACCTACCTCTAGAAGAGCGTCATGTCCTATTGTATTCCAAGCACTTCTATAAAAAGCAAACAGACATAGTTATGTATTACGTTATGATTGACAAAATGTCTTTTGTTATTACTATTAATGAACGTCATCGTAACTAAAATTATAAATGCGAAAGTGAGTTTATTTGATATTTGTTACGCTAAAACGCTAAAAATAGAAAATCAACAGTCAATCAGGATTCATATAAGTGTGTAATAGCGTTTTACAAAACCATTACCATGACTGCATCGGAACTGAAAAAAATGCATCGATATCGAGCGACGACAGACGAGCCGTCTGAATGTAGCAAGCTGGTTCCAGGCAACGTACTGTGGCTGTCGCTCTTGGCATTACACAGAGCGTCACTGCCTTGGACACGCTATCGTATCACGGGCAGCGTGGCCGAGCGACATGGAGGACGATCTCGCATCACCACTCGCAGACAGGACCGGTACATCCAAAATACTGCTCGGCGGAATCGTACCATGACCGCCATGATGTTGGCTACCAGGCTCCACGGCTCTTCAGGCATGCTGATAAGCGACCATACCATCTGAAATCGTTTACGTGAGATGGGTCTGCGTTCCCGAAGGCCCGCACTCGTAGGGCCCGTTTACTAAGGGCTCGCGAACACAGAAATTGGGAGGAAGAAGACTGACGTTGTGTTTGCTTTTCCGATGAATCTCGTTTCTGTATAAGGCCGGATACAAGACGTAATCGAGTTTGGTAGACCTCTGGACGTCAGAACGTTGAAGAGTTGAAAATGTAACATTGTGTTTTTTCAACCCGCTGGAACGAGAGTGCGTCCCAACGCGTAGGATTCTCAACGCTCGGCTTAATACCGAGAGTTGAAAATCCAGTGCGCGATAAATTCCAGCCGCCATATTTTTACGTCCGTGCGTACGTGGGCTTATTGAGCACGCATGGGATATGCTCCAAAGAAGAGCTCTGCCGAGTATGGGTGCCGTGCATACCCCACCCCACAAAAACTTTTTGACTGGTTAGAAAGAACGTGGGCGGCCATTCCTCAAAGTGATTTGGCATGCTTAAAATCAGTTCATCAAAGTATTTTTTTATTATCTTATTTTATTTTTGTATAAAAAATTTAAAAATCTTCATTTCTGCCTTTTTTGCCATTTAATTGAGTGGAGGTGAATTGAAACGGAATAACGTAACCTTATATCCATAAAGTAACGATAAATTCTATCTGTAAAATAGACATAGTAGTCGGAACGCGGCCCGAGCGTATAATTCCGTAAAACTATGTAAGTGTCGCTCCTCCGCGGGACCGTTTAGAGACAATCGCGGGCCGGTATCGCGCGCTCCGTCGCGATATCGCTTCGCGTTTATTACGCCATGATATTTCCTTTATCTCGGCCGTCTCGTTACGAACGCGATCCATTTACGATACGACAATCGCGAGTTCCTTGGCAACAATTCACATTATCGTAAATTTAAAGTACAGACATTTGCAATTTATGAGATGCGAATTCCGAAATCGTCGCTAATGTGAACATTACTCCATTGTATTCGGGACTATTGTGCCTCAGAAGTGCGACGTCTACAGCTAATTCCAAATTAATGTTCTTAAATGTAATTATCATGTGTCTCGGACACATAATGGGCAATATTCAGAAATGCTGTAAGTAAGTTGTGTGGAAGATTCACAGAGTGAGATTTGTATCACTTTTATTATAAGATTTGTTAACTTTAAAGAAACAAAGGCAGGTTCGGCTGAAACTAAAGAAAAAAATTCCGAATAATTTGTGTTAAAGTACTTACGTTGAATTGTAAATTGCACCAAAAACATACCTTGCCGTTGAAAAACCAAACCGTCCTTTCGTCAGGACCGTGTTTTCCAGATTCTGAACTGTTTGTACGAGTATAATTTTATATCTGTGCGATTTTACAAGTCACACGTGCGTGCATTTACTAAGGCAGGTTCTTCTCAGAGCAACACCAGGCTCCCATGAGACCACAGCAAACACATTTACCAGTAGGCACAGTTTACACAGGACCTCGGATCGCTAAATTAAGCAAAAGGTCGGTCGAACAAAGACAAGAATTTGATTAGCATTTCAACCAGTTGGACCAAAGTTAAGTTCAGAATACAGATGAGACACGCTGTTTGTTCTTAAGAATATTGCTGGTAAAATAGACAAGACAATACAAAGGCGAGAGTTTACCTCTATCAGAAAAACATAATATCGATTAATGGATGTTCTAAAACCCTGATTCCTGGGGCTATACTTGTCCCAAAATAGATTGTTTACATGTTTACCCCAACATCTAAACAAGGTACACAATGGAACGTGATTGAAAATGTGTTTGAGATAATTTTTGTTTTTGGTTCAAAGATCCAGCTCAGTGGCGTCGTATAAAAAAAGCTAGATAGATTAAAACAATAAAAGTAAAAAGAAACTGTCACGTATAACGGTTACCTGGCTCGTTGGTCTAGTAGTCGCAAGCGCTACTGCTAAGCATGAGGTCCTGGGTTCGATTCCCAGGTCGGGTAAACTGTTATTTGGGTTTTCCATCGAGAATTTCTCAATAGCATCCGGGAGTCTGGATATGTGTCCGGTTAATGGCAATAGGCGTGCCCCTCATTACTATAAATTACGCCTCTGCCTTATCCTTTGCGGAAAACAGGCGTGATGTTATATTATTGGAACGAAGTTTCTTAACTCAGCTTGCGGTAGGAGTTGACGGGTAGAAATACTACTACCAACGCGAATAACTTCGACTACTGCTACATGTATGGATAATGTATTTTGTTGCTGCGACTATTTAGATAAAGCCATTGTAAATTATCTTCCTTCTGATCACAGCGGTCAAACCGTTATTATTGAGTCCAACACACCGATGCAAAAAGTGCAGATTCAAATTAGACCAATAACATCGGGTAATTTAAATAAGTTTAATAGCTTCTTAATTAGCAAGTTAAGTGGTCTGGGCCTAAATATGTCCAATGTAAATGTTTTGTATGGACAATTCTTTTCATTCGTGCAAACAGAGTTCAATAACTCTTTCAAGAAAAAAATTAAAACTATTTCCCATAAGTTTTTATTCAGTGACTGGGCAACTAAAGGCATCAGGAAAAGTAGGGAAAGATTATTTGAACTGTATGGCCTTAAGCCGTATATTAACACGGAAACTTTTAATAAGTATGATGCTACTTACTCTAAAACTTTTAAAATTATCTGCAAAGCAGCTAAAGCGTCTTTCATTAGCAACAAGGTTAAATCAGCGGAAAATAAAATAAAGACAGTTTGGAAAATTATTAACATCAACAAGAACAAAAGACATAACACTGATAACACACTGGACACTTCCCGCGGTCTCATTAGCGATAATATCGATGTTGCTCAGGAATTTGCAACTTTCTTTACCAATATTCCAATTAAAACTACAGAAACTGTAAATTCCTCCCCCTTACTGGCTATTGATTTATTAAGAGCAAATGTTTCATCCTGTCCTGTAGAATTTAAATTTAAACATATAAACCCTGTGGTCGTTGTAAAGGCTATTAAGCAACTTAAGATCAAAATCACCGAAGATCTGTGGGGCATGTCTACTAAAGTTTGTCAATCAATTATTGAGACAACTGCACCCTATTTAGCTATAATGTTTAATTTGTGTGTAGATCAAGGGGTATTCCCGGATTTAATGAAGCACAGTAAAGTTATTCCACTTTTCAAGTCCGGGGACAGCAAGGACACTAATATATAGACCCGTGTCGGTTTTGCCGGTTTTCAGCAAGGTATTTGAAAAGTAATGTTAAATCAAATGCTCAATCATTTTAATCGTAATAACATCCTACACGATCAACAGTATGGTTTTACCAAGGGACGTTGCACAACCGACGCCGGTGTCACTTTATTAAAACACATCTTTAACGCATGGGAAGAGGCACAGGATGCAATAGGTATCTTTTGTGACCTATCCAAAGCATTTGATTGCGTTAATCACGAAACACTGCTGTTGAAACTTGAGCATTACGGACTGGGTAAACTTCCGCTAAGCTTAGTAAAATCATATTTGAATGATAGACAGCAGCAAGTTCAAATAAACGGTGTAAATTCATTGGGTTTAAAAGTCAAAATGGGTGTACCACAGGGCTCGATATTGGGTCCATTCCTCTTTTTAGTATATATAAATGATTTACCTCATTTATTAAAAAACCGACCACAAATGGTGTTATTTGCTGATGACACATCACTGATTTTTAAGGTAAACAGACATGCAAAGGAACTTGATGACGTAAATAACGCTATGCTAAAGGTCCATAATTGGTTTACTGTAAATAATTTAGTATTAAATGAGAAGAAAACGAAATGCATAAGATTCGCGTTACCGAATGTTAGAAGTAGTGAATGTTACGTTGTATTGAATAAGGAGACACTAGAATTCGTCGAAAAAACAGTTTTCCTGGGAATCACGCTTGACTCAAAACTATAGTGGGGTCCTCACTTAACATCACTTGCAGGGCGGCTGAGTTCAGGCGCTTACGCTGTTTGGAAAATCCGCCAACTAACAGACGTGGATACCGCGAGACTGGTCTATTTTAGTTACTTTCATAGCATCATGTCTTACGGTATTTTGCTGTGGGGACGGGCCGCAGATATTGATTCTATCTTTATTCTGCAAAAGAAGGCTATCAGAGCCAACTACAACCTCCGCAGACGTGAATCTCTAGGGGAACTGTTTAAGAAAATTAACATCATGACGGTACCTTGTCAGTATATATATGAAAACATTATGTATGTTCGAAAAAATTTACATCTTTTTAGTAAGATAAAGGCTCGTGCAGACCAGCGCGACGCGACTCGAACAAAACAATTTCTAAGAAAAAATTACGGTTTAACAATAACCGATGTCGCGTCGCGCTAGTCTGCACGAAGCTTAAGTGACAGGCATAATTTTAACACAAGAAATAGTAAATAATGCTGGTCCTGCTCCACAGCCACTTGGGCTCACTAGTTAACATGTTTATTTTTGGAAGAGTTGCTTCCCCTTTTTTATTTTTTCTGACTTTACGAACTAACAGCCTTATTTATAAAAATCTCGCTAATCACTGCTTAGCCACTGTTTAGCTAAGTAAATGGTTAGCTCTTAATCAATGCTTAACTTTTCTTTATTTATAAACGCTAGTTAGCAAGTGATTAGTTGCGAAACGAAATAGAGGTGAAATTATGCGATCGGCACAGATTATAACCAAAATAGTCGACTAAAAAACAGAATTTTAAGAATAAAGTTGTCAAAACCACGATTTCTGTATCTGTCGTGACTTTGACAGACAAAAGTCAGAAATTTCATCGGAAAATATAAAATTGAATAATATTATTAATAAGTTTATTTCATTGTTTTTGCGATGATAGCAATGAAAATAATAAGCTCCAATAATTGGAGTAAACAGGAAAAGGTATTTATCTCTGAATTTATATCTACTTACTAATAATATAAACTGACCAAGTGAATGTTAAAGTAGAAGTAACAATGTTATTACTTATGTATTTTCATGTCCTTTTTGCTTCTTAACACGAATATACTATTTTAGAAATGTATGTTACCTACTACTTGTGTCTGTTTTATTAATTCTCATTGCTTTTGCATCAGGTTTTCAGTATCTTTTAATAACAATTACTATACTTGTTTACAGCAACTTTGACTGCTGCTATGAGCCACTAAATATGATTCAAAGATGAGGGAGACCATGCTACGTGAAAACGATGAGGAATGCGAGTGGCATGACAAAAGAATGGCACCATGTCTTTGGAGGAAGAATATTGGAAATCAAAAATAATGAATTTATAACAAAAATGTAGCTTTATTATGTATCAAAATAAATTGTTTTCTATAAAATGTCTCTTGTTATTTGTGTGACTGCCACAACGTGGCTTTTCTTTAGTTCTGGGCCTTAAAGCTAGCGCCATAAGATGAGGGGCACATGGGAAAACACATTGGATAATCATTATCTCCGATGAGCTCCCTCACGAACTCATTCTCTTCAAACCACCTGAGCACCTATTGAGCCTCTTTCTGATTGAACTTTCCCTATAAATCCTTGTATAATGTGTACTTCGAAAGAAGAATATTATCAACATAACATAACATCACGCCTGTATTTCCCCGAAGGGTTAGGCAGATGTGTACCTATAGTACACCCACATTTCGCCAGTTATGTTTAAGTCCCATGTAATAGGGGGCGAACCTATTGCCATCAATAGGGCACAAATCCAGACCCCGGGCTGCTACTGAGTAATTCCACACTGAATAAACCCGGGACTTCATGCTCAGCAGTAGCACTTGCGACCACTAGACCAACGAGGCAGTCAGAATATTATCTAGTAGGTATCTAATCATCCTCGTAACGGATATAAATGAGCTTTGTAGGTCTTCCTCCGTGTACTTTGCGCCGGTGTTTCAAAATTATTTAATTCTTTTAAGTGGTTCTGAAATCCCGTAAAAGATAGTCGAAATCCATATTTACTATCTCGATAAATAATATCGGCACATCTCGATAATAGGAACAAAATTACCTCGAAGCACACATAATTCGCATTGAAACGATCAGCTGGTTGAAATAAAATCCGCCATCTTGCCTCTTAGCATCCTCTTAACAGTGGACCGGTGGTGTTTAATTTTGACAGCTACTAATCAATTGCTTAGGGACCTCTTAGCGCTAAATAGCGTTTATGAATAAGAATTTTGCTAATCAATTGCTTAGCAATTGATTAAAATTTAAGAGGCGTTTATAAATAAGACCGTAAATGTTTACTTTTTATTTTTATTTAACCAAGTTTTAATTGTTGAATACTCCAAAAGATAATAATGTTTTTTTTTTCTTTTTGGTAGTAAATTTTTTTTAATCTCGCAAATACATTGCAAACTATTGTTTTGTATAATTTAGAAGCATTTTTGTAAATTCAATTTTTGTAAATGTGAGTACCATGGAGCCGTTTACTATGTTTGTTTGTTATGTTGTATGTTGACTTGAAAGAGCATGGCAGTTCAGAGTATGTCATGCTCACTTAAATGTCTCGCTGATGGTGGCGAGTGTGTTGGATCATTCGGTTCCCTACAAAATGGTTGAGCTGGATGGTGCTGATCCACGATGTTCGTGAACGGGCGCCGTCGGTTGAGACTGGTCATCTCTTATCTGCCATTGCTTATTTTTAATCTTATATTTTTAATCGTTTTTGATTATTATTTTATTTTACATTGTTCTCACATATAGAAGCAACAAAAGTAATGTACCCAGGATTTTGTAATTTTAAGAGTGTATTTAAAAGAGTGTCCTTGGAGTTTCTTGCCCGTTCTTCTCCATAGAGATCTACGTTTTGGAATGGGCAACTAGCTTCAACTTTCTGACTAACTGACCGACTCTTTGACAGTTCAAAAGTGCCTGTAAATGGTTTAATTGAAATAAATACTTTGAGTTTGAGTTTGAATCGTCACGTCACGAAACGAAAAAGCGCCTTGTTCGTCTCTTTCTATTATATACGAGTGTGTGTGTGCGTGCGAGTATCGCGTAAGGACCGTCGTTCCTGATGGGGGGTCCTCGACCGCACACGTTTTTAAGTTGGATCCGCAAAGGTAGCCCGCGCAAATTGAAATTGTCTTATGTTTTTAAGTATTTACAGAATTATTTAGTTGCACGGTTCCGATAAACTTACCATTGGTTTCCCTTTGTTATTTTTTTACCACATCAATTTATTCTGTTTTACTAACTTTTTATTTAGTTTCTTCAGAAGCAGTTTGAGCCGCTACCAATCTCTGTCATACAATTTTTTTAATACCATCCCTATTTTCCCTAAACTTGTTTATTTTTTTATTTTGTGCTCTTTTTTTTGCGTCATATTTACCGCAATTAAACGTATTTTCTTTCTTATAATGTAATTTTATAATGTAATAATTTATAGAATCATTAATCTCTCTAAGATAGATTTGTTCCATTAAATGACTTTTTCATGAAATTGAGAACACATTTGAGAACAAATCTAACTTAGAGATATGGATTAATGATACTAATGATTATAATTCTGTAAATACATATTTGTTTTAGTCGCGAATCATATTTTGATAAAGATACAACCTCACACTGACCTGCAAACTGCAAAAAAAGTAAGAAAACTTTCCTTAACGGTATTTCTGTGTCGGGTTTGTCCCCGGAGAGCATAAACAGGGGAAGGTAAGAGAGCACTTAAAATAACGCTTGTCAAAGTCAATCTATTGTCGCTAACACCGCCCTGTGTAGATAACATAGAAAGCAACAAATTGTTTCCAAAAACAAAAGTTTGCAACGTTTGCTGTGCTCCCCTTGCACGTTGACAATCTTTACTAAGATACGATTCCGCAGGCGACGGCAGACCGCAGATTGCAGCTGCGTTGCCAAATCGGAATGTTGGTAATAGGATTTACTGTTTTGTATTTCATTCGAAATAAGTGACTACTACTGTTCACAAAATGTCACGCTACGCGCCGAGCTACGGCGTAGCTCAGGCGGCTACGATTACTTACGTAGTCTCTAGTCTCTACGTCTACGGAATGTTGTAGATGGCTTTACTACAATTTTATGAATTACCTACATTTCATGCTAACTTAAATATATTTTAGTAGCTATGTCTCAAAATAATAGGTCTTTACCTATGAAATTGCCGTTTTGTATGAAAAAATTTAAACGAATTTTTTTCATGTATTTTTTATTTGTATTAATCGAAGTAATCACCCATGCAATCAATGCATCTTTGCCAACGCAGTGGCAGTTTATTGATGCCCTTCTTAAAGAAATCAGCTGGACGGGAGGCAACAAATTCTTCAAAGGCATTTTGTACTGCCTCTCAGGTACTTATTGAATTTTTTTTCCCGCCAAGAAGTTATCCAAATTCTGGAAAAAGTAGTAGTCTGTAGGCGCAAGGTCTGGTGAGTAGGGCGGATGAGGGAGAGCTTCCAACCCCAGTTCTTGCAACTTGGAGACCGTCTGCTGTGCAGTATGAGGTCGCGCGTTGTCGTGCAGGAGCAGCGGAGACGAGCGATTGACCAATGCTGGTTGGAGATGTGCCAGCTTCTCCATCATTGTGTTCAGTTCTTCACAGTACACATCTGCAGTAATGCTCACCCCGTTTGGTAAGAAGCTGTGATGAATCACACCGGCGCTAGACCACCAAACAGTGACCAACACTTTTCTAGGGGTAAGTTTTCGTTTAGGGCATTGTTTAGGTGCTGAACCAGGATCCAACCAATTTGCTGAGCGCTTGCGGTTATCAAACAGAATCCATTTTTCATCGCAGGTAGCAATGCGATTCAAAATTCCTTCATTTGAGTGTCTGTTGAGCAGTGCAAGGCACGTCTCGACGCGTACTTCGCGCTGGCGATCATTGAGTTCGTGGGGCACCCATTTGTCAAGCTTTTTTACCTTGCCAATTTGACGCAAATGGACCAATATTGTTTTGACGCTAACTTCGAAAGCTGCTGCTAATTCAGCCGTATGTTGTGTATCATCAGCTTCCACAATCGCCTTTAATTCGTCATTGTCGACCAAAGTCTTCGGACGACCGCGAGGTTCATTTTTCAGGTCGAAATTTCCAGAACGGAAGCGAGCAAACCAATAACAGGTGGTGCATTGGTTTGTAGTGTTAGCTCCGTAAACGTCGGCGTCGTTGATGTTGCGTGCCGCTTGTGCCGCGTTGCTGCCACGACGGTACTCATATTCCATAATTACTCGAATTTTTAACGTATCCATGATGACGAAAAAGATTGAAATGCGATGAAAATGTAACACTAATCAATTGACTACTTTTGGAAAAAAAAAAAAACATGTTTT
This sequence comes from Xanthia icteritia, assembly GCA_949128155.2. Lineage (NCBI taxonomy): Eukaryota > Metazoa > Arthropoda > Insecta > Lepidoptera > Noctuidae > Xanthia > Xanthia icteritia. The sequence goes on from OX421933.2 coordinate 24,235,661, forward strand.
TAAAATAAAATTAATTTGAAATTAGAATTCTTAGCCAAACAAAAATTATTTTGATTTGAAATGGCCAGTACTGCAGAACGGCAATTTCATAGGTAAAGACCTTAATATGAATGCGGTTAGACCCGTGACAAACGTGGCAGTTAAATATAAACAATAACATGTATATTAATTTCAAAGTTTGATAATCAACATGTTTGTACCAAAATAATATTTGTACACCGATGACGGCACATAGCGTTCTTTAGATAATTTTCGACGCAATCTCAAAGTCACTGTTCAAAACTCTACGTAAAACTGACTTCAATTTTCACTGAATTCGAGTATCGCATTCAAAGTTATTTTCGATAGCCGGCCGTTTTTCTCCAAGTTACTGTTAACTTCGATCGCCTAAGTTTGCACTAGACTCGCTGCACATTCTTATCTGGTTGCACAGTGTTCAGTCGTGTAGGATTCCCGCTGTAAAACTGTGAAAATGCTGAACATGGCAAGTTTGTATCTCAAACAGTGTTCGATGGTAACAACAAAGCTTACGCACGTTTTCAGTTGTAAACATAGACATAGACTTGACATCTTTTGTATAAGTATGCGTCGACTGTTTTGACGTTGATTTTTAACTTTACTAGTACTATTTGTAGTAGGTATTTATTTTATAAGTATTTTGAATGGCTTTATGTAGCTCCAAAATAATAGTTAACCAAAAAAAATTTTTTTTTTTTTTACAAAATGTAAAATTAAATTGCCCTCATCCGAGTCAATAATCACACGTATCACAAAGGCTACACAGAACGTAAAACGCTTTATTTACCTAAATCTATTTACACGCAGTAAATAACCGGTGAAAATAAACATACAAACATGTCAGTATTCGTTTGGCTCCCGTATATAAAACATATTTTTTCCACAGTGAACAAAAGGGCTGGTTCCATTGATATTAATAAATTTCCTTTTAGGCCGCGCGACACGTTCCCACCTATAATAGTACCTGTGTGTATAGGTACCTGTCATCATCGGAGACGTATTAAGTCAGGTGCTGCCTTACCCCCCTCCTCAACTTCACCGTCCCACCTCCGAATGCTCACAAATTACCCACGAGCCACTGGGTCCCGATGGGAATCCGCCGGCTCGCAGCCCCTCAGAAGCGACAGTGAAATAATAAAATTGTTCATTACTGTGTATTTTATTCGTCAGAATACGTTTTTACATAAAATAAGCTACTTTTATGTGGTAGTATTAAAATTTTAAATGGGATGGTGGGTATTAGGCGTTTTTATTATTAGAGAAAACAAAAAAAAGTAATTCTTTGTTGTATTCGAGACAAATGTAGAAAAGAAAAAACAAGGGTAGGTACTGCTGAGTGTTCGAGTCATTTTGAAAAGGGATTTCAGTCTTTTGTATTGCATGTGGGAGTTCTATAGTAACGTTGCCCTTTGTTGAACTCCTTCAAGTTGCTGTGAGCTTAGTACAATGGGTTGATACACACCCTAGGGAGATCCCAAGTTTGCTTCGGACCTCATTTTGGGCGTGATTCAGTCAATTTTTTTATTATAAGCAAAAGCTCCTAAATCAACACTAATTTGGATAAAAGGGGTTTATTTGATTATTTATTTAAAAAAAATGTATTTTATTCACATTACAAGAAGAAAGGGAGATAGAGCAAGTAACCATACCAAACAGTAATTAATGGATATTTCATAGTTAGTTTAAATATTCACAAATTTAGCAAAGCAAACTTTTCAAAATATAAATCTCGGCAAGCTTATCGAATTTGCCTCAGTGTCGATTGATATATAACCGAGGTTTCCGAAAGAGAGCGGATCCGTCGGCTTTAGCGGGAATCGAATTTAGGACCCCGAGCTACCTAAATTGATTTACGTTACCCTTCCAACCACGAGGTTACGCGGATTCCACAAAATCTTAACACAAATCTGACTCTTAGAGTTAGAATACAAACATACGGTCAGATTTTTGTGGTTTGAAATCTCAAGAATTTTGCATCGTTTAAGCAATTTAAACTCCGAGGAATGTTTGAGGTGATCAGCTATCACCACTCAAGATTTTTTTTCTACATATACCCCTTCCCAAAGTTGTTCAAACTACACCAACACAAACGCAAAACGGTAATTAAGTACATTCACTACTAATTTAGCACTGTACGTCTGCAACACTACTAACAAGAAAATTAACATTCATGCTCTCCTAATCCTCACGCTCTTTACTCACAAAGGATACAACCAGAATCCGCTGAATCGTCGCATGCATAATAATTACACTCCTGACACCAAAATCTTTAATTACGTCGAAAAGCCATTTGGTTGAAAGTAAACAACTCCAAAGTCAGCTAAAATCCTGGTACTGTCAGATGTGTTCGGCACATCCATAATGGCATAGACTACCATTGTAAATGTATTTGCCTTGTTCCAGCATCCGGCAGCGAATGATCATCGCATTGTTTGTCCAATGCTGCGCGCTTCCTAATTACAAACATACATAATATTGGATACGAGTGCTAATTGCAAACCCGTAGTAAGCATATGAATGTTTTGTGAGGTAGTTCATTTAGGTACCTGATCATTTGACCAGGGTTCACCGGTCAACTTCGTACCGTGTGAGACAAAATTACGATGTTTCGGCTGTTCCTTTGGATTTTTCCTAATTATCTTTGTTCCAAAACACCCCAGTATTTCGCGATTTTTTTAATCGTCTCAGCGAACAACACAAAAAAAAGCGTTCAATTCGGTCGAACCATTTTCGAGTTTTTGTAACTCTAACGCATGGTGATTGATTTTTATATAAATAATATATAGATAGATTTATAGATTGATTATTAACTATTGTAAATTGTGATGAGATCAATAATGCGTCTACAGATCATAATTAGTGATAAATGACTTAACACTCAGTTCATAAATAATCAGGTCAGTAATAAGTTTTTGGGCATCTGAACTGAAAGTATGATCAGTTTTGTCCACAGACAACAATATGAAAACACACGAGTTAATGGTTCGTCCCGATACAAAACATCCTGTAACACTTTATCAAGCAGTCTTCCTGTTTACCGCGAGGGTAGGAAGAGCTATGTTACAATACATTTAACAGGTGCCGTGTATTTCAGCCGGAGAGTTAGCAAAGAATGCGTTTTACGTGGGCCTTTCCGACCGATTGACCCCAGTCGATCAAGCTGGACGATCGATGGCTATGATCGAAGTTACGATCGACCGGTCAGGCTAAATGATTGCGTTTGTACGTGCCTAAAGCTTGAATCCTTGTGAATTTGTAACCACTGTGCCACTATAATCATGCGTGCCGGTGTAACAAATCTGTTCGACGGAATCAATTGCATTTGCTTTATTTCTCAGGAATTTATAAAAATACACTCTGAAATTCTTGATTGATGATGAAATCGTATTGCATCAATACTCTATTGGCAAGTGCGTGTAATTGTCAGAAATGCTAATTATAATGTTTGGTGTTACATATATGTACATTGTTCATGTATTACGCGAATAACTCTTTCTACTCTACCTCTGTTAGTTTGGTTACTTAAATATTTATGGCACATTATTTCATGTTTTCATTTGCATGTTTCTGAACGAATGTGTTCCGTGCTATTTCCTCTAAGAGAAGTGAGTAATATGTAAATTCCGAGTTGTCTCATAAATAAACGGTTCTATGTACCAAATAGATCCGTATTTGGTCCCGAAATTCAATCAGATATTCTCCAGTAAATAATGAGAGAGCAGGAGTCGCCAGGCGGTGTGGGGCCAGAGCGTCGCGTCACAACGTACAACGATCGTGGCACATTCGTTAGGGAGGGAAACTAAATTATATTCCTGCTCAAATCAGTTGAGCTGACAAAGATATGAAATGCAAGATTTTGCTGACAAGCCACGATTCGTAATATTCTGCGGGTACTGCAGCTATATTGTTTTGGTTTATTCCCGTTTACAGCGCATCATCCGCCGATTTAATGTCCGTATCTCAGTGAGGAACGTTTGTCATTGGTGGCAACCAGCGCCACCCGGCCGAGGGGAACCCTTTGTTTTCTAAATGAACTGTTGCCACCCACGGCACCCTGTCTCTGACTGTGATAAAATACTTTGCCCGATTTAAATGGGTGTTCGAGGTGTTTGCGGGCAGCCGCGACGAGAGCCGCGTTCGGACCGCGACGGCTCGACGCGCAAAGCTGATAAATTACAAGAAATCTACCAGTTTTGTTGTTTAATTCCAAACATAGTCGTTAATCAAAGGATGAAAGAACAGAAATAGTCGGCAAGTGGTCCAGCCGAGCAGTACTAATAGGGAATTTAATCAACCTTCAAGTCGCTGAATTTTAGTCGTTTTGTATAGCGCATATTGTCTGCGGTATTAAATCGATAAAACTGTTACAAATCTCACTACTACAGGCCTTAAATATTTAAATCATGCCGACCTACATAATTTGAGATAATTGATGTGCAAAATGTCATAAAAAATAATTGTAGCGGATTACACCGTGGCTTGTAGATCACGTCGGCCGTGTGTCGTCCGCGATAGCCGTTTCATGGGCACACGCCGGGGGCTGAATTTTAATGTTTTCCAACTCAACCGGCCGGCCAGTGCTGCGTAAAATTTTAACGTTATGGTCGCTCGAGAAGAGGTGCCGTGCTGCACGGCACGGCACCTCTTCTCAAAAGGTCTCCATAAAAACAGTTCGAGTCTCGCTTGCTCTTTGAAATTTCCTGGTAAGTCCGGAAATAAACGTTTTATGTGAAAATATCTCAAGGACTTCGTTTCAGTCTTATTTGATTAAACACAGCTTTTAAATGTAGGTAGGTATGTGAAGTTGAGATTGTTGAGAACAAATTTTTATTTTTAGACTTCCGAACCTCAAAAGGAAAAAACGGAACCAAGCCAATTTGCTCCGAATCTAATGCACCGATTAAGTTGAAAATTGAATATAGGGGTCACTTTTGGGGGTTAAACACACAAAAAAGTTTTGCAAACTGTACCGTGTGACATATCAAATGAAAGGGCTTATTATGAGGATCTCAATTTTTTTTTCTTCATAATTTTGAAATGAATACTTTTAAGATATTTAAGAAAATTGATGAAAATTTACCATCCCATCTCCAAAACGACTGAACCTAAAATTTAAACAAAAATACAGAGTATGGTTCTTTACTCATAGATTACAGGAAAACCTATACCTAAGTCTAAAAATAACACGGTAAGTAAATCTCTGAATATTGTGCGTACAAACTTACATTTGCAGTTGGAATGTATGGGAGAACATGTTTTTCAACTAAAATGTTAAGTTTGTTCTTGGGAACCCTTCATTGTGCGTAGTCCGACACGCACTTGGCCGGTTTTTTACAATTGCAAAATAAATACGAACCCGTAGCAAACACCTGAATGGCTCCTTAACAATCTAATTTCGTTTGTAATCTTAGCGATTATTTGTCTGGATCTCGTCTGACAGGTAATTACGTCATCTCTCCACTTGATAACAATCGAGCAAATTTTTAGGCGCAGCTTTTACGAGATGTTATATTTCACCGGCGTGCGTCCGTCCGGACAAATCGCAGCTACCATTCATTGTCCGGATTAATATGTCCGTGGACCGCGCCTTTATTTTATTACATTTTTACTGTGAAGGTATATGGCTTAGCCAGCGGAATGGATTGATCAAACATATTTCGTAAATAAATTCAACAGTAACGCGATGATTGCTTGTGAATTTTATTATTGGCTGTATTCATTTTCAAACATTTTAATTTAATTAAATTAACCCTTTCAAGTAACTTAGTATCTTATTTTATTTGAGACAACCTCTATTTTTTATTTTTTATTTGTTGTTTTTTGTGTTTGTGTTTCTTCTTTGCGTCATGTTTACCGCAAATAAACGTGTTTTCTTTCTTTATTTTTAGGGTTCCGTACCTGAAGGGTGCCAAACAACACCCTATTACTAAGCTTCTGCTGTCCGTCCGTCTGTCTGTCAGCGGGCTGTGTCTCATGAACCGTAATAGGTAGAAACTGAAATTTTCAGATTGTGTATTTCTAAAATTAAAAATTAAAGGGGGTCAAAATCTTACCCTGAGAAATTTAATGATAATGATAATGTTTATTTGCCAAAAATAGTGTTTACGATTCCTTATAGTCTACATTAATAGCTAGGTTTCAAAAAAACAAAATAAGACGCAAAGTAAGCATTTTGCTAATGAACTCCACACTAGGTCGAGCCTGTATCGTGGAGTTCATGGGTGGTATTACCATATAGTGAAAATGCGCATTACATGAATAGGTACGTATGAAAGTGTTAATTTTTAGGGTAATTAAAACATTTTCTAGGTTTACAAATTAAACAAGTAAAAAAAAAAAAAGAATAAAACAATAAAGTAGTTTAATAGATCATTATAGCAATGTGCACTATGTGTAAGAATGTGTGTGAGTGTTTGTGAGTGAGTGAGAGAGTGAGTGAGAGGGTGAGAGAGAGGGTGTGTGAGTGTGGGCATGTGTTAGTGTATTACGAAATTAACTTTAAAAGAGATTCGGATTCACTATATGAATGAGCTAGCAGCCATTTGCGAACAATCTTTTTTACTTGGCTAGTTCCAGAGTTACTGATCCCACACATTCTTACCGCTTTGTTGTATATGTAGCGGAGCAAGAATTCTTGCATGTGTTGTGCGAAAGTTGAACGTGTCCTTATTGAAGGACACTTGAAAACTCGATGTTTGAGAAGCTGCGAGTATTCCGGTGTCTGTGTTATGATTTTATAATTTGAATCTTCATTCAACTTCATATTATCATGTACAGACGCTAGCAGGTCAACCTACCCGAATCTGTCAAAATTTTCCCAATCAACTTTGAACCTTATACTTTAGTGATAAAGTTGAAAATCTATTAAAGAAATTTGACAGGTTATATTAAACTGTAGTTATTATCAACAAATATTTAAAAGATTCACAAGGTATTTTATTTTAATATGGGTGATTATTTGCAACCTGAAAAAAAAAATTGTAATTCACAGTATCATTATGAAATACAAATTAATCTTTGCAATTTTTAAAATTTGAGGTTATAAATATTCTTCGTTTAGTATTTTAAAAATAATAGATTTCTGTATGACTGTCAAATAACGTTAATACATACCTATATGGACGGATGTAATTAAATTAAACAATTACTATACTAATGTTCATATATTTTTGTAGCGCCTCTCTTGTTAATTTTACGAAAGTATTAAAAAAATACATAGTGTTAAATCTTGTACGATATGGTGCGGCTTCGTATGGAAGTCCGACTCGCACTTGGCCGGTTTTTTCTTTAATCTTAGTCACTGAAAATTCAGGCTTCTAGCTTTAACCAAATCGAAGTTACAGGGGGCTTAAAAATGTTCTGAATGGCTTCGAGAAAAGAAGGCTCTGCCTTTGTTTGTTTGTTTGTTCTGCTCGACTTGGCGGGGGCACTGCCGTGCGCCCAGATGAGATGGTTCCTGTAAATATACAGGCGGCGCGTCACTGATCAGTAATTTTTATTAGGTATTTTTAACTTTGCCTCACCCGCTGCCACTAATCTTGCTACCTCACAATCTCTAAAGCTTTTGATTTAAAAGCGATTTCATTTAAATTTTGCAGACATTTTATCCCACGTAAATATAATAAAAGTGGATATCGTTAACGCGTGCCCGTTAAATTAACTTGATAGATACCAGGGGCGGTGAAGCTCTGAAGCGGTGAAGATACGGCAATTCAATCACGCGGCCATTACGCCACACGTCGTCCCTAGTTCACTCCTCCTGCCCCTCGGGTGATACCAGCCAGAGGGTGCAGATTGGGAGCCTTTACGAAATTGCGAATGCATCTCCGTACGGCTATGGTGTTCTGGTAGATTTATTGCATATTTTTGACTTTTATTTTGGGGTCCGGTAATGTTGGCAATTCAATTGATATCAAGAAAAAAAATATGTAAGAAAAAATACCTACTTCATGTCTTGTTTACCCTGTTGATATTACTAAAGCTGTAATCCGTAGGATCTTTATTTGGATTTCATTTTAAGGACGCAGTGTATAGGTTCTTACCTGAAAAGAAACAACATTGAAATTAATACATCTCACTTCTCACATTTGCAGAGGCAAGTAGTTAGCTAGTACATATTAGCTAGCACTTTCAAACTACGATACATAAAAAGTTAAACATTTGACATAGCATTGGCTGAGTTTGTATGGATTTGCTGACTTCGAAATTTCGAATCGATAGTTGCAAACGGAATTCCGTATGTATATGGCCGGCCTAGCCAAGGGCTATCCAAAACAACCCCATACTTTATGTTCAGCGATTTTTTATAATTTAGGAGAAAAGAAAACGGTAACATTTTGTTCGACAAAATTTCACACTGGGTTGTAATGCGGTTTTCATCATTATTTAGAGATTTTTTTGTGATTTCAGTAAGTACATTAATTTTAACTTAGATATAGCACAGAAATCTTGATGTTTTGACATGTCGCCAAATGAGTAGATTGCAACCGTGCAAAACAACGGCGGGTCACTAGTTAGTTGCCTTTCACGAGTTTTAGAGCGCGTTCTTTGTTTCCAGATATGAAAAGAGCATACGAATAAAATGGGTGCCCCTATATAGCAAGTGAATCATAAAATGTTTCGGATGTGTTGGTACCAGGGCAGCAGCATCACGTAACAATACCGCAGTGCAGGCGGCGGGCGCGGGCGCGGCTTGCGCGCCACTGGACTGCACAAAACTGTCCCGGGAATGCAACGCTCTATTTTCTTCTCACAAAAAATTGCTGTTGCAGTTTCTTCTTTTATATTGTTTGGAAACTTAATTAAAAATTCTTTGTTGAGGTAACTGCAGTAAACTAAAATGAGTTGCTTTCAGTTAAACAATTTTGTCTAGCACAATAAAGTTTGTAGGAGAGTAACTTTTCTGAGGCATTTAAAACTGTCGATTTTGGGCGCTGTGGGGAGTTCTAACGACAATAAAAGTAAAAATACATTTGCGTAAAATATTCAAACATACTTCGATAAACAAAGGAATAAAATGTTTAGATACGCGCGGGGCAGAGGCAGAATTTAAATGGAAGCCTGCGGACGTCACTTGTTAAATAGAAAATTGAAGGAACGCTCTAAATGTCACTGATCCTGCGATTGCAACATAGCGACTGTAATAAAAATGTTGTAAACAGCCCGAGGGCGGCGGCGAAAATGAAAAAGAAGCATTTAGACGAGCTGTAAACTGCCGACTTATTAATTTAAAGATCGTATAATAAAAGCGTTCTCCACAGACTGTTATTAATAACCTTTGTAATGAGAGCCGAGTTCCTCTCACAAAAAACCTTATGTAACAAAAACTGGCTTCAATATGTAATCTCGACGGACAGACTGTCAAAAGACGACCCTTACGTTGAAGCGGGGTCGCCATGTTTCGCCAGGAAACATATAGAAAAGGTAAAAATAAAGTTACGATTTCTGGAGTCGGGACTTCGCGTACTTCGCATTGAAATCACTAATAGTTACCACATCTTCGTTAATAACTAATCTTAAGTAAATCTTATTTATGTTTGTGTTCTCAATAGACGTTCATTTATCACTAATATTGTGTGAGAAATATTCGTGAACGACGTAGGAAACTCTTTTCCGTGTGTTGTGTCACTTATGGTGCGTTGTGTCGAGAAGGCCACAAGACGCGAGCGCCGCGCGGGCGTCATGCGGTGTGACGAGGGTTGACGATGTGCCCACTGCTAAATTGCGAGCAATCTCTGTTGCGCCCCTGATTTCTTGGTGCTCACAATCATGTTAAATTACACTAACGTTGATTTTCCTCGTATAAATCAAAGATACAATAGAAAAGAAAACCTAATAATATGTTGTTTATCGCTATACGATACAGTCGAAACAGACTACATATTAACTTAACTTATTAACATATTTGAATATTTTGAATTCGCCTGTAACTAAACGTATTAGCAAGTTAATAGTCGAATACACACAGCAAAGTACCTACAAATAGGTGAACACGCTGTAGTCCTAGCGACTACTGTAGGACCGCGAATAAAACAAACAGGTTCCCGCGTTTCTGTTTCCAATTATTCAGAGTCGGCGTCGTATCACGACAAAACTCATCTAACTTTCGGCCGCGGCGCGAACGCCGCGCGCAGATGTGAATAATTCTACGAATTTCGGTGAAATTTCGCGAAAACTCACGTTATGAGGCGAGAAGTTTTTTCGCTTCTATAGAATCTCTGGTGTGTGAAGAGGGTTTAATTTTGTGTTATCTCGAGTCGAGTGTTATCGCAGTAATTCATTCGTTCTACATTGGGAGTGTTTGTTTTGATTATATTACGTGAAAAGAAAATTTGTAATTGGGTTGAAAAGAAAAAGAAATAGCAAAGCTGTTTTTCCGCGCAACGAATGAGAAAGCCATTTGTAGTTAGAGAAACTGAACGTGGAAATGTTTTGATGAAAACTGCAGCAAGCGGAGTAGACAACAGACAGGAAGTATTAAGTAGTAAGTGTGTGTCAGTACAGGGCGATAGTTAAAATATCAGCCACTAGTCGAGATGTATTTATTCGGGGAAGGTGCATCCGGCACGAGCCGCCGCCGCCGCCGCGCCGCCGACGGCGAGATTGAAAACAATTTCCTCGACGACAGATGTCTACGATTCTATCAACACATTGATACATTTATTTATGTTATCTCCCTTTTATTGATTCTTTTCTTTTTTCCCAACATTAATCTTTTTTTCCACTAACGAACGATACTTTTCTTTAAACGGGAAGTCAGATCCACGCTTCATTTCCAAGTTTTCTTACTTATTTGTTTTCTTTTAAATTACCGATGTTACTTAGAAATACAGAAAGATTACCGATTGCGACTCGTTATCAACACTCGTTATATTATAGTGCGTGTCGCGCATCAAATACAATAGAATTAATTCTGGGGCTAATGTTATTACGTGGAGGATCGTCAGTACAAGAAGAAAGATGTCTGCCTGCTCGAAGGCGCGTTTCTCGTTGGCGCATAATAACTCTGTGGCTAAATGAAATTAAGACGGAGTCGGCCGAGTGGCTCTGTAACCGAGTGTAGCCGACGGTACTTGTACAGTTATACACAAAATACACAAGCTCGTTTGTTGGCGACTCCTTTTCATGCTAATTTAATTTGTCCCCAGCGTTCAGAGCATTTTTGGCATGACTTTATATTGCGGCAATGTAAAAAACAGGGAAAATATATTATTTTTATGCACCCCTCTTTGTGGCAGTCGGAAATTAAAGAATATAATTAGAATTTTGTTTCCTTTTATGCGTTTGTAAGTTTTAGTTACAGATTATATATGAAAAAGAAAAACCGTCCACCGATTATAAAACGAACAATGTTAATCAGAATTCTACTAAAAAGTTTTATATTAAAAAGCTTATCAAAAATCAAGCTTGTTATTAAAGTGTGTTGGAGGGCAATGAAAAGCATCGTTATGTCTACGATAAACGGTACTTCATGGAGCATTCGGGCCCGACCGACAGACTCGGAGAACTTTTCCAATTTCCAAAAAAGTTTTAAATGTTGCAGCATTCCCTTGCAAAACTCAGGTGTCGCGCGGATCTAATCGGAAAAATGACGATTAAGTCGGACAACATGACTGACACGAAGATTAAACTAAACAAATTAAAAAGACAAAGGCTTAACTTCTAGAATTACTTTTGTAATTTTCGTCATGACGTATTCAGGAAAAGTATTGAAGGGATTACCTATCACAATTTAAAAATTCCTCGATCCGCATGTGATCACATCAGGATAATGTAGCTAACTTCGGTATTCTATTAATATACATGTCACGTTCGATTCCACGCAAAAATTAGCTGTGTGAAAAACGAAAAAAACAAAAAAGGAATAGGTGTGTTGCTAGCGCATGTGCCGCGCCGCGACCAAAACATGAGCCCGAGAGCAAAATAAACTCAAAAATATACAAAATACGTTGCGGCGAACGTAATACGTATTAAAAAAGCGAAATATAAAAAGTAAAGGCTTGAATTTGTTTGTTGTTTTTGTATTATTTTTCTTTCATGAACCGAAACGCTTCCGGTGGTAATACCTCTTTATGCATTACGGACTGAAACAATGAACGTGTCCGAATTCTGTGGAAAAATATTTAACGTCGCTTTACCGCACCCAACAAAATGAGGATAACGTGTGAACAATGCAATCCGACATAGATTGCCTTTTTTTAAATTACAAAGTGAGTGGAATTTTACTAATTTTGAGACAGCTCTCTTCTCGATTCACTGTAGTTAGCAAAAATAATGAACTTGAAAAACCAAAATTTAAAAGTTAATTTCATCATGCGGTAGTAAAAATCTATAAACCTCGCTTAAAATGTTCATCTCAAATGCACATTTCGGAATTACAAACTATCGCAAGCATCGTGATCTATCATTTGAGTTAATGTTGAGAACGAGGATGTCCACTTTGAAACACATTACTGAGTTAATCCGATGGCTCTCGGAGCTCCTGCCAAGCCAGTACCTAATTCCAGCGACACCGCCCAAATATCTGAATATATGTTTGATACTCCTTTTTGTGAACGCTCCTCGGATTCTGGAAAAGCGAAAACGTAAAAAGAACGAAGTGTTTAGATTAAACTTATTGTGTTATTCCCAAAAATGGATTCAGACGATCCGAATTAGAGCTAGAGTCGTTAGCTTCTACGACGCCATAAAAGTAATACAATTTAACGATCGCTTCAACAATATGCATTGTAGAGTCCGTACCTTTGTTATCAATCACAAAGGCGTTGCCAAGACCAAAATAAACATTTACCTTTCTCATTTGTAAAAAATACAGTGGACTCTCTAAATTAGAATTGAAGACTTCTCGTCGGTTTCTCAGATGTCACGATAAGTCTGGGAGCGGCGCGCGGAGGTCTTGCCCCTTTTTTGTCTCGGCCCTCGTTACGGATATTGCTCCGTAATGTAATGACGATCGATTATTCCGATTCCGACTTTAATCTCGGCAATATGTCGACATATCGAATCACTGTTGAGAAGGGATAATCTTTACATTAGCAGCAAAGGTACAAAGGAACTATATTTAGCAAACATTAATTCAATCGAAGTATATTCAGAATGTATTGTGTCCCAGTTATTTTGCTCCTATTGTACTTGTAGCATTTTCATGTTTTCGGGTAAGCTCTTCCCTTTATCGCCACGTTATTTCGTGAAAAACATTTTTTATCACCCTTTCACGGATTATTATCTGTACATAGTAGATAATTACTGTGTTGTAAAAAGAAGGCACAAACAAATAGGCTTGTTTTAAAGGGATTACATTCAAAAAGCTTTTTGCTTCGCTTCGTATAATTTCGTTTTCAAGAGATTATGTAGTGCAAGAGGGTTATTTTTTATTTTAAACCATATCTCATAAATAAACTCTTATTTCTCTAGTGAAAGAGAAAGACGCCCACTATCCCATCTTCTTTGATTAATATTGGAATGTCAAAGATTCTAACGAATCAAACTTTTAAATGGCTGCCAATAATAGATCCTTCAACCAACAAGTATTGTCACTACGCCAACTCAACCCTTTCCGAATCACCGGGTTGTAAGATTGTCAACTGATTAAATAATTCATTAGAGAGTGTAACATCTAAGAGAGGCATGTGAGGTCCCGCTGAGCAGTGCGGTACATTTTAAGAGTGGTCCATTAATCCCGCATGGACGTCCCGGAGCCCGGGACGTGTGTCCTTATGCATAATTACATTGGATCGCATCCGTCTCAGTCTCTTCGTCCGCGGCCGCCACACTCCTCACCACAGGCGCAGGTTGTACACGAACCCACACACGTACACATGTGCCGAGATAAAGGACATGTTCTGCACTCAATTAAATTAATCTAGTTAGATCTGGGACGGGTGTAAGACTGGAATATTCTGCTTTATTTTACTAGGCTTTTGGTACGAATAGGAATGTGGATTTCGTATCTAAAGGATGTACATTACTGTCGCGGCCTGCAGATGGGGCATTGATGAACGATTTCGCCTCGGCCCACATATGTATGTGAGTCCATCAATGCCTGGTTGCGGCCAAGGCTTGTAAGTTGTATAGTACTTTTCTCAAATAATGTGCGGAAATACAAACTGAGTAAATTAGTATTAAAGGAGACCGCCAGAAATGCATACATCATTGGGCCAAATGTGAACAGTAATCATTTATGTATTATTTAATAGATAAAACACATACATATTCACATCAGAAAGATTTATTTTTAAATTCTATGGGAATTAGGAAGAAAATAAGTTTTTGAGTCACTAGGTTAGGTTATGTGGCAGATGGTAAGAATTGTACCTATATAACGCCAAAATGTATTGTAAATACCATAATCAAATAAACACATTGATTTTATTGTTTGAAAACATATTTGTATGCTACTATTAGCATATTATTGCATAGTACAAAAAAGGAATTAGGTAGGTAAATTAAAAATCAGTAGCGATACTACAACTCACGCAATTCACCATTATCCAGTCTATAAGCAAAATCGGTGTCCAAGTCCGTAAAATCAATCCAAAATCGTCAGAAAAATAGCAGAAATCGAATAAGCACATCCGTAAGCGCACGAGTACGAAAACGAATGACAGGACTTGTGACATTTTGACAAACGTCGATTTTTTTTTCGTTTTGAAACAGTCGCCCGATACACGATTCTGAACGATGTTATTGTTAAATAAATAAATAACTATTACTAAAACAACGATAATTTAATCAAATGTCCTTTTTTCTTATATAAATGATTACAATGTTCATGACCAATGCTAAAACAAAATAGATATCGTTTTTTTAGTAACTTCTTTAGAAGTACTAGTTTTAGAACGAACTTAAAATGACCTTACAGCTTGTTTACGGAGCTAGCTTTAGTACTACATTCAATTACAAACCATATTTCAAATTATAATTTTTGCCTCATTCCGGTAGAAAGTTATTATTGTTACATGTTATTTTTAATCAGTAAAAAATCTAGTCTTTTTTTATATACATATCGTTTCTGTACATACTTTAGCCCAAAACTGTCTATCTCCTTTCAGAATCAATGACGAACAACGATACATTTTCACGCGCAAAATATGTTCATTTGTTTCTTCTTTACTTTAAAAAGCTCTATTTTCAAGCCAAATCGAAATTTAAATATAATCTTTAATAAGTTACCTCCTTGGTTGTCATGTGTTGAAGTAAAAATGTTCGTTTCATTTTTAAATAACAGAACAGATATGAGTTTTCATAGTAATTTATTCGGCCGTTAAACACGACAGATATGGATTTTCATACAAACATCGCCGGCCGGGCGCTCGCATGTATTCGAAAAATTGCGGTAGGTACCGCAATTTCAATCTATCTCGAAGAAGGTTGTAAAACTAATGTTCGCATTTCCAAGCATGTTTGAGAAAAGGGATTTTGGTTAAGCAGAGGTACACTACACAATAGTGTCACTAAATATTTCCTTCTTCAAATCGTCTAGTGCTGTATCTATCTACCTATACCTACATCTATAGCAATTACTTCAGTTCCATATGCAGAATTATGACTGTCTCATTTGCAAGTGAATTAATTAAATGTTGAGTAAAAATTTCTATGTGACCCCGTAATCGCGGCTCAGCGGTCTGTCATTACAGTGTAATGAAGCCTGTCATATGAATTAATGTTACCACGCACTCTTACGTCATCGTTATGACAAGTTGAGTGACGTCACCGACCCCGGAATGCTTTCAGATTAAATTAAAACACAATCAAGTAAATGACTCCGAGCTTTTAAAGTAACAGCGCTTAATCTAATAATACACGAATACATTTTATGCAACCCCGTTGTACTTACGGATTCGGTTCAGTGGTTGGAAAAGTGGGATTTTCAATTTGATTGTTTTATTTTTACAGTAAACAAGTGAAATTATATTACAATTTAAAAACCCCACACACATATTTCCTCATTTCTCTTTCCTACTCCATCACCAAACGCTGTAACAGAATACCAAATTTCAAATCGATCAAACCTATAGAAGACGCTCACATCTATTCATCAACTAAAAAAGAAAAGAACTGATAATCTTCAAACAGCTGAACCGATTTTGATAAAACATGTTTAAGAACCATCGGTTCACCCGTTTAAGAGCTACGGCGCCACAGACAGACACACGCATAGTGGTCAAACAAACAGCCCTCTTTTTGCGTCGGGGGTTAAAAATTGTCTCACAATTTAAGGTTCAGTATTTTAGTCCTCGTTAAATAAAAACTACTACCTACCCCTTTTTTTTTTTTTGGGTGGGTTAATTAATTAGTGAATTAATTAATTAATGCATGTAATTCCAGCTTACTAAGACAACATAACGAAAAGAAGACTCGCATAATAACATGGTCAGTAGTGGTGACTATGGCCCAAGCGTATATACAACAATAACAGTGGGTAGCATTGGCATTAGGGGTGCAATAACAGTAAACCAACACGACCTAGTTGGAGTAGCAAAGCACAATTAAACTAAAAGACGTTTCGAAAAACAAACAGCCGAAAAACGTAACGAAGCAATTACTGGCGGCAAACGAGCGCCATTTTGTCGATGGAAACAGAGAAAAGAAATGGCTTCATTAAAATCTTCCTCTTTTTTGCCAGTGGACAAACAACATGCAAGTGCGTAGCTATCTAATATTCATTTATATGTTGTTTTGGTTGGCAATGGCCTCAAATACAAAAGCCAACAGAAAAGGAGGTATGGAGCGAATGTTTTGGGAACCAAGCTTTTAAATAGTGCCTTAGATGCATAGATGTGATCACTGACTATGTCTTCAACTTCTGTACAAGGAACATTTCTTTACTTAAAATTAGAGATACTACTACCATGAATGAAACAGCACAAGAAGCTCTAAAACTTTGCCAAGTGGATCCTCAGTTTAAAGGGACTTAGCTACAACTGTAAGACGGAGTTAGGAATTGGGTAAACCGCTGCCAGACATCTGTAGCGGAGACGTTAGGCAGCTACGCGAGTTAATTCCACCGCAGATAATGTCACCACGCTATGTCTCATGCAACTTTAGTGAACAGAGATACGGATACTAATCAAGTTTGTCACAGCCAGGGGTTACTATAATTGTATCGCAGCGTGAGCCAAAGTAACATGCACGGTGTTTATTTAATTAATCAACCAAATGGGCATGCCTCGCTGGTTTAACTCCCGCTTACACCAGTAACCACCAAGAACATTGAGCGCAAAAAAACAAAAATTGTTCTGTTTGTGCCAATCGTTTCAAGATCATAGAGACAGAATGCTGTTTCAAATATTATTAACGCTAAACGCATTAGTAATTTGCTGCAAGTGGGTCTATCTAAAGGTTAACCATGCTTCATGACAATTATTTAATTCACGAATGCAATGTAGTCTTACACCCACGACCGCGACCCGCGACTTCCTAAAACATCGACTTAATTTGTCGTAAAACGCACAGGTAAAGGGGAAGACTGCAATAATAATGAAAGATTCATGCGGAAACAATCTGCTGATGTCGGGCGTATGGACAGACTCGATGGACCCGTCCACCTGGACCCGGCCACGTTACAATATAACTTCTATACCTATGGACGTACAGTTTAATAAGCACGCAAAGTTAAAGCAGAATGGTGGAATGTTACAAATAAGGGCGGCCCATATCGACGTAACGCGGGCCCCATAACAATAAGCATAATCTAAATGGCTAGGATTTGTTCGACATGTGAGCTTATGAGGCTGCGAGGGGCCCACTCGTGCGGTTGTGCTGATTGCGAGGTTTACCCACGCTTCAGAGGCGAAGGAGGTTCTTTTACAGAAAGTCTTTTGATGCAGGAAATTGCTGAAGAAAAATCAGCTCCCATTTTTATTATTTTTGTATCTGACGTTTGAGGAAGTATCAACGTTGACTAGTAAGGTATTAAGTAGAGTAAATTAAACAGATTTGCGAGTTTCAATGTTGTCATTGGACACAGTTATCATTACCCACAATCCCACGCCTGACCAGCACTCCATGACAATAGTGCTTCACATTTATAACATTATTACGCACATGACACAAATGGCACTCGTAAAATAACTGTGAGCCTTCGTTAGTGACTATGGTAATACTGGTGGTGATATAAAGCGGGTGTATCAAACACGAGAGCTCGTGGCACTCACGTGGAGGGCCGCATCGAGCGCTCGGGCCAATTAGGGCTCCAGCCAGCACGAGAGGCTCTTCACTTGGCCGCTTAGCCTCCAAGCTGCTCCAGACGTGTACACTTAATCGCAAAGTTTATTATACTAGAACAAGTGAGCGTTCTCATAAACATTGTTTGACGTCCATAAACTTTTAGACAACATTTTCTTTGCAAGCCGGGTATTTCATGAGGTAGATGGATCGTTAATCTAAAGAAGATGGTTAAAATGCTGGGGAATTCTTTGATTCGGCTCCCTTTTCGCCGTGACAGTAATGTCAGAAATCTACTTTATATAGTCTACTGCTTCGTGAAATATTCATCGGCCCTCGTGTTTACACATCATGTTTTTATTGTCTAATCTCGTCCCGTTTCTAGGTGAGCCAAAATGGGGACACAAATCGAGATACATTTTGTAATAAAATATTGACAGTATATACATTTAGGCCCTTTGTACACAACACGTTTTCTTGCCGTGAAAAACTTCGGTTTATTCGCCGTGTGTAGGCACGGTCGACAGTGTTGTGTGGATCACTATGGAAATTTGTTGACGGACACGTTCTTCTACCGTAAAGAAACGTGCCGTGTACAAAGGGCCTTAATACACCCATTGTTTAGTAGACATTCTTGAATATTTTATTGTTAGAGTTGTGAAACAAACACTTAGGAATGCTGGCTAAGCAGCAGTAAACAGCGCACTTGATACGATCTGTGCTTATTTATAATGTATTATTTAATGAATGCAAACTCCTTTGGTATCTCAGATCCAGACAGAGTTAAAATATTCATCACAAAATTCTTCACCTTTGTAAATATTAAGAATAATTAATGAATAATAAATGATGCATTGGAATACATTACATGGCGCCTACTAAATGAAGATGATGATGATTCATGATTCTTTATGAAAAATTATTTGAGGAAACTAGAGTGAGGAAATAAGATTTATTGTATGAAATAAAATCAAAGAAAGGCCCGTCACCGCGAATTACATACTCATGAAGATGGAGTCGAGGTGGTAAGGAGTGCCTTCACTGCCTACACTGAGATGGAGACGAGCTTCAAATATTTCAACGGTATCACATTGCACTTAAAGTGGCTTTAGGGCGCCTTATGTTTGACAATTAGATGACACAACACCTTTATCTTCCCGGTCTACGAAAAAAGACGAAGTCGCTTGAAATACCAAAAAGTTCAGTAAGCTGACATCGTGTTATCGTTAAATAATTTGGATAAGTTAAAGGTAAACAAATACTATTCGACCAATTTTACTGATTGTTTGTTAGCCCGTAACAAGAAAGGAGAGTATCTGACCAATTTAAAATATATTCGTCTATAAGGTCCATTTCAGTTAATTGTCCTAGCATAGAGATCTGAGCGGCCATTAATCAATATCAGTGGTGGTGTGTTGTCAAGGATTATACCACTGTCCCGCCAGTTCGCACGACGCGACTGTCGCGAACTAAGCGCACTGGTAATGGGATCAGCCAGCGATTTCGCACTATATTCGTGGATGTTTCGACTACATTTGCATTATTCTCAATTCTGTGAATGTATCTCATTGTTTCGTGATTTTCATGAGAATATTAATAATGTTTACATAATGTAGACAGCCGATATTCTGATAAATACTACTAGATAATAGTTCGTTGTCGAAGTTATTATTCAGACTACAATTCTTAGAAAGAACCTGAACTATGATTATGTTTCGCTGATATTAACATTAATTTATTCGGGTTAGAGATGTGAATTCCACAACGTTCATTTTTATTTCGCGTTGTTGTTCTTGAAATTTAACCGATTTTCATTGGTCAAAGAATATTTAGCTTTAAATTTTAGATAACAGCAACTTGTATTTTATGATATTATGTCATGTTATTATCTTATGTTTTCGCTTGTATTTTATTGGCAAAACATTGCAAAGCGGAATATAAAGTTAATTGCGGAAGTCGGTGTCTTTGGATCTATATTTTAGGTTTTGCCACCGACTTCCGAAATTAACGTTATTTTTCACGTTTTGGAAGTGGGTTGTATTTTTTTTTTTTTTTTTTAACTTTTTAGTCATGGTTCCTACCCCCACACCAATGCGTATACCATTAGTTGTTGTATAAATAAATAAATGTAAACAATAGTGACAGGAAGTATTATAACATCATCAAGATACACAA
Source organism: Xanthia icteritia (assembly GCA_949128155.2). Lineage (NCBI taxonomy): Eukaryota > Metazoa > Arthropoda > Insecta > Lepidoptera > Noctuidae > Xanthia > Xanthia icteritia. The sequence goes on from OX421933.2 coordinate 24,256,019, forward strand.
AGTGGGCTAATTACGTATTATCGAAGTTAACTCAAAAACTACCTAAGTAAAATCTGTCCACAATTGACGAAAATATCGATATCAGTGGTGGTCATATAATTAGAAACACAGTCACTTGGTTGTGTTAATTAGTATGTTATTATTGCAATTAATTGGAGGTGTAAGAATCATTTACCTCATTAAAATGTACACTCGTAACTCTAGTTTAAAAAAGATCAATAACATTCTGTTATCTAATAAAAATAAAATAAAAAGGTGGCGTTCTGTAGTTGCTGCCTACACCCAAGGGAAGAAAGCGTGAGTTTATTTATGATACTAGTATCTAGCATTTTAGGGGACATTGTGAAAGTCGGCGGGGCGAGGTCGCGGGGGGACGCGGCTAACTAATCCCGGCTTACATAGCTCGATAAATTGTCACATGGAGCCGTGCGGTCGTCATGATGAGTCGCCGGGTTTATCGGAGCGAGTCTGCTGGAAGAATCGATTGAAAGTTAACGCGCCATGATTAGTGAGGGACCACTGAGACCCGAACGCTGAAATAATGCCCGCCGTTGGTTTATGAGCCCAAGTCTATCATTTAGAAAGAAGGGTATGCGATGTGACGCGACTTGAAGAGCTGTAGAATAGAGTTGATTAAAGAACGAAGAAGAAAGTTATGACGTTTCATAAGTGTGTGTAGGTTTATGTAAAATAAAATATTTTGGAATTTTAACAAAATCTAAAAAATATTCAGTACGTAGTGTTTCTGTGATAAATTCGACATTCATCGAGTTGTCGAGTGCTGCTTAAAATTCTATCCAAGTACAACTAATCGATAGTACCTTCCAGTTTGCTTATACATTTTTTATAAAGATAAAGTACAACATTTTAATAAACTCCTGTGTAACTTTTCAATGTAATTGAATTCATTACGTTAATTGAACGTCAAAATGGATCAGCATCTGCCTGAACGACGCTAGATGCGACATGCCTCGATTGAGCGCACAATTAATTATGGCTACATTGAGTTCAAGTATTTATATGAAAAATACCTTTTCTTTAAGACATTTTTACGGAAAAGGTAACAAAAGAATTACAGCACAAATAATAATTATAAGTTGGTAACAAATAAATAATAAAATTGACCCAAATGCCTTTCATAATAATTCCACGAAAGCACATTAATTATTTAATTGTGTTATTAAGTCATTACGCCCACCTGATCAGATACCAGGACATTAAAAAGCTGAGGCAGATTACGGAAGATTAGGTACATACAGCGTAACACGCCGTCCCTCATCAAAAAACCCTCATCACCCGGTACAAAACCGACCAAATAATCCGAGACCACTTGTGGTTATAATAAATATTATATTCTGCGTGTTTTATGTGTACCTAGTAACCAGACATGATAAAGGTTTAGGGTTTGCGTGGACCGTAATGAATCATAAACAAAATTACCTTTGGACGACAATGAGATTTGATTATTTTCAATTTTATTCGGAGGCAATAAAAACAAATCATGTCTTTGTGTAGGTTCGCGACGAAGGCACAAACAAAATAAATTGGCTTGCGGTTCCACATCCTCGCATTATAATGATTAAAATGTAAAATAGGTTCTTCTTGGAAAAAATGTTCGCGTAAAACATAGAAAATCAGATTTACATTAAAAAGTTTGAGCATGGTGACGCGGACGTCTCGGGCACGTAAACTTCACATGTAGTTGCTTCTGGGCCCCGGGGAGCGCGCAGCTAACGAGAGTTCAATACGACACAAGTATGAATCAATTTATCAACATCCTGCTGACGGGAGATTTTTGCGAAACTGCCGAACACGAGCGAGAAGAGCTGAGCGGCTAAGTTTGTGACATAATAAAAGGTCGAATGAGCCGATAATAAAGTATTCTTATTTTTACGCTATTAAACCGCTCGTGTGTGGATGATGATAAAAAGTTACTTAAGCATCGTTCAAAAGCGATTTTTAAGTGTAATAACGATACAGTAAAGGGGATGGTGAAAGCTCCACGCTATTCAGAGGTCATAAAGAGCATAAGTCGGTTTTTTATTATAAAAGTAAGCTCTCCCGGATAGTATTTCTGGTTTCATTCAAACTGACAGAACATACATTTCGCTACAGTTGGAGTACTCAGTAATTCAGTACAACAAGCCCGCTTTACCGCGCCCGCCCCGCGCTAGTGCCGGCTGTAGGGTACAGATAGCATCGACATGGCAGGTCTAATGGTATTGCTACAGGCCACTGCTGCCCCGCGAGCGGGCTAGTGTTGTGCCACGCACAAAGTTAGCGGGGCACAAGTGATGTGACAGAGTGATCGATGTGTTCCGTCCTTATGCACCGGTGGTGACAGGCGCCTCTTGAGTGTATGCTCACATATTGACGTGGATATAAGAGTGATGACGAGTTTTCAAACGAAATACAATTTCTATATTCCAGTCTCAATTATTCCCAAAACCCAATTCGCAAATGAGGTCTTTAATCTGTCGCCTATTTTTATACATATATTATATTATCTATCGGATTCGTAGGTAATCTGCCACTTTAAGGTGTGAAATCACATCAGAAATAAATTACTAGATAAATTTACTTTGGTAATTATTTCCGCGGGACCTGCCGCGGAAATAAGGACCAAGGTAAATGATGTGCCTGAAGCTATTATGACAGAGATATAATTCTGCTATGTATAGGAAATGTGTAACAGATTCGTCCAGCTAACTCAATAAATTCACGTGAATAATTGTTCAATAGTGACACAGGCTGAAACGTTTCCATAGAATTTGTTGTGTCGGGCGGTTGATTTGGCTAGATTTATCTTCTGCCCAATACGCACAACACTGCCGTAGACCAATTACAGTAATTTTGCGAATTTTCTGACACTTCGTGTGATATGTAGCTGCAATGTGAAATATTGAGCCGTCATTTGTCAAATATCTGGCCACGGAATATATCGTTAACTGGGGAATTATGTAATAACGTTTGAAATACTAATTTATTGTACCTACATAATCCTAGGAAAATTTGAATAGACAAATCTACCAACAGTATAATTCTGTTTGAGGTAATGTGGTAATACTACAAACTAGCAAATAATACCAGAACAAGACGCAGTGACAAACATTCAAATCAACGGAATGAACTCCACAATGTGATGATGTCTGGGCAATGCCGCAATAACCGAGCGGCGTCGAACAAATCCTTCAATAAACAAGTGCCAAACAAAAAGTACGCTCGTCGACAAACAAACAATTGTAATGGTAGACAGCGCGCGCAAAAACAGAATTAAGACGAAGTGGCGCAGCGAGGCTCGTCAATCACCCACAAGCGAGACATAAGAACTTACTACGATTGTCAATTCACTCGCTTGTCACTACTCACTGCGTCAGCAGACTTACTACTATCAAGAACAATCAACACCTCCTACCGACTTTGATGTAGATTGCATTTTCTGGCCCTTCCCACAACAGCCATAATACTTTATTTACCAACAAGTTTCAAGCCATAATTCAGCGTAACGATGAACATTACTTTGTCACCAACATAATCCTCTGAATAAATAAGCTCGATGCTTTGAATGTAACCACTGTTGTTGTGGACGTTAAACAACACATTTAAGTCGGTACGGTACTAACGAAGGCAAACAAGTGGTTAATTATGTTTGTAGTGCAGTTGTTTACAACTAAGTACGTGTCACGAACTTAAGGTAATTACGGCATCATAAGGACGGCGGAGAGCGGCGCGCGCCTCTAAGGCGACAGTTACTGTTGTGAATGTCAATTAAGGAAAGTTTCGCAATATGTTGCGAGACGTGAGCGCCGCCTACTAGTCGATAATGAAAACTTGCCATCACCTACCACCGCGTTATGAGTTCCTGGTATCGATACAAGGTAGTTTCTGTGCTAAAAAGAAACAGCAGTAACTTTTAAATTGTAATATTCTCCACACAGACACAGCGTTCAATATTGGAGGCTACGTTCAAAGGTTGAATGAAAATATTAAAGTAATGGTGAATAATACTTGAAACCCCATAAAACGGTGGGTTAGTGAAAGCGATCTATCACGGGAACCGTTCCTCAATTACACGGGACACCATGACTGATGGTGTACCCCCGGGAACATGCTACTAGAGACGAAAAATATACACTGAAAACAGAAAGTTTACAAAACAACTAGAAAAAGATTTAACGGAGATTGATTAAGAAAGATAACTCGTTAAAGGAAGGTCTTTTAACTATATTTTTTTAAATAAACGGAAATGTGATAAAGGAAAAACAGCCATGGTGTTATTAGCTAGAAAGAGTAGAACAGAATAGTGAAACGACATATAGATGACACATTGATGGACTTAAAACCTACACTTTCACTTTTTCTTCGCTAAAGATATTCATTCATCAGACTATTTATCAAGTTGATAAAAAAAAAATATGAAGATCTGAAAATGTTAGATATTTCATAGATAAAGTTATTTTACGACCAGGCAAGTATTAATGAACTGAATATCTAAAAATCACCGGCGCGAATTAAGCGTCTCACTGGAGCGACGTTTTCAGCTAACCTAATTTCATTGATATCTACCAAATCAGCCTGTCAAGTTTAATCTCTACTTGCGTACCACTAGAACTGCGGTCTAGATTTTGCTAAACGATTTTGATATAATATTTGACGTTGCTGTTTTTCGTTTTTCAGTCAGCGAAGGACATCGTCGGAGTAAATGGATGCTTTTAGAGCAATTTACCATGACAAAGTAGCACATAGATACACGTTGTTTCATAGAGGTTTACTAACAGGCGAGTATGTGAATTCGGAACTCGAAATAATTGAAATTCAATCAATCACCTACAAGAGCATGCCTGCAATCTGCGTTTGATCGTGTCCGGAGCGCTCGGATCCCAGGACTTGGTGCTCGCCGGAAGGCTCCGGGAAGCCGCCAAAATAACGACGAGCCGACGCCAAGATTCAATTTGCAGTGTACTTCTGCCGCCCTGGTAGCCAGCCGGTTAAAACTTGCCAAATTGGACAATCGCCGTATGAAAACTGAACTGGGTTTTTAGGCGTTTGTGAATTTTACTCAATTCAGCTAACTAACTGAGCTCCCTAGGCGAAGTTTACGGGGATTTAAAATTTTTTTAGTTGTTTTCGGATTGCGCCTATAAATACATGCATAAGCTACATTAGTACCTCCGTGGATTGTTTGTTTTAGATAAAATAGAACACGCAGTTTTATTTATGTAGTCAAGGCAAGTCAGAGAGGAGGCCTATGTCCTATGGGAGCATTACAGGCTTATTATACTAAGTTGACCTAGTTCCGTACTATGATTATTAAAATGCTGATTAAGAATTAATCGCATTAATGTTCAGAAATGTATTAGAAAGTTATAATGATACAACTTTCTGAAATGTATTATGTAAAAGTTAAATATTAAAAATTAATTTTTAAACGAGTTTATAAGGAACAATAGCAATGCATGACGCTTTAAATTTATTCCAGGGCCGGCAGGAGGACAATTATAAGACTGTCAAGAAAAGTTCGTGTAAAAACGTTAAAATTTAATAACCACCCGCAAAATACGTAAACAATAAACATACTTCCTAAATATTTGATATTAACTTACCCAAAATATAAACCAGTTATTACACTAACTCCGAAGCTACTTTCATCGAAGAGCCGAAATTATTTATATCCGAATGGTGCCAAAATGATACCCGGGTCTCGGAGGAACAATAAAGTGAATCTTAAGTTAATAGCAGTAAGATTCATTTTGGAGGAACCATTTTCAAACTGCCACATTTAATTTTGAAGTAAGAGCTTTAATTTCAATAGTCTCGAAATATTGCAATCCGATTTTAATTGCTGAGATACGAACGCGGTGCTCGAGTTTGTAACAAACATTGTTCACTGCGTTGAAACAACATAAATTAGAACAAGATAAAACAAGATAAACTAAAACAAGTCCCAGTTTAGGACCCGATCTACAGAGTGACTTGTAATTTGACGTATTCCGTCCAGGACGTGATGGTGTGACCCCCTTTTAAAAAGTAAATAATTAAACACCTCAAAAGCCTAGGTGAAATTTCATGGGATTCGAGAATACTATAAATACAAAATGTATGTTTTTTTAAACATTCCAGTCGCAGTCAGTGTCGTCTGTTCCTTTCCTTCCCGAGTACATTGCGTGTGTGGCAGGAGTAGAGAGCGAAGAGTGTTATGTGCGCAGTTATGAAACATAATAATTCCACACATTGCAGCGATGCAAATACTTGTCGTGGCAATACAATCGTGGCGTAACAAATTCACTCGGCGCGGACGCAGCGCGACAGACGCACTCTCACACATCATTAACTATCGATGTAATTCGCATTCACCCACGTATTTGTACCTATAGCGAAAAGGAATCTCACTTTCAAGGAATACTGTAAATGTGTCTAAATAAAGTATGATAAACATTCTGTGTTTTTAGAGGATTGAGGAAAAAGTACAAGAAAACTGTATGGAGATACGAAATTTCATCAATCTCGTCCCTTTTCACTTAGTTGTACTGTTTTGTAAAGACGGTGTGTTTGGCTCTGCTAGTTCCCCCAAGACGAGAAAACCGGTGGCATCCCGCCAAAGTATGACAGCCACTGAATTGAAACAAATTCGATTGTAACGATCCATTATAATTTTATTACATAACACACGGACACAATGGAGCTCCTAGTGTGCTGGTTCTGAATTAACAATTCAAAAGGTTCTATTGCGTATGATCGAATTGAGCGAGGGATGATTTCATTACAAGAAAGTACCCACGTCTCATCAGATATCTAATTTCCGGGATGAAGTAGGAAAACGTTCGGTAAACAATGAGTTAACCCTCGCGTTATGTTCACAGACGAATCAACTGGAGGCTCTCGGAGCTCGGTGGTCTGACTTGAGGTCAGTTAATAAACACTCGTCACAGCGCTCGCTCGGCTTTTTCCAATTTGTCGCCAGCTTGCATTTAGGAAGTAACCGCGTACGTCCGCTCCCACACTTGATACGTATTTTTATTTTGGTTACAGTCAAACTAGCTTCGAGTTTACACTGTCTGTGTTGGGCGAGGCCGAGTTTTCCATTTGGTGCGTTACATGGTAAATAAACAAGAAACAACCGTAAAAAAATATCACCAATAAAGCCAATAATACATTACCAAACATCGTACAAATATGAAGCAGTATGTATGTGTTTATTTACCTGAAACAGAAACAAAAACAAATGCTTTAATTGCCGTATATAAATTGCAATTTGGTACTGAAACTAAATATTTAAAAAATATTGGGATATTTAATTTCAAACGGATAAATTGGGAGGAAGTAGCAGGTAACATAACAAACAAGATGTATTACGTATAACATTGGGGAAGTTTGACAACTTATGATAAGTTTATGTAGGTGTTCCGCGTCGGATTCTGCCCGGTCATCATAACAATCTATTGACCGGAGATTGGAGGTCGGGATTGAGATTTTCTTGCAACCCGCCGGCCGACCCTTAATAATTATGCAATGACCCATACAAATTCCGATATTATGGGTATCTTTATACTGGTAACTTGAATATGTTTTTATTTAAACAACTCCAATACAGACGGTTTTTATTATAATTACGTAGCATAATAAAATTGTCGTTGACGAAAAATTCAACCATCATTTTGCTAACCTTTAAGATGGAAAATGTAAAACACAAATCACAGAATACAAAGATTTAATCGGCCGCCATTGGGCGCTAGTTCATTGACTTCAAAATTGGCTGGGAGGAAATTATCGAGGCTTTTAATTATTCATACAAGAAGGGTAGATCGGTTAGGACCAGGACTCCATGAGATTTGGCAAGTCGTCGTAAAGACGAGCAGAATCAATACGCAATCAAACTGTCGGCCGCAGAGTTAGCTGCAAATATTTTCCCATTCACAATTGTGGAAGTTGGTGAGGCCGCAGGGCGACGTAATTTGATTTCGAGTAACGCCTTAAATTATTTACCATTTCCATTTCTGGCTCCAACGCCTCCGTCTGGATTAGAGTTTGCATTGTGTACTATTGTGAGCTGCTTAATTTAGATAATTCTCTTTGATCTTATTTTGATTAATTTCGGTGACCTTTGATCTGACCATGATCGCTTTTAGGTTGTATTGGGTTGCCACATATTGGTTTTGCCCGACAAGTTGAGTATAAACTCAATGTATGAATATATTTCTTTCGAAATAATCATCTACAATTCTCGATCACACTCCAATTTTGCTGAGAAAATGAGATGTGAATTCGACAAAGAATGTAAAATAGTATCGGTATATATTCGAAAACAACTATTCCATTCTAATCCAAGTAAAGAGGCTGGCGGGAGCTCATTGACGGGTACCGAGGACCTATAAGAGAACAACGGATTTTTTTTCACTCCATGCATAAAACATGAGCATGATTACCTCACAACCTATTGCTCGGGTCTTAGCACTTACTTCATACATGTATGTATTGTATATGCTATCTGAGTCCTTTGTCGAAACACTCATAATTCGATCAGCCTTGAAAAGAACAAAATGAGTTACTTACAGAGCACCTCCATCAAACTAATATTAGTAACAAGAGCATATAAGTATGTTAATTAAGTTCTTAGCAAAGCTTATAAGCAAAGCCTTTTGTCATTACTTTCCTAAGTTCTAACTTGGTCTTTTGACGCGAGACTTTTTGTACTTGATTCTAACTTTTTCTACAACGTGAAGGAGCTTTAGTGATTATATTTTTTGTTTTCCTCGTTTTATTAAGCCACAACATACACGCACGACTGTGTGTGTACCGAGAGCTTCTTCCGAGAAGTAAATACAGCTTGCTAATGCTGGTATGGAGCTCAACGAACAGTAGATAGTTTTGAATGAACTCATTCTACAAATAGGAACAAATCCGTATTATAAAAAAATAGGGTTAGGGAATATAAACGTATTGTGGAGGTTAATTGCTAATTGGTACACAGGTACCACAGCAGCGCGAAACAGACGAGCACAATTACTGGGAACAAAGGGACATACATTTGTAAACAGTATAAATGGAGGCGGAAGCAGAGCTCTAATGTCACCTATTTATTGACTCCGGCGCCTCGGGGCGCTCCCTGTGTCGCCAGCGCTGCTGCGCGGATTTCCCATTGGTCTCCATTATTAATACTTCGATTCGAAATGGATTTATTTTCAATATAATGGGGATTGAATGCAATATGCTACGACGCGAATTATATGCCATCGGAAACAAAATTCTAAATGTTTATGGTAGTCTTTCTAATGTATCGGTACAGAATATGTTTGGGATGTCAACACGATGATGACGTCTTGATATTTCACAACCATAACCAAGGAAAAATTGAAATAGCAGGCTATACCACACCCTCTATTTAAAGCAACGCGCAACATCTGGAATCACAATAATTCTTTGTTGAACCACTAGTAGTATTGTCCAGTCTTTTTGATCGGAAGTTTCTTTTGTAAAAGTTTTATTATCTGCTACTATTGTAGTTATACAGGAGGCAGACGCGGTTGCACATACGAAAATGGCGGATCCGTGGGGCCGTCTGCTACGTGTTTAGGCCTATTATCAAGACCCAGGCCACACGGATTTTATTGTTATAGCTGCTCAGACATCAAACGTCAATAATTTCATTTAAAAATAACAAAACTGGCATTTTTTTTTCTAGAAAAATTGTAGAATCTTATAATCAATACAGTTCTCAGCTTCAAGGGAATTGAATGCAATCAATGGAACTATAAATACAACCGCGTTTTGTCACAATACTAGAAATATTTTGCAGCGAGATAACACTAAAAAAAGGCATCACCATCACGAATGAATAATTCCTATAAGCTCAATGTTCAAAATGATATCCTAAAAATAGCGAGCATAGAATCACGACTCATAAGACCACTGACTACATACTTATATCACATTTGGCAAGTCTGAAAAAGCTTTAAGGGCCGTTATTCTCAAGTTGAGTAAAAGGGCAAAAAGTTTCCGCGGAGTCACAACCTGGAAACAGCCTTAGGTTAAGATTCTTCTTCAAAAAAAATAAAAACGCCAAATCATTCGATGTACCTTCTAAAGAACAACAATTTGTTTGACATTTGATCCACAGGGAGGTGAGCTCGTCTCTAATGGCTCCTTCATCGGAAATATATAATCCGTAATTACTTTTTTCTTGGGAAGGTTCTCGAGGAGCTTTAATTGATTTTAGTACCTACATCTATATACTTTTATGTTAGAGTTTTAAGAAATATATTGAGTGGTGGAGGTCAAGATATCCATAAGCCCAACACGAACCTCAAGCAAAATATACTACATATTTTGCAGTCACCACTAATGCCGATCTGTATAGTAATTGTAACAACACAATGTGACCGTATTTAGACTAAATCGCTATAGCATCGAAACTAGTAGTAAATACTGCACTATTTCAGAAATACAATCGCACATCTTGATGTTCGATCCTCTCATGTCCTCCACAACATTCCAGGCTGCTCAATTGACATTCCTGTTCAGTCTACGAAGACAACATAATAATTGATGAAACTATGAAGGAAATATTCTGAAGATCCCAGTAAGACATGCCGTCGGCGAGCGAGGCGGCTCGACTTTGCACAACTAGTGAACATTCCGCGAATATAATAAATTGCGCGAATACCTTGTCATAACATAACTAACGCGGGATCAAGACCCGCCGGCGCAACTTTTTGGAAATGGATAGTTTACTTCGCAAGCTGAGCTAGAAAGAGCTGAGTTCGTAATAATTGTGTGTGATTTTGGACTATTCAAGCCAAACCTTTACCATAACAACAATGTTAATAGCATTGTTGTGTTTCGGCAGTTAGAGGTAAGATATAGGCAGTTCTTCTGTGGTTGGGGATTTCGGTTGAAGCTCGCTTCCACTGTCGGCTTGATCATCACTTACCATCAAGTGAGAGGCAGGTCACTTGCCCGTGGCGGACAAAAAAAAAAGACGCGTTATCACTACATTTATAACATAAAACAAATTCGGGGTCGCCGCGTCCGTTTGTCTGTCTGAACCCGTTAAACTTAAAAACGACCGAACGGTTTTTCATACGGTTTTCACCAACGGAGTCATTCATGCATCAGAAGGTTTAGGTGTAATAATTCATTAAGGGTTTGTGTAAATTGGCTGAAATATGACGATGTAAAATACTCCAAGTAGGATTAACATCAGAAACATTTTAATCTCAAGAGGCTGATAAGAAAGTACGACAAAAAAAAATGGAGGTATATGTGCTATGCTACCCGTGCGAAAACCTACCCCGGGGTAGGTTGCTAGTAGCGAATAAATTATTTTTATCTTTAAACAGGCTAACATTTCTTAGTATAATTTTATTCAAAGTGCTGTGCACTGGAGCATTTTTAATCTTGTTCGTATGTGCATCCAAAGACACATATCTCACATGCATGTACAGCCAGAATCAAGCCAAGTCGTTGAGCCCCTGCGTCAGTTGATTCGCCTACAATTTAGATACAGCCATTGGCGAAATAACCGCCCGCGGCTACCCGTGCGAAGTGGATGTATCTCCATATTTAGATAACAGACATAAATAGAACAAAGCTATAAAGCGCGAACTAATTTAAAATACCTATAATTTAGCTTAAATTAACAACATTGAAGGGATATGCAAGCTACTGAAAATTCACTATGAATAAAATTAAGAGTCGACCTTTCATAACAATAACGTTTACGTGACGTGTTTACGGTCTGTCAGAGCAATTACCTAGCAGGCTGGATATAGAGCCGAGCGGCGGAAGGGTTGCCAGTAATGGGAAATGAAAAGAAAACACCGGAGATAGTCGCAAGTGGGTGTGCTAATGGAGGGCAACCCTTTTGTCGCCGACACAAAGAGTAGGCGCGCGGGAGTGGCAGAGCATTGTAATGTGACGGACACATCGACGCCTTCCACTGTCCATAGTGCCACCAAATTGACGTGTCACGAACGAAATGTTTGACTATTAGTCAATTTGTTCCGATCGAAAAATTCCGTACCTCCGAGTGAGACAAAATTCTTTGAACTATGTTCGGAAATAGACGTGGAAGATTTGTATGGTTTCAAATATCACAAAGTTGGGGCGAGCTCGGTTATTTTCACTTCCCCTTGATAAACTTTGCTTGTCTTAATCGTCAAGGAAAATTCCGACAAAGTACAAAATGAACCGTCATATTTTGTTGATTACATTATTAATAAAGTTACTCTTAAATCACGATTTTGAGAGTGTTACTTTAAAATATTATCGACTTGAAGATGTTTAATATTTTGGTATATTTCTGATAATTCTTAAGTTGGGGTACACGGGGTAACAGTCGCTTCCGGCAGTAGCTACCCTCATTCCCTGCCACCCTAGACACAATGTTTTATTCATAATCTAAGTAAGAACTCCCAAAACACCGATTTGGCTGGAGTCCATTAAAATCCTGTTGGAGTGAATTTAAATTGTGCCGAGCCAGTGTCATCCGCTTGCTACAGTCGTAGGAGCGATTCCATTGAATTGGCCAGTTTATTTTTTATTTTTCGTAGCGTTTTGTTAAAAATCAGAATTGCTTATTTGCTTCGGAGTATCTCTTACGTACCGAACTCTTTAATAAAAAAATTCCAGGGTTTACTAATTGGTAATTATACCATCACCGTCTGCGTCACTCAGGTATTGCAGTCAGCCCCGTACAACCTCTATCTCAAGTAGAGCCAAACTTCTAACTGTATACGCCTTAACTCTAGAAGCCCTAACTTCACAAACTCTACACCTTAGTCAAAATATGTGGCTTGGTCGTTTCGCTACCGTCACATGGGCGTAAGGTGAAAAATTTATCCACTGTTCATTATTTTTCTGTTATACAAACAGTTAATTATTTATTAATTCATTTAGTTAATTATTTCTCATGTAGAGCTAAGCTTCTAACTCTAAATGCCCCACCAATAAATCGACGGCAATCGGGCCGGAAATAGCCTATTAAATACTCTTTTATCAAACAGCTTCGTTTGTCTATGAAATGGTACTTTGTAAATCAACGCTTCCTTGCAATCATTTATGTAAAATATTAAGCAATTTGAACAACCCTTATTACGACACCATTATGGTATCAAATATAAATACTTGTTTCAATTAAAGCCTAATTCATTTAAATCAGAGAGCTTTATCGTTACAGGCTTTTTACAGCGCCGTTACTTACTTGAGACGTTAAAACATGGCGGCTCGCGTTAAATATGTACCAAGGAATCATGAAGAGAGTGGAACAATGAAATATTCAAGTATTCCAGCTTACGGACCCCCATTTGAAATAATACAAAATATGAGGCAACAGCGGTCCAAACCGTAATTACTTTTAGGTCTCATCATGTTTCTTAATGAATTCCTAACGAACGCTACTTATTGTTTACGAATTCTGTATTTCTGTTAGTTGTAAGCTTTACGGCTGTTTGGAGGGCAAACAGAAGCTCTTTTAGAATGTTAATTATCTTTTTATTTATGTTCAACTTTGAGATATACAGTTTTATGCAAGAGCCAAACATCATAATTTTTATAATAAAATCTGCTAATTAAAGTTGTCAATCATAACTGCCACGGTTGAAGCGTAGAGCAAATAAGTGCGGAATCATTAGGTCTAAATTAAAAAAAACTTCCATGCGAAGTGAAAAGCGGGTGTCTACCGTAAATTAATGAGGCGGCCTTCGCAGTGGCAACTTTGTCGATAAATCAACTAAGTTCACTCGTATCTCATGGCTGTTACTGAGCGCTAAATATACAGACGTACTTGTATCGGTTCAAACAAACGGATTTGTACTGAAGACCAGCGTCGCTAAGTTGTTTAAGAAGCTTACTTATATCCACAGCATAATAAAAATGAAATAATGTTTGTTGGTGCCATAACGTGAGAATGGCTGGACCTATTTGGCTATTTATTGTTTTAAAATGTCCATAATAGTTTGAATCAGGTTCTTAAGGAAAGCAAAATTGGAAGAGTGGCCGGGATAAAAGTGCATTTTAAATGAAATATAGGAATGTTGACAGGACTACGTCTGTCGGGTCAGCTAGTAGGCTATAAGTGAGAGTACTTTCGGTAACCAAAGCGATTTTTCGCAATAGATCGGCAATCCCTTTTAAAAAAAAGAAAAAAAAAAAAAGATGATACTTCGCCTTCCTGCAACCCTAATAAATTAATGTAATGGTGAGAACGTTTAGCACGTGACCACTTTACCTTATTTAATCGACCCTGTTAAGTACACATCGATAACACGTGTTTTTACCAACGGACCGAGATATCTACCTGTCCAGACTATATTAACTTTGTCACGTCTTTGTCAGAACCCTTAATAAATATATTTGCAAGGAAGACTGTAGGGTTAAATAACAGTACAAGAGTAACATATCTTTTTCATTCCGAAATCATGAAAATGTATGAACTCTAATAAGAAAAAGGTTACATTATTATTTATTGATAAGCTCCAGAGCAAATAAATATATGAGAACGTGAGCTCGACTAAGATCTCAGAAATATTTCAGTGCAATGAAATGAAATGAAATTGTTTATTCTGTAAATAGGATATTGGAATCACTTTTACACGTCATCTTAAAAAAATAATTAATAATTAGCTAGATGAGTTCGGCGTTTCCTATCTGACTACTCTGAGAAGAAAGGCCGAAACAAACTCAGAGGTCACAGTCTCTTTTAAAGTCCAGACATAATCTTGGTCAGGCCATATGAGGACCATGTAGATTCGTGTCTGAAATGGTCTTTTGAGAAAAGAACCACACAGATTTGAGTGGACCTGTCCTGTCAGTGCAAGCATTTGTCAGTAATCGTGGAGCTCAATCCAGAACTTAAGGAGCTCAACTCGACGAACAATACCAAAGAAAGGACATTCGGGTAGGCCGCATAAACTACTCAAACTGCCAGACCATCATTAATACTAAATAAAAAAGAAAAAATAATAATAAAAAATCCACATAGTCGTCACATTTACAAAATTAAAAAAAATATATATATATATATAATACTTTACAAAGTAATAATGTCATTTTGTATGTAATGTTTATAATACTTTACAAAGTAATAATGTCATTTTGTATGTAATGTTTATAAGTATAATACTGGTATTGATTTTATGATTTTAGCACAAGGCTTAGCAGAGCGTGGGCACGCCACTATTGCGGCGATAAGTCCCCTCTTTGAGGAGTGGCTAGAGAGGCGCCACGGCGTCCTCACCTTCCGCCTAACGCAGGTCCTCACCGGACACGGTTGTTTCGGGAGGTTCCTGTTCCGTATCAGGCGGGAGGAAACGCCCGGGTGTCATCACTGCGTGGATCGCCCGGAGGACACGGTTGAGCATACGGTGGAGGTCTGTCCGGCTTGGGCAGAGCATCGCCGTGTCCTCGTGGAGGCGATCGGCGGCGGGGATCTCTCGCGTCCGGCCCTAGTCCAGGCCATCGTACGGAGCGAGAGGGCATGGGAGGCCGTCACCTCCTTCTGCGAAGCAGTAATGCTCGCGAAGGAGGAGGCAGAACGCGTGAGGGAGAGGCAAATTTCGCGCCCTCACGCCCCTAGCCGCCGCAGGAGACGCCCTGGGCGTCGGGAATCGCAGGCCGATTCCCGGCCACCGTAGGCGCGGGCTTGCGGACGGTGAGCAATGGGTAGCTCGCCGTCCGATAAGGACCGACGGCGCGTTGTGTTCCACGCGCGCCTCAAAGAGATGTCAGCACAACGGAAGGGGTCCGATAGGACCGATGCCTGCCGGGGTTGCGGGAAAGTCCGAAAGGGATACCGTGGCCCCTGGCAACGTAAAGGCAACGGAAGGAACACGGGTGGGTTTTAGTCAGTAAGAGTCTGACACGCCCTCCCGCTCCACCCAGAGCGGGAGAAGTTATTTGATAATTTCCCACCCAAAAAAAAAAAAAAAAAAAAAGGCTTAGCAGAGCGAGCAGCTCAATCCCAAGCTTTTTTATCTTCTAAATAATCAAAAAATTTATAGTACCCTTTTTTTACAAAGTTTGGTTTTAATGCAGCATTTAAATCGTTTAATGGGTAAGTTTCGAATGTCGATGGGAAGTTTGTTGTAAAAGCGTATACATTGACCCATGAACGAGTTGCCTACTCTATGGAGACGACTGCGGTGTACAGCGAGGTTGTGTTTATTCCTGGTATTTAAACTATGAATATCGGAAATCTTCTTAAAATTTGATATATTTTTGTGTGCATACAATAGGTTTTCAAAAATATATTGTGACGCTACAGTCAGAATATTTATTTCTTTGAATTTTTCTCGAAGGGAATCTCTCGGACCTAGGTTGTAAATGGCTCGAACAGCCCTTTTCTGTAGAACAAAGATAGTATTAATGTCCGAACAGGTTCCCCAGAGAAGAATTCCATATGACATAAGACTATGAAAATAACTAAAAATAAACAATTCGGGCTATATCTACGTCAGTTATCTGTCTAATTTTTTAACAGCTTACGCGGCCGAGCTTAGAATTCCTGTCAATTTTTCTATGTGGGCCCCACTGTAATTTACCGTCAATAGTGATTCCAAGAAAAACTGTCGACTCAACAGGGTCCAGCTCTATTCCATTAACTTGAACATTGGTATTTAGCTGCCTGACATTTGGCGTTGAAAATTTAATGAGTTTAGTCTTTTTTTCATTCAGGAGAAGATTATTTACATTAAACCAATGCACAACTTTAGAGAGCGCATCGTTCACTTGTTCAAAGTTGACTAACTGTCGTTTGATTTTAAAAATAATGGAATACGGTAAGAGCAAACATAAATATTATTCCGCATAAAGGGAAGTACATACATGATGCCATTCATATTAGAAAAACATCTCGTGAGATAATCGGATATATCTGTCAAGTAATATTATGCTTTTAATATTTCACAATGTTGTTGAGGCACATTTCATCCGATGCTTGCGTGTCGCAGCCTCCGACAGAGTTCATATTTGAGGAGACTTTTTGGATTCCTTTTGACTGTTTGTTTGAGAGGAATGCGTCAGTAACTCATATTACCCATTCCAGATATTAACTTCGTTTGACGTATTCAGCTTTCAATATATGTTAATCAGAAATATATATCATTGGAACAACCTGAAATAGCGTTATGAGTAGGTACATACTGTGCTTGTAGTCATGATATAGCGCTGATTTCTTTAAATCCTGCAATCTATTTTTATTTATTTGTTTATTAACTTATCACAAACACTGCTATCATTACAGGAAATTCCTAATGCGGTAGCGTGGTCCTTAATTAAACTATCTTAAATAACATGACACATACAATATTATTTTTTTGAATTCATTCAGAGAGCAGGAAAATAAATCGATCCTGTCAGCCGTGACATTCAGCGCGTGCAAGGCGCGCGTCAGTGGCGCTTTGCTTATTTTATCTTTCTGTAGCATAAAAGTTGGCTACTGCTCTTAAAGCCATGTCCATTCTTCCAGTATAACGACCGTCATTATTGTCGTCCGTGCTCTGCCGTTGAGTTTTGAACCATGGCACCGAGTTTAACCGCAATAGTGCTTTAGCTCTGCCTACGTCATCGTCGTCAGCGCTCTTGAGCCCTTCCCACTACTTTGCCAGCACATTACACTTCGCCATTTTGACTCCGGTCTCCAGCATCACATTTTCCCCTGATTTATAATATTTTTCCACAAATATAAAACAAATGGCCACCAAAAGCATTATGAAAATATCAGTCAGCCAGTCGTAGAATGACGTGTATTTCGCAATTTATAGAAAATTACGTGTGTCCGAACAGACAACTTTTGTCCAAGGTTTTTGATCGAGTCTTCGGACCAACACCGAAAAAAGCTGTCATTCAACAAAGCATTTGATCCGTACGTTTTTGATAATATATTCGTTCGCAGCGCTAAAACTGCGTCCGATTGAAAAATCCACAGCACTGCACGAAATTTCACAATCGTGACAATTTTGAGCGAACTTTGACGTTGGAATTTTAAAACAATTTATCCAACAGGATTTAAATATGACACAATGAATTCAAGCAGTTCAAATGTAGGAGAAAATGTCAGGGAACGTTGAGCGAGTACCAGGTGAACAGGAACTTAAAAAGCTTAACTCAATTATGGCCGTTTGGAACGCGTCGAAACGCTTGCGGCTTCACGCATACTTGCTCAAGAACCTCTTTGCACATTTAAAATGTCCAGGCTATTCGTCTTTATTCTGCACTTCTTTGAGATTTCTTGTCCTCTATTAAATGTTAAATATTAATGTACTAGAACATTTACTCAGAGAGTAAATTTTCTGATTCTAAGATTACGGTAAAAGGATTTATTTATAAGGTACATTTAGGTAATTTCAGATGAAGTCTCTTAACTTCCACATGCTATTAATATCCCCTACCGCTAATGATGCTATATTTCTAACTTTTGTCTCCTGACATGAACATTCTTCTAGGATGTGAATTAATCAAGAATATTCTTAAAGATTCTGGGCGAAAAAGTGCAGAATTTTACCATAGGAGTTAGGAGGAGTTCTGTGCTTTTGTTTGAATGAATTCAGTTCACAACGCGGTGCTCATGAATAAGGCAAGCGGAAACAACGTGTAGAATTCGCATTCACCGATTTCCTCCACAATGTACCTAGTGTACCTAGTAATACAGTAACACGTAAGTACTGATAACGAAGCCTAGAAAACTCTCCTAAAATTAAGATTATTGGTCCCAGGTTAATATTATATGGGCCCCAGTCAGAAGCGCATTGAAAACCCGCGACACAAAGGGAAGGGTCTAATATGATAAAATAATCCAATACGAGACGATACAGTCGTGTAGTTACTGACGAAGGATTACTTGTGATATAAATCGATACTATTACTCTAGTTAATAACGAGATATTATTGGAAGCTCGCTCCAATGAATACACGTGATTCCTGACATAGACGGACGTAATTAACAATATTTAGGTGTCGGCCTCCCTCTGCGCCCGACAGAAGGTGTTGATATAAAATAATAAATGCTATTTTATATATGTATAGAACATTGAACGGAAACAATGAAGTCGTTTCACGTTTTATTATGTGGAAAGTACCTACTCTCTTTATGAGTCCTTCACAGATTAACAAACCTTCAGCGAAGTAGTTACTTTATATTGCTTTGGAAAACGTCCAGGAATGTGTTTAACTTTCAATTACAGCCAAAGACAAAGCTTACATAGTCATCGTCCATTATCTCTGTAGTACAGAGACACTAGTTTAAAAATACAGTTGAAAGCTGCAAACAGTGCGTATTATCCTAAAAACAATATTATCTAAATAGGCGGAGTTAATACCTCGGGTAATTTCTTCGTTCATTAATAACTGACAGAGTTGCTCGCCTCTGCTAAGCCCCTTGTCTCGCGTACTAGCCTGGGCTCGGGGGCTCAGTGCTCGGGGGCTCGGTTCCCGGTGAAATTGGACTCAATTCCACTAAACTTAAAGCTCTAGGTCGGAAGTCTGTTTAAGCACATAATCCTATTTCCAAGCCATTTTCTTAGGAATACGTAAAATTTATACCCTACACGGTTTGTAATCGTTTTCAATTATGAACTGATCGCTTGTGTCACCTTGAGATCCGATCATTAGGCTTCAAAGCGAGCGTTACAGTATTATCTTCATAATCTAATTAATCTAAATTATGATTAACGATACCTTGATAGGTATCCCATTCTTTTCCGAGAGGATTTATAATGCTACCAACTATTATATTATTGTATTTTTTGTAATTATCGCTAGGAAGGCTGATTCAGTATTTGGTGAGTGTAGGGCCCTCCTCTGGTGGGAATGGTGACGGTCTGTCCGCATGCGGCTGCTTTTCGTAACGCCACGCTGCTGTCGGTGTATTTGGGGAAGTCGTTTTAACTCACCGAAAAAGCCTTAAGGAAAACGAGGCACTGAATGATGCCCTCCATGGTGTCTCCAGTGAGACAGAAGGTGCCGGTCAGGTGCCTGCCCTTCTTGTCTCCTATAGCGGGTGCGGCGGCGAGGCTGGCATGCACCAGGGCGCCACGCGGGCGAGCGTCCCTCGTAGCCCCCAGCACGCCCGGCAGCGGAGCGCCTTCCATGAGCCTCGCCAGCGGGTCCATGCCCGCGAGCTAACAAACCATCGCACTGGCTGCACTTTAGCACTTATTAATTAAATAACTATTCACTTTTTATTGTTGAAACGTCACAAACCTTTTTTGGCTTTTAGCGGATAAATAACTTTTATTTCATGATCCGTAACTTTTTGTAACTGAATATAAGTACCAGGTTAACAGAACGACAGAGGAGGTTTACGGACGTGTAATGACGTCGATGCGCGACGACACGGACATGACCGACGGAGTGATAGTGCGGGCGGCGCCGCAGAGGCTCTTGCACTCCTCGCACTGACACTTCTGGTGCTCCGGGTTCCAGCACTCACTGTTCAACAGTAACGTGACGAACGTGTAGATCAACACGGCCATTCCAACTATTATGTATACTTCCATGCTGCACTTACACTTTTTTGGCACACTATTTGGCACGAGATTTACCTGTCGAATTGAATTTAATAATGACGTATAATTGAGGTACAATAGTTAAACATCAGTGGTGTTTGCCGTCCGTATTTATATGTATGCCGAATTAAATGTATATTAATAAAATCGAATTTGGGGTTGCTCATTTATCATTTTTAACGGCATTTGTAGGAAACAAACGGCGTGTGGCGTCCAGCCAGCAGTTATGTAGGCGCTCCGATGATTTACATACGACGCGCGGCGCCGCGCTGCCATTTAAATAGAATCATTCCCAGCATCGGTGGCTGTTTTGCATACAAAAACTGTTCAAAACATTTTACACACGAATAACACAACAACACGTTTTAAATTGATCAAACAATTTATCGTAATTTGTTTCCAAATCCTTTCTACCATTATATTTTTGCTATTCAGAATTTATATTCGGAAAGGCTCTTGAAAATTAATGGCACTTCACCAAATAACACATTCATTCTAGCATCAAATAAATCAAATGATGGCAGTGTATGATAATTCTATCATATACTCGTATATGAGACATGTGTGTAGTGATAGAATGCCGCTTGCGGCACTCTATCATTATGAGTTCTAGCAGTTATAGTGCCGCAAGCCCCATTCCAGTACATCATTTTAAAAAGCCGCAAGGGGTAACATAATACGGTACGACAGTGCCATGAACTTACCGGAGATAATGATTATTGGCTAACCGTCGCTTTTTTATAAGCTATTTTTAGGGTTCCGTACCCCAAAAGGAAAAAACGGCACCCTTATAGGATCACTCGTGTGTCTGGCTGGCTGTCTGTCTGTCCGTCTGTCACAGTCAATTTGCGCCGAATTGACTGACCCAATTTAGTTGAAATTACGTTACGTTACACGGAGGTGTAACGTAAATAAATTAGTTTTGAATAGGTATGGGGGTCACTTCAGGGGGCAAATAAGAAAGTAAAAAAAAAAGAACTGTACCGTGTGACATATCAAATGAAATGGCTTATTGCGAAAATCGCAAAAGTTTTTGTTTTTCATAATTTTAAAATGAATATCTACCATTCCATTTATCTCCGTAACTACTGAACCTAAAATTTTGACAAAAATCCAGAGAATGGTTGTTTATTCATAGATTACAGGAAAACCTATTAGAAGTCTATGGTCTTAAAATAACATGGTAAATCTCTCAGTATTATGCGTACAAACTAACATTTGCAGTTGGAATGTATGAGAGAACCATGTTGTTCAACTACAATGTTAAGTTTGTTCTTAGGATAAATTCATCCCAAATAGGAAGCACTTGGCCGGTTTTTTAAATATTTTTTTTATAGAATAGACCCTTATTAGTGAATATTTGAAAACCCCAAAGTGCGCAAAACTAAAGGTACCGAGAAAAAAGTCGCCAGTTTCTTTCGGGATTTCTGGGAAATTGGAAGTATTAAGGTTGGGAACGATCACGTAGCGGGACTACATTTGTTCCCAAACAATAATACGGTAGTAGTCGACGAAATTCGCGGGACTCCTATTTCTGAATGGTTTGAACCTAACCTGTCCGAGGGGTGTCTCAAGTCCCAAGCTCGCTTCGCTCGCTCTTGCATCCTAAGTTCTCCTAGTAACTGTAGTAGTAACATTGCCTTTTGTACATACACAAACTGACTATATTATTGCGCTTACCTCAACACTCACACAATGCTATGCTAACGGCACTTTAAACGGGTCTAGGCGCCACTATCATGCCGCAAACTGCGCCACTTTATCCAATAGTGATAGAATGCCGCCAGCGGCAATCTATGCACTTCCTAATGTGATTCGTTCGTGCGAATCGCGCGTTTCCAGCAAACAAAATCCATCCTAATTATGTACAGCCACAAAAGCTCTCAACGATAATGATCATATAGATGTAACCGTGTATTGACGTCGGGTCACCAGCGGGTCCGGCGAGAGCTACCTACTACCTATGTGCTCGGCGGTATAACAACAAACTCATTCCCGACTGATTGGCGTCATTGTGAGACGGGATCGCGGGATTTTATCTCGTCGCGTGGCGGCGTTCAATCACGTCGTATTCAATCGAACGACACACATGGCACGCACATACCTACCATTGTGTTATATATTAGCTCGTAGTCGTGGGTACGACGTGGACGATTTCTCAAAATATGTTTCGGAAAACCGACGTGACACAATTTTCAAGTTTTTTTTGTTGATACAGCTACGTTTTAGTTATTTCAGCGTGTTGAATTACTCGCACGAAGAAATAATTTTATTAGAGGGAACGCCGAATAAGATTAAAATTGATGCCTACCAATGCAAAAATGAAATACTTATTAATTTTTTTTTTCAGTTTATTGAAAACATTGAATCGTAAATAATGGAAATTACTGTACTGATGTATGATCTATCTCTGGGTATATATTACGTTTCATTATTTTCAGAATCAGAATTGACAATAATTGAATTATTCTAGGAAAATTGATTGTTTTATTTACTAACAATTGAATCCAGTATTTCAATGAATAATAACGAACTGTTATATCCTCGCTAATTAATTTAATTACCTAACTCATTGTAAACAATTAATGTGTGTTACTTGCTAATTATATTTAGCGCGATATTGAACATAAAAAATAATGAAAATCAAAAGAAAAAATCCACATAGTTCTCACATCCACAATAATTAAAATAATATAATACTTTACAAAGCAATCATGTCATGTTGTACATAATTTTCAACAATGTCAATGTGTAAATAAAACAGGTATATTTTAATGTTTTTACATAATAATAATAATAATTCATGTGAAACAGAAATATTGTAGGCAGTGCATGTATATTATTGCATGTAAATACTGGTTAAGTAGCTGCATGCATCCGGTTAAATTGGAAGCCGACCCCAACATAATTGGCAAAAAACAACAGACATTCTTATTGCAGAATATTCAATAAAGCAAAGATTTTTTTTTCATAAATATCTTTTCCAGCAATAAATATGTTTCCTATTGCTATCGTCATATTCTGGTCCAATTCCTATGAATTCGTTTCGCTCTAAATAGACATTGAAACGCAGATCGAAACCACGCAACATCTCAAACTGCAATCATATAGGTACATGCTACTGTCTCTACATCCACAACTTTTTTGAAAACCAAAGTACTTATTGATAACAAATGAATAGCAGTCGATGTGAAGTCGTGGGTGTCGCATGTTCATGAATGGTAACAATTGTGTAGTTAAATATCAAAACCCGATAAGTCACACCGCAATTTTATTATATTAAACCCCCGACACAAACATTTTCTCATTTCTCTTTCCTACTCGATCATCAGACCCTGTTCATCATCTATGTACAACCTATTCATTGAGACCATTCCAATGAGCCCAAACACGATACCTGTGCTGTAAGTTGGTAAGGTCGAGTTGGGTATCCTGCAAATTCCATGTTATGCTGCAGCATCAGTTCAAGGTTACAATGTTCTTCTAATATCATTGATGTAACAGAATACCAAATTTTTAAATCTATCAGACCTGTGAATGACGCTCACATCCATTCATCAACTAGAAAAGAGCTGATGCCAACTACTGCTGCTGGTTTTACTACCAAAACCTATTCTGCACGCGCTCGGCTAAACGCTGACTTTTTAAAAAGTGCATAGTGCATAATACTTATTGTACCTTATCTCTACTATATAAAAATAAGTCGGGTTTTCCTTCCTGACGCTATAACTCCAGAACGCACGAACCGATTTCCACGGTTTTGCATTCGTTGGAAAGGTCTCGGGCTCCGTGAGGTTTATAGTAGGTAGGGTAGGTAGTGTAGGTAGGGTAGGTAGGGTAGGTAAGGTAGGTAGGGTAGGTAGGGTAGGTACGGTAGGTAGGGTAGGTAGGGTAGGTAGGGTAGGTAGGGTAGGTAGGGTAGGTAGGGTAGGGTAGGTAGGGTAGGTAGGGTAGGTAGGGTAGGGTAGGTAGGGTAGGTAGGGTAGAGTAGGTAGAGTAGTTTGGTAGGGTAGGTATAAGTACTTAGTGCTACCCGTGCGAAGCCGGGCCGGGTAAAGCTAGTATATATATATATTCTTAATCTTTTGTATCGTGCTTGTTAGTGATCCTGAGATTTTTACTAACTTATAAAAGACTAATCTCTCTAATCTCTTTCTATTGACTTATAAAGTCAAATTATAAGTCAGTAGGTAAGCTAATTCTGGAGAAAGAACATTTAAACATTGTCTTGAGTTAATCACAACGACCAACTATTCTTATCATTTAAGTAGTCGTTGGTAGAATAGTATGCTTTTGAACAAAGGTTGGATTTTACTTTAGTTTTAAACGCATTAAAAGGCAAACCTAGCAAAGAAGAGGGTAGCTTGTTATAAAAGGTTATACCAAGCCCAACAAATGAGTTATGAACCTTATGAAGCCGGTGAAAGGGAGCTCGTAGTTTGTCCTTATTTCTAGTGTTAACATTGTGAATATCACTGTTTTTAGTGTATAAGTGTACATTTTGCCTAATATATAAGATGTTGGCGAAGATGCATTGTGATGCCACTGTGAGGATACCGATATCTTTGAAAAATCTCTCAGAGAAACTGGCACCTAGCTGGTAAATTATTAGCAGCTTGGCCCCACAGCAGAATACCGTAGGACATAACGCTATGAAAATAACTAGACTAACCGAGCTGTATCAACTTCAGTATATTGTCTTACTTTCCTGACGGCGTAGGCGGCCGAACCGAGCCTTCCCGCTAGGCTCGATATATGTTAGTTCCACTATCACTTTAGTATAACTATCTACTGCTATGCCCAGAAAAACTGCCGAATTTACAGTTTCAAGCAACTCTTTATCTAAGACGATGTTGGGTCCTAGATTTCTAACATTTAGAAGGGCGAACTTTACACATTTCGTTTTCTTAGCACTGAGAACTAGGTTATTTGTCGAAAACGAATCCGTGACCATTGAGAGTGCACTGTATACATCGTCAAAATCTTGTCTATTCCTGTCTACTTTAAAAATAAAAGAAGTATCATCTGCAAACAGTACAACTTCAAAGATACCCTTTAAATAGAATGGTAAGTCATTGATATACACTAAGAACAAGAATGGACCCAGTATTGAGCCTTGAGGTACACCTAACTGAACTGATAGCCCGCAAGGTTTCACACCATTAAAATCTACACATTGGGACCTATTATGTAAATAAGAATTTATAACGTTGAGAGCTTCATTTTGCACACCGTAATTATGCAGTTTACTCAAAAGCGTGTCATGGTGCACGCAATCAAAGGCTTTGGAGAGATCACAGAAAACCCCAATAGCATTTTGCGAGTTCTGGGAATTCGTTAAATATGTGTTTCAGCAGAGTAACACCCGCATCTGTAGTCGAACGACCCTTTGTAAAGCCATGTTGTTCATTATGAAGGAGGCTATTTAAATTAAAATGTCTTAGCAACTGCTTGAGTATTAACTTTTCAAATATTTTGCTAAATGCTGGTAAGATAGAAATAGGCCTGAAATAGCCAACGCCATTTTTATGACCTGATTTAAATAATGGTATGACTTTACTACTCTTCATGAGGTCAGGAAAAGTTCCTAAATCAACACATTTATTAAAAGTAACAGCTAGATAGGGGGCTACGATGTCTATTATATTACTTAAAAGTTTAATGGAGATGCCCCAGTAATCACCAGTATTTTTAGACTTGAGCGTGTTAAAAACATTAACTACACCACGATGCATTACATGTTCGAAGCTAAATAGGAGACTACTTTTAGACACACTACTAAGCAAAAGGTTTTCAGCTTTAGACGGGGGCGAATTTTAGGAGCGAGTTGTAGTACTAATTAATCTATTTTTAACATATTTTTTTAAGTTATTATGGCTAGTAACAATCATAAATGTGTTGACTTGTTTTCAATCTCTTGTTTTCCTTCATAACGAACTTTTTCAGCGCTGTTTAAATTAACATTAGACTCGATTTTTTAAATACACAATCTTCTATCTATTTATCTATCTATCTACACTCGCAGACATAGAATACGGTTTTTCGAGGTCAGAAATTTACGTGTAAAGTCCAACATATTAAATTGAGGGAAGATTTATATAGCCTATGTAACCCGAACCATTTTTACGAATCTATTGGTATATTTATGAATATTATTCATCAAAACTGGCTCAGTAGTTTAGGCGCTACGGTGGAACACACGTAAAAGCAAACATACATACATAGACAGCTAAAATCACCCTTCGTTTTGGCTTTGCCGAAGTCGGATAAAAATTAATACTTTGTATTGCCTTCACGGGCTCTCCTCACAGCTGCCAGGCTTGAGCATGCTGCCGCAGCTTGTGGGGGACGTGGTGAGCGCTCTGTTCCCTTCGAGAGGGGAACATGCCTCCCCGCCCATGGCTCCGCCTACTGCGGTGCCCGATGCGGATCACACCGCCGACGACGACGACGATGCTCCGGAGGTGACCGAGGTAGAGATGAGAGTGGCGGTACGTAGGCTGAATGCCAAAAATACCGCCCCAGGACCCGACGGCTTACCTGGGAAAGCCTGGGTCCTGGCCTTGGAGGCTCTCGGGCCTCGACTAAGGGGGCTCCTAAGCGCATGCTTGGAGAGGGGCCAGTTCCCACTTCGCTGGAGAACGGGGAAACTGGTCCTCATTAAGAAGCCGGGGCGCCCTGCGGACTCTCCGTCCGCTTACCGGCCCATCGTGCTGCTCGATGAGGTGGGCAAGTTCTTTGAAAGAGTCATTGCAGACCGCCTCGCCGGGCGGCTGGTGCGGGTGGGGCCGGATTTGGCGGAGAGCCAGTTTGGTTTCCGCAGGGGGCGCTCTACGGTGGACGCCATCATGCGCGTGCGAGCCCTCACGACGGGGGACGCTGTGGCCCGGGGTGGGGTCGTCTTGGCGGTGTCTCTAGACATCGCCAATGCCTTCAATACCCTGCCCTGGAGTTGCATCAGGGAGGCACTCCGGTATCACCGGATGCCGACCTACCTCTGTCGTGTGGTCGAGGCCTATTTGACGGACAGGGCCGTCATCTACCCCGGTCACGAGGGAGAATGGAACCGGCAAGAGATGTCGTGCGGTGTCCCACAGGGATCGGTCCTGGGGCCCCATCTGTGGGACATCGGATACGACTGGGTGCTGCGCGCCGACCTCCCTAGCGGCGTCAGCGTCGTATGTTACGCTGACGACACGTTGGTCCTGGCGCAGGGGAGGTCGCACCAGGCGGCGGCCGAACTAGCGACACACGGGGTTGCGACAATCGTGGACAGGATCCGGCAATTGGGACTCGAGGTGGCCCTGCACAAGTCCGAGGCCATGTGTTTTCATGGTCCTCGGAACGCGCCACCGTCGGGTTCCCAAATAACGGTAGGAGGAGTTCACATCGGCGTCGAGTCGACGATGAAGTACCTAGGACTCGTCCTCGACAGCCGGTGGAACTTCGTGGAGCACTTCCGACGTTTGGCTCTCAGACTGGAGCGGGCCGGGGCTGCTTTGAAGCGGCTCCTGCCCAATCTAGGGGGTCCAAACGCCTCCTGCCGGAGGCTATACGCGGGGGTCGTGCGGTCCATGGCCCTTTACGGGGCACCGGTTTGGGCGCGTTCATTGAGGCGGCGGCCAGCCCGCCGGTTGAACGCGTCCCAGAGGGTCATGGCCACCCGGCTGGTCCGGGGATACCGCACGGTCTCCGGTGAGGCGGCGAGCCTCCTTGCCGGATTACCGCCATGGGATCTGGAGGCAAAAGTCCTCGCGCACATTTGGGAAACGCCGGGGCGTTACTCCGCTGCCGCGAGAAATCGCGGCACAGCGGACAGAGCTCCGGCGGGATCTCATGGCGTCATGAAGAGTGCGATTGTCGCAACCCAGTGCTGGGCACGCCACTATTGCGGCGATAAGTCCCCTCTTTGAGGAGTGGCTAGAGAGGCGCCACGGCGTCCTCACCTTCCGCCTAACGCAGGTCCTCACCGGACACGGTTGTTTCGGGAGGTTCCTGTTCCGTATCAGGCGGGAGGAAACGCCCGGGTGTCATCACTGCGTGGATCGCCCGGAGGACACGGTTGAGCATACGGTGGAGGTCTGTCCGGCTTGGGCAGAGCATCGCCGTGTCCTCGTGGAGGCGATCGGCGGCGGGGATCTCTCGCGTCCGGCCCTAGTCCAGGCTATGGTACGGAGCGAGAGGGCATGGGAGGCCGTCACCTCCTTCTGCGAAGCAGTAATGCTCGCGAAGGAGGAGGCAGAACGCGTGAGGGAGAGGCAAATTTCGCGCCCTCACGCCCCTAGCCGCCGCAGGAGACGCCCTGGGCGTCGGGAATCGCAGGCCGATTCCCGGCCACCGTAGGCGCGGGCTTGCGGACGGTGAGCAATGGGTAGCTCGCCGTCCGATAAGAACCAGGCCCGGGTCGACGGCGCGTTGTGTTCCACGCGCGCCTCAAAGAGATGTCAGCAAGTGAAGGGGTCCGATAGGACCAATGCCTGCCGGGGTTGCGGGAAAGTCCGAAAAGGGATACCGTGGCCCCTGGCAATGTACAGGCAACGGAAGGAACACGGGTGGGTTTTAGTCAGTAAGAGTCTGACACGCCCTCCCGCTCCACCCAGAGCGGGAGAAGTTATTTGATAATTTCCCACCCAAAAAAAAAAAAAAAAAAGGTTTGAGCATGCTGTATATTAAGTTTCTTATGCGATGTTGCGGAATATTGGTCGATTCTTCCACTAACGCATGTTTCAGGTCTCGAAGTGTAGCTAATTCTTACACACCTCCCAAGCTCGTCCCAAGCCTGTTCAATTGGATTCAGGTCCAGCCTTCTCGCGGGCCAGTCGAAAATTGCCGTCCTGAAAATACTCATTTACAATTTGAGCTGTATGTGGCCTGGCGTTGTCCTGCATGAATATTGAATTTTCACCCATATTAATTCAATTTGGGCCGACATACTCATTAAGAATTTAATGTTCTGCCCAGTTTCTCGGAAACGTTGGACGACTCGCTGCACTGTATAAAGTGACACAATAATATACCTATAATGATGGTGAAAGACGAAAATGACCACTTTTTATCATTTTGATTTGACAGATTAAAAACAAAATTGAGAAAACAAGCAAAAGTAAAACAACCGCGAATTGAATTTATTTCCAAATTCGAGTTTTATTTTTTTATTGATTACGTTGTAGATCATTTAAGGTTTTATTTCATACAATATTAAAATTCTCTGTAATATAGTTGAGCACGGTTGAACCGCTTTGGCTATATTATGTTTTAAAATGTTCATAATAGTCTGAATTTGGTTTTTATGGAAATAAAAATTGGATATTTTTCCCGGAAAATGTTCAAATTCGGGAAAAACTGAACGTCCTTTTTTCTATGGGATTTTTGAATTAATTATTGAAAATTGGACAGGACTGCGTCTGCCGGGTGAGCTAGTAATTAATACAAATGAATTAATTGGGAACGAATTGAACAAAGACACAACGGTAGCGCAACTTATTTTGGAAAACGGACCTCAAAGCTATACGATAATATTAACAAGACGCTGGATCTTTCATCTCTTTAATAAATATTTCTTCTATAAGATTTAAAGACGTTTAATCCTGTAATGTAAGCCTTTACAAATTTAACTTTACCCAACTTTGACACAAGTAAGGTCAAATGCTGTTTACCTTTTGAATTTCACAATTCTGGCCTTCCCGGCCGGAATAATATTTACACTCAGAAACATTTGCACAGTCAGCCAACTTAGTTTGTTTATACATCCGAGCACTTAGGCAAAGCTAATTCTACTTGGAATTACAAGAAAAAATCCAATTTAACTAAAACCGGGCAATAAAGAGCTTAGACAATAGGTTCCAAGAATTTTCCCTAATCACCCCCGTGCCGAGCCATCCGACAATCTTTGCAAATCGTGCAATTACGGAATTTCAATCAAACATCTTACCGGACCTAAATATGTTCTAAATCGGACTCTATTATTGTACAACAGGGTTGACATTGGGTTGTTGTGGTAATAAAGGGTAGGTAGTCCGAGTTAAGCGCGATAAGTTGGGGTACTTTATGAGTACAATGTTAATGTGGTGTAAGCCGCGCCACTGTGATGTAGATTAGTACTAATGCTCGCTGGGCGGCAGCGCTCGGCGGCACTCGCCGTGATGCAAGATAATTAATGTAGTTGCGGCGCACATCGATGTGATAAATAGCGTTCGTTTTGTGTGAGGCGAGCGATCCGTCACGGCGCGGCGGCGCATGGCTGCTCGTCTTCGCTACCATTAAGTATTTATCTCACACGCCCGCGGCGCCGCGCTCGTAACCTACAAACGCCGAGCGTACGCCGCGTTGGCGTAAAATAAAATATGTATAACTAATACTCTCCGGATGGGAAATATTGTTACACGCTTGAATAATGAATTTTACAACAAAAAAGTGAGCGTGAAGTCGAATGTAGGTATTTCGTTGAAAATATAAATCTAAACGTAATTTTCCGGATTGAAAATGAAATTCATAAGGACTTCGGTACATATTTTTTTTCGATTATTTCTGTTATATTTGAGCGAAAATAACAAAAATGTATCGACAAAGAACATGAATTACTAGAAATATCTTGCAGTCCGCCAACTTTTTTGTTTTGATCAAAAAGCATAAAATGTTATTTCGTCATAAATGTATAGAAAATACTAACTAAGGATTTTTATAAAACAGTGATGGTACTTTTCCCCTAAGTATTTATTTTGAAAGTTACAATAAAATTGTAAACTTATTGAACTTACCCATGAAAGACGAGTTTATGCATCTTTCACCTTAAACATTTATGCAGCCCATTCTCAAATCGCAACGAGTGTGTATTAAAAACATCTTAGTAAGCGCACGTAAAACTGAAGTGATCGTAAAATGATATCACTTGCTTTGATAATGCTAACGACGCCGCCCCGGCGTCTCCCGCGACCTGTTCCTATAGCCAACGACTATATAGCCGCTATAAGGCTATATAGTCGTTGGTCAGAAAACACCGGGATCGGGTCGCGGGATTAGCAAACAAACAGACGGACTCGCATTAACATTTTAGTGGGATTACGTTTCTTGGGCGGAAATGACGGAAACTGCTCGCAACGTGTTTGTGATGGCATCGAAAATTGTTAACGCTTCTTGGATTTGAAGTTGTGATCCCATAACGATAATTAATAAGGTTGTACATTTCTAAGATCATTTGATCTGTTGATATAGTAAACAAAACAATATAAAAACTCTTTTCATGTCCAAATACCAGTCGTAAACTGTCTGTAAACCCTAAAACAAAACTAGTTCCTTCTACAAGACAATATAAAGGAAGAAAACAAGCGCTCGGCATCAGATAAAATAACAAAGACAAACAAACATGGTGGTCCTAAGCAAACGCCGGGCTTGCGGGGCGCGTGTCACTGGCGGCGCCTGCGTCAACATCAACACTACTATTATGCCACGCCAAATTAACTGTATTATGCCTTTAAGAAAACCAACGGCAAAAACATGACAACCACTGACATAAATTTCGGTCTTCTGATATAAGTCGTAAGGAAATCGTATGAAAATACCAGGCAAATATGAATTCAAAGAAGTGTGACATAAATAAACTTATTTGTTCACTATATCTTGTAAACATAGTGGTGATCTTCAAAGAATGAAGTGGTGAAACATAATCGTTAGCCTAAATTACAAATGAAAACTTTTTGCGCCTTTAATTGAGAAACCATTTATCCGGGCAGACAATCAAAACGCGGACTTTATGTTAACAGATTCAGAAATGGCTGTCACAAAAGTACCAGGCAACCACGATTTAAAGGAGCCGTTCAAATGTTTGATTCTATTAAATTTATAAACAGTTCATTTTATTAAGACCCATCCATAAAAGTAGGCACTTTATCTAGAAGATATCTTGAAGATAGAAAGTATTTTCAACAAGTAAATGTTTCGCTCGTTGAATCAGCCGAACAAAAGGTAATCTGTCTGATCATCAATCCAGGCGACTCCTTGTTTTAGCACCGAGCGAGAAAATAGTGAAATAACGACATCGTTTACTATAATAGTGTCTCAAGTCTTAAGAAATAGGTGCTTTTTAACTTTTATAATAAAAGTGTCACAAAGACTTAGGACTCAGTTCTTATACAAAACTTTATGTTAAGCCGAATGATTAATTTTGACATTAAATGAGTATAAAGAGAAAGTTGAGTATCTTTGAATTATAAATTAAGCTTTTCACGTTAACTCTTTAGTTACAAGACTGTTATACAGATCGTATCTAAGGTACGTTTGGAAGGACGCAGTCTAAATATTGAAGCACTCAAAACCTATTCACTCAATCACAAGATGTAGACGAAACCAAATATAAGATATCTGTTTACTAGACTAGAATAAACTAATACAAAAGCTATCTAACATCAAAATCCAAGTTGAAACTTGTAACTTAACCCGTAGTGAAATTGTGTGATCTCTCAAGTATGATACCTTTCAAGTCGAAGCCAAATGTTGCTAATCTTATGTTCAAAAAAATTGTCTGCTCGACGATGAAAATAACGCAATAGACGTTATTGAACTGCCAAAATTAAAGTTAGGTATTGCTTATACTGTAAGTGTATTACGCAATTACCATGTTGATCTATAAATCATTATAATTAAAAATGGATGCAGTATCTTTATACTAGACTCTTGAAAATACAGCCTGTACATCAAGAAGTAGGTAGGTAGGTAGATACTTTTGTTAACTTACACATTGTGCCGAAAACCTTTTCACAATGTTCATTAGAAATTAAATGAGCTAGTAATGTTACCGGCCATATCTTAATGAACATAGCTCTTAACTTCCATTGGCTTTCAAAGTCGACCAAACCTTTAAAGGCCCTCATCCCAGTGGTAATTAAATAAATATTTCTAAACCCGATTACCCTTAGCGCACCCAAGTACGTCCTCAATTACCTACGGGCTAATCTTCAACCGAAGTACTCGAAATCGATTTAATTCAAATCTTCATACTTAATTGCCGTCCGAAAAATTCAATCCGTTCTTTGTTCGTCATTAATTGTACGAGCCACGAGCCCTGAGCCCCCGCGGCACCATCCTCTCGACCCAGATCTGCTGGAACACATAATTAAAGGCAGGAACTCTAAAAATCTCCCACAAAGAGCACAAAGGCGCAGTTTTAAAACCTACAAATGACGATCGGTGATGTATACGGTGACGTCATGCTAATCAACGTCCATACTACGTCATAGGAGGCAGAATAACGGAGAGGAATCTTTAGCCAGTGATGTTTCAATTGTTATGATACGAGGCACACAATGTCCACTTAGCTTGTCGCTGACCTCTGGGTGTACATTTTTTACTAAATCATGCGTTATCGGCTGAACGGATTTGGTTGTGTAGTTAAATGAAGCCTACTTGCACCACTTCACTAAATACGTTTAGCACTAAAGATATTTAAAACATCATTCTGTCTCCAGTGAAATGGCAGATAGTTCCCGGAAAATTAAAGAATTCAAAATTATCCATACTTTATTATTCAGGACATTCTCGATTCGTATTTGCTATATCATTTCTATATATGTTCATTATCAATTTATGACGTAAACCAATAGAAACCGCGCCTTATAATCCATTTAAGCGTTCATTTCTGAGAACTCCCCTTTTTATATGAGTTAATATTTTATAAGACGCTTCAGCTTCAGGTGCGCTGGCAGCCTGGTAGGTACTCAGCGAAAATAAACGGTTGTTTGCACTTGCGTGAATATTTCAATTGTGTAAAACGATGTAAATGAGACTTGTATTATTTGTTTCCCTCATAACCTACGTCTGCCATTGTATTATAGATCGGATCAGTATCCCTTGTTTGAGTTAAACGTTCACAACGAAACTTTACTCATATACTAGAGTAGGTATGTACACAGCGACGCTTACGACTTTTCCATCTCGCTGTTTCATCACCTCTTTGTATCTCATCATATCTTGGTCCTAAAACTTCTTAAAACTTCTTATATCGCTCATCGAGACTCTCGTATATTTTTAAGGGATCTTTTGCGGCTGTTTCGGGGTATTTTCACTTTGTGTGGGAAAGGTTTTGCATGGCGAGAGTTTTATCGTTATGGTTGCAGCGCCGGCTTCCAGCACTTGCTAGGATATTGCGTCGAGGCAGATGTGTGGAAGTGCTCCATCTTGGCCGCAGTCAACTATTTCTGGCACAAGTAGCCGACCTCAACGGGTTTGTGGTCGTAATCTGTTGTGACTTTTACTTGAAATTAGTTCCAAGTTTCTATTCATAATTGAAGCGTGTTGCTATTCCCAACGTTCAATTACGAGGGGTATGTACAAGGAATGCATATCGAGCTGTGGATGACATAATATTTGGAATAGCTGGCGCCGCCGGCTCCTGTCCTACTTATGATCCGAGCAGCGACATGGAGCACAAACACCAACTTACACCCGAGCAATAACAGCACGAGGCGTTTGCGTCACGGCACAACAACACGCTGTTTTCCATAAACACAACATTCCCCTTTAGCAGCGAGTTGAGCAGCCATTTTAGTTTATTTTCCGACTGAAAACCTTCAGCTATAAAGGAAATGGCGCTCGCAACTAACACGCTGCATTCTATTCTTGAGTTTTAATTATTTGTGGAGTAACCATAGAAATCTGTGCGTTCCTCCGCTCAAATTCATGAAGCCAACAGGAATATAGGACAGTGATTCTTATTTTATTTACAAATCAAACACAACAATATTAGTGCTAAGTAATTTTGTTCCGAGAAACATTTGAATTGAATATATATGAATGTAGTTTGATCAAAACAGCTTTGTGTAGGTGTCAGATTATGAACACATTTTTTAATATATTTACATATCACTTGGACAAAATATAACTAGAGTTTCTTAAATCGTATAAGAGTCTTGACGATACTTCGCCATAGCGACATGTATTTCTATAAGCCCCCGTAAGCGTAAGCCTAGTAGCAGATGGATGTGCGTAGACATCTGTACAAAATATTTAAAGTTTTTTTTCACTTGGCGTAATGAAAATGTTCATAGCTATTTTCACTTGGCATAATGACGATTGTCACAGCTATTTTCTTTCATATTATTTTTGTCACCATGAATGTCTTTGCGTAGTACTGTTCCTATATCTCTGTCTTCATGAATATATTAATGTAGATGCATGAAATGAAGTCGATACGAAAGTATTTGATGGAACATATAGAGGAATAATAGTAAGTGTAGTTCTAACAAGTTGGTTTTGTTCAACATGTCTTGTTACTAAGTGTAAACGCGTACTAGGTTTGGTTGAAGACAGCGATACGAGGCGTAAGTTATAGACGAAACTAAGTTAGATTACAGATTCCAGTATTTACGAAGCAGTGACAATGTTATTACATATCTCCTACGAGTATACCAGTATACAGAGAAACTTATCTATATGAGATAAACGAGATGATCATTATTGTTTTATTTGTCACTAACATTATTTTGTTAACTAAAACGGTACCAACTTTCTGACTTACGATGTTGTCATATCACGTATTTATTTTTTGTACTATCCCACGTAGTCGTTGATGCATCAAAATAACAGATAAAATCGCGTGTAAATTTAGTGTCGCGCCGCGTCGTGACACGTGTCGACATAATCGCGACACAAACATTGACTCTTTGATGTCACCTACCACGCCGTTATGCCAGTGAGTGACTGAGTAAGTGGTGATTAACGATCATTCACGTACTACTCACTAGGTCGTAGAGTCGAACCTCACTTCAAGTATCATAAGACACGCTGGAGGGCGGAATGGTCAGGTGTGCCAGAAGGAGGAAAAAAAACAGTGAGCATGTGTGAGCTCTCATTTAGTTACATAAACATAAAGTCTACTGGAGGATATTAAACATATTCGCGATTTAATTTACTTCACATTATCAAAAGTCTTATATATAAATACATGACAGCATTGCCATGAAACAAGCGCACATTACAATGGACGAGGAACACTTAAAGTTCCATACTAAACAAATGTACATTATCTATTAGAAGTTTCAAGCTTTATAAATTCCTATAAATTGAAAATTAAATGTTTCTTCTTTAATCTTCCTTTCAAAGGAACACGTATCCAATTAAGAAAAAAAGTAAATTCTTAATTCTTTTACATTGAGATGAAATACGAATTTTCCTAGACGAAAATCGTATATTCTCAGTTTTAAATCGCAAAACTTATTTTATGAGTAGACATACTCATAAAATAAGCAACTTGCAAACGGTACCACAGAACAAACTTTACTCGCGTACGTACACATACGACCAAATGGAAACCTAAAACAAAGACTTGGAATAAGTTTATGAATACGTAGGAATATAATAGCAATCTCTGTAGGGTAGAGTGGGGTAGTGCTCCAAGGTTCATGACTAGGATATCAGCAAGGGGCCGAAAGTGGAATCTTTTGAACGCTAGTTTATGCGTATCATTAAAACTAGTACTTACTTTCAAGGATGTGCTCGAAAGATTATAAAGCTAAAGAAGGTTGTCCCTACTCCGGAGGTAGGTCGTTGTATGACTTTGAACCTCGTGATCAAGCTATGAAATTAAGTAAAGGGGTAATTTAACACAGCAAGTAAGCACGAGCTTTGAGTACACTGATATATCTCGCCCAGATATATTATCGTTTTCAGACTCAAATCGATGTGTAGGTACGTGATATATATATATCACACAAAAAATCTCAACCCATAGTTGTTGTGGTCATAAATTACTTATTTAGTCAATGTTTACGGAACAGTGGGGTGTTTGCGAGTAATTACACCGAAGTGTTTCGGTGAACGTGCCACTATTCTGTTCGGCAGGTGCACGCTCTTTGTAGGGCGGCCTTTGCAGGCGACCGTGTAATAGCCACATTGTACTGCTACGTACTGCGAACGAGATATTCAGGTTTATATTAACCGAGGTAGCACAGAAATGCAGGTGTGTCCGACTGTTTCAGTAGAGTTCCAATTAGTGCTGCTTGATCAATTTCAAAAAGCAGGCGGTTTCTATTCCCTTGCCTACGCAACACTATAAACTGCATACGATTTGATATTGATAATATTATTACTACTACAAGATTCATAATTAGTCCTACGTAGCAGTAGCTACGCGTCCGCTACGAGAAAAGCTACGCCTAGCGCGGCGTAGCACATATGCGCTACGCCGTAGCAACTGTTCGTCATCTACGGCTTTTCCCCGCCTGCTACACTCGCGTAGCAGTACCATTTAATCCATTGAATAAAACTGATATTAGTTTTCAGTGAACTCAATTGAAAGGCTTCTATACAACGCCCGTCTGTCTTAACAATGCAAAAGTAACAGAATGAAAATCGGCGAGTTCTTTACAAATTCAAAAGAACTTTAAACAATTAGTAGGTATTCTTTTTCCATCGTTTTGCAATCACCGCAAAGTCTGGCGTTTTCAATTAGACGCTAGCTATTGGAATCTATTTAGTGCGGCGAGCCTGAACTTTTGTTTCATTTTATTTCTGAACAGTATTCGAATAAACTAGCTACATACGTACATAAACTCACGCCTTCTTCCTATGGGGCCACCTCACCGCCAGCCTTTTTGCTTCGTTTGAAACTTGAAAGTAACTCAGTTGTAGATAATAAGAACTGTGAAATCTTCATCCCGCCTACGCATCTCGAGCCCAGCCTACGCAGGTCCTTCTATCAAAATTGACTTCAATACTCATACGTTATTGGAAATAATTTGGAATTAATATTTTTACAGATATTTAAGCGGTTTCCATTTCAGATGAACAATAATATATATATAAATGACAGACATAGTAAGGAAAAGCCTGGCTGATTAGAATAAGACATATCATATCCGTATGCACAGTATTATTGTTGTTCTTCAGTTATTCAATATTTCACGTGCACTATACGATACCCATATTGTGTTTGCCTACCAAAACGCCTATATTTAGTGCTAACACGTCGATCGTTTTGACACGTGTAACGCAGCATATAGGAGCTTACCTACACACACGTGTACATACATACACGTGCACATGCCAACAAAACCGTACATTTAACGATAGATTGTTGCCATTTGATAATTTGCATCCGCACTAACATTTATTGCGCCATCCATCACCCTCGATAAAACATTCGCTGGCTTGTTGAAATAGTGCGGTGCGATAGGACTGTGTCTGTTAAATACATACACTGATCTACCTAAATGAAAGTCAGTATCTAATCTAATGAATAGAACGAAATTAGACGTGTCCGTAGAATAGTCTACAGTTAAGAATTGTATCTGCAAACACTTATGATTATTCCTTGTTCATATTACACAGTTGCAGTCAATACATTCCGCTAAGTGTTGGTGGGTAGCC
Organism: Xanthia icteritia; assembly: GCA_949128155.2. NCBI lineage: Eukaryota > Metazoa > Arthropoda > Insecta > Lepidoptera > Noctuidae > Xanthia > Xanthia icteritia. The sequence goes on from OX421933.2 coordinate 24,294,874, forward strand.
TATTAAATATTTTTGCAAGTGACTGTACAGTCACGAGCATAAATACCTTACGCTTACGCAAGATTCAAAAGCGATTTTCTCCTAAAGTATTGATAGATAATTAATGGTATTACGAACATAGTATTATCGAAACCAAACTATTTTGAAATAGGTCTTTTCTCAAAGTTGCAATTTTTATTTGACGAAAAAAACGCTTTGGCATTTTGCGTAACTGAAAGGTATTTATGCTCGTGACTGTACAGCTCTTCAGCTCTCAGCTATTTTGGAGGATATTGCTAATCCATTGCTTCGCATGTTTGAAAGATTCGTCTTCTCAACAACGTAAATAATGCAATGAATGTTTTTGAGAAGTCAAAGTGAAAGGTATTACCACTGTATGTGTGTTACGTAATTACCCGCAGGAGCAGGAGTCTGTCTGTGATCACAGGATTACCTCCAGACTGGAGCACAAATATTTGTACACTCATTACCTTCAATATTATTACAAATCTTTTCAGTTTCAATTTAGTCTGGAAAGCTAAACAATGTTAACTTTTGCAAATACTCTATCATAAAGACACCTACTCGGATTATTCTTGCAATTCTAATTCAACTACTAAGTAGTAGCAGCTTATAAATCAGAAACTGTACTTCGCTTACTCTGCAAAATGAAACTTTTATCGACGTCCTTTCTATGTATTACTAATTGGGACTAAATATATTGCAAAAATATAACAGGAGATAGGTAGAACGATAAAGTGATATTACTCATTATTTTTATTAGCCTTTATTTTGGCATCGCCCTCGGGCATACAAAATAAAAGCATATTTCCAGGTACATATTGTTCCCCTTTGATGCGTCGTTTTTGACAAAATAAAAAGTTTGTTTTTACTGGAAATAACTACACATACATATTTTTGCAACATGTTTGTGTATTAAATACGAAACAGGTATTTACATTAATTATAAATGCTTTATAAAAACGGCAAATAGAGAAAAATTTACGTGTAACTACTGTTCATTATTGTGTAAAAGTACGAGACGATTTGTAAAATTTTCGCTAATTAAATACATGATCATGTCGATAAATGCAAAAACATAAAACGTTGAACATATAATTGCCATTTAATATCTCCGGCTTTCAATAAATGTGGCAACGTGATTAACGCGAACATTTTTGATCATTATAACGAATGTTTTAATTAAATAATTAATGAGATCTGTGATAACTATACTTAATTAAAAGCCTATTTAATTTGATAATTATCGTTACCTATTGCAATTCGTTGTACGTTACGTTAGCTATTCTGTTTTGTCGTCCAGATTGGCGTAACTGCCCGGTATACGTAATAAATAGCCCGAGGATAATTTACATATTTGCCAGCCAAAGAGTTAATATCTAAAATATACATTGATTGTACCTAGGTATGTATATTTACAGTCGGTTCCATACTCAAATAGCTCACCGATTTGTCGTTCAATATATTTTAAGTAAAAAAAGTATGAACTTTAATCTGCAAATATTTAAGTTTTTCGTAGAGGTTTCTTTTAGCTCATTTTTAAATTTTATGGTACGTAAAATTAGCATTTGCATTTTAACGAGTAAAACACTTTACTGTTATTATTCTGAATCAGGGCGGAAATGAACTGAGCCGTCAACCTTTGGCACGTGAACCCAGATAAGGGCTGGCACTAGTTTCAAGTGAATACACTCCACTTTTCAAGGTTCGTTCTAGTAATACTTAAGCAATGAAACCACTTAATAAAGCATGAATATTATAAATTTTTAACGAGAAAAATTACGAAAATGATATCCTACTTGAGGCAAATAAAAAACTCAAGCACGAGGATTAAAGAGGGTTATTAACAATATCTTCGGCGGCGATACTAGCGAGAGGTCTCGACCTCGGGTCGGAGGGCCCGAGGTCAGCGGCTACATTGATGGAATCCCACAACATTACAGAGAGCGGACGATACTAAGATAAAAAAGATCCCTTGATTACAACGCGCCGACAAATGTGGGGCATAACTCTTGCAGCGAGACGCCGACTGATTGCACACCAATAAAATACGTGACGCCCTAGTAATACAGCACAGAATCGATTGACGCCGCTAATGTAGAAAACGATTACGGTGGATTTAAAAATGGTTAGTGGTGAACCAAAACCCATTTGTGATGTATTGGATTGAAATTCTATTAACGTTTGTGACGGTCCACTTTGATTTGCTATTCGCAATTTTCATTTATCTTGCCTTTTACAATTGTTCAATGGACTAGAACTCGATTGACCGGTCGAATGTTCAATGTTCTTTGTAAGTCATCTAGATATCAGGTTTTTTGCATAATAAATTATATGACAACACACTTTCATTGTGTCGAGCCTTTTCAAAGAGCAGTTCACAAAATCTACAAAATTGTGACTTAAGTTCCCGTTCTTTATGCCCCACATACAAAAGGGTGTTCAATTTTCGTGAAATCCATGGATATATCAATAAATTCCCCACTTTTTGTGTGCTTATTGGAAACGTGGCCGCTCAATTGGTGTCTAACGGCAGGAGGTCTTGAATTTAGACGACGCAGAATTTATTAATCCTTTGCAACATTAGAACCCCATGACATTCGTTAAATTCCTATCAATTTTCAACGAATACGTCTTCTTGCGTAAGCATCAAGCTGCTATACATTTTTATGGGAAATCTTTTGAAGCAAAATAAATAAAGCTGGCGACACTTTTTGTATTCATACCGTTTAAATCTGTTCGCCCTTCGTCAGACGAAGTGCTTTGTAAGTATATGTAAGACAGTTACAGAACTGACCTGATTTAAATGGGGAATACAAATACAAATTCTTGTTAAATAAATGATTACAAGTCGTTACAAGCGTAGCGTAGCTCTTATACCACTAGATTATACCTCAAGCACAGAAATAGCTACAAATATGCGCATAAAGACATCGTGAGCGTGTGAAAGTATCGAGAACTAATGGCGCCGCTCTCTAACACGACTAAGCGACACTTTGACACACTACCGGCTCATTAACAATTAGCTAATTAGTCAAAGCCTTACACCTATGTTCTGCGGATCTCGGGACAAGTTTCTCGGGACTCTAAAGCCATGAGTCCGGAAATTAGCAAGATTCTCGATAAGAGCCGAGTCTGTGCTGTGTCAGGGGAGCAAGATGCAGATCTAATACTTGTCTTAATTTGTACGGAGCTAACAATACGACACTTGGTGAGCTAAGTTTGTCGTGACTAATTTAGGTATGTCTACTTGCTTGTTTGTTACTTAGTACTACAAATTGTACTACAATGTGAGATGATATTAAGTCAAAGACAAATACGAGTCTTTTGAACCGAGAAATCTACTGCCCTTGTACACAAAGCTACGTACCGTTCTCGCTGAATTTCAAGATGAAACATGTTATTTCTTACTAAGTCAAGCACCCTTACAAAATATTTATATACGATTGAATGCCAAAATGACAAATGAAATTCGCAAAACGTCTTTCCTAGAAGCTGCGCTGCGAAGTATGTTTAATCTGTCAGTGATTGACAGCTGAAGCTTGTTTTTCTTCATCAAATACCTTGTCAGAATACGAATAAGAAATGCCATATAAAAATGTTGAGCTTGCAAGTCCTAAATCAATACAAATAAAGCCTGTATCTAAACATGTATAGAAATATTGAAGTAGGTATCAATGCGAAGAGTTCGGGCGCCATCTTCATCAAAGTTATCCAATAAATTATGTGAGATATACGCAACATAACACAAACACTATACACGGATATCATAATCAATCGAAGGTAACACGATAGGACGATCTGTGTTACGTGTCCTCCACAGTATCACAGTGTCGGCCGGTATGGAGCGCGCGCGTTAGGCGAACGTAAACACCACTGATGTTTGGAATAAATTAATCACTGTGTTGTGTTATGGCACCCTGGTAGTGAACATTCAACATACATGACGTGGAGGTGTCGGGGGCCGCGAGAACGCGAGACGCGTACAGGCGCCGGGGCGGGCGGCCGATCACTGAAACGTCCCGGGCGCGCGACGCCCCGCGCCCCCGGTCGCCCCCGCTACTGAAACTCTCAATTATTTTATTGGGAAAGCTAATGAGACGAGAGCCATCCACAGGACTGCTGTCCGTTATTCCCATGGTTACCGGCAAATAAAACATCGTTAGGATTACACGGTAATTCGCTCGTATTGGTGGCGTAGTCGATTTCGGAGCTACCAGTATATTTTAATAATATTTGAGTTCACAGACTGCGGATTAACGAACTTGCTACATATGAATGTATATAAAAGGCAGCGTTGAATTTTAAACAAACATCAAAGCCCCGGTTATTGGAGTAGACATTTCATAAGACACGGAATGTCTTTTCAATCGCCATCCGTCGCAGTCGGGTGTACTTTTAAAAGTTATTCGGTGTCCTTCGACGGCGCTTTCCTTCTTATTTGCGTAATGTAGACGACACGCCGAGAATAACAATCTTGTCCTAATTGATAGTCGGTACGCCCGAGGACACAGGGATATGAGGACATCTGCAACACTGTGTAGGCGTCGCTATAGACGTAGCTTTGTAAAGCCCTTTTAGTAGAATGCATCTGTTTAAATAAGATCAAAATTCCATATTCTCATAATGTTTGCAGCTGAACGCGGTAAAACGAGACCTTCACAGAATCAGCCTTTTGGTTGCCTCTCAGTATCAATTTATAATAAAATTGGTTTACTTATTGTAAAAATCCTATTTAATCTCTAAAAGCCTCCGCTGAAGTCATTCATTGTGATGTGACGAATTTTTGACTTTAGCGGGAACGATTGCCATTTGACCTCGGCAGCCCGCAGGGAAATCAGATGCTCGCAATACGCGCAATCAATGCACGGGCGGACGGTGATTCTGTTCCATTACGAGCTATGATTCGGGTCCGATGTAATCTCTGCTTCGTTTCCTGGATTCTCATCTCGGGGTTTGCGGTAGTCTCCACATAGGTTTGAGAAGAGACTACCGCAAGCCCCGAGATCCAACCCAACTACTACTATTCCAATTATTTGAACACTATTTGTTAATGGCATCATTTAGAAGTTACGGCTCCTCCTGTCCAGGTGAGTTTACAATCGATTTCTGTTGGATCTCTGCTCACTCTCCCCCTAAGGGGCGTGGGGGGTTTAGATAAGACAAGGAAGTACAATAAACAGTGAGTCAAATACACAAACATGAATAGAGCTCGGACAATCTAAATTGTTCGAGGACATCCGAAGAATTCAGGGATTCGCAGTCAGCGAATAAAAAAGAAATTTGGGTAGACAACAAAAGACAATAGCAAATGGTCACTCCTGCGAGAGAACATGTTTAAGTAGGGTAGACTGGCATAAAATAAGGCTCTCGGGTCACCCCCATTCAGCTACTATTTAGTTTCGGACCACGTATACATATTCGCCATACCTGGATACATCTGGCAAATGACGAACCTACTTTTCTAGTGACCTCTATCCTACATACAATTATGTTTATTTCTATTAGTAGGTTAATACAAACACTTCTACACGTCAATAACATTTTACAACTACATGGATGAGGTTGGTACATCGGTAGGTACATTACACAATTTTAATTCCCAGAAAGTTTGATACACGTAAGTATTCAAAAATCTGTTATAAAAAATCAACAATCAACAACTTGAATATTAACGTTGTGCATTTTTGATATTTAGGATTGGTTGCACGAATTGCTTTAATTATCAGTATAAAAGTACTATCATTTAGGTATGTGGTAAAATACAATATTCATTTATTGCGCTATCGTACACAAATATGACAATCTTACGAATTTTCGATTAGGTCACGTGTCCTGACGCAGGTCACGTGTCCTGACGCTTAAGAAAGAAGTTTTCACTTAAAAAATTTTAAGCAATGATATTTGTTCCAAAAATTTGACCTAAATAAGATATCATTGAACTGAGGATTACAGAAGCACACACCAGCTTACCCTTGCAGGAGGAACACAGGTGTGACAATATGTTACCACAGAAGATACAATACAGTAACCACATGCCAACAACGTTACAATCCATCACACCACAGTTGGTGTGATGTAACTTTGTTGGCATGTGGCTAAATTGCCCACGCTGCCTTCTTACTCAGTAGTAAGAAGACAGCGTGGGTCGAGCCTTAATCAATGAAGACAAACACTACTCTCATTTGTGAACCAGGTCGAGTTGGTTTAGCCAAGTCATCACTCATTATCTTGAGTCTGTCTTTAACCTAAATACATGATTCGCTCCAACTTACTTTGAAAGGAAAAACAATAAAGGTAATGCTCGTGTTTGGTTTATGCCGGCATCGTAAAATTTCTATAGCACTGCTTATATATTTTTTTAATATCTCCGTCAGAACGTTCAAGATAAGATACTTCTAGGGAAGTTATCTTAGATTTTATCCACAAACTATAAAATCCAACAAGTGCATCATCAAACTACGTCACATACTGCAAATTCGCAAAAATTCTGGTTTATATATATCAGCGTTTTTGAGTGAGACTTAAAAGAATGAAGTATACTTATTATGGTTATGAGAAATATAATGAAAATTCAATACCTCAATATAAGGGGTTGAGACCCGATCCGATCCGAGATTCCGGTAATATCAGGAAGTCGTATAAAGTCTACCTTTTCGCGAAGATCAAAACAAAGTTAAATCAATCTTCCGCCTGGAAGTTCATCGAACGTTTCGTCTTCAACAACAATGATTCATTCAGTTGTAAGATGTTCACTGTCTTATATTCTCGACATGAAATATTTACTTTCAGCTGTTGTCTTTTGCGAGCCTCATGTGATATAAAGGGCGTGGCTTCTCTCAACACGCGCAAGTAAGGTACCTACAAATAAAGATGAATAGTAAATAATGTCATGGGTGATGTGGGAGTTATTGACGCGGTGCTGGGGGATGTAGGCCGGTGCTACCGGTGGATTAACTTACGACGACTATTGAGAAACAGGTCGTGTAGTGTAATTACATCTTACATCGCAACGGACCAAATAGCTTCGTGGATGATAGGCCGAACGGTTACTGTAATAGTTTTAATGGTGGATGAGGTAACCAGTAGATAATGTAATGTCATGGATTTTGTATAGTTGATCGTAATTGCTTTACTACTTTTGACAACAATTCAAACGTCAGAAGCTAGATGCACGGTTCCAATTGGTCGTTTCCTATGGAGAAGAGCCGGCAAGAAACTCCATGGTTACTCTTTTAAAAGTAAATGGTATTTACAATGCTTTCAAATTACAGAGTTAATAGGTATGAGAGGACAGTGTAGGCCTATCAACAAGTACCAGGTACTTAGCAAGATAGAAAATGGTCGACAGATCTACAGTCTGTTAAGCCTACAACGTTCTCACATTCACAAAATCTAAAAGAAAAGAATCTATATAAAAGCAAAATCAAATAATAAAAATAAAAAGCTATTTAAACCAAATGACATGATTGCCAATACAGCTGTATGTAACAATACTTATTTATTATAAAAAAATAAAAAAATATTTTAGGTATATGAAATGAAATTAAATGAAATTGTTTGTTCTGTAAATAGGATATTGGAATCACTTTTACACGTCATCTTAAAAAAATAATTAATAATTAGATAGATGAGTTCGGCGTTTCCTATCTGACTACTCTGAGAAGAAAGGCCGAAACAAACTCAGAGGTCACAGTCTCTTTTAAAGTCCTGACATAATCTTGGTCTGAAATGGTCTTTTGAGAAAAGAACCACACAGATATGAGTGGACCTGTCCTGTCAGTGCAAGCATTTGTCAGTAATCGTGGAGCTCAACCCAGAACTTAAGGAGCTCAACTCGACGAACAATACCAAAGAAAGGACATTTGGGTAGGCCTCATAAACTACTCAAACTGCCAGACCATCGTTAAAACTAAATAAGAAAGAAAAAATAATAATAATTAAAAAATCCACATAGTCCTCACATACACAAAAAAAAAAAAAAAAAAAATACTTTACAAAGTAATAATGTAATTTTGTATCTAATGTTTATATAATACTGGTATTGATTTTATGATTTTAGCACCAGGCTTAGCAGAGCGAGCAGCTCAATCCCAAGCTTTTTTATCATCTAAATAATCTAAAATTTTATAGTACCCTTTTTAACAAAGTTTCGTTTTAATACAGCTTTTAAATCGTTTAATGGGTAAGTTTCGAATGTCGATGGGAAGTTTGTTGTAAAAGCGTATACATTGACCCATGAACGAGTTGCCTACTCTGTGGAGACGAGTGCGGTGTACAGCGAGGTTGTGTTTATTCCTCGTATTTAAACTATGAATATCGGAAATCTTTTTAAAATTAGATATATTTTTGTGTACATGCAATAGGTTTTCAAAAATATATTGTGACGCTACAGTCAGAATATTTATTTCTTTGAATTTTTCTCGAAGGGAATCTCTCGGGCCTAGGTTGTAAATGGCTCGAACAGCCCTTTTCTGTAGAACAAAGATAGTATTAATTTCCGAACAAGTTCCCCAGAGAAGAATTCCATATGACATAAGACTATGAAAATAACTAAAATAAACAATTCGGGCTGTATCTACGTCAGTTATCTGCCTAATTTTTTTAACAGCATCCGCGGCCGAACTTAGCCTTCCTGACAATTTTTCTATGTGTGGGCCCCACTGTAATTTACTGTCAATAGTGATTCCAAGAAAAACTGTCGACTCAACAGGGTCCAGCTCTATTCCATTAACTTGAACATTGGTATTTAGCTGCCTGACATTTGGCGTTGCAAATTTAATGAGTTTAGTCTTTTTTTCATTCAGGAGAAGATTATTTACACTAAACCAATGCACAACTTTAGAGACCGCATCGTTCACTTGTTCAGAGTTGACTAACTGACGTTTGATTTTAAAAATAAGGGAAGTATCATCTACGAATAATAATCCCTTATGTGGTAAGGTAAGTCATTTATGTAAATTAAAAACAAGAAAGGACCTAAAATTGAACCCTGCGGAACGCCCATGGTGACCGCAGATCCTGCAGATCTCTTGCCATTAACATCGACCCTCTGAATTCTGTTGTTCAGATAAGAAGTCAGAAGGTCGAGAGCCCTGTCCCTCAAACCATAGTGGTAAAGTTTCCTGATGAGAGTATTATGATGTACGCAATCGAAGGCCTTGGACAAGTCGCAGAAACTTGCGACTCCTCCCAGGCCTCGAATATGCTCTTCAGTAATTCCAGAACGACCCTTTGTAAAACCAAACTGTTTCAGATGTAGTAAATGATGAGAATTGAAATGTCCTAACATTTGTTTCAAAATTAATTTTTCAAAGATTTTGCTCAATGTAGGTAATATCGATATAATGTCAAATAACGAAGAGATTATGTCAAGGTAGTATGTAAAAGAAAAAAGGTAAAATAAAATAAAATAATCATCTTAATTTGGGAGCCGTTAATAGAAATTTACATAGTTATGCCGTTAATGAGGTACCAGGGAAGCCACATGTGCAGAAGGAATTATTGCCAAACTTCCTTGTCTTCATTTGCGATATACTGAAACTTCTCTAAGGTTGAAATTATCTAATGGTCACAAAGACCAATACACTTCGTCGTTTTAAGATATGCTAGTGACATTCAAGCTTAGTTTACTAAAATTTGGCTAATAAAAGCAATTTCAAGAGCATAGGTATTGGACCTCAAATCGACAAGCTTATCGTTATTTACTAGACAAACTTCCGATCCCAAGTCCAGTTATAGACGATTGATTAATAATATGGACAGCTTCTGCACCTTCTTCCTACATAAAAACATTGGTAGGTTCTTCCATCAGTTATCGAAAAAAATATAGTTCCATTGTACCTACGCAGAACATAACATATAATATAACTGCAACTGTTTGCAGAATGTATGTGGAGCACAGCTACAACCTGCGTAGGTACATCGCTGGCCAGCGACACTGAGGCACAAAGCCAAAGGAGGAATTATGTGAAGGATTACGTGCGGCAGAGGACATACCACTGACACACTGCCCACACACGCGCTCACACACACACACACACGAACACACACACACCCACACACAAATACACACAAACACACGCACACAAACACACACACACAAATCCTCTAATACATGCCACGACCGAATAGTTGGACACCTCTGTTATATTTATTATTGTTGAATATGTATTGAAGAGCACGACCCAATGTTACGCCAGCTTAACTCTGAAGTAGAAAAAGAAACTGCTTTGTATTACTTCAACATTATGGGTCTATTAGGCGTTCAAAATTTGATATTTTGGCATCGCGTGATGTAGACACATTTGTCGATATATGACGTCAACATCTCCATAACATATTCACACACATTTCCTCCGTAATCGATAACTTGATAACATAATCTGCTTTACTTGTCGTGCACACCAGCGCTGATCAGCTTACCTTTGTGCCACCCTTTTGTAATACAGATACGACCTTAACTTGCATGAATGAATCCATTTTCAATTTAACAACAATTTCAATATCGTACATGTATACAAGTGTATATTCAACCGCTTTGAATATACACTTGTATAAAGAAATCTTCGCTGTCTCAGTTCAATGGAGCAGGGAGGACTCATCACAATCGTAAAGACGCGCCCTATAAAATAGTTTCTGCGTATTGTAGGTACCGGCTGAACGTCTGACATGAAAAGGGATTGGGATCCAATAGATTGTACATGTATTAATGTAAATAACATTAGATCAAAGGAACTTTCTATATGAAGTAGCATTTGACGTACTTGTCAAGTTTTATTAAGTTTCAGTGAAACCGCAAACCAAGTTAGAAATGCAGAATGAAAGGGCCGATGCAAAAGTAATGTATATCAAACTGCCCATAATAAGGTGTTTCAGAAGAAAAGTCAGTTCTGAATGGTTGTAAACCTCGTTGGAACTAATCAAGAGCGCCCACTTTTCACGGCCTCGTGGAGTTTAGAAAGTTCCGCTCACAAAGCTCGTCTATTTAACTGACACATTTCTGCAACGAACACCGCGCTCCTCAGCCCACGCCCCGCATCGCCCGACGAACTAATATTTTACACCAAAAAATACCCTCATTTAGCCACTTCCAAGATGATTAAATACAAATTGATTCACGATTGATTTCGGGTCCGCAGATTTAAGTTTGATAGGAAGTTAATTCGACGTCTAATTGCAGGCTCGAGTCAGTTCTCTCGAGTTGTTTAACTTGACAGTCATGAGAAATAGCGGATCATGAATTCGGTTTTACTTTAGTTGAGCTTAAATGTGTCTGAGACAAATATGTTACTAATTCGGTAGAAACTAAACGGTTGGTTTTAAATAATTAAAAAGAGTCCGTGTCGTCGGCGACAGTCGTGTGAGAGTTGCGCAACTTTGATCCGTCAGTCAAGTGGTGGTCGGAATTTGAAACGTCTTCCACACTTCGCGAAAAATCCTTCATTTTAAATATGAAGGCTTCTCAAGTGCCTCTACACAATTTATCTACGTGAGTGAATTTTATAAATTCGTTCATAACTCATAACTTTCGAGTAGTGTTACGGGTAATCCTCGGCGCCTTTGTGTGACTATTAAAAGATACGCCCACTTGGTTTAATTTCGCGATAAAATTCGTACGCATAAAACGAATTCATTAATTTTACATAAGCTCGTCTCTGAATATTTTAACAAGTGTATTTAATTAAATAGTTGGTGTAATATAGTTAGGTCACTAGTTTTCAGCGCAATTCTGGCAACAAGTAATAACGATGTTTCACACAATATGAGCTCAAATTCAATTGTTTTTATACAAATTAGAACGTTGAACGTTGTGTTTATTAGAACGTCTGAAACGTGAATAGTCAGACCTACCATTGTTTCATAGAGCATTTATTTCTACTGTACTACTAAATTCAAGGAGGCTTTATTAAGCAAAATAAACGTAAGATTTCACGCAGGTGTTCCTCTAAAATTCAACACGTAAAATATGATAATACCATCTCAGAATTTCTATGACCTATCTAAAATGCGTCGTGGGCCCGCGTCCTTGGTTTAAACCCCAGAGACTGGACTACAAAGACACCGGCGGGCGACCACACGCGGCCCTTGGGCATAAAGGACGCCTAATCCACTTAGGGCATCCTGGCGCGTCTCACAGGCCGGTTCATTATGCGCCATAATTTATTTATTAAATAATCCTTTTTGCTTTACAAACCTGGTAACTTTGCCGATGTTATCCACATTTACCAAAAGGAATAAATAATGAGGGTACATTTTAAATATATTTAATGTTTGAAATGAGGATTGTATCAGCTCCAAAACCAGCATCGCATTTGTTGTGAGCAGGAGGAGGATTTCGCGGGCGATTCTTTGATTAAATTCAAAGAATCGTCCGCGAAATCCGCCGAAAGCCGAGATGGCTGATCCTTTCTTTGTACTGATTAAGTACATACTTACGACTATTTCCTTTGTACGTCTGACATTTAATTACAATTTGTTTAAATGTTAACCATGATTTGATAACAAAGTATAGATTTCTCATTTAATTATATGTTTTATGTAGATATACTTACTGAAATAGATAAAAAAAATATTTAAAGAAAAATAAAGGTATTTCGGAACTGCAGAAGTAAAATTAAAACTTGGATTGAATTTCGATTCCTAACAATGGGTGGGTCGTTTCTTCCTCTACGACGCAAACCAATGTGCGATGGTTGAAAAGAATCGGCCGCGCGCCGCTGCCGGTGTGCAGTGGCCGAAGTTACGAGCGGCCGAGGAAGCGAGCGTCTGAGGTCATACTACACTCGTGTATTTTAATTACAAGATAGTGTTTAACCTAACCCTTCAGGGAACGCGTGACGTAGTGTTGTGCTGGCTAGTGTTGACACTTATCCCCTCTCAATGTAGTTGCTTTGTCCTAATTGAAAGGCCGTACACACTGTTTTTTGAAAACGTGAAAACCAAAAAAATCAGTTGAAGTCAAATTGAATTTGGTTCTTTGTTTGTCTCCTGTTCGTTGAATATTCTCACTAAAGAACACGAACTTGTTTTTGGGCTGAAATTCATACGTAGAAACACTTTCCGCGTACGTCGCGGCCGTCCTGTTCGCACGCGTAGTTACCTTAATTCCACCACGTTAGTTGCTCACGATCCCTAGCGATGCCACGCTACCTTATCGATACATTGTCGACATTCATATTGTGTTTTCCACAGGATTCCTAGTAAGGTTGGAATCCACCGGCAATCTCAACTCCTAATGACCTGGTGAAGACATCTCCGGCCCAGGGCAGCCCGCCAAACGCTGGGCAATAGATTCCATGGAGCACAGAAGTTCCCTACTTTGGCGTTACGTTGGATAAAAAGCTCAACTGGACAAAACATGTTAATAAATTACGCGTTAAAGGAGAACTCGGTCCTCTCAGTCCTATACTGAACCGAAATAAGAATTTGAATATGGCGCCCTCTAGAGGATATAAAATAACGAAACAAAAAAAAAATCCCTTTTGGGTATAAAAATGAAAGGGCTTAATTAGCACAGCATTAGTCTTCGTGTAGAACACTTTTACAAAATGACACAGCTGGCAAACGAGATTCCGAGGAAAAAAATCCAAAAAATTCGAAAAATTCAACATATTTACTTAATAAAATTGATATTTTGTCACAGATAATGTAAGAATTCCACTCCTAGGTTGTTCCGTTTCACGTTTGGACAAAGTGACAGCGGATTTTAATGGTTTTTAGTATAAATATAGTAAGGTTTTAAGTTAAATTCATTTTTAAATAGCTGCCACCGTCATGAATTAAATTATGAAGTAAATCATATAATTAATGAAATTAAAAATAATAAAGTTTAAATTCCTACTCATAAAAGATGGTAACGAAACGCAATGGAAGGTTAGTGACCCTGACAGTTGTCAGTCTTCGTATACACGAACACTATCAAACCGTGTTCCGGTAGCTCTGTAGTTACTTCTGCGACAGCGGAATGACCCCAGTTGCCCATTGAGCGAACCTACTGAGCTTGAGACTTGGGGCATCCCGGCTCGCTCGAAGGGCATGGCAGGGTCTAGTTCGCTCGCTTCGCTCGCTCTAGACCCGCCATGCCTTCGAATTTAACCTGTCCGAGTCTGGGTGCCTCAAGTCCCGAGATAGCATGACTTAGTAAAAAGGCAATGCGAGCGAAGCGAGCTCGGGACTTGGGGCACCCCGACCCGGACAGGTCAGGTTAAAAAGTAACCAGTAATTTTTTATTAAATCACACTGAAGTAGGAGCCCCGCTACGCGGGGCTCCGACGCCAATGCATTACGATGTTTTTTTTTGACCTTGACCTTCGTGTTTCAAGGTTTTTTGTATGACCTTGACTTTTGGCCTTGACCTTGAGTTTTGGGTTCTTGATCTTGACCGTGAAGATGTCATTGACCTCATTATTGCTCGGAACCTAATTTACACCCGCCACGTAAACTTCCCCACCCTTAATACTCCCACTACTTCACCAATCCCGAAAGAAACTTTTGGCGATTTTTTTCTCAGCACCTATGGTTTTGCTAGATTTGTGGTTTTCAAAATTACACTAAAAAGGATGTACACTACAAAAAAAAAAACTTACTATAAAAAATCGCCGGTCCCTATAGTACAGTGCTTCCGTGCTCACATTAAATTTGTCAAATTTAGTTGAAAGACTTGCGACGTACCCCACCCATTTTATTAATGAAATTATTTCAATCATTTCATCGTTAATGTATGGTTTGATAAAAAAAATGCCTCATGTTGTAATATGTTTGTAACAATTATTAATAAATACCTATAAAGGTTTTCCTAGCCTTTTAATTTTTTTTTTGGGTGGGAAATTATCAAATAACTTCTCCCGCTCTGGGTGGAGCGGGAGGGCGTGTCAGACTCTTACTGACTAAAACCCACCCGTGTTCATTCCGTTGCCTGTACGTTGCCAGGGGCCACGGTATCCCTTTCGGACTTTCCCGCAACCCCGGCAGGCATCGGTCCTGTCGGACCCCTTCACTTGCTGACATCTCTTTGAGGCGCGCGTGGAACACAACGCGCCGTCGACCCAGGCCTGGTCCTTATCGGACGGCGGGCTACCCATTGCTCACCGTCCGCAAGCCCGCGCCTACGGTGGCCGGGAATCGGCCTGTGATTCCCGACGCCCAGGGCGTCTCCTGCGGCGGCTAGGAGCGTGAGGGCGCGAAATTTGAAGGTTTTCCTAGCCTCAAATTCAAATTATTTTGTTTCACATAAACCTACTTTTGTTTCCACTAACCTAGTGCCCTTCACTTATGAAACGTCAGAAGCTAGGTGCACGGTTCCAATTGGTCGTTTCCTATGTCGAAGAGCCGGCAAGAAACTCCACGGTTACTCTTTTAAAAGTAAATGGTATTTGCAATGTTTTCAAGTTACAGTTTTAATAGGTATGAGAGGACAGTGTAGGCCTATCAACAAGTACCAGGTACTTAGCAAGATAGAAAATGGTCGACAGATCTACAGTCTGTTAAGCCTATGTAACGTTCTCACAAAATCTAAAAGCAAAGAATCTACGAGTATATAAAAGCAAAATAAAATAATACAAATAAAAACCTATTTAAACCAAATACAGCTGTAACAAATCTAATTTATTATAAAATATAGAATATTTTAGGTATATAATGTCAATAACGAAAAGATTATGTCAAGGAATGTAAAAGAAAATAAAAAGGTAAAATAAAATAATCATCTTAATTTGGGAGCAGTTAATAGACATTTACATCGTTTAGCCTGTAAATTGTTATTAATATTAGTTACTTATTTTTAAGTACTACAGCTATGTATATTTTTATGTTAAAGATTTTTCTAAACTGAAACTAAAATTCGTAGAAACGCTCATAAATTACACCAAATAGTAAAGTCGAAGCTAAAGTCGCCAAAAGCTGAGCAAACTTAAATTGGATGTCTCAAGTCCGTACTTCGTTTACGATCGACCAGGAGAGCAGAAAAAATGTACAATTAATGCACAGCTGGTAAATTGGATATTGATTACGAAGAACTTAGATATTTTTATGATATGAGACGTGTGTGTATGATATATTCAATGTCATAAAATGACCAAGAATTGCAAATCACAAAATAGGAAAAAGGAATGAGGATTATTTTTGTTGCTTCTCCAAACTGAATTAACTATCCACGCTTACAAAATTCGCGACTCAAGTACTAAGTAAACATGGAATCGAGGAAGTGCTGACCCAAAGGACGTCTACACTCTGTTACCCGTTCCATTCCGCAACACATGTGCAGCGACCGTCGAGTTCGGGCACAAAGGACTGTCGACCATGTATTTAAACTAGTGCTAGCACGAGACCGCGGCGAACTTAACATATCCAACTATCTGCAAATGTGCGCACAATTACCTGTCACAGACAAGACAACCGAGTTTCTTGGCTGCAGTGCAATCTACTTAGTTATTTAACTTAATAACTGGGTCTTATTTTGTTTTTGTACGACTGGCACAGTTTTGTTGTGAGAAGTAAGTTCAGTCTTTATTTTCTTATTTCATTTTTCAACACACTTGCTCGTAAAGTGGCTCTTATTGAACCGCTTTTAGGTTCATAATGCAGTGTATTAAACACGCGTGCTTTTTACTTAATATTACCGCTCTAGTGCGGTAATGTGCGGCACTGATAACTATTCACTCGTCGAAGAATGACATGGCAGTATGGAATTAGTAAGTACTATCATTTCAGCGTGGAATTAGTATGTACTATCATGAAATAACAATGTAATATACATGGAATTAGTATGAACTATCCTAAACTATTAAATAAGCATTCTCTATTTTCACCCGAGCGGAGATGTGTGCATTTTGGAGTTTACTCTTAAGAATCGATTTTCATATAAGGCCCCCGGTATGGAAATTTTATAAGGAGTGAAATTTATACAAGCGTTAACTTGTTTTATTCGTAAATAAGTCAGCAATTTTTTTTTAATACTTATTATTATATATATAACATATTATATTCCACACTTCGATTTTGATACTTTTTTTGCCGATTTGCCTTTTGCATATTCAAAGAAAGTCGTATTAAGGAGTAAAGTCAAGTCGAGCGACACACACACTATTTTTTTAATGCATTTTTATGCCTACTGTGTAAATAAATAAAATATGCAAACTCAAACTCAAAGCATTTATTTCAATTTAACCATTTACAGGTACTTTTGAACTGTCAAAGAGTCGGTCAGTTAGTCAGAAAGTTGAATCTAGTTGCCCATTCCAAAACGTAGATCTCTATGGAGAAGAACGGGCAAGAAACTCCAAGGACACTTAAATATAGAAATTACAAAATCCTGGGTACATTACTCTTGTTGCTTATATATGTGAGAACAATGTAAAAAAATAATAAAACAAAAACGATTAAAAATATAAGATTAAAAATAAGCCCTGGCAGATAAGAGATGACCAGTCTCAACCGACGGCGACCGTTTACAAACATGACGCGTGGATCAGCACCATCCAGCTCAACCATTTTGTAGGGAACCGAATGATCCAACACACTCGCCACCATCAGCGAGACATTTAAGTGAGCATGACATATTCTCAACTGCCATGCTCTTTCTAGTCAATATACAACATAGTAACATAGTAAACGGCTCCATGGTACTCACAGTTACAAAAATTGAAAAAAAAAATGCTTCTAAATTATGCAAAAGTATAGTTTGTTTCTATAGTTTTCTTTTAATCTCACAAATACATTGGTATTTGTGAGATTAAAAGAATTTTGCTACCAAAAAGAAAGACAGAAAATAATAATTATGGTGTATTCAACAATTAAAACTTGATTAAGTAAATAAAAATAAACATTAAGTTAGTAAAGTCAGACAAAATAAAAAAGGAGAAGCAACTCTTCCAAAAATATGTTGTTTTTAACTAGTGAGCCCAAGTGGCTGTGGAGGAGGACCAGCATTAGGCCAAGCATTTTTATCTATGATATAATCATTCAACTTATAGTATGCCTACATAGTGTGCGTTTAATGCAAGTTTTAAATTTCTTCTCATTTAGATGAAGAATATCGAGTGGTATTTTATTATAACATTTTACACAGTACCCCATAAAAGAAGTGTGTACTTTAGACAATCTGACACGTCGTTGATATAATTTTGTTCCTATTTCTTGTGTTGAAATTATGCCTGTCACTTATCTTACTAAAAAGATGTAGATTTTTTCGAACATACATAATCTACTATATAAAAATAAGTCGGGTTTTCCTTCCTGACGCTATAACTCCAGAACGCACGAACCGATTTCCACGGTTTTGCATTCGTTGGAAAGGTCTCGGGCTCCGTGAGGTTAGGGTAGGTAGGGTAGGTAGGGTAGGTAGGGTAGGTAGGGTAGGGTAGGTAGGGTAGGTAGGGTAGGTAGGATAGGTAGGGTAGGTAGGGTAGGTAGGGTAGGTAGGTGCGCCATAGATAAGTACTTCGTGCTACCCGTGCGAAGCCGGGGCGGGCAGCTAGTATTTTCATATATATACTGACATGGTACCGTCATGATGTTAATTTTCTTAAGCAGTTCCCTTAGAGATTCACGTCTGCGGAGGTTGTAGATGGCTCTGCTCATAGACGCAATAGTGAAATGCAACTGCTGTACTTTTTAAATAGCAAGCGCGCGCGCAGGCGACGCGACGGTGAGGGTGGGAGCGAGACAGAACACTGATTGAATCAATATTTACACACTGGAATTTTTCTTATTTCATTCATATTTAGTTACTGAATTGATGTCCATAGTGTATTTTTCGGGTGACCACTGAAAATCAGCGCTGTGCTGTCGGTTCCTCATAGCACAGAATTATGCTGAGTGGAAGCCTTCTTGTCACAGTCATGACGTGCAGCTGCCGAATATTTCTGTAGTTTATATTTTTGTTATTTGTATGCACGTGTCTCTTTGACAAATAAACCAATTTTTCTTTATTTCTTTCTTTTTTCTCTGACAGCCCTCTTTTGCAGAATAAAGATAGAATCAATATCTGCGGCCCGTCCCCACAGCAAAATACCGTAAGACATGATGCTATGAAAGTAACTAAAATAGACCAGTCTCACGGTATCCACGTCTAATCAATTAAAAATTCCAATAATAAAGTAAAAACCACTTGGAACATTATTAACAATGAAATGGGTAAATCGGTTAAGCAAGATAAACAACTTGAGATTATGGTCGACAATAAATTAGTTACTAAAGCAGCTGACGTAGCTGAGGCGTTTAATGAGTTTTTTGCAAACATACCTATAACTACGACTCGCTCCTCAAATTCGTCCCCGTCTAAAGCTGAAAACCTTTTGCTTAGTAGTGTGTCTAAAAGTATTCGCTTATTTAGCTTCGAACATGTAACGCCGCGTGATGTAGTTAATGTTTTTAACACACTCAAGTCTAAACACACTGGTGATTACTGGGGCATCTCCATTTAACTTTTAAGTAATATAATAGACATCGTAGCCCCCTATCTAACTGTTACTTTTAATAAATGTGTTGATTTAGGAACTCTTCCTGACCTCATGAAGAGTAGTAAGTCATACCAGTATTTAAATAAAGTAATAAAAATGACGTTGGCAATTTCAGGCCTATTTCTATCTTACCAGCATTTAGCAAAATATTTGAAAAGTTAATACTCAAGCAGTTGCTAAGACATTTTAATTTAAATAGCCTCCTTCATAATGAACAATATGGCTTTACAAAGGGTCGTTCGACTACAGATGCGGGTGTTGCTTTGCTGAAACACATATTTAACGCATGGGAGAACTCGCAAAATGCTATAGGGGTTTTCTGTGATCTCTCCAAAGCCTTTGATTGCGTGCACCATGACACGCTTTTACGTAAACTGCGTCATTACGGTGTGCAAAATGAAGCTCTCAACCTTATAAATTCTTATTTACATAATAGGTCCCAGTGTGTAGATGTTAATGGTGCGAAATCTTCCGAGCTACCAGTTCAGTTAGGTGTACCTCAAGGCTCAATACTGGGTCCATTCTTGTTCTTAGTCTATATCAATGACTTACCATTCTATTTAAAGGGTATGTGTGAAGTTGTACTGTTTGCAGATGATACTTCACTTATTTTCAAAGTAGACAGGAATAGACAAGACTTTGACGATGTAAACAGTGCACTCTCATTGGTTACGGATTGGTTTTCGACAAATAACCTAGTTCTCAATAGCAAGAAAACGAAATGTGTAAAGTTCGCCCTTCCAAATGTTAGAAATCTAGGACCCAACATCGTCTTAGATAAAGAGTTGCTTGAAACTGTAAATTCGGCAGTTTTTCTGGTCATAGCAGTAGATAGTTATACTAAAGTGATAGTGGAACCAACATATATAGAGCCTAGCGGGAAGGCTCAGTTCGGCCGCCTACGCCGTCAGGAAAGTAAGACAATACACTGACGTTGATACAGCTCGGTTAGTCTATTTTAGTTATTTTCATAGCGTTATGTCCTACGGTATTCTGCTGTGGGACAAAGCTGCTGATATTCAAAATATATTTGTCCTTCAAAAACGAGCTGTTCGAGCAATTTACCAGCTAGGTGTCAGAGTTTCTCTGAGAGATCTTTTCAAAGATAGCGGTATCCTCACAGTGGCATCACAATTCATTTTCGCCAACATATTATATATTAGGCATAATATACACTTATATACTAAAAACAGTGATATTCACAATGTTAATACTAGAAATAAGGACAAACTACGTACTCCCTTTCACCGGCTTCATAAGGTTCATAACTCATTTGTTGGGCTTGGTATAACCTTTTATAACAAGCTACCTTCTTCTTTGCTAGATTTGCCTTTTAATGCGTTCAAAACTAAAGTAAAATCCAACCTCTGTTCAAAGGCATACTATTCTATCAACGACTACTTAAATGATAAGAATAGTTGGTCGCTGTGATTAACTGAAGACAATGTTTAAATGTTCTTTCTCCAGGATTAGCTTACTTACTGACAGGTTATATGAGTTTATATAATTGTTTATAATTTTACTTTATAAGTCAATTTATTTTATTTTAATTTATTGTTTACATAATCTACTCATTACAATGTTTTTTTTAATGAGTTGTACTGCAATACGTGGGTTAGCTAGCGACCTCGATATTTTTTTAATTTAGCTCGATGGTCCTAGTTTATCAATTGTAACTTCTTTTTACAGCTATTTGTAAGCGGGCACGCCCTTTATGCCTGGAGGCTTTTATTTAGATATTGTTTTCGTTAAGTTATTTTTATTTCTGCTTGAGTATAGTCCTCGATGTTTTAGGTTGGTATATTGGCGTGTGCTAGCTGTCATATGGCTATTAATTTTATAATTTAAATTATGTTTTGTGTTGCGTAATGTAAATATCATTTTGCATACTATATTATATAGATTCATTTTTTTCTAACTGAACAGACAGCTGTGCTGCTGGGGAGTTTGTTGCGCCACTTCTTCTTCCCAGCTAAAGCACTAGGAAGTGGTGAAGGGTGGGCGTTTTGGGGGACTGTCTTATGTAATTTTGACGTTCGAAAAGTGCTAATTCTCAGCCTAGTTTGAATAAATGACTTTTGAATTTGAATAAAAGTTGGCTGTTGAGACCGTTACTCTCAACATCGCCGCGCGCTGGCGGCAGTGAACGAGGGGTGCGGGGACAGCGGCGAGTCAGCCGGCCGCACGACGGAAGGCGGGACCCCGCGCCACATCAGTCAGCTGTTGCACACCTCCATGCACGGCTGCGCTTACGCGTTTTTTATTATTCTACGTTTATTATTTCCTTACTACTTTATATAACCGACCCGTTGTAATTCATATTATCCTTTATTATACATGTTATACAGTCCACTCATTTTTACTTGCTCCACTACGACCTATCGTCGCGATCATTGGTCCTTCTACCGTTAACGTTTGAACCGAACAGAAAAAAAAACGGTCAGCATTCAAATTTCAAAAAATCAACGGTTTGTCGGTTGGAGAACAAAGGACTTCATCTTCGTGTTCCAAGTTCTACAAGAGCTCCTCTTTTTCTACGTGTCATCGCCTGCATTTGGTCATTGTGAACGTCGATACGGCAACAGCCGTCTTCATCGAGTTCTAATCAACGGGCGGCGCAAGATCAAGACTTCGGGACAAGAAGACTTTGAAGTCATTTTTACGTCAACATTCGTCAGCTGGTACCGGGAAGGTCCCAGGATCTACTCATCAGAAGCACAGTCCCTCTTCCTCTCTCCTAATGTTGCTGTGCCCGACAGGGTCCATATTGATCTTTTACTTGTTTATACCATCTATGTAATACTATGGAATGCAATAAAGAATTGAGTATTGAGTATTGAGTATTGAGTTCGTCAGCTCATCATCAGAGGTTGACAGCATAAAATCGTGAGAACGTTCCAATTCCTTTGTTCCAACATTTAGCCTGGTCATTTTGCCTATCCAAATTAATTTACAATTAATTGAACTTTTAATAATTACAATTCAATTAATAATCCCGTCAATTCATAATCTTCAGCCTATCAGCTTGTTTAAACATTTTCCTTTGTTTTATACTCGTACACTATCACGGTTATAAGCCATTTACAATAGTAACTTGATTTTATTCAGTGTCCCAATAATTCCATTGTTTATGCCATTTTTATTCTAAATTTATTCTAAAACATAATTAATACAATTTACAATCGATATTAATTGATTTATTCCATGTAATTGAATTGAATTTAATTTGTTTTTAGTGTGAAGAAAACATTGCATCATTCGTAGCCTTAGTAGCATTACTCAGCAGATTCGATCGGAAACGCCTAACGCTTTTGTAATAGCAATCTCATTTCTTACTGCTTATAGCTCTAGTGCCCGCTACGCAACTTATTGCTCATCGTTTAGTATCAGTAACTTTCGTTAACATATTTTAATCATATCTACTTATTTTTTCATCTTCTCTTTCTTACTGCTACTGCTAAATTTTCACTGTCATGGCTGATGTGAAAAGCTATATTAAGAAGCGAGCTTCAATAAAAGCCAAGCTTACGCAGTTTACTTCTTATTTAAATATTTCTAAGTCTTGCGAAAAGTTGAGTGAGGTACAAGTCATCGAAATCGAATATCGACTTAATATATTTGAAAGCTTATACGAAAAATATGACGCATTACAGAATTAATTGGAGGCGTTGGTGGATGACCCCAGCGAGCAATATGCGGAACGCGAAGAGTTTGAGAAGCTGTACTACGGTTTGGTGGCTACTGCACGCCAGCTGATCAGCGGCGCAAGAAAGCTTCTTGAGGGGGATTCTGCAGCCGAGGTGGACTCTTGTATTACTAGTACACACAAACACAATTCAATTCGTTTACCCAAAATTGACTTACCTAAGTTTTCAGGCAGCTATCATGACTGGCTGGAATTTAGAGATACCTTTCTGTCTATAGTACATAACAACAAAACTTTAGATAACATCAATAAATTACACTATCTCCGTGCTTCCTTAAAGGGTAGTGCTTCTCTTGTTGTTGATAACCTTGACTTCAGATCAGAAAACTACGACGCAGCCTGGAAGTTACTCTGTGAGAGGTATGACAACAAAAGATTGCTAGTCAACAATCATGTGCAAGCACTCTTTAATGTTCAACCTATAGATAGAGAGTCAAGTAAGTCACTACGTTACATAATTGACACAACAAATAAAAATCTTAGAGCTTTGGCAACCCTTGGTCAACCAGTTCAAAACGCCTTCGTCGATGTACTCATCATTTACATAATGACCAGTAAGCTCGACCACGTTACAAATCGTCAGTGGGAAGAGCACAGAAACACTTTTTCCGAACCACCTACATTATCTGCATTCACTAACTTCATCAGTAGCAGGGCTGACCTACTGGAGACACTTGAGGAGTCTAAGCCTATAGCAATCGCTAAGAGTGAACCCACGACACCTGTGACTAAACCTAAGAGCAGTTCCGGGCTATCTGAGAAATCGTTAAAACCTTTGTCATGTCCCATGTGTCATCAGAATCATTTTATTTTTGCATGTGAGCAGTTTAGAGGTCTCTCAGTACAGGCTCGTATTAAAAAGGCTCAGAGTTCAAATGTATGTATGAATTGTCTTCGTCCAGGTCATGACATCTACTCGTATAAATGCAAATTGGGTCATTGTAAATATTGTAGTCAAAAACACAACACTCTGTTACACATCGATAGTGACAATGCTCTTCCTAGTGCACACAACACTGCATTATCAGCTAGTCAATCATTCACATCTCGAGTAATTTTACTTTCTACAGCGCTCGTGAGGGTGACCGACGCTGACGGTAACCACCATACAGCACGAGTCTTGTTGGACAGTGGAAGTACAACAAATTTCATCTCGGAGGACTTTGTTCGTAAGCTACATGTGTCTACCTACCTTACCAAGTCCAAGGTAACAGGTATCAATTTTCAAACTTCTAGTTGTACTCAAATGTGCTCAGTGTCATTAAAATCAATTGATGGCAATGAGTACGAACTTAAAATTGATTGTCTCGTATTACCAAAAGTATCAGCATCAGTTCCTAATATTTATGTTGATACTAGTAACATACGTATACCTACGAACGTGCGTCTTGCTGACCCCACTTATTATGTTCCGTCTTCGATCGACGTCCTTGTTGGTGCGGAAGTCTTTTGGGGTATCATAGGCACTGGCCGTATCGCATTAGGTACCCATATGCCCACTTTAGTTGAGTCAAAACTAGGTTGGCTCATTTCAGGCGCATATCATCAGTCTGATTCCTCTTCACAGGTTTGTATGCATACTAATAACTTACAAGTAGATTTAGATCGGTTTTGGGAGTTAGATTCTGTGTCGTCCATACATAAACACTCTGGTGAAGAGAGATCCTGTGAACAACATTTTATAGATACCACATATCGTAGTTCTGATGGGCGATTTGTGGTAAGTATTCCTTTTAAAGAGTCACTGAACGTACTGGGTGACTCATACATGATGGCTAAGCAGCGATTCCTATCTCTTGAACGTCGTTTGTGTAGAGATCCTCGCCTTAAAAGCCTATATGTTGACGAGTACATAGAGCTAGGTCACATGTCTGAATCTATAAGACACCCACTCGACTCAACATGCTCAAATTATTTACCGCATCATGGTGTTCTGAAGGAGTCAAGAACTACTACCAAACTAAGGGTAGTTTTTGATGCTTCCGCCAGAACTACATCAGGTAAGTCTTTTAATGACATACAGATGGTTGGTCCCCCTATCCAAGATGATTTGTTGTCAATATTACTTCGGTTCCGTCAGCATAAAATTGTCATAAGCGCGGACATTGAAAAAATGTACCGACAAACTCTTGTTCACGACAGTCATCGGCCCTTACAAAAAATCCTTTGGAGGGCAGAGCCAACTAATCCATTAAAAGAGTACACACTTAATACCGTGACGTATGGCACGGCATCAGCACCCTATTTAGCTACCAGGTGTTTACTTCAATTGGCTGAAGAGTGCTCAGATTCATCAACAAAGTTTTCGATAGCACGTGACTTCTATGTGGATGATTACTTGTCCGGTGGATCATCTGTTTCAGAAACTTTGAAAAAAAGCCGCAGTGTTGACGATGTTCTTCGGACAGCAAAGTACAATCTTCGGAAATGGCGGTCCAACTCCAGTCAGGTGCTGCAGGCGCTTAGCGGTGAACACGACGTTTCTGATGTTGTTGACCTGAGCGACAGCGAGCAGTCGAAGACTCTGGGGCTTCTGTGGAAGAGCTTAAGTGACACATTTTCTTTTTCTATAAACTTAAGCTCCACTGACAAGGCTACTAAACGTCATATCTTGTCAACCATAGCACAAATTTTTGATCCCATTGGCCTGGTCGTTCCATGCATAGTGGAAGCTAAAATTATCATGCAGCATCTGTGGCTGGCCAAATGTTCTTGGGATGAGCTTGTTCCCACGCATATTCAGTATGCCTGGAATGACTTTCAAAATAGCCTGCACCTTTTTAACGAGTTCAAGATACCTCGGTGGGTGTTGTGCGAATCTGCGTCCTGTCTACAGCTGCATATATTCACTGACGCATCCGAAAAAGCTTATGGGGCGTGTGTTTATGTTCGCAGTGTTTCGAGAGACGGCGAGGTTAACGTACATCTCCTTACCGCTAAAAGCAAGGTAGCTCCAATCAAATCCACAACCATACCGCGGCTCGAGCTGTGTGGTGCGTTGTTGGGTTCAAGGTTGTACTCAAAGGTTCGTCAGTCACTTACTTTACATTTTGATGAAGTACATTGTTGGTGTGATTCCACCATCGTCTTGGGATGGCTATCGACTTCATCAAATCAGTTAAAGACATTCGTTCGTCATCGTGTGTCTGAAATTCAGGAAACTTTAGGAGGGGAGGCTTGGCACTACGTACCGTCGGCTAAAAACCCCGCAGACCTCGCTTCGCGTGGACTTAGAACTGACAAGTTGTTGTCGTCTTCATTGTGGTGGTCAGGACCACAATTTCTTCACAAAGATACGTCTGCATGGCCTCGGTTCCCTGAATCTCATCATAATAATTCTGAGTTACCGGAAACAGTCTCTTCTTGTCATGTTTCTAATCATGTTATTGAAAATCCTATTACTGCGTTGTTTTCAAAATTCTCAAACTTTAGTACATTACAGCGTGTGACAGCATATATCATGCGATTCATTTCTAAATGCAGTAAAAAATCGCTTGAGTCTGGTCCACTAACTTCTACTGAACTTAACAATTCTTTAAACTTGTTGTTAGGACTTAGTCAAATGGAATCTTTCCCGGAAGAGTACCATTTACTTAAATCAGGTAAACAGTTACCAGCAAAAAACAAACTGTTATCATTATCTCCTTTCTTTGATTCTCTGTCTAATCTTATTCGTGTTGGAGGAAGATTGAACAACTCATTTTATGACTACAATATCAAGCATCCAATTTTATTATCTAGCTCTCATATAACTTGTATTCTTTTGTTCAACATGTTTCATAAACGCCTTTTGCATGCTGGGCCTCAGCTTTTACTTGCCACTGTTCGTCATCACTACTATCCCATCGGAGGTAGGAACCTGGCTAAAAAGATCACACATCAATGTGTAAAATGCTGCAGGATCAAGGCCAACACTATTCAACCTATCATGGGTAATCTCCCAGAGCAGCGCTTACATTTAGAGTTTCCTTTTTTAGACACAGGGGTAGACTACGCCGGTCCCATCATGATAGCTGACCGGAAGGGTAGAGGATGTAGACTCATCAAATGCTTCATTTGTGTGTTTGTGTGTCTAGCTACGAGAGCCATCCACCTCGAGCTCGTGTCGGACCTTACTAAAGAAGCTTTCTTAGCTGTACTAAACCGCTTTATTGCTCGAAGGGGAAAACCCCGTAACATCTTTTCTGACAATGGTACAACCTTTGTCGGTGCTTTCAATGAGTTGGCCAGGCTGCTTTCGCAAGATTTAAACTTAAAAAATATCGACCCTGGCATAAACTTTTCTTTTATACCTGCATATACTCCACATTTCGGAGGCCTATGGGAGTCTGCAGTCAAATCCACCAAGCATCATCTACGACGCATTTTGGGTTTAACAAACCTAACCTTTGAGGAGATGGCTACCTGTTTAATTCAAGTTGAGGCTATCTTGAACTCAAGGCCTTTAACTACACTGTCCAACGACCCTTCTGACCTCGCTCCTTTAACCCCGGCACACTTCCTTATTGGTCGTTCTCTGATAATGCTGCCTCATCCACAGATCCAGAACGCCAACGTCAACAGCCTCCAAAGATTTCGCCGTATTGAATATTTGAAGCAACACTTCTGGGCTCGTTTCTCCCATGAATATGTTCTGTGGCTACAGGAGAGAACGAAATGGCGCCGGTCGTCTGGCGAGCTCAAACAAGGAACATTAGTCGTCATAAAGGACAAAAACTTACCTCCTCTTATGTGGCTTTTAGGACGCATCACACATGTTCTCCCAGGCGGAGATGGCGTCGCGAGGGTCGCCGACATTCTCACAAGAAGGGGTGTCATCCGACGCGCCTTTAACACAATCTGCCCGCTGCCGGTCACATCTGTTGAAGACTCTTCAACGGGGGGAGTATGTTGAGACCGTTACTCTCAACATCGCCGCGCGCTGGCGGCAGTGAACGAGGGGTGCGGGGACAGCGGCGAGTCAGCCGGCCGCACGACGGAAGGCGGGACCCCGCGCCACATCAGTCAGCTGTTGCACACCTCCACGCACGGCTGCGCTTACGCGTTTTTTATTATTCTACGTTTATTATTTCCTTACTACTTTATATAACCGACCCGTTGTAATTCATATTATCCTTTATTATACATGTTATACAGTCCACTCATTTTTACTTGCTCCACTACGACCTATCGTCGCGATCATGGCAGATTTTCCAAACAGCGTAAGCGGCTGAACTCACGCCCTGCAAGTGATGTTAAGTGAGGACCCCCACTGTAGTTTTGGGTCAAGCGTGATTCCCAGGAAAACCGTTTTTTCGACGAATTCTAGTGTCTCCTTATTCAATAGAACGTGACATTCACTACTTCTAACATTCAGTAACGCGAATCTTATGCATTTAGTTTTCTTTTCATTGAATACTAAATTATTTACAGTAAACCAATTATGGACCTTTAGCATAGCGTTATTTACATCGTCAAGCTCCTTCTCATGTCTGTTTACCTTAAAAATCAGTGATGTGTCATCAACAAATAACACCATTTGTGGTCGGTTTTTCAGTAAATGAGGTAAATCATTTATATATACTAAAAAGAAGAATGGACCCAATATTGAGCCCTGTGGTACACCCGTTTTGACTTTTAAACGCAATAAATTTACACCGTTTATTTGAACTTGCTGCTGTTTATCATTCAAATATGATTTTACTAAGCTAAGCGCAAGTTTACCCAGTCCGCTAATGCTCAAGTTTCAAAAGCAGTGTTTCGTGATTAACGCAATCAAATGCTTTGGATAGGTCACAAAAGATACCTATTGCATCCTGTGCCTCTTCCCATGCGTTAAAGATGTGTTTTAATAAAGTGACACCGGCGTCGGTTGTGCAACGTCCTTTGGTAAAACCATACTATTGATCATGTAGGATGTTATCACGATTAAAATGATTGAGCATTTGATTTAACATGACCTTTTCAAACACCTTGCTGAAAACCGGCAGAACCGATATGGGTCTATAATTATTAGTGTCTTTGTTATCCCCGGATTTGAAAAGTGGAATAACTTTACTGTACTTCATTAAATCCGGGAATACCCCTTGATCTACACACAAATTAAATATTAAAGCTAAATATGGTGCCATTGTATCAATAATTGATTGACAAACTTTAGTAGACATGCCCCACAAATCTTCGGTAATTTTGATCTTTATGATAAATTAACGTAACATTTCATCAAATTATATATTTTTCACTACATATTAACCTTAATTTGCGTATTCAAAACATTATTTTGTGTTTATTATATTTCTTTAATAGGCTGTTTAGCATTTTTGCCAGTAGTTTTATTTACACCACCGGAAAAAAAACCAGCGCGCCATTTTCCATAAATATTTGTTAAAGTTTTCGTTGTGTGGTTAATTATTACCAAAAATACGAAATCTAAAGTATTGTCACCAAACGACGCCGACGTCGAAAAGTTGTTATAAGAAGCTCCAGATAGTCGGTACCTGGCAACAAAGATCAGTTGAAATTTTATGCGTCTAAATGTATCATCCTCTATAAGTTATTGTAGCATACGTTCTTACAACAAGTCTGTATTTTTCCTCGCAAGTGTGTTGAAAAGCGTCGTATGAAGCGCGTGTGCATTGATCATTTCAATCGAGGCGGTATTATTAGCGCGATAAGGGAGACGAGGTGTTCACAGCACACTTGTATCATAATGTACTATTGTATGTCCAGAATTTTGCCAGTAGCACTCAAAAGCTTTTGCAATAGTAACGGGTGCCAGTCAAAGGCTCAATCTGCATATGTAGTGACTTGGTGGGTGAGATATTTTACCTCGTGTGAAACTATATCATGTGGTAATTTACAGACGGTAATCTCTTTGTTCATAATTCTATTAAAATCTACAATATTTTAGTAATTTAAATTACACGAAAATTAGGCAGGTGTGTTGTTTAAATAAACAACAAGAAAAGATTCACTGGATAACAGCACTAATAACGATCAACGACAATCAAAATGTTGTATGTACTAACTTTTGCGAACAACCCTCCGACCACCGAGGCCTCCCTGTTTTATTTTTCAATAGGAAGCTTCGTTGCTCAATCTTGTTTGCTTTCCTCATCCCAACTGGCTAAGTGCACAAATCAAGGCGTAATTTAAAGGGACTCTTAAATATATGTCGAAGAGGACAACAAAAGATTTTGCTAAGAAAAGAAATTAATTAGCAGACGATATTAAACCTCGGATTTTAGACCCTTTTACGAGTAGGACGTACCCAGCGAATACCGAGCCGCCAATACCGGGGGAGAAGGAATTCGAAGCGTTTATAATAGACAAGGTTTACAAGGCTGCCGATCGGATTTAATGAACAATTTCTTAAGAACCAAATCACTTTTCATTTTATTTCTAATAGGGTTGAGTGCGTAGTTAATTATAGATCTTCTACTTCAAATCTAGATATTCCCCCTCGTAAACCAAACAGTACGTTTTGACATGCCCTGTCGACAAAAGAATTAACCTTTGCACTGCAAACCTTTGCACAGCGCTTGCCAACTGGGGCAGAAGCGTCGTGATCAAAGGAAACACTATGTAGGCTCACCTCCTGGCGTGCTCTGAATGCCTGGTACGCAGGGAGAGAGGTCGGGCGTACTGTATGCATGTAGTACGTCATCGTATATGGGTCACTGGGCCCCAGGGCACGCCATAATATACGGTAGGGTATGCATCGTGAAAAATATCTTGCTTTTTTGACATTCTGTCCGATCGCCATCCTCAATAAAAAGGAATTTAATGTTTGAACATCTCTAGTTTTTCGAAAAAATGTGGGCACCGAAAATCAAAAAAGAAATACCACACATAGTATTGAGGGGAAACAGCTAAAAAAGCCTACACAAATATATTGTTCAGTTACGTCACACATATTCTGCCGCTGACAATATTGATGTCCGTGCAATGTGTGACCGCAAATCCGAAAAAAAAAAAACATAGGCCCGACTAATTGATTATAATGGACCAGTTTGGAAGAAAGGAGAATGAGCTTTATAAATTGATACACCTAACAAGCGATTAATAGACTTTAGGTAAAGTTACACTTAAGCAGTTAATACTTTAGAATAGAAGGTCCAATGCGAAAGATACCAAAACGATATCCAGCGCCACCAACAAAAACATTCCATTTGCATTTTTTTTTTTATTATCCTGTGAAAATATTCCAAACAAGTCTATTATTGCATTTGTATCGTTTCTCCGTTTAACTGGCGGATATACAACATAAAACTTGTTCGGCAAGGTCGGTTATCAAAGTACAGTCTACACCCGGGAGGCCATTTAATAAAGTCGCCCGTCCTCGCCCGAGGCAATGTGACTTGAATTTATTACTATCTGTGCAAAAGTAAACCTAGTATTCGCACATTCTGCCAACGGGGCGTAGCTCAGATGGTAGAGCGCTCGCTTAGCATGCGACAGGTAGCGGGATCGATACCCTGCGCCCCCAGCCAGGTTTTTGTTACCTAGTCTATTATTTTGAGTCATTACAGTATCAGATGTCATAGAAGTGCGGATCTTTGATGAAGTACCGAAATCAAATTATTAGAAGAATGAGGATGATAGCTTCCACGAAGTATCCTTTGAAATCGATATCTAGTTGGAGCCTGGCATGCATTCAAATTGCAAAATTAAACTTGGTATAAAATGTTATTAAGTAATTATTATTTCGAATACGTTGACCTCGTTCTCGCGTTTCTTGTTCTCTGCGTTTAATTAAAACATAATTATACCGGGAGACCATAATTTGAAAGCAGCGCAGTCGCTAGTGAAACTTACTTGAGTTTTGAAAAGCGTCGCTAACAAAGCGTCTCGCTACAAGAAGGCTTGACTCTCCTCTACGTCATGACATCCTGGTGTCGCGAAATAATCCCTACTGTTTTCGTCATTACGTCAAAAATACCACACACGTAAAATTTAATTTCAGAAAACTCGCGGCTTCCTATTTTTATCAAAAGTAATTAATCTTGGATATGTGTTATACTGAATCATAACGTAGGTAATAATGAGATCATGCCAAACAAACAAAAGTAGACAAACACGAATAACATAGAGTGATTGGCATCGCCAGATCTTTCATCCGAGGAATAAAATTGAAGTCCGACAGTTTCTATATAGAACAATTGCCAGATCTAAGTAGTATCTAATAATCGTTAACTACAGAAACTGAGTGGTTACAAACTTATCAATTACCTACCTCGTTACCATAAGTCAGTCGTTTTTACGAGAAGGAAAAACAAAGGTTGACCCTCATGGGGCGTAGCGGGGTAAAATAGAATCCAGTCTGGGAAACTAATTTTAATGGTCGCAAAGGGCCTCGGGCGCATATTTGTCGGAAAAACGGGAGGGACACGAGGTCTGAAGTCCGATGAAACCGCGGCACGACATATTTGCACAATCCTATATGAGTTAAAAGGAGGCCATGGAAGGAATTTCACAGACGTTTATTATTTATAACGAGAACATTTATTCAGCTAACTGACATTAAGTATTAGGTAGTGTATTGGCTTTACACACTAACACGCTACAATATTTTTAGCGCATTAAAGAGATGAGAAAATACTCGTTAAAACCAAACTAATGAGCACAAGCTCGATAGGTTTACTATTTACCCATTTAGACTTCCGTAACCCACCTTCCACCTCCATCAGCAGACCAGCTCGATGGTACCGTGTTATTGTATTGTCATTGGAATTACATACATACATTTACAAAGGTTCAAATGGATAGATAGAAAGATAGATAGATAGAATACTCTTTATTGTAAACCATAAAAAATACAGACATAAAACACCCACCACTTTTGGTGAATACCACCACCAAAAGGGGTTGAGATTCGAATTCTTAGATTTTCTTATACACTAAACACACATTCAGGTCAACTTCAGGTGGATCCGCAGTTATAGCCCGCGAAATTCAAATTTTCTTTCGTTTTTTGCAGTTTGCAGGTCAGGGTCAAATTGTATCTTGATTCTAGATCAAAATATGATTCGAAACTATAACAGATTTGTATTTATTTGTTTGTATATGTGTGAACCTTTTTGGCGCAGCCGTGAGGCACACACTATCATCGCTTTATGATTATTTTCACTTTTTATTTTTGTATTATGTGTTTCACGAACTGTGTCCAAATAAATATTATACTTTCTTTCTTTCTAAAAAAAAATCTGCTGTTTCATAGAAAAGTGCAATACCTACGCGGTCAAAATGTATGGAACAGCAGTTTTTTTTTTTAAATAACTGACGAAATATGTGAACGATTCAGAACGGGTTCAGAATCATGTACTGAATCCACGGTAACAGTTTTCGCGACGATGTCCCTGGCACCCTGTATATAATAGCTCTTTACCTATGAAATTGCCGTTTTGTATGAAAAAATTTAAACGAATTTTTTTCATGTATTTTTTATTTGTATTAATCGAAGTAATCACCTAATCACCCATGCAATCAATGCATCTTTGCCAACGCAGTGGCAGTTTATTGATGCCCTTCTTAAAGAAATCAGCTGGACGGGAGGCAACAAATTCCTCTCGAAATGCCTCTCGGGTATTGAATTTTTTTCCCGCCAAGAAGTTATCCAAATTCTGGAAAAAGTAGTAGTCTGTAGGCGCAAGGTCTGGTGAGTAGGGCGGATGACGGAGAGCTTCCAACCCCAGTTCTTGCAACTTGGAGACCGTCTGCTGTGCAGTATGAGGTCGCGCGTTGTCGTGCAGGAGCAGCGGAGACGAGCGATTGACCAATGCTGGTTGGAGATGTGCCAGCTTCTCCATCATTGTGTTCAGTTCTTCACAGTACACATCTGCAGTAATGCTCACCCCGTTTGGTAAGAAGCTGTGATGAATCACACCGGCGCCGGCGCTAGACCACCAAACAGTGACCATCACTTTTCTAGTAAGTTTTCGTTTAGGGCATTGTTTAGGTGCTGAACCAGGATCCAACCAACTTGCTGAGCGCGTGCAGTTATCAAACAGAATCCATTTTTCATCGCAGGTAACAATGCGGTTCAAAATTCCTTCATTTGTGTGTCTGTTGAGCAGTGCAAGGCACGTCTCGACGCGTACTTCGCGCTGGCGATCATTGAGTTCGTGGGGCACCCATTTGTCAAGCTTTTTTACCTTGCCAATTTGACGCAAATGGACCAATATTGTTTTGACGCTAACGTCGAAAGCTGCTGCTAATTCAGCCGTAGATTGTGTATCATCAGCTTCCACAATCGCCTTTAATTCGTCATTGTCGACCAGTTTTCGGACGACCGCGAGGTTCATTTTTCAGGTCGAAATTTCCAGAACGGAAGCGAGCAAACCAATAACAGGTGGTGCGTTGGTTTGTAGTGTTAGCTCCGTAAACGTCGTTGATGTTGCGTGCCGCTTGTGCCGCGTTGCTGCCACGACGGTACTCATATTCCATAATTACTCGAATTTTTAACGTATCCATGATGACGAAAAATATTGAAATGCGATGAAAATGTAACACTAATCAATAAACAAATGACTACTTTTGGAAAAAAAAATCCATGTTTTTAAAATAAAATTAATTTGAAATTAGAATCCTTAGCCAAACAAAAATTATTTTGGTTTGAAATGGCCAGCACTGCAGAACGGCAATTTCATAGGTAAACACCTAATATATTTTTTCCTTTTACATACTTGACTTAACTTCTTTAGTGTTACATTGTATTTAAGATTTGTCAACAAACGTTGTACAGACACCAGCAGGTCAACCTACCCGAAACTGTCAAATTTTCCCAATCAACTTTGAACCTTATACTTTAGTAATAAAGTTGAAAATCTATTAAAGAAATTTGACAGATTGTAGTAGGTTGATGCGCTGGCGTCTGTACGTTAACCCAGCAAACAATTAATTAATTGGCTTTAAATAAATTATTACAAAGGTGCACGATATTATTATCTGAAAAACAGTTTACAAAACTGTGTGTCGGATAACATATCGTGCTTTTAGTGAGCGTTTACATGTTACTATGATGGAAAGAAAAAGGAAGAAAAATAGGTTTATTTGTCACAGAAACACGAGCATACAAAAAACAACAATATAAACAACAGAAATATTCGGCAGCTGCACGTCATGATGATGGAACTGTTTAATGCATAATGAATGACATAGAAACATTATGGTCACGATGTAAAGATACTATACTGAATACAACCCATGACAAAATTATATTGCACGAGCTAACAAAACAAGTTTACAAAAAAAATTGCAACAATGGCCACAGGCAAACAAGAAAACAAAGTAACTAGTGCTGGTGTAGCATGCACAAGTACCAGGGCACCAGAGATGACAAAGAGAACAAAATACCCGCCAACTCATGAGTGTCCTTTCACACTGTTTCGTTTGCAACTAGCGGCTGTTTCATGTTTTACACGTGCTAACTTTTTATGCAATAAAACTGAGGCGAAAAGAAATGTCTCCCTCAATTTTAATTTAATTGGTAAAGCCTAAGGGTCGGTTACTGAAAAACTTAAAAGTACGAGTCACGAGTTTCACCAGTCAGTGAAAAAATCGGATTGAGGATAAACCTTGTAGATGATTGTTACAAAAAATTGAATATCACTAAAAACGTGCAATAAGCAATGTCGTATTTTGATAGCCAGACGTTTTGTTCCTTCGTTCGATTTTTTCCTGATGCAGGGATGTTAATTGTTGAGGAGTTCTTCAGGTACTTCACTATCAGCTCCACTGCACAATATGAATTGTGACGAGCATCAATTGCTTACCAACCATATAGTAATCAAATCACAATCCGTGAAATACATATTATTGAGTAGTTCCGGTGGCCATGTTTTTTTTTTTTTTTTGGGTGGGTAATTATCAAATAACTTCTCCCGCTTTGGGCGGAGCAGGAGGGCATGTCAGACTCTTACTGACTAAAACCCACCCGTGTTCCTTCCGTTGCCTGTACGTTGCCAGGGGCCACGGTATCCCTTTCGGACATTCCCGCAACCCCGGCAGGCATTGGTCCTATCGGACCCCTTCACTTGCTGACATCTCTTTGAGGCGCGCGTGGAACACAAAGCGCCGTCGACCCGGGCCTGGTCCTTATCGGACGGCGAGCTACCCATTGCTCACCGTCCGCAAGCCCGCACCTACGGTGGCCGGGAATCGGCCTGCGATTCCCGACGCCCAGGGCGTCTCCTGCGGCGGCTAGGGGCGTGAGGGCGCGAAATTTGCCTCTCCCTCACGCGTTCTGCCTCCTCCTTCGCGAGCATTACTGCTTCGCAGAAGGAGGTGACGGCCTCCCATGCCCTCCCGCTCCGTACCATGGCCTGGACTAGGGCCGGACGCGAGAGATCCCCGCCACCGATCGCCTCCACGAGGACACGGCGATGCTCTGCCCAAGCCGGGCAGACCTCCACCGTATGCTCAACCGTGTCCTCCGGGCGATCCACGCAGTGATGACACCCGGGCGTTTCCTCCCGCCTGATACGAAACAGGAACCTC
This sequence comes from Xanthia icteritia, assembly GCA_949128155.2. Lineage (NCBI taxonomy): Eukaryota > Metazoa > Arthropoda > Insecta > Lepidoptera > Noctuidae > Xanthia > Xanthia icteritia. The sequence goes on from OX421933.2 coordinate 24,331,516, forward strand.
CCGAAACAACCATGTCCGGTGAAGACCTGCGTCAGGCGGAAGGTGAGGACGCCGTGGCGCCTCTCTAGCCACTCCTCAAAGAGGGGACTTATCGCCGCAATAGTGGCGTGCCCAGCACTGGGTTGCGACAATCGCAGTCTCCATGACGCCATGAGATCCCGCCGGTGCTCTGTCCGCTGTGCCGCGATTTCTCGCGGAAACGGAGTTACGCCCCGGCGTTTCGACTCCTTGCGCCACTCCCAAATATGCGCGAGGATTTTGCCTCCAGATCCCATGGCGGTAATCCGGCAAGGAGGCTCGCCGCCTCACCGGAGACCGTGCGGTATCCCCGGACCAGCCGGGTGGCCATGACCCTCTGGGACGCGTTCAACCGGCGGGCTGGCCGCCGCCTCAATGAACGCGCCCAAACCGGTGCCCCGTAAAGGGCCATGGACCGCACGACCCCCGCGTATAGCCTCCGGCAGGAGGCGTTTGGACCCCCTAGATTGGGCAGGAGCCGCTTCAAAGCAGCCCCGGCCCGCTCCAGTCTGGGAGCCAAACGTCGGAAGTGCTCCACGAAGTTCCACCGGCTGTCGAGGACGAGTCCAAGGTACTTCATCGTCGACTCGATGCCGATGTGAACTCCTCCTACCGTTATTTGGGACCCCAACGGTGGCGCGTTCCGAGGACCATGAAAACACATGGCCTCGGACTTGTGCTGGCCCTGCACAAGTCCGAGGCCATGTGTTTTCATGTGTTTCCTCGAGTCCCAATTGCCGGATTCTGCCCACGATTGTCGCAACCCCGTGTGTCGCTAGTTCGGCCGCCGCCTGGTGCGACCTCCCCTGCGCCAGGACCAACGTGTCGTCAGCGTAGCAAACGACGCTGACGCCGCTAGGGAGGTCAGCGCGCAGCACCCAGTCGTATCCGATGTCCCACAGATGCGGCCCCAGGACCGATCCCTGTGGGACACCGCACGACATCTCTCGCCGGTTCCATTCTCCCTGGTGACCGGAGTAGATGCGGTGGCCATCTGTGGTCTTCATCAGTTCTACTTCACAAAATGGTGCTTTCCGAGAGCAAATTCACGAGTTACTATAAAAAATACCCAAATAGCTAAAGGTGTGCCTAAAATATTTGAAGAGTTCTCTCGATTTCTCCAAGATCCCATCATCAGATCGTGACTATTTAGTCACGATCTGATGATCAACAATGGAACCAACTAGAAAGTACAACTAGAAGTTCAGACAAAATAAGAATTTTCCAAATCAGTCCAGTAGTCTTCGAATAATCGGAGAACATAAAAAAAAACAAAAATAGAATACTTAAAAAAAACCGACAAACTGAGAACCTCCTCCTTTTTTTGAAGTCGGTTAAAAATGAAATGCTGTTCGTTGATAAGCGGATTACTTGAGAACGGCTGAACCGATTTGGCAATTATTTATTCAAAAATGTTTGTAATAGTCTGAATTAGGTTTATATGGAAAGAAAATTTTTAAAAATTGCCCTGAAAATGGGAAAATTTGGTAAGACTGAAATTGCTTTTTTCTATGGGATTTTTGTACGTATACAAGACCATATTGTAATTTTGACAGGTCAATGTTTGTCGGGTCAGAAATATGCAACAGAATATTTGTTACGTTAAATACTAGATTTTTATGAATCGTTCTTATTTTCAGAGCCGTCCCTAGATAATAAAATAAAATGTCTCAAGTTCCATTTACAAATGTGTCTAAAGCTCCATTTACATACCATACCATAAAATTGAAACAACAACGACTGGCACCGTCTAAACAACACGTACCATATAATATTGGACAATGGTGTGAGTTACATGTGTAGTAACATAAATATGGAATAGATTATATTTAGATGTATTTCTAAGTACTTTGCTAATTTAAGAATCTTTAGTTAAGCTTGGCATGTAACTGTTTTTTGTCCCTAACAAATAAAATAAAATATTGTTGCACGATACGGGCAAGTTAGTTGTCTTTCAAAACTGGTTTTATGTGTAAACAACACGTACAATAAAATCGCATTCAATTCCGGCATGAAAATTTACTATCATTCAACATGAGCCGACGAAACAAATTTTAAAAAAAATCTTGAGAAGACGTTCAATAAGATTGAATGAAATATTTGGCAACGCAAATACGGGCAATACTTTTATCAATTGTCCAAAGACGTTCAACTATGTGCTTAGACGAGGCAAAACTTGCATGCAAAAATTGCCTTGGTGTAAACAGAAGTCGCATACAATTTTTGAATGGTAAAACTTGCATTAATAAATTATTGTATCCCATTTTACGGAAATCACACGCGTGAGAATAGTTGCATGAAATTCTTGAATGGCAGTAATTGAACGTGCTTTATGGCATGCGATTATTGCTCTTGAACGTTCCAGAAACTTACACCGTGTAAATGGGACTTATTCTCAATATTTTCCTTTGAACTTACATAATCTCATTAGTATAATAATATAATGGGTGTAGCTAAAATTATGGAGTCTTATATTCAGAGAAATTTTATGGTGAAAATCATTCTGCTTTTTAAAGGCATAGTCGTTATTTTCCTATTTTTATGAAGTTTGCATTTCATTCTTTACATACCCCAAGCATGGGTTTTACAGTGACCTCTGGTAACACGATTGCGCCCTCTCTTTGGAGAGACCTCTAGTAACAGTATTATGCCCTAACTGTGCTGAGCCCTCTAGTAAGAGTATTATACCCTTCCTTTGCAGTGCCCTCTAGTACCAGTATAATACCCTTGCAAGTCTGTTTTTATCAAAGCGCCGCAAGCGCCATCTCCGTTCCAGGCCGCGACTTACTCAATGAAAGTAGAAAGGTTCATTTCATTGAAGTACCCCTCTTCGCCGCGAGGGGAGCAGAGCGCAGCCTCTTTCACTTACGAAATAATACGACAGGCTTCACAGAGATGGCGCTAGTCGAATGAAAAACGAACGAAGTATTGAATAAACATTTTTTTTTACTTCGCTTTTTGTGTTAAGGTCGTTGTTATTGTTGCGTTTCCCATACGAAGGCAGCATATTTATATAAAATTCTTATATGAGATATTTACATAGTTTTAGCGCCCTACACCTTGAAGCAGACGTGGAAAATCACCGCACAGGACTTACCTGAAAAAGAAAAACATCATTAGAAAACAGTTTATGTCCATACTTATTCTAAATTAGATCAACTTTTAGTGTTTACAGGGATTCACAACAATGCAATGAATCATGAGCAAGAAGTATGCATCCCAACTCAACTATCAACTGTTTATTATCTCACACGAGTAATAAAAAACCGGCCAAATGCGAGTCGGACTCGCGCATGAAAGGTTCCGTACCATTATCTATAAAAACGGCAAAAAAAACACGTTTTTTGTATGGGAGCCCCCTTAAATATTTATATTATACTGTTTTTAGTATTTGTTGTTACAGCGGCAAGAGAAATACATCATCTGTGAAAATTTCAACTGTCTAACTATCAAGGTTCATGAGATAGCCTGGTGACAGACGGACAGCTGAGTCTTAGTAATAGGGTCCCGTTTCACCCTTTGGGTACGGAACCCTAAAAACCAGCCATGTGCGTGTAGGACCACGCACAATGAGGGTTCCGTAGTTGGGATGAATTTATCCCAAGTACCAACTTAACATTGTAGTTGAAAAACAAATTCTCCCATACATTCCATCTGCAAATGTAAGTTTGTACGAACAATATTGAGAAATTTACCATGTTATTTTAAGACCATAGACTTCTTATAGGTTTTCCTGTAATCTATCAGTAAATTTAAGGCTCTGTGGTTTCGGAGATAAGGGGGGAATGGTCAATTTTCATCATTTTTTTTAAATATCTTTAAAAGTATTCATTTACAAAGTATGACAAAAAAAAATGAGATTTTCGCAATAAGCCCTTTCAGTTGATCTGTCACACGGTACAGTTAGAAAACTTTTTTTTTTTTTTTTCTTATTTGACCCCCAAAAGTGACCCCCATATTCAAAATTCATTTATTTACGTTACACGGCCGAGTTTGGGTCACAGAAATACATATGTGTTCCAAATTTCAACTTAATCGACCCATTAGATTCGGAGCAAATTGGCTGTGACAGTCGGACAAACGAGACGTTGGAGTGTATGTAAATAAACCCGTAGATTTCATTGTCATATAATTTTGTGACGTTACTATGAAAACTTAGAAAACTCAGCATGAATGTACACACATCAAAAAAAGTTTGTGATCACTAGCAAAAGCTGATATATTTTTAAAATTTAACTTTATCAAGAAAAAGTGATTACTATACAATCTTTTTTAAGATAATAGAAATACACTGTTTGAAATTAAAAGTTTAATTTTTTAATTAGCGTAAATCTAAGCAACATGTACGGTTTTGAACTTTTGAACGATCTTTACTATTGTAACACATTTTTTTATAAATAATAACTAAGCATTTTTTGATGCATTAGTGACTAAAGCAACAAAATCCTTCATTCAATTGTTCATTTAATCACAATAATTAACAATATGTGTACGTACGTAGTATTTAATGAAATTAAACTTTGTTTTACAAAATTAAATAACGATATTTTTATTATTATTTGGTAATTCAATACAAAGCAAGCCTCTGTTGTTTCAAATTGTCGGCAATGATTTTTCATTGAAATTATATGATTGTTTATCTGATCCTGCGGCAATCGCTTCCAAAGGAATTTTAACAAGTCTTTCAGTTGTTGGGTTGTCGACACTCCGTCCAGCAGGCCTAACCTGACACACGCAACAATTACTCGCTCTCTCGTGAGTAATTTTTGTCTATTTCTGTCACTTTCTCGTTTTCTGACAGCGCTTCCATACAAAATAGTCGACTCCTTCTGTCAAACTTTATATTATTTCGACAAATTGAAAAAACAGAGTTAGTTATCTCGATTTTTGACAATTCAAAACCTGATAAACTCCGATACTTCTGTCACTTAGTCGTATTTACTCGTCCTCGATTTTGACAACGAGAACGACGAGAAGAGTAGACAAAATTATGATTAAAAAAAACTCCAAAATAACATGGCAGCTTCATAATTGTACTTATTTTAGTCATCATTTTATTTTACAATATATTAATAATGAAAATACTTAGTTTTAAACTACTATTTTTACTGGAACGACGTTTTATATGGATTTTTTAGTTTTTGTATGGAAAATAAGAAAAATGATTAACTACATGTTAAGTATTAGGGGTTTATGAGTTTCATAAAGGGAGTTTAAATTTTCATTATTTTTGCGATAGGACACACCATTTTCGAGATATAAGCAAAAGAAAAGAAAAAAAGTTGAGGTGTTGGTGTGAATTTTAGTTCATGACAATTAATTTCCGCACCTTATTAATCGCGATTAAATACTGAGATAATCAAATTTTTTGGTGAAAAACGTAAAATTCAGAATAGCCAAATTGCCATTTTCACTAAATTAATAACTCAGTGCCATCTTAGTGCCGTCAAACAAAAATATAGTTAAGTTGTGTCACTTTAGTCTATTTCAGAATGGGAAATCGTCGGTTGACAGGAATAATCTAAATTTTGGTAATTTTTAGTCTAGTTAAGAGGTATTTGTGACTAGAGAATCGGCACCATTTAATGAATGAAACGGAATCTGAAGCCGATGTTGCTATCATAAAAATAATTTGTTTTTAATAACTTGCAGCATCGGTCTCTCGTTGCGAGATAAAGAAGTGTCAAAATGACTTTTTCGAGTTTACTCGTCGTTTACGGTCATGTTAGGGATTAGAATGACGTCAGAATCGTAGACAAATTTCGACAAAACGAGAAAAAGAGCGTTCTCGCGCTTGTCATGTTAGCCCTGCAGGTTCTCTAAAACTCGTCTCTGGAGCATGTTCCATGCGTGCTCGATGGGATTGAGGTCTGGCGATTGTGCAGGCCACGGCAATACCCGGATGTTTTCCATTGCCAAGTACTTTCTGGTCCACCGAGCTGTGTGCGAACGCGCATTGTCATGCATCAGCGTGAAATTTGAGACGACTTTGTGCAAATGGGTGAACATAAGACCCAACAGACGTAACAATAATACCGCTTGAAAATTGTAGCTTTAAATCTATGTCCCGGGCGGTTAACATTGGCTGACGTCTTGCAGTCAGTTGTATGTATCGGTCCTCTCGAGCAGTTGTACTCCTTCCACGTCCTGGGTGCTGCTCAGCAGGATCCCCTGTATTAACGAAACGCTGCCAAAGACGACAAATCACGCTCCTATTGACACCAAAATGCCGAGATAACTTGGACTGATTTCTTCCCGCTTGTAGCATTCCTACATCTGTCTGCATTTCATCAGCAGTCAAATGGCGTCGCTCCATGACAAAAAAAATGACTCAACGCAATTTTTTTTCAAAGACTATATCTCAAAATGATAAAAGTGAGATAAATATCAAATTTATCAAGCAACGAAAACACATGAAATTGGGAAAAATTATTCGCTTTATTTTAATTAAAACAAAACACAATCGAAAAGTTTCTATTTTTTAAATCAGCTAGTATATTTTTCCGAGAACAAAAAGATTGTATACCAACTTTGTTAAGAAAAAAATAAAGTATCAATTCATAAAACATGCAGTTTCTGTAAATGTTGCTTAGACTTTTTTGGTGTGTATTTTTTAATAACAAAAATGGAGTAATTGAATCCTAATGTAATGGTAACAGAAAATTTATGGAAAGCAAAAGATCGTTTAACCAAACTTATACAACAATTTATTAATAGAAGGTTTTTAAATAGCGCATTCTTGAATAGCGTCTTTCCTGATCTCTGGCACTATCTGGGGAGGTGGCTGACGGTTCCAAACAGCTCGCTTAAGAGCATCCCACGCGTGCCATTGAGTTTAAGTCAGGCGAGCCTGCAGGCCAGTCTAACTTTGTGATATCGTATTCTCGGAGCGCATTATCATCGACCAGTACGAAATGGTGCCCATGGTTTACTCGGAATGGTCTGAAAATTCCATCAATAGCGACTGTTTTGTACCTATCTGCCGCCATGGAGCCTCGATACGGGTTAAAAGGCGTTTTGCTCCAATCATAATTCCATCCCAAAAGGACACCGATTTCCCGCCTTGTTGGACGGTTCCAGTGGCAGTTTTTTGCCTTTCATAGTCTCCAGGTCTTCTCCAGCCACGGACACGTCGGTTATCCGAATTAGTACTGATCCGCGATTCGTCAACGAAGTGACAGTTTTGCCAAATGTTTTCCTCCCCATCTTCTACATTTTGCCGGAACCTAGCCCACTGCAATCTCCGTCACTGACGTTGCCGAGAATTCAGAGGTGGTCGCCAAGACCTCCGTGCTCGCAGTCCAGACTGGTGTAAGCAATTCCGAATGGTCTGAGTTCTAACTTCAAGTCCAGAGGCGGCCCGCACTTCTGCTTTTATTGTAGTGGTGTTGATTGTTGGGTCACGGGCTGCCAGCAATCTGATATAGCGCTTCTGAGCAGCAGTCAGAACAGTTGGGCGACGACTGCGGGGTCGGTCAGTTAAATTATCCATGCTTTGGTACCTCTGCGACGTGGCCACGACACAGGATTGGGATACAGCAACTCTGCGTGCTATTTGTATCGTGGGAAATCCTCCTTCTAAAAGTTATACGAGCAAGAATTGTAACTTTGAGGTTACAATTCTTGCTCGTATAACTTTTGGCATTTTATCAATAACAATTTTCCTCGAAAAAATATTATAAATCCGTTACGAAGTCATATTTCTGAATGAGCGTAAGTTTGGATCGAATTTCTTTTTATATGGAAAAGCAATTGAATTTGTTTTTTTTTTTGTTTTATATAGTAATTCTATATTATGAAGTAAATAATCTAAAAAGAAGTAGAAGTTATAATATAGTCTACCGTAACAAAAACGGTTTCAATTTTTCAAACTGATCGCAAACGTTTGTTGATGTGTGTATGTGCTAGCTAGCCCTAAGATGCTATTACGTGCAAAAGATTTAAAACCACATTTCATAGTTACAAGTAACGCAGAAACAATTTAATTACACAAACATATTTTAGATTCAAACATTTTCGAATCTTTATTAACGAGTCGACAAAACATAGAGATTTCATTATTAAATTGAATATAAACTTAAACAAAATAAAGAAATCTGTGAATTTATTACACACATAAACCTCCCGGAATACATTTTTTTAAGGTGAAAAGCGCATCAAAATCCGTTGCCTACTTACTTTAGAAGAACAACTCGGTTACACGACAGGTGACTATGTTTTATTATAGATGAAATAACACAAATACTAATACTGGGCGTCTATCAACCCACTGCAAATAATACAACGACAAGCTATCACTAATTCATCCTTCCCTAGTGTAAAGTCGATGATCGGAACCCGGAACTGAATAGTACAACCAATTGCCACCTCTTGCAACAGGTAAACAGTGATCTCATTTAAGCATAAAAGGACAGCAGAAACTCAAGCTTCTTTCATGCTGAAATTAATCTTAATCGAAACGCATTACAGTGCAAAATTAGTCGACGATCATGCATAGAGCGGTATTCCCTTGAAATACAGTTGTCTTTGGGATAAACCTAAATACTGCATGGGTCCCTCGTAGCGTCCGTCGTGGCGTTACCTGGATTAACGAATATGTATGACATAATACACTTTAACTACGTTACGTAAAGTCTAGTTTAAGTTAACGCTAGGACGTGTAGAAAAAATGTCAACGTATTTTGCTCAGTGAAATTTGAACGTTATGACGATTTGTTTAAGGTTCAGTGGTGTTAGCACGAATGTGGAGAGGTAAACGTGTGAGTTGTTTGCATAATCGCAGCGTTCCATCGGGCCAGGACAATAGCATCCATGTTTAGACCGCACTCGGATCAAATATGAATACGGAAATCGTTGCACGCAACCGACAATCTGCATATATTTCATAAAATTTTCACAAAGCTGAACATTCCGACGACAAAAGATATTTAATGACAATTTGTGTAATTTAAATTTGTTTCAAAGGTTCTTCACAGCGAAGCGGTATTAAAGTTGTTTTGATAAACAAACAATAAAACAGCGAAAGTAACATTCATTTACATAAAAGAATCGTCAAGTTAACCGCTTAATAGCAAAGTATTTAGAGCATTGGAGTGGTGCGCAGAATGGAATTAGTATATTAGTAGGCGTAAGGGCTCTAGGTAGGAAATATATATAGGGAACTAGGAAAGAGGTATTTTGTACAGTTAACCTGATAGTGAGTGATGACGCTGTCGGCAAAAGTGACCCCTTCCTTTGGTTATAAGCACAGAATAGTAGTTATAGGTAGATCCAATTATCATTTCAACAGAAGAATCATCGTGGACGTAAATTCGTGGTAAAATATGCCAAGACTTGTAGTTCCATAAACAAGTCCTTTTCAGTATTTGATTAGGCAGTTTGAATTTCACGAGACGCCATATTCCATACATGCATGACGGTTTTCAGCAGTCATCATTTTACAGGAACCTGAATACCTATAGCAAAAAATTACATAATATTTTTCAATAGATACAGGGACTTTGTATGTGAATAGGTAATAATGAACTTCATTATTGAAAGCCTCTTACAGAAATGGGCTAAACGAATTGCAAATGATTTGGGGAAAATATCGAGTCTGTAAAACCAATCCGGCTAAAAGATTTTTATAGCCTAACAATAGGAGTCGGACCATTAGATTTCGAGACCCTCAATCTATAATATCTATGGTATTCAGTTCTTACTGAGTGCCATCGAAACTAAGCATATATTTAATTCCGTTAATCGTCAAAAAGGATTGCAAAAACATGATGATGTGAAAAGAGCATTCAAACCAATGAAAATGTAACACTCTGTTGACCTGAAGCACGAAGACAGACTCCATCACTATACCGGATGTCGTCAAACCTTTGAGGTCATAGAAAAGCTTTGACATCTTCAACCAGGTTAACTATTCCCTATTTTAAGCGGCTATTGTTTTTAAATAATATAATTGGGTAGTGTTACAAAGCCGTCGTCGGCCGGACGCGTTGGGGGCGCTGGGGCTCGTTGTAATGAGGGGCTCGTTAGTGGCGTACCAGCGTCAGTTAGTGCCTGCATGATTAACACGTAGCCTTTCACTTGTCTACTTGTTCCGGACTTGGGGTTAATTGATCTCCTGATCTGCCGTTAGAACAGATGTTACAGAACATATTACAAGAATCTACTGTTTTACTGCATTTTGCTGGTGTTTCAACGTTTTCGGTAAGACTGGATACCAATTACAACAAATTTGGGGGTATTAAGATGAAAGGATAATGCTACATTTTATAACAACAGAGCTATAAGGGATATTTATTGCAAAAGCCGTGTTCATCTGACGACAGTAGGTATTAAATAAATTTTCTTAATTACTATTTTTGACACAACCAAGAAATACTTGTAGGAGGTTAATTTATAAGGCCTCGGTAACTATTCTAGAATTCAGAGCGTATTTGTAGTCCTACTTTAATCAAGTCGGGACGATTTTGGGAAGGCAAGGATAGCTGAAAAACCCGTAGGAGTGTGCAGTCACGAAGCGGCGTGTGGGCGCCGGGGGATACGCCGCGCTGGCAATATACCAGCCGTTCAAACTCCACTGATTTATGTAGAACGAAACTTTTCGACGCGCGATATCCATTCAGAATTTTAAAAGGGAATAAAGGCAGGATAGCTCGAAACGAGAATGTATATTCATGTGAAAGTTACAAAGCAGAAAATGATTAAGGTTACAAAGCTATTTTTGTTATCCTTCAAAACTGAGAAGGGTCCGATTTAGATATAAATTCGGATAAAATGTCCGAATTAGGTCGGTGTACTCTGAAATCCCGGCAGGGTTTTATAAAAGGCATGCCCATAATTTCTAAAAGGATAGGCAAAGGTGTGCAAACACTAAGATGAGCCCGGATGTTGATAAATTTAAGTTCAGTGTAGCATTTTGGCATCGATTGAAAATATAAATAATTTTGAAAGTCGCTCCAGTTTCCTCTTCCAAGTACCTTTTTGTAATAAATGTTAATGTACCAACATAGTATGAATCAGGACTCAGGAGTTCAGCCCGTCCCGCGCCATATCTCTGGTTACACGGTTCGCGGAACAAACTAAATTATTTATGAACGCGACCCTTAGGACCGGGCCGCTGGGGACCGAATGGTATTTGTTTCCCTTACTTATCTGAAAGTGCCATCTACTCTATGTGATCCTGGTATGTAGATACGTGAGCGATGGGCACTGCGGAAGCCATGCGGGACGGGGGATCGGTTGAATTAAAGTGATACGATACGAGTAAAATAGTTCGTCATTGGGATCTGTATTTGCATGTTTTTTTTTCTATATTGACATGGGTTCCATTCTATGGGTGGCATGCACATGAGATATAAGTAGATATTTATAGAATAGAAAGGATTATACAGCTATGAGAGCTATGGCCTTGAAAAAAAATCTAATAATAGATAGCAATCTCAGGTAGACGATGATAAAATCCACTTTCTCCATTTTCCAGCAAGGAAATTATTCATACAAAAGCTGTGTATCTAGTTAAGCTAGTCATTTCGCCATGACAGTGAGTGGTCCCGGTATGCAAATGTCTGGGAACCGGCAGCGGCGGGGAATTCTCCATGGACAGGCATTTGCAGCGGTAACTTCACACGGAAGACAATGACAGATTGCTGTGCTCCTAGTCCTGCTCCGGTTCCCATCAGTTCTAAAAGCGTCACTTTGTGTGCACTACGCAGAATTTATGAATATTTTAGTTTGCTGGCTAATAAGCGAAAATGTTCCATTTCGAAATTATATGAACGAATCCTGAAATATGAAAGTTGGATACCTAAATCTAATAGGACGCCTGCCCACAGATCGACATAGTAGTTAATTATCTAATAAAATTATAGTTCACTTCTTATCTAGGTTTGAGTAGTAAAGAACATGAACTGGGTGTATTATCTATCGTGAAACAAGAGTCGGACTGTTGAAATCAACGAATATTGCAACGCCGAACACAAAGAACTTCTGCACCTCAGTAAGAAAAAGTCCTGGAAAACAATCCCTTTGAAGCGTGGTATTTAATTCGTATCGCGATCCTTCTGGTTGATGAATGTTCTTAGTAGACACAAATACATCACGACAACGGGGCAGGGTAGGCAGGGTAATGGCTCGTGACAAAGAACGCAGATAGGTGTCGCTAAATCATAAGCGTCCATTATCAAGATATTGCGGACGCAAAACGAGAGCGATAGCGGATACGCTATCGCTTATAACTCCCACTCGGTATAAAATTTTAATTATTCCCTTCACATTTGCACACTTACAATATGAATTGCTAAGCTAACTTTCCATTCTATAGTTTAAATTTTATTGTGACAAGAAGAAAATCAAACAGAAATTATGCGCTCTGATCATTGAAATGATTAGCGAGACAAGTCCATCTACACGCTCGGTAAACAATAATTAGGCTTCTCCACTTCAAAATACACGTAACAAATGACAATTGTTTGACAAAGGCATCACCCGCTACACGCTTGCCAACATTAGTCAGCCCGCAGACTAGGAGCGCAATCAAATAAATCGTCGGTAGTTGCACGACAGTCCCTATTATCCCGGGCGGGTAGTGTTATCGCCCGCTAGCCGTCGCTTGCGCCCGGACGAGCCACGCCGTGCTGTTTTATTGTCTCGTGAAATCTCTCTCGTCTGCGAGATAGCAAGTTGTTTGCTTTTGGTTTAGATTGACATGATTTTGATGTAATCTCGGGATTGTGTTTCGTGGCGTTTGAATTTTGTTTATCAATTGTGATGCGTTGTTTTACATAAAACAAACTTTTGGACACTATTTTCTATTAATTTATCGCCGAAGGGGAAAACAAAGATATATTAAGAAACTCATTTGGCATAGCTAATGGTAAACTAGATTCAATTTGTGAAGCACGGACCAGAAAGTAACCTTAATTTATTATATAGTAGACTACCATTAACAATGTTTACATACGACAACTGACGTAGACTAATACTAATTACACCTATCTTTCAGTCACCACTACAGTTTAATTGGCACACATTTTAATTTTCATCAAAAGTTCATCGGCGGTAAAATATATAAAAAAAAAAAAATAGATTCTAGTCGCCCCTTCCAAAAAGTCGTTTTCGTATGGAGAAGAATGGGCAAGAAACTCCACTGTTACTCTTTTAAAATGTTTTCACAATATCTTGGATACATCAATTATATAATTATATGTGAAGACGATGCACCTAGAATAAGATTACTATACCAGGATAGGTAAAAATAATAAAAGATTAAGGAATGACAGATAAATTAATTATGTGATAGATGCACGGTGCTCACATATTTACAAACATTGTAAAATTATTCGATATTCTTAACATTTTAACAAGTAATATGTACTAATAAGTCAGTGTGTGAGTAGTTTTCCATTCAGCACCCTGAAAACATGTTGGGAAGGTACACAGCTTCAAAATTCCGAAAAAGCATACATGTGTTTGTAACATGCATAGGTAGACATAGACCGGTGGGTTTGTAGGTACACAAGAATTGAGACCTTCAAATAACAATTATGCTATCGTTAACCCAGCATAATACATTTTTAAAGCTCAATCAAAAGTATTGTGCGAACGTAGGCCATAAATGTTGTGTTGAAATATTTTCTAGGGTAATAATATTACACAATTATTCTCAGGACTAAATAAGGTGACATCGTAATTCGTACGGTGGTTTTCCATTCAGCACCTTTTGCCTTCGTTTCGCTAAGTACTAAAGACCATGCCAAGCTTAACCGACCCTAGGGATTACACATATAAAACACAAAGCGAGAAGCCATCCGTATTACTTCCCGCATTAAAAACTCAATGACAAATCAAAGTGTCAAATAATGGTATAAAATTGCCTGTATACGTCAAGAATTCGGGCCCTGCAAGTTGTTTAGTAGGCCATTCTTGTTGATGACGTCATTAATCCCGCAGAATTACGATATCGGCACGCCTGTGAAGTCACTCGCCCATACAACTGGTACCAGGGTATCATGACAATTGGACTGTGTTGCTTTCATTTCGGCAACGTCAGTGAGATGCATCTTTCGAAGTTGAAGGGTGTCGATGGAAAGAGTAAAAATATTTTAAAATTAAAAGAGATGTTTTCGACTTAATTATGTATTCCTTGCCACGGAATAAATTCTCGTAAATTTTCTGTTACAAAACCAAGCTACTTCTAGAAATAAATAAACACCCGTTGGTTATAAGTATCTTGAGTATATAAGGGGAAGTTTAAAAGTGGCGCCAGTGACAGAAAAGTTGAAAGGAAATCGTTTGGCCTGTTATGCGCATGTGATGACGAGGGAAGAAACGCGTGTGACTAAAAGAGTGATGAATATAAATTTTGATGTATGGAGCGGGAGAGGGAGGACAACGAAAAGATGGATGGATTGTGTGAGGAATGATATGGAGAAGGGAGTGAATGATAGCGAGACGGTTGACAGGGGAGAGTGGGAGAAAACGTGTTGCGCCGACCCCACGTGGCATGGGAAAGGGCAGGGTGGTGATGGTAATAAGTATCTTACAAAAAAAAATACCGTTTCAACTGTATTTCATGCATAATAATAATTCATACATTTTTACTGCATAAATCCTGCAAAATACATTAAATAAAAACCATTTTAACACAAATACCTAGAAAGAATAAGTGAACATACCTAAAATGCGTATTTATAAAATACTAGAAACTCAGAACACCGTCTTTCTTTTTGTTTATTATGAAAAACGAACGTATAATACAACATTTTCATCTTCGCGTTGGGATCAAAGCCCCTGCTAAACTATTTTTAAATGGATCCACAGATTAGTTTCCACGGTTATGTTCAATTTACTAAAAAGGCCAAAGGACCATTTAACATTGGAACACAAAATGAGAACGCAGTCTGGTGACAGTTATCTCCTCGCCAGCCCTGACAAAGGTCCATCGGTACCAGACGCGGGCGGCTCCACAAAATGCCACTCTTCATTATGGCGGCCGAGACAAAGGATCTCTTCGACCGTGAAACGCTTAACACATCGGACGCTCACCGAGACAGCAACGACCGAAACTTTGAAACGATTAAAAAGGTAAATATGTATGTAGCCCTTGCTATATTCTATTTTGAATCCTCAAAGCCTATTTATATACAGTTGTAAACCTTCTACTGTAATATAATTGAATTCTTAAAAGAACTTGATACCTGTTTGCCTACGATCAAATGATATAAGATTATAAGACAAGTCAATCGGAATCTTGAGTAAAATTGTTAAATATAAAATAAATATCCTTCAGGCGTCTCAAAACATTGGTTTTATAAGTTTCTTGATACTTTAGACCCCGACCAAAGTTACTGAATTATTTTATTTTAGTTACTAAGTTTTCAATTTCAATTTCGGTTATGTCAAAATTATTTTTACTGATAGTTTCAGTTATTTATATGCTCGCGTTTTTCCGTTTAGTTGGTCCTTTAGACTTTTTAAAGGATTTCCAATATTGCTCACATTGAAAAGCCTTCAGACACAACCGAATCATTGATTATACAAACAACATATTGTGTGCGTTAATTAGAAGACAAACGTTATTAATTCTAACACAATAATGAAATTCATAACCGAGGCTTCGGTAAACCGATACATTGGGTTAATGTTTATGTACCCACTTACCCCTCAGCTGAGATTAAGCCTTTAGCAAATTAACATACAAATTCTTATCGATCTTCGCCGATAAACTAATATCGTTCAGACGAACTGTACCGAAAGACACCAATCTATTTGATGTATTTATTTATCTTTTTGCCAAAGCATCTTTCTTGTATCAATATTTTCAATAAATCTATCAACTTCGAAAATCAACATTTGATTTTCAAATGAGATTTATAAATTCAAGTTTATAAAACTGATGTGTGTCCACAATTTATGAGGCAGTGAAAGGCACCAAACCGTTCGTATCGTGAACTTCATTCATATATTTTCAATTGGCTGGCTGTAAGTGGCTGCGCAATAAGCCCTTTGCTTGCTTGATAAAAAGCAATAAGCGTTGAGCGGCTGCGGGGATTTGCGCGCCAAACTCGCTACACACTAATGGTCTCAAACAACTGCGCCGAATCGGTTCACTTTGCTGCTTTATGAAAATCTTTTTTCATAACATGTAGCACGAAACGAAATCACGATTACGTGTAAATATAAGAAAGGAAAAGTCGGGAAACGCCATGAATAGCATACTTTTGTTCCGATTCTGAATACTATGACGAATGAAAGAATGGCTGTTGTTGCTACAACTTTATCCCGACTTTTCCGTCACTTCCGTGCCACGTTGCCAATAACGTCAATGTTTTTCTTCTCTCATAAGTATACAGGGAAACTCCTCGACGTTATACAAAAGTTATGACACCTTCTTGTTTGTTTATTATATTACGTTAAATGTTTACGTAGGAATTAGCGAGGCAATAACTTGCGTAATTGAACGAGGGGCTGATAGCGCGGGGCTTAAGTCGCTTTATCACACTTCATTGAAGATAACTTTGTGTTCCAGCGATATCGAAACGTAATTGATCTCAGGTTTTGACGCCAAGTCCTAACCATTAATTAAGTTGTATCAATGACTGGAACAATTTGAAGCTAGAAGTTAAATTAATTTAGTTAAGTCAATATAAGTTTCAATATTAGTTATTTTAATACATTGACAGCTATTTTACATATTTTACAAAATATGACCTAACCAAATTAACCAATTAACCAAACACGTCAAAATTATATTTACGATTAAAACTGTAGGAACACCGAGCAGAGCCAACAACGAACATGGAATAAATATTTACGGCATATGTGGTGTGCGATAGAGCGGCAGAAACATATCTGAGGCGGTGCATTCGCCGCAGTTCGACGTGTATGGCCCAAAAAATATTATATGGACAGAAAGACCGCAGAATCATGATCTGTCTTTTAACTTTCAACTAGCGAATTGTATTTTTAGCTAGTTAGCGCCCAATTCTAAGGAGGAGGCGGAACGCATGAGACAGAGACAAATTTCGCGCCCTCACGCCCCTAACCGCCGCAGGAGACGCTCTGGGCGTCGGGAATCGCGGCGCGGGTTTGCGGACGGTGAGCAATGGGTAGCTCGCCGTCCGGCCCGGTTTGACGGCGCGTTGTGTTCCAAGCGCACCTCAAAGAGATGTCAGCACAACTGACAGAGAAAATCTTTTAATATCGTTTGATGAATGTAATTATGTTATCAATTTTAGTATCAATTACATTCATGAATATTTGTACGCCTTCTTTGTACCTATGTTAACAACTGATTCAATTCAAATTTCAAATTATTTTATTTCCCATAAACTTACACGGGCACTTATGAAACGTCAGAAGCTAGGTGCACGGTTCCAATTGGTTGTTTCCTATGGAGAAGAGCCGGCAAGAAACTCCACGGTTACTCTTTTAAAAGTAAATGGTATTTACAATGTTGTCAAATTACAGTGTTAATAGGTATGAGAGGACAGTGTAGGCCTATCAACAAGTACCAGGTTCTTAGCAAGATAGAAAATGGTCGACAGATCTACAGTCTTAGCCTAAATGATTATGAAATGATTATGATGCACGTTCAGAAACTAACACCCAAGTTAACTTGCTAAACGCCCCCTCTGTTTCCGCGGAGCCTTCGGTGCCTTGTTATTTAGTGAAAGTATCATAGAATACGCAACGAGACCCAAGGCTGCTTTGACTTTGACGGCGGTTAGCGGTTTGTTGACTGGGGCGAAACTAACTGAGGCGTGTGTGAATGATTGAAACCACCCCGGGGCAGCCAATGAATGCTGGTCTGAGTGCCAGACATGGGCACACGTGCATAAGTACACATAGGCACGTGATTTACGCGTCCCTTGTCTTAGTGTATGTGCGAGTATGTATACAGGTAGGCTACGTGTGTGTGGTGTAAGTGAGACCGTACCAGGAGCACATATGCAACAACAACAAGGAACCTGGGTAGAGTATCAAACTGTGTTGTTTTGGGTAATTGTCATATATAGCAATACCATAGGAACTCAACGGGGCCTCTAGACGACACTAACAACGGACGACTTTATAAGACCTGAACAAAGTTCAAGCAGCACCATAATTTAAGTAGCTATTTTATACTCAAACATTACATAACATCACGCCTGTAATCCCCGAAGGGCTAGGCAGAGGTGTACCTATAGTACAGTGTAAGCCCACATTTTGCCAGTTATGTTTAAGTTCCATGTAATACAGGCAGTTATAATAAAAGGAGGTATTTTATACTCAAATTATAACAAAATTAAACTGTACAGCAACTGTAATGCACCTTAGCTAAATTAATTTAGTTAATAACATTGTTGTGTGGCAAGAAGTACTCCCAGCTGTACCTACCATCACATTTTCTCGTGACTTACAAAGTTCCCCGCACAGCAAGATAATCTTTCTTCGTCTCGAGTCCTAAACAACTTCGCTGTAGTTAGTGCTCGGTGAAATTATCTCAACCGAGCCATGAGCCATAACTTTTTAACCAACACTGAGGAAAACAACCCCGCTCTTGTTTTGTGGTTCCGTTTCTGGTTCACTAAGAATTTTTAACGACTGCCATACAATGTATTTGTTTCAGAAATGCCTGTTTTGTTCACATGAAGACTTTCGCGCGCAGTGATGTTATGAAAATCAGTTTAGTGGTTCGGAAAATATTTTGGAGGGTTGCCCAACACATGAGCTGACGAACATCAAACGCTAGGCAGGATCTAGTGATAAAATTATTTATGAGCGTATTATGCGGAGAAATATTCATTTGACTAAATGGCTCACGGTGTACCCACGTAACTGGAAGACTAGCAGTCGTTCTGCCGTCGAGTGCAATCGCCGTGGCCTCAAGATCGCTTGTTAAACAGTGCCCGGCACAAAACAAAATCACCTCTATTGCCAACCAACAGAATACATTTCCTCTCGCTTCGTTTCAAAAGAATAATACGGACTACAGCTGAGAACTTTCAGATTAAAGTGCTTTATTCCATTTTAACTTTCATGTAATTGTTTGAACGGAATGCTTGGCAAAAACTCATTGGAGGTATACCTACCGATAAGGTAGGAACCGGTAGGTATTGAACTTTATTAATTAGGTAGTAGAAAATTCTACAAGATAATATTCAACATCAAATAAGATTTCATCTAATCAAAATAATTTTAACTACAACATCATTTCTTGCTCCACAGAAGTCGTCTCGTTAAACGCGTATAACTTTCCATTACGGTCTTCAGAACTCGACTACTAGGACCACATAAACAGTTTAGCAGTGGTCTCGTAGGCGGAACGTGACCACTTCCACCATTTGCCGTTCCATTCATCCGTTTACCCTTTCCGAAGAACTGCAATCAATCCCATGGGCATTTGTCAGGATTTTGCCGAGGTCTGACACACAAGGATGTAAATAGGGCCACACAAACGTCATTTGCAGACTTGTTCAATTTATTACGTGTCACGGGTTGCCGCGTCACTCTCTTGATCGCTCTCTCCCGCGAGAAACACGCTACATTTAATATTTTTCAGGTTTATTGTTTAAAAAGTTAAGGTTTTTATTGAGTACTCGCGAGTAATTGTTTTAATTTTAAACGATTAAGAGAATCTAATGATTCCCCAACTAGCATGCCTCGTTAAATACGCAGAGTTTAATTTAAAAGATAAGCTCGCTATTAAATCAGCTGAAAACTTTTAATATAAGAAAATTTTATATTCAGTTTTATGCTAAAAATGAATACCTAAAGTACTCCCAAGACAAAATCAGTTTTAAAACACACAGGACTCGGTAATCTGTTCTTAAAGCAGAGAGAAAATGTATTTAAATGGAGTTTAATAAGGAGTGGGGTGCAAAGCCACAGCTTTTATCAAAGAGATTGAAGGGAAGAAGAGAAAAGAGTACAAAAACACTAGCACCTCGCAGGTTATTGGCTCCCTAATGAAATATTGATGAAGTTACATAGCGCGAATATAAATGCTCGGCGAATATAATTGTCTTTATCTGAAGAACCCCGATCAATTATGGCACCATTCCACGTTAAAGACATATTAAAATTTTACAGTTCAAACTTGCAGTAATTGTTAGATTACATTTTCAATATTTAGGATTCCGTACCTATAAAGGATAAAACGGAACCCTTATAGGATCACTTCGTTGTCCGTCCGTCTGTCTGTCAAGACCCTTTTTCTCAGGAACGCAATGAGTTATCAAGTTGAAATCATATCAAAAACGTAGGCCTATGGTCCCGTGGAGATCTAAAAAAAAAAAACTTCTAAGTCAACGCGATAAAAATATACGGCCACTTATGCGACATATTTTGACACTCACAAATAAATCAATACCTACAGGTTACTTCCCAACAACGGAACCCTTCATTGTGCGTGGTCCAACACGCACTTGAACAAAAAACCAGCCAAGTGCGTGTTGGACCACGCACAATGAAGGGTTCCGTTCATTGTGCGTGGTCCAACACGCACTTGGCTGGTTTTTTACATAATAGGTTTACAGCTTTGAGCTCACTGTTAAAATAAGATTTCCGGATAAAATAAAACACATCGAAGCGTCAAAAAGTTAAACATATATGGAACAAAAAGTTGTCTTCTAGAACAGTAACAAAACAAAAAGTTTGACCAGACATCGCAATAAGAAATATCTCCGGTTTCTTTGGTCTTTTGACCAACAAAATAAAACAACAAAACTGAGTTAGTAGAATGCAAGGGCTAGGTTCATAGGGCGCTGTTTAGAACAGGCCTCTGCCGAAGCAACTACATTATCCTAATCTAATCAATACGTAGTGTACGTCTTGTAGACACGTACCTACGCACAACACGTCAGTCAACATCACCCCACAGTTAATATGAACAGTAGAGCGTCGATGCGAAATAAATCAGTGTTTCACCCGCGCCAGTGTACAGGCTTTCTCAATTCAGCTCATACGTTATTTAACTGGCATCAGGCCGTGACGTCATCCATCAAGTAAAAACGGCTCGACGTTGTGTTCCACGCCTATCACACAGTTCTGTGTGCCTAATACGAACGGGTTGAGTGCTAAAATTAGAGTTTCAGATATCGATGCAACATTATTAACACTTTCGGCTCCACCCACTTTTCATAGAACTCATAAGCCATGCCGCCATACATATTGAAAGTGAACCCTCCGGGAGGACCGTCGCGGACGGTCAAGGGCATTAGGTTTAAAACCGTGTTATGAAACACTGTAAAACGAAGTAAAATTGTGTTTTCAGGAGTCTTGTCGCTATACGAAGTTTTCCAACCTTTTAAAATTATAATGAATATTTGTAACCGTAAACAAAAAATATTTTTTAAATTAAAATGCTTGCATTTTAAAACCAACGCATATACTAATAAATCTTGTTTAAATATAGGTACATCAGATTTTACTATCACGGTTTAGAATGCTGTATTGGCTAAGAAAAACCTTCATTTAAAATGAGCGCTCCAGGAGGGCTCCCGGCTCTCACGTGTTAAATCTATGCTAAATAAAAAAGGTTACCCCTCGTGAAAGATAAGAATAAAATAACTGCTGACACTTAATTGTCTAAGAGCCTTCAAAAGGACGGAAGTGATTTTGATTCAATACAATACGAGTTTAAGCACTTGAATATATTCAATACTGTCGTATTGAATCAAATCAAATCCATCGTTATCCTATCGAGCCCCTATATTCAGCAGGTTCTTCCTCAGTATCAATTTAGAAAGTTTAAAAAGTACAGAACTACACCTGCTCATGCCCTAAATTCGTAATAAAATGTACAATCAAAGGTTTAGTTACTATTACAATAAATAAAATCTGGCCTGAAGTTAGCCTTAACTGAATATATCGAGGGATAGTGAGGAAGGACGCGAGCGGAAGAGAACACCGGACAAAGGAGAGAAGATTAATCCGGAAAGCGGCTGGCAAAAGCCGGGATTAATCACGCCAGGTAAAAGATAGCCAATATTTATCAACCATCTGGAGATCAGATTGGCTGCCTAAGGACTGCTATACACGTAGCTCCAAGTAGCGATGCAACGAACAGGTATTTAATCGTGTGCTGTGGAAAAATGTGTGCATTATTGTTTTGTCTTCCCGAAAATAAATCTACCACCATTCCTCGAATTCTCAAGAAAGCCTTCAAAGGCAAGTTAGTAAGACTAGATGTGCACTAATGTGCTTCAGCACTGCCCCTATCATCACTAATTAATACGTCTATTGATTATGGTAATAATTCTCTATAATGGAGCAATCTATTATTATGCATTCGACTAGCCATCTCGTCGTATAATAAGCTCCTGGATAATTGCTCAGTTTACGTACAAAACAAGTCCTAACGCAAAAAAATGCAACAATACTTAAAATTCATATTTTTCAGCTGGACGCAAACTCAATTTTGTCAACTAATTTGCAAACGGTAGTTTTATGTCCGCTGTATGTTCAGAATTAAAAAACACCAAATGGACGAGTCACCGATCTAGTTCTGTCGCAGAACGAATCAAATAAACATGGGGCTCGTATATGGAAATTGGATCTACGTAATTTTTGTTTGCAGCATTTTATTTTGACAAACGTCAAAACGCACCCAATTTTGAGAGCGAATTGGGAACGGAACAATGGGATTTATGCATGTGCAATAAGAATAGATACATTTTGAAACGTACTTTTTATTCATCTAGGTATTGCAAGCACGTATGCGCGTTCGTAGTAGTTATATAGGACCACGATGTTCGATTCCAGTTTTATCTGTAAAGTTCCCTCTCTCTGATTGGGATTACTTAATTTAGCAGGGCAAAAGATACACAATGCATAACTTTATTTTATTCACGAAATGTTCAGTAAAATAATTAAATATTCGTGCACGAATTTCGTATCGCTCAATATTTAAGCAATTCGCTCTGCTAAGGACATCGTTGTTCAATATACCAGTTAAGCTTTAGTTACTTCCTACATACGAGTATGTAGGTACTCCGATATGTATTGTTCGCAAACTAATCAATTTATTTATTTATTTGTGGAAAAAAAATCCAGCATTGGTAATGCAGGAATTTTTTATCCACAAATACTCATAAAGGCATATTTTTGTTTTTGTCCTATCTACAAATTGAAGGATTTTCGTACAAAGAGGGCAAAGGGCTCAGATGGTAAGCGGTACCCAATATGTTACTGAGCTTTACAATTTGGTAAATTATTCAAATACTTTCTTAAATGTTCCAAATTGAAAAAAAGCGGATATGATAACTGTAAACCTTTGTAGGAACTCTCAGATGAAATAAGCTTCGTAGATACTTTTACTTTATTGTTCGTTCGCAGACAGAATTCCGAAGCAATTTTCTTTAGTAAATGGAAAAACAAAGCACATTAAAGGTCTCCAGTGAGTTCTAACGACTGAATGGCTTAGTAGCGAATGTTTTATACCGACCACTTACCACAACGAGAGCAGTTACAATCGATTGAACCTTTACTGAAAGTTTTGCAAGTATTCTATAATAGCTATTGCACGTTTGAAGTAAAATGAATGTCGAATGTCATAAAAATGTGCATGCTGTTCGTACGCGTTCGGCTGAGGTCGGCGATGTTCGTGAAAATAGCAGAGCGAATTTGCAGAGATGACAATGACGTAAGTTTGTTCAAAGCCTTATTAATGGTTAGTGGACAAAGCGGGTGTGGTACAAAGTAGTGGCAAATGTTCACAATATTTTGGACGCCAGTCTAAGAAAGTCAAAGAGAAATGCGGCCAACAAGACACCTATTTAGAAACTAAATATAGATGAAATGAAATTGAAATGAAAATGAGCTCCGGATCGGGTGACGTATTTGCCGTTGCTCTCCATGTCGCCTAGTTGGAAGTATATTCTGTAAATAGGATATTGCAATCACTTTTACACGTCATATTAAAAAAAAAAAAAAGAAGAAAATGCTAGATGACTTCGGCGTTTCCTATCTGACTACTCTGAGAAGAAAAACCGAAACAAACTCAGAGGTCACAGTCTCTTTTAAAGTCCAGACATAATCTTGGTCAGGTCATATGAGGACCATGTAAGTAGATATGACATACATAAGTGTCTGAAATGGTCTTTTGAGGAAAGAACCACACAGATTTGAGTGGACCTGTCCAGTCAGCGCAAGCATTTGTCAGTAATCGTGGAGCTCAACTCAGAACTTAAGGAGCTTAACTCGACGAACAATACCAAAGAAAGGACATTTGGGTAGGTCGCATAAAGTACTCAAACTGCCGACCATCATTAAAACTAACTAAGAAAGAAAAAAATAAAGAAAGTGGAAAAACAATAAAAATAAAATATCCACATAGTCCTCACATTCACAATCATTAAAACAATATAATACTTTACAAAGTAATCATGTTATTTTGTATATAATGTAATATAGATCTTGTTGTTGGTCAACTACATTCAAAGGTAGAAGCTCTAGTAATAAATATAGTTGTAAATATTCATAAAGAATCAACATAGTAACGATTTTGATTAGACCATTGTAATTAAGCAATTTTTCTTCCAATAGTAACTTACTCTCACCCGTCACAGACATTCGGCACACTAATCGAGATTAATTAGAAAGCTATATGGAGTAATGCACCGGCAAAGCAACGCTGTAATGGACGCTTTCCACCGCAAGTGCCGTAGGACTTGATTGCGTAATCTGGGCTTATTCCCCCGTGGACGTATTGTAATTATTACCACAACATATTATATGCGTCCGCATTGTCCAATTTGACCGCATGTAGTCCTCAGTAATAATAGGTTACACACATTTATCATTTACCTAAACAATGTACTCAACAATTTGCAGAACCTTTTCACGTTGCTTAATATTATCGATAGATTATATTTCAGTTTTCTTAGAAATTTTTACTTAATCTTTGTTATCTTATATTATTTTAACAATCATTTTTGTTTTGCGTAGGTAAGTACACTGTTACTATTGTAGCCTCTTAACTACCGTGTATCGCAAAAGTTCACAGCAATGACTATATAAGCTACCTAACGAACCGCGTCGCTGGGGGGGCGCGGTAGAGGGGCAATTCCCGTAATTTTTAAAAACGTTCGCATTCTTATCTCGTTCGCAATCTGTCAAAAATACAATCAATTTACCAACATCTTTGACAAGTTTGACATATTGCGACTTAAATGTGAACGTTTTTACGCATGCATGTTACATGCTCGCTTGCACGCTGCATGCTTGCCGCATGCATGGTGTATGCTTGTTTGCATATTTGAATGTTTGTGTGAACTTTTTGCTACATCATGGTTCTGCTTTTAAATTATTATGAACATGAAATTTATGCCTAAAGATGATTCTGACTTACAAAATTATGAGTTTTGAATGTATGATAAATGAGTGTATGCCAAACGACTTTCTGCGAAATGATGTTTAGCTATCCGCTGTTATGCAAAATAATATTATGACATAAAAAGTTCTAATATAAAGGGTAGACCCCTTCGTGTAGTCTGTTCCAAAAGTAAGTGATGGAAGTGTAAACAAACCCTGTTCAGGTTAAATTCTTACGCTATCACTCATTAAAGGGAATTTAGTAACACATTTATCCATATTTATAAGGTTTCAATTTTAATTCCCACCAGCTTTTTCCACCAATTATTGTTTGAATGACATGTAATTGAAAATACGTCGATGAAAATGGAGGTTATAAAAATTAACCTTGATTGTCAAACAAAGAGCATCTTGTCATCTTGTCAATCATTATGGGGATTGAAAATTAGACTTTCGAGGTTTAAGAATTCAAATAATCAGAGAAGCAATTCCCGTAATTTTTAAGAACGTTCGCATTCGCATCTCATTCACAATCTGTCAAAAATACAATATATTTACCAACATTTGACAAAACTGCGACTTGAATGTGAACGTTTTCTATGTACGAGAACTGGCCTTCAGATCAAAGTACTCAATTTGTACGCGGCACTACACATCCACATGTACTTTTACTGATCCATTTGTTCCCATTTTCATCAGACATTGTCATGTTCTGCAACAGATCATAGTAATAGTGGACTAGGCTAGCTCATGAATTGCGTCGCAGCGCTAGGTTTATATCTCCCTAGTTTCTTATTACAAAACCGCATTCGTATAAATGATTTATGCAACTAATCTGTAGACACGCCCGCACTCCCCACTCGTGCCGCCCCCGAGAAACCAATACACCAGAAAAAACTGGGCCAAGGTGAAGCAGTTACATTAAGATAATATCAACGACCAACTCGTTTTTAATTAATTGCTGTTACAATATATTGATGATACTAAATACATGATCTACCCGCCTGCTCTCATGGTAAGGACCACAACTAAACAAGCCCCTATTGTATGGAATTAAAACTTGCGCGTTGCTAACTACTCCAGCCTCTCGCCTGCGGTTAAACAAGACAACGCGACAATTAATAACTCTCCGACGAGATAAAACCGTCTTCTAAACTTAACATCTAAGCTCACATAAAAATACGGATAGCTCAACAATAGAGCAAGTTTTTGCAATGAAAAACTCAAACATTCCTAGCGGGCGCTCTGAAACTTTCATCATTAATCATATTCTTTTGAAAGACAACTAACATAAGACTTCTGTTATTTATTTTAAGTTTTTGACGCGAGAGTGAAAAGTAAAAAATAGACACCAATGTTATTGTTTTGTATCTGTGCGACATTTTTATTAGTTTGGAACTGAGTATGTTCTAAATGCAGTGTCTTTTAGTAGTAAGTACCTACGTATTGGAACAGCAGAACTGCATTAATGCAGTACAACTTTAATTCAAAACAAACCCGACACTAGCATTAAACTTACACTGTGCGTCCGTAGAAG
Source organism: Xanthia icteritia (assembly GCA_949128155.2). Lineage (NCBI taxonomy): Eukaryota > Metazoa > Arthropoda > Insecta > Lepidoptera > Noctuidae > Xanthia > Xanthia icteritia. Next base: position 24,358,361 of record OX421933.2, read on the forward strand.
ATGCTACGCCATTGCTACGGCGTAGCACACAACTTCCATTAAGTAGCAGTAACGCATTAATAGTATACACGTTAAGATTGTACACGCTATAATAGCCTCTATAAGTTGGTAGTAATGTCATGTAATTGCATACATGTGCATCGTTGATACATGACGTGAATTTCAGTACATCCGTAGCGTCGTAGCGTCGTGGGATAAGCCTGTCGTAGCACATTGACATGGAGGCGAGCGACGTAGCGACGTAGCACCCGTCGAGCGGAAAATGCAATCTGGCGGGAATTAGGATAGACGTACAGTGATATACATGAACCTAACTACACAACAATATGCCGAGGTGAGTGTTCAAGCTAATTGGATGGATTTATAAGCGAATTAAGTCATTAGATACGTATGAGCTAATGTCGGAATAATTGAAGATCACAGTAGGTTTACTTGCATATAATTTCCGTCTTAATGGAAGGCAAGCTAGAAGGAGAGGGGAGGGTAATTAGCTACTATACTAGACGATGAGATGTAATTAAAGCCCTACCCTGGTATCAAATATTTACCTCATCATATGAAACGTAGTTACGTTACGTTATTTCGAGGACTGTAACTCATTAGAGAAATATCATTTACAACGCGTAATTCACAGTTCAATAAAGGTATAAGGCACATTCGCAACTGGAGTAATATTTCAGCGGCATTAGGCGCGGTGTCGTGACGTCATTAAATATTAAGATGGCTGCTAGTTGTTTAATGTCATTCTCACGCCTCCTACGATCGCATTGTCTGATTAAACTGAACGTCATTAATCTTGTAGAAGGCGAACGATGTTTAATTCGTGGAAGATGAGTTATTTCGTGTGATAAAATTAATATGCAATAATATTCTCGTGTATCGAGGAATTCTTAAATGATTTTAAATAATTGTGTTGACTGTCATCTTTCATTTATAACGTGTTACAATAAAATTGTTTATCTCTCGTGTCGTCTTATTTCATAAACATGAAAATTACTAAAACCGTACTATGTATAACACGGCGGGGTATCTATCCTGTGCCGTGTCTAACCAGTCTCCGGTTTAATTCTTCGTTGATAGTAGAATAGGTAGGTAGTTGGTTTTCAATCACACACAACTCTTAACTCAAACTCAAAGCATTTATTTCAATTATAACATTTACAGTCACTTTTGAGTTATCACTTATCAAGGAGTCATTCAGTTTGAGTTATTTTTTGAAGCTAGTCGCCCATTCCAAATGAAGTAGGTTCCTGATGGAGAAGAACGGGCAAGAAACTCCATGGACACTCTTTTAAATCAAAACATTATGGTACAGAGGTTATTTGTTCAACAATTACAATCACAGTTCTTTCTAACACAACTTTTCTTTTCATGTTTTTTACCCACGCCCGCTATTCGGTGCGCCTCGCTTTTGTCAAAGTCCGGCGACATACCCCGAATTTCAATACAATATCTTATTACTAAGTTTGTTCAATAAAACTTACAAACAATGCTAAATGCTTATCAGTTAATTCTTTTATAATTAAACAATGCTAATATTCACAAATACAAAGGTTATTCAGATTAAAGTTGAATTAGAAGCTTCATTACTTTCTACCAATTTTCTATTGCTCCTTTGACAACACTTCCTGTGGTTCAAGGAATTTAATCAAACAACAGGTATTCACTAGTAAATTGCATTGTAAAATAATCTTATTACTTTATAGTTGGTTTTCTATTATTGAAACTTATTTAGTTCTTGTATTAAATTATTACATTCGGTTATTGATCATAATATTCGGAAACCGCGCCATCTTAGGTACCGCGTTGTCATAAACAAATTTACTATGTCAAATGACCACTTGTTAATATGACTAAAAACCCATAAATCATTAAATAAATGTTCCCTTTTAATTTTAACTTTAGTTTATTGCCCCAACATCGAAGTTAGTAAATTTCTCTTCCAGTTGACCCACAATATATTGACTGGGTTCACAAAGTTGGTAATAGATGGCGTTCGATTGCAAACGAATCAATAGGTAACGTTCACAGATGCACGCAAATGGCTGTAACAGTATTCCACAGTTACCCATAGAGGGCAGGATCAAAGACTTTATGGTGAATAACAATTATAATAAGTAGTTACGCATAAGATTATGTTATAATCTTTACAGGTAGACGCTTTCGCGGCGACATGTATAATTATCAACAGCCTCTTACTTTAGGTATGTGCCATCCTCCTAGGTTGTAAACCTGAGTTAAAATCAGTCTAGTCGACTCTTGCATTTTTTTAATCTCATAAATTACAGTTTCACTGTTCCATAATATCACGGTAGCATTTCAGATTTCCAGCTTTTCTTTAAGACTTTCAAAGTTTGTGTATGCATTCATACATATTAATTTAAATTATAATGCGAGCGACGTCTAGCGTTGAAAGACACCAGTTACCCATCAAGCATCGCATTTTATGAAGCTCACATTTTAGCTAGTATCAACACAAAAAAACGCAAACATCGCTAACGCGCATGTAACTACATTTTTTAATATGTTGTTAGGTTCCCTGAGAGTAAGTTTATATCCAAAATCTGCTACAATTTGAGGGCTCAAATCACAAAAATATTGAACAAAGATCCTAAAAACGCGTCAATCAATCTGCCTGCCTTTCCCCAACTATGTTGGGGTCGGCTTTCTGTCTAAGCAGATGCAGCTAAACACCACTATTTTAAATGGAGCAACTGCCTATCTGACTTCCACAACCCAGGGTAATAAGACTGGTTGTCAGACTTTCGAGGTTCTGACGACCCGTAACGACTGTCAAAGATACACGAATGACAGCCGGGACCAACGGCTTAACGTTCTTTTAGAGGCACGGAGGAGTCTCGGTAAGTAACGATGGTCACCCATCCACGGACCAACCCCGGCAAGCGTAGCTTAACCAGATGGATCGACCCGTGCGACGTTATTACGTAGCTACAAGCTCCTTATGGTATATTAAAAAAAATCAACGGGTTGCACTCCGGGAGTGCCGGCAGAAGTGAAAACTTGAATATTAACGTTGTGCATTTTTGATCTTTTGGAATGGTTAGGGAATAATTTTTCACGAATTGCCTTAATTATCAGTATAAAAGTACTATCATTTATGTGGTAAAATACAATATTCATTTATTGCGCTATCGTACACAAACATGACAATTTATATTACATTAAAAATTTAACACTTCAGAACTATTACAATTATTTTACATTAAAAAGTTTATCTCTCAGAAAAGTCAACTTCCATCCATAATAAAAGTGAAGTAATGTTCTTTTATTTTTATACGTCTTACGAATTTTCGATCAGGTCACGTGTCCTGACGCTAGTTTAACATTATGAACCCATCACAAAAAAAGTGCACAACGCCGCTAAAGGAGTTTTCACTTCAATAAAAAACTGCGAGCACCATAGGCTTAGCACAAGGTTTTCAAGGGACCTAACAACATATAAAATTAGACGCGCGTTTGCGTTGACGTTTGATGTTGTTATTGACTGGGCTATAGTTTGCTAACGGGTTCCCTCTATCTGGCAGAATCTTGATGCTCCGAAATTTATTTGGAGTAAGTAACACACTTGAGATAATCTTCTTAAAACGAATATTTTAAAGGCATAAAAATTATTTAATATAATTATTGTTTGGCCGAATGTTTATATGTACGAAATTACAATGGCAGAATTCTTTTAGGCATATTGCCATTTCTATAAAATAGCCTTTTTAATCTTAAATTAAATTAAAATATTGTCTTAAAAAGTCAATATGTTGTGCTACAAAAGTTAGTGACAGAAACGAATCGCTGCAAAACCGACTCCTCGTAGTCTTGTCTGCCCTACCCCTAGAGTGTAATTTAAGCCCGCGTAGGCGCGGAGGGGCGAGGAGATCTGCGACGATACGAGTAAGCTCTTGTGGGACCGCTCCGGAGCCCCGCAGCGCCGGAGCCGTGACAGAAACCATGCCTGCTGCATGTTGCATGGTTGCTGCATGCAGGTGTACCTATGCTTGTTTGTGTGAACTTTCTTCGATATGATGGTTCTACTTTTTAATTATTATGGATATGAAATTTATGCCTAAAGATGATTCTGACTTACAAAATTATGAGTTTTGAATGTATGATAAATGAGTGTATGCCAAACGATTTTCTGCGAAATGAAGTTTATGCTATCCGCTGTTAAATATTATTATGAAATAAAAAGTTCTGCTATAAAGGGTGGACCCTTTGCTAACACGTCGTTAATTTGTAGTCACTCTAGATCGTCATATTTGCATTGACATTGCTAACGTTCCACAAGTTTCTAGCGCCCCAGCCAAAATTTCCATCAAATTTTTGGCGTGCAGGACTGGCGAGCCCGAGTCGATCGTGTCTATGACGTCATCGCGGTACACGCCTAAAAGTTGGCGGGTTTTTAGCAAAGTCTCACAAATTGATGCCTTTATCATGAGTTTGGGGTAACGAGATTCAAACACATGGCCCGGTTTAAATTACACTGAAACTTTCCTTATTTGTGCGAAGACACCCGCCGCCTGCCTCACATTACATTGATTATTACTCTAATTAAAAAGGCGATTCGTGTGAAAATCATAATATTCCATGCAGTTTATTAGGGACGTGCCTATGGCTGCGTTCGCCAATAAGTTATTTTTATTCTACGGTAGTTACAGTTTAAACACGCCGTAAAATCAATGAACAATACGAAGGCCATACACTCGTAAGTGGGACACTCACTATTTTATAGAGGTCGGCAGATAAAATTACAGTACCTATAATAAATTCAGATCATATATTTTCCAGGCTTTTCAACAACACCGAGACCGATTGCAGTTTTATTACTTACTCTACACGCTTTTGCCCCCGAACTTTCCGCATGAAATTTCTTGTTTTTACATAACGCTCGCCCGCGATATTAATTCGTTTACGCTAAGCGATTTTTCTGTTTTTTTTTTTCCTATTTGCTCGGCTCCTAAGGTTCGTAGCGTATATAACCTTCCTCAAGAATTGGGCTACCAAATGCAAAAATATTTTTGCAAATCCGACGGGTAGTTTCAGAGATTAGCGCGTTCAAACAAACAAACAAAAACTCTTCATCTTCTTATTATATTGGTATACATTTACTTTTATCTCACGAAGAGGGACACCTTTAGATAAAACTTTGCGCTACGCTAAATAAAGCTTTACTTGCAAAGTTCTTTGTAAGTCAAAAGCTAATGCGTAGATTAAAAGCGAGTGCCGACGATTTCTTTTAGCAAGTAAACAAAGAACAAAAGAGTGTCTGCAATGTAACAAGTTTTTTATTTAATTACTTTAATTGCATTTTTTGACTGTTTGCACTTAGGGCCCGTACACACGTACAACAACCACACCACATTTCAGCGACAAAATGTGGGCAAGCAGTGGTTACGTGTGACTGGCGGCTGCGTTGTGGCTGCGATGTGGCCTTGATGTGGTCGGCATCGCAGACAAGATTGATTTTGACGGCCAAAGGTGATCCGTGTGAATAAACTGTTTATTTTCTTACAAATTAGTGCCCGTCCACGTGGTGTCGTAGTGGTGTGGTTGTGGTACGTGTGAACGGGCCCTTAAATTCACAACATGTTTTGGTCAATAGTGACCTAGAGTCTACAATACGCAATTCCTTTGACTAGTCCAATGACTGGAGTCTATAGCAAAACCTTTGGCACTTTATTCCCTTAAAAAAACTCATACAAATACACCGGTTGCCTCCATCAGGTGGTATAATATTATAGAATTTTACTAGTTGCTGTTTTCGAAGAGCGTAGAATTATAATTTTATTAAACTAAGTACTACCTAATCTAATTTCGTGTTCTTAATGTTTCCTATTTATTATAAAGTGAGAAGCGAGCGCAGTACGTTCTCCAGTCGCGTGTAAGCAAACAGTTAGAGCAGTGTGTGAACAAAAGCGCGGCTGTAACAAGTGTATTATTTAAACAGGAGGTGCCGAGTGCTGCCACGCCGCTGTGTCGATGCAATGTTTGACGTGTATGTCAGTTATGAGAGCCTGGTACTATTCGTGTCAAGTGGGAACAGTTATAACCGGGAAATGTATCGTTTGCTGCATGGGTAACATTTTATGTTTTATTGATGCCAAATATTACTTTACACACCAATATTTTCAAAATGGATCCAAAAGTAATCGAATTTCAATGAAGAACGTTTTATCTAAATCTATTAAATCTTGCCTCTTATAAACGTTTTGTCAGAATAAAAAAACCGGCCAAGAGCGTGTCGGACCACGCACAATGAAGGGTTCCGTAGTTCGGATCAATGTAGCCCAAGGACAAACCACATTTTAGTTGAACAACATCTTCTCCCATACCTACATTCCAACTGCAAATGTAAGTTTGTACGCACAATATTGGGAGATTTACCATGTTATTTTAAGGTCATAGACTTCTTATGGTTTTCCTGTAATCTATAAGTATAGAACAATTTTGTGTATTTTTTTTTTATTTAGGCTCTGTAGTTTCGGAGATAAGCGCCCCCACTTATCCCCGGAATGGTCAATTTCATCTATTTTCTTTATATCTTTAAAAGAATTTATTCTATAACGATTTAAAAAAAATTGAGATCCTCACAACAAGCCCTTTCATTTGATATATCACACAGTACAGTTTGCAAAACTTAAAAAAAAGTACATATTGCCACCGAAAAGTGACCCCCATATTCAAAATTAATTTGTTTTCGTTACACGTCCGTGTAACGATGTTGAAATTCGGTAGAAATATCAAATTTCTGTGAGCCAATCACAGAAATTTGATATGACTACCGAATTTCAACTTATTCGGTCCATTTGATTCAGAGACACGAGTGATCCTATAAGGGTTCCGTTTTTTCCTTTTGAGGTACGGAACCCTAAAAACATGTGTAGGATTAGTATGTAAAACTGCTGCAAAACTTGAATAACCGTTGTCAGTAAATAATGTTGTGAAACTTTATAAAACTAGTTAAAAGTTGAGGACGTAATCGAATGACATGAGTATTGATAACACAACCCCACAGACGTAGGTGAGGCGCGTTTAGCAACTGTCCGAGCATTTAACAACCAACTGACCAGAAAAACTATCGTTCAAAACCGGTCAAGTGCGAGTCAGACTCACACACGAAGGGTCAGTATCGTTTTAACCAAAAACGCCGAAAATATCACGTTTGTTGTATGAAGTTGTTAATTAAAGGGGGGGTCCCTTTAATTATTAACTTTATTTATTTTTGAAGTGAACACTTCTTTAGGCGCGTTGAGCGATTTTTGGTAGGGGCTTAACTTATGGATTCGCGTCACCGACATGCCCGCGCCGTGGTGCTGTATAGGGAAGCCTATACAGCATCACGGCGCGGGCATGTCGGTGGACGGCCTATAGAAGCGCATCTAGGCAGCAATGACAAATGAGCGGAGGGACGCCGTGAGCGTCGACGAATAAACAGCCTGCACAGCCCCCCCGTCTTTCCGCGCACATACCTAAGGTGCAGTACAGCGGTGTCGGTCAAACTATAGCAGTAGGTTTGAAGGTCGCGAGTGCGTACTCCTGAGAATTTTATTGAAAACTACTGAGTAATCGACAGTAAGTGGATAAATATTCGTTTAAAAGTAGTTATTAAAAGTAGTTATTAGTTAGTAGATTATATTTTCCACAAAATAACATTCACAGCATTAACACAGGAACACAGGAAGTATTGACTAATGTTCGCAATTATTCGCCGAGAGTTCGACTAGTAAGCGCTAGATGGCAACGCAATCACCATTGCAAATTACATAAATGTTCCACGTTGGTGAATTTATAAATTTAAAAAAAATACATTTATTCCACAGTTGTTCTGCTGTCGGCAGTCCCCATGACTGCCCGTTTTCATAGAAACACACAATCCACGAAATTTTCAACTGTCTACCTATTACGAGATATAGATGAGATACAGCCCGCTGACAGACAAACGGACGGGAGGGCGGATGGACAGCGGAGGCTTAGTATTAGGGTTCCGTTTGGCACACTTCGGTACGGAACCCTAAAAGGCAAATTTGAGTTTTGGTAAAATTAATACTTTTCCTTTCAATAAGAAGAGAGTAAATGAAAAATGGTGCTTCGACTAATCTAATTAAGATTAAATTCCTGTCCCTGAAAAATTACAGGAAATATTTCAAATAAAATGTTATGAGACATTTTACGGCTACATTAACGTGAAATATGGCGGAGTATCTGGGCTCTGGTTTCGACGTGGAACTGCTTGTAATGATATGGAGTGGAACAAACAGTGAAGACAAACATCGCGAGCGCTCTCTGCGACTGTATCCGCATTACTTGAGTACACCCAAACGACACCGCGACGCATTGCTCAAAGCACACCGTGCGACTGTGTGAATAATTACGAGATTCATACTCCTCCACGGTGTGAATAATTTACGAGTCGTATCTCTGGCTGCTCTGTTTGCTCCGGAGTGAACTTACAATCGTACTATTCACATTAGAGTACGGTTGCAGTTAATTCAAGTTGTACTATAGATTACAGGCGCAGTACTGCGCAGAGTCAAGAATGGGCCGACACGCAAGCTTGATACGAGTAGTACATTTGTCATACAAAGATTTCATTCATCGTGTATGCGCCTTCAACTACATATTCAACCATCAACACGTTCTACCGTTTGATCAGCTGAGTATGGGTCGGATTGCCAGTCTCGATGCTTTTGAGTAAGATTTTCTATTTGCATAATATATTGAGGTATGAAGAAAAACACGCAAGGACTGAAAATGAAAACCTCTGACCTTAACGTCGCCTTTTGAAATCATCAAAAATATCTGGAAACGTTTTTCTTTGCGTACTTTGAGCTGCGGTTTTACTTAGAAGACTTTTCAACAATATTTTCAGTGAAAATTAAAATAAATAAATAAATAAATAATTCTTTATTGTTCTCTCATAATCACAAACACAGTACAAAGTCAAGGTAACGCTTAATAGAGACTGGTGTCTGTTGTAGGTAAAACCTGTATTACAGATCACCAGGCTTACCCTCCATCGGACAACTCACTTATGACCTATGACTGTATGAAATGAACAAACAGGTTGTAAGTACATAATAAAACACTATTACAAATTAATAATAACAAAAGTGAAACAGAAATGGAAAATTAAAAACTAAAGTAAAACATTTCTGGTGGCAAAAGTAGCTTATTGATTTTGATTTTGGGTATGTGTGGGTGTATGTCGATTAATTAAAAATTAGTCCTTACTAAAGGAGAACCTATAACTTGTAAGGGCATTCATTACCAAAATAAGCCAGAACGACGGAGAAGACAGAACTGAATAGAGTGGAGGCAGGAAGCGAAGCACCGATTGTCATGTCACAACTTAGAAAAAAGCTATGCTAATATGAAACTATTAAAAAAAAAAATCCTTTTCCTCAAAGCTTATTAAATAAGTTAATGACAGCTCAAGCCACATTTTCTTGTGCAGCCAGCGAGTTATAATGTCGTGCCTTAAGCTTGCAACTCCGAAGCGGCCGATAAACGTAGGTCGATGGAGATATCGGCGTAACTTACGGCCGGCTGCGTATAAATTTACATTAGTTACCTCCCTGATCGCCGAGTTAATGTGCTGCTCACAGAGTAATGAGACGACCTACCATTGACGCTGATCACCGCTCAATACACTAAAGACTTGTTAGGATTGGACTTAACAAAGTTATTTGCAAGTCGTACGGGAATACGACATTGAACCATTATTTTCCTATCGCCTTATTGTCATGAAATCCTGGTACCAGGTTCAACTCGCCTGTTAACTAGTACTTAATTAACAGACAATAAACTGTTTTAAGAGGCCGTATACGACATTTTGCCCATTTTAGCAGATTCCTATAACTTTTAATGCGACACATGAAAGATCATTTCAATTGTGATCTAACTAGCTTTTGCCAGCGGCTTCGCCCACGTGCATGAAATTTGGGCTATCCGTGTGCCAAATTTCATACAAATCTGTTCAGCCGTTTTAGCCTGAAAGAGTAACAAACTAACAAATAAACGAACTCACTTTCGCATTTATAATATTATAGTTGGGATAATTTTAATTAATAAATATAATAATGTTTAATTATGTGCATTTTTATTTCATGAAATAGATTAATTTTGAACTAAACTTTATTTCTGTTATTTTTATTTTATGGACGAGGGTTCTAAGTAGCCGAAATCAATCGAAATCAAAATTATTTGCCCATTTTCTCGAATATTTGACGGAGCTAAATATTTTTTTACTCAAACAATTTATATGAAAGTGTTAAAAAGTGATGCATATATTGTATAGACAACTTTCACAACAATACATTGTAAGTTTTTTCATACTGTTTACACGTCAAAATAATTCGTAATTATGTGATATTCTAAATAAAAATAAAAGTAGTTTTATATGTATTCATTAGATCAGAATTGCAATGATCTTTCATACTGTGCATTAAAACTTATTGAAATATAGGATTTTAACTGTAAAATTAAGTAAATCAGCGAAATCGGCAAAAATGTCGTATAGGTACTGTCTCTTAACATGCATAATTTGCGCTGCAGCATGTTAGTTTCGGCATCTTTGACAATTATTAAAATCCAAGAAAGCTTAAGATTATTAGAAAACTATGAGCACGTAATAGGTTATCCACGCTCCAGGGAGTAGGTACACATCCCATAGTGTAAGATGCCAGCAAAATGCATCAGCCGTAAACATTTTATCGTCGACTTGTTGTCAAACGTTTGCCTTCGCTCGGCAGCGTGGGAAAATATCAGCGACTGCATCTTGTTCCACGCATTAGTCATCAGCCCAGTACCTACCGAACGAAATCATGCGTTATGAAATAATCGAATTGTTCGAACAAGCATTAACTGCTGAAAATATTGAAAAACAGGCTGTATTTTTAATCGCGATTACCGCGGCAGTGCACACAACAATCACCTCGTTAAATATTGGCCGCGTTTAAAAATACATTCAGACGGGTTTTTTGTTGAAAAGAGGCCGCGATAACGTTTGTTTTAGTGACAGAGAAGCGGGTAGTTAACAAAAGGTCGTTTAGGTGTTTTGTGGGTTGAGCCTTCAATATAGTAGAGTTGGTAACAAAGTTTGACAACGTTAATTACACACGGGGTTACGGCCCCGCGGCCGATCTGATAACCCCGCAAGGCTAGCAGTTTTCCAGAGCCCCGACGAAGCCACGCAGCCCACGCAAGTACTACGCCCGTTCAGACGAGACATACGAGAGCGACATAAGTAGGTGGACGCTAATTAGTTTCAAAACGGTTGTATACATATATTAGACAAACGGAATACCTAATGTAGGTACCATTCCGTTTGTAGAACATATTGATAATAGCATTATTGCAATAGGCTTATACTGGTGAAATGTGGGTCTACTGTAGGTACACCTCTGCCTAACCCTTCGGAGAAAACCGGCGTCATGTTATGTTATTCATAAGTATCGGATAGTGATACCTAGTCAATATCAAACTACGAGGAAAACGGCAGATTGTTCGAAACCCGTTTCAATGTTGGCACTACCTACTATGAGGCAACAAAATGTTGAAGGAATATTTTGCCACCATACCTACCATATCAAATACCTACATACACCATAAGTACTTACATCTCGGTTTTATAGCTGCAGTATTTCTAAACATACCTTTATATTTTACATTTTTAAGCTTAATAAAACTGCATGCTAATAAATTGCAGGTAACCTCTCGGGGCACATTGCAAGGAAGTTCAGAGGCAAGTTAGCAAGAAATATCTCGTTTGCTATTTACAACATGTTGCATACATTCCTTTACTGAGTTATGTTGTGAATGTGATGAATCTTTTTACTACTTCGGACTTTTTAAAAGATGAAGTTTTGGCTTATTTAATCAGGAGCTTGCCCAATATAAATTGTTTGTTACAATTTTGAATCAATAGCAAACCTCATCGGTCTAGTTGTGTTTGAAATTGCACAAGTTAGCTGCCTGGTTCACATATCAATCATGTCTGGTTCATAAGCATAGGTTACAGCTACGTTCCTATTAGTGTAAAGCCCTCTACGACAATCTTTCCGATCCGTCCCTCCGTGCACGATGCACCGACGCAACACGATAGTACGTAGACATGCTGGCAGCAAATCATCGTGCAGATCTGCTTCGCTAACGACCGATGGATGCTGGACAAGATGCACTGCTGTCCTTCACGGACAATACGTAGAGGGCTCAGTTGGGGCTACGAAATCATGTCAACTTATATGAATACGTACGAACGTATCCATTGCTACACAAAACTATTTGTATTTCACAAAGTACTGTTCTTATTCCAAGCTATTACACTACAGCAGTTCACAAAACTTCTGTACAGCGCAAACTACAAACCGGAGTAAGAAGCAAAGATACTCGTACATTATTCCGGACTTGTAAAAAGTACGTAATAAATCACCCCGGCTGTTCCACGTCGGCTCGACAGCCTCTGACATGTTTATGGAGCCCTGGTATCTGTTTCACTGAGTATGTTTCAAGATAATTGAAATCTCATTTTGGAATGAAGTTGATATGATTGAGACGGGGTGTGATTGGCTTCAATGTTGTTTAATAGGATTACAAAGGCACCTAAACCTCATCCTGCCATTCTCAAACCTTCCGTCCGACATTAATACGTAAATGTCTGTTGAAAAATGATATACACGCATTACACATTATACATTATTAATTATACATTATTAATATGAGAATTTCCACCATCAAACCACTTGACCTTTATACAGCCAACATTCCAATGGAACACTATACTTAATACGTACATTAGATTACAATAGGAAAAAAGGGTATTATCCCTAGCTTACAGTTTAAAGGTGACCAAACAAATCTGGCGGCCCATTCATAAAAGTTCCACTTGTCGTAACAAACCATATTTATTTATGTCTATTTTCATAATCAATCTCCTCAGTCTTCAGGAGTCGCGACAGCTTGACATTTCGCTAATGACGCCTAAACACCAGCCGCTCCTGCTCGGCAAGAATCGACGCTATAAGAAAGGAATAAAGTTATGTTTTGTTTGTAGATCAGACACAGGGATGCGATGTGGCGGGTATAGGGTTGTCCCAACGTCCGGCTAACGGGTTTGTTTTTAACAGGGTCGTCCGGTCTGAAATTAATGCGTCCGGTTGGACTTGGTTTTGTGCATGTAGTAGGTTTAACAAACGTTCAAAACAGTTTTATTTAAAAGTGGGTATCCGGCTTTTAGGGTATTGCTTCAGTCTTAATATTTGAATATTTTTTCACCAAAAAGTAGCTTCTATGATTTAACGAGACTTTCATCTCATATGAAATTAAAACTTCAAGCATGGCTTTTCCATGGACTCTGTCAACCCTAACCGTGTCGAAGGCGAAAGTTGACGCGAGTCCTCGACATTAATCCGCGAACAAACGCCACAATCTGCGGACTCACCCTCTTAACGAACGACGGCCTGTCAATGCAAATTGTTATTCTTTGTAGTTCCAACCTGCTGACAATAATGATTATAAATTTTAATGAATAAAGGGGTATTGTTATTAAATTTAACGCGGAGTTCGAAAGCCAATGGTGTTTATAAAACTACTATGAGTTGCATTTATTCGTTTTTCTCGTCTTCCATCTACTGGGCCCAGGAGTAAGCGCTAGCTAGATTGTTTTGATGCTCAACTTTCACAATCTAATCTCAATTCCCTGTTTTGCTGGCATTTGCAAATAACTTGTTTAGAGATACATATAAGACATTACATAAGCACCCGTTGTGTAAGCCAAACATGAGAGCCAGCTATTTGCAATACTTAATTAATATTGAAGAATATCCAAGACGAGATGAGAATATCGAGTCTCGGGCATTATTGGAACGAAGTTCTTTAACGTAGCTTGCGATAACGCGGATAATTGCGGAGTTGACTGGTAGAAATCGTCACGTAAGGAAAAAGCGTAATGCTCCATGCGACTTTCTCACTCTCTGTCCCTTTCTATTATATACGAGTGTGTGTGCGTGCGAGTATTGAGATTCGAGCAGACGAGCAATATGCACGGCCAGTTGTATGAAGTTGTATAACCTCAATACTGTACTGAACTTTGTTCCTCACGGACTTTGCGAAACTCTTCTCGAGACACTTTCATATTACTTCAGAGGAAACTTTGTTTAAACTTTTGTATTGAGTAATTTTGCCATTATACTGTATCGGATAGGAACCAATCAATTAGAAGTCGGTAAATATTATAATTTTAAATACTCTTCTTGATCTTACAGTTTCTGCGTTAACTTATTCTTCGAAGTTCGAGACCGATCATGAAAAAATATTGCCAATCAAACTAAGGAAAACAAAGACCAGTGACCCATTTCAATTTAAACGAAAAACACAGAAATAACAAGACCATCGAACGCAAACGGGCACCGCATTTTCCTAGTGACAAAAGTCGACCATCAAACAGAAAAAGCACCGGTATAATGTCATAAAAACACGATCACATTACAAAACATTCAATTTTTCCATGTCAATGTATACAGGCTTAGCTCCGGGCCGATCCTCTCAACATAATGGCTTGTACACACTCCTCTCGCGGATCAATCCACAAATATTAGCTTTAATACTCCCGGGACGTGCAATAAAAACTTGCAACCCTTTTGTGTCATGAACAATCGAGGGTGGCTAAATAGCTACTGAACTAATTGACGGATACACAAAAAATATTCTATTATCGTCTATTTGTTGTGGTAATCTTCTATTATCGTCTATTTGGTTTGATGGTCTTCGAAAACAGTCCTCATGGTTAACGCAAAAGTTTAACATCAGGATATTCTCTTCTTTACGAGTCGATGGTCTAAGTCGGTTAAACTACGATCGTGTAATTAGTTAAGCCGCCGCTAATGAGAAGGAAACCTTAAACTACCAGGAGGACATAGGCAGTAAGAGCGAGAGATCTAGCTCACATCGAACATTCGCTCTTTGAACCGGTAAAGTAACACACAGTTACAGTTACGCATAAATGGCTGTCATCGGCATGATTTGTTTTGTATGTACAATTATACAATAACCCTTGTCTATTTCCAACTTGAAACTATGTTTGTATACCTTTCTTTTCTATGCCTATCAGAATCCGTTCTTTATCCTGTTTGCTTACTAGAAATAATATGCTCATGTACTCAAAAGATTCAACGAAACAACAGTAGGAGCATAAAATTCTGTAAACCACAATTCTCTTAATTCTAATTCTAGACAAAATAAACCTGTAAAAACGGCGAATATGGGCTATTTTTAGAGATTTCAATCAGGATCGAATTTAAAATTTCGTATCAGATATTTTCATTATTTTATTACAATTTGTATCGCAAATGAGGCACAAAATAGCCATGTTTTTCCCACAACTAAAATAAATATAAAAATTGATATCTTTAACTTGTTTGATATTACACAACTCCTAGACAAATAAGTAAATGTTTAATAATCTGGCGTTGTAGGTAGGTATTGTATTTGTGAAACAACTTACCAGTAGGCATTCAAGTCAGTAGCTTAGTAGACCAGTGTGAGGCGAGTTCGTTTGTGAACTACTTCATAGTTTAGTGGATACGCCCTAACTGTTTATTAATTAGGGTAGGGTCCGTCTGGAGGCCACTCGGCATAATCAAAAAACAGTCCGGGCATTCACCCCCCCCCCCTTACCGCACAGTTCCCACGCACCTTACCCCCGCGGCGGTCACGCGAACCGAACAATTCGCTTTATTAAAATACTTTTGCACACATACATAAATTATTTACATATTACACACCTTTACATCACACGAGTTAGCTAGTACGGAATCCCCCGACTACGGCCGATCTCGCCCGAGACCCAATTATCTTAATTAAACGGTATTTTCTTTTGTCTGTACGACAAGGCTTTTGCTTTGTTTTATATTGCATGTCAGCTAAATTAAAATGAAGGTAAGAATGGTAAAAAGACGGGAACTCCCTTTGGCGACATCCGACAAGAGCGGATCTTGAAGATCTTAATTAAAACTTGGAATTTACCTCACGAAGCCTTTTAAACTGGAGAACTACGAGCAGTTCTCGCATAGAAGGTTGAAGGAGCACCCTTATGTTCTGATAAACACTGGAGCTCACGATTAATAAGAATCTAATGAGGTAAGTGGGCAAGTATCGTTCTAATACGCTCGTGTTACCTACCTAATTAACTAACATGGTTACTTACATAAAGTATCGTAAAATACTTACTCACATAAATATTTCGTATTTGGCGATATAAGATTTTCGTATCAATTCAGCGTGTTGGTCGCTAAAGTCATATGGCTAAACGCAATATTTCTGATAACAGTTCAGCTGGCATTCCTTTGAATTCAGCGTTAAATTGAGTTGTTTTTTGACTTACCTGTAACAAAAAAGAAAAATCGATTAAAAACGATGTAAAATAGATGATATCATTATTTTAATAACTCTCAAGATTATAAGAATGTTTGGGCTATCAAAAGATAGCAGCTACCGTTGAAAAACACTTCATTCTTTACGAAAAAATATGAAAGAATATAAATAATCAAAATAAAAAGCAACCGCTCGTTATTTCGCACATAGGTTTTATTATCATGTAGTTTTTTTTACAATAAAATGGTGGAAGAATCCGAAGCTATAATTTTGCACAAATGGCGGCATGGTGGCAGACTGTCTAGGGGGATGTTAGAACTTACACCCAGTTGCACAAAGACAACATTAATGTCCCATTACGTAATGGATCATTAACGCTAATGAATTCATTAATTTGATCAAAGACCCATTAAAATAGAGTATAATGTTGCTTTCTGCAACCAGCTAAAACAAATTAATGGAAGATTAGTATTTAATGACAGCTTCAAAAGTTAAAGTTCGATTCTGCAACTGGCTGTTAGTACCGCAGGATACATGCAAAAGGTACACTACCTATATAATAATGAATACTATGATACTTGTACACAGTCATATTCATAATTTTATTCGTCACGGAGCTTTCATCCAATTGTTTGCATGGCTATAGTTCGACTAGTCAAGGTTTGATTGTCTCACGAGGACACCAGCTGATCACGCAGAGGGTAATGGGGTTATTTAATTTGATACGACACATTGTTAAAATGCAAAAAATCATTGTTCGTGGCTCAACTAGGTGATTAATCTCCAAAATAAAACCCTTGGCTCCTTGGACCCAATTTTATACAATTTCTGTTGGTATCCTGCAAGGATGCATTCCTCTCAAAAACTCAACCTGTTTGCCAAATAGTAACGGCTATTTTTGTGTATGGAAACGGATAACGGTTCAAACAGGGTCCTTCTGAACCCACTTACTATGTGAAGTCACTGGGAGCTCTTAGACGATCGCCTAGCAACCTGTGCCTATTGAACATTGTACTATGAATCTATGATCCTTTCGAATAATAATTATATTAAACCTTGACAAAAGGAAATAATAGATGAAACGGTTTAATTTGAGTCTCAACCATTCTTGAAACTCTAGAACTATATCTGTTTTTATTGAAATGGACTTAATGAGCTCCTGAATTTCTGAACCTCGTCCAGAGACATATATATGTCATATATATAACAGGTAAACAACAAACAGTACAGACATTATTGATGATATATATAGTAAAACGAAGAGCTCTGTACACTTAAAATAAATCTATGAAGCGTCGAGTACTCGTGAGTGGAGTACAGTTGAAGTAAACGCCATCCCAGTTTTACGGTACTCATAAACACGGGTTACGATCCAAGGGGTTACGTTCGCAGGTATCACTCAATTCAGACTGTCTCGTTCCCCGTAAACATGATACGAAATCACATAAATCTTGAGAGATCAGAAAGTAGTACACTCATAGATAACAGTAATATTTTTATAGGTCCTTTAATAATAGTCTTTCTTGAAAAGAGATAACGATAACAAGACTGCGAGTAGTTTAGTGATATCGAATTTAAAAAGCGTGGGGGGAGACTTCAAACGTCTTGTACAACATCTTTGCCTGAAGACATAAATTGTGTATGTCTTCGAAAACAACATTCACTATCCATTTATGTACATATCACGTTTTTAATGACATGTTCGGACACATTATTTAAACACCACAATTCTGCTACAAATTGGGAGCTGTCAATCATAAAGAACCACAATTTACTCGATGTAAACTGAGGCAGTCAACGCGAGATGGTGGTCAATACTGACAATAGATCAACCACTGTCTTGTGGTTACCTACCAGGAAATCGCAAAGATGGTGTTGTTGCGGGTGGCTGGTGTGGCTCACACCACAACCACAAAGTTGGTCCTGAAGTGCTGGACAATCAACAAGCCCTTTGATGCAGGAGTGCAGAATAATCCGGCAGTAAGCTAGCAGAGCGCACTATATCCGTCCATAGAATTGTTTTCGATCGCAATCACTGTCGAACCACCAGGCGGGCCACCGCAGCTAACTTAACTGCACTTTGATGTTCATTTACGCACATTGTGAAACACTCGTCAGCTAGTTCAACTATTAATTGGGATTCAGCTCAATTGAGAACTAAGATTGTCTTTACGATGTGTATGCTATCCTAGAAAGATGCTCATACTCTTAAATACTCTTTTATTAAAGGAAGAATGCAAGATTGTTCAACGAAACCTCAAATTACGAGAACGCGAACATAAAACACATTGAAAAGATAAATGCAAGTGTCTAACCTAATTTCATAACTGAAACGAGATTTTTCCGGAGCAAATCTCGTTTCCACAATGAGTTCAAGGTATAAAATTGTGAGCTTCCACTTTAACTTGTTCAAGTGTATTTGTGAAATATTACAAACAAGTTGCGAATTGTCAACAGGTTTGGAAGTAATGAAATTAGGGCGAAGCTGGCTTGTCAGAGGTATGCTAACTGCGGCGAGGGAAACTGGCAAGTTAAGATTTAAGACCACGGATACAGGTCGATGACCGTTTCATTTTCAGGAATCATTCAGGGTTGTATAAGTACCCACTTATGTAGGCGAGACTTATAAAGCCTCGTGCAGACTGGCACGACGCGACACCGGTAATTGTTCTACCGTGAAGTTTTCTTAGAAATTGTTTTGTTATAGTCGCGTCGCGTCGCGCCAATCTGCACGAGACTTAATTTGACTTGCAGCATTTACCAATTACGAGAACACAGAGTCAGCTAAATTATCAAAGTGTTCCGTCATAAAAGGCTGTATTAAAATAAGAAGTGTAACTTAATGGCGCTGTTATATTCTTTGACAATTCTTGTTAACAAACGGAAACTACGTAGAAGCCTCGGGGACGCGGGAACCAAGTTTTTTTTATACTCTCTAATTTATTTACCGAGTTGTTGAGTTAATTTAGGTGCGTACCCTTGCGCCGCCAACAAATCTAAAAGGACACAGGACTGAGGAAGTCCAAAAAGTTTTAAAAGTATCCACGTTTTATCGTAGTGTTATTGCAGTTCTTTGAAAACTACGATCTCAAATTATCGTCATGCTTCGTAAGTTTAACTAAGAACTTTGCTTTTATAGAACAGCCTTTTAGGGTTAAACTAAGGATTATGAATGACTATTCTACGCACTAGTGGTTCCTAACAAGCTTCACAGAATGTACAACATGGAGCAGACTCCGCAAGTATTGAATCACTTTATTTCGCACCAAGTGACGTCTGAGAGAGCCCTCTGCTGAAGCGCTAAAGTAAAGGTAATCCCGCGCGGACAGATAGAGCACACGAGTTCACTCGTTTGCTCATGAGTGTGCTCGGACGGCTTTGTAGCTGTTCAACATGACGCCAACGAACGAACGTTCACAAAATTCGTATGACTACATAAATAAAGTCTCGAGAAAAATCTAGTACGTGATATGTCTCAGCTGCGTAAAGACCGGCCCTACTTGTTAACCGTTGCGTAAATTCAGTCAGCCTACTCTCGGTATTATATTTTCGTCACGAACTCGCTAATTACTGCTATGGGCCAGCTCAACACAGCCAGAAAAATAAATCGGCGTACTAGAATTCTCATTTAGATTCGCATAGCGAAAATACTAGGACGACATGATAAATGTGGACATTAAATCCAATTTTGTGAGCTATGTAAAAGAATAAGTGGGACAGTGTAGTTTATGTATGAAATCAAGCGGCCACGTCTGCCGCCTATGATGGCCGGGTGTACGTAATAGCCTGGGCGTGCTTTCAATTCAATGCCACTGGGACTGCTTCGCTGGCCAGTCTCGGGAGATCCCATATTATGTACTTAAAATGTGGGTAAAATTACTTTAACTTTTTACTATGTACCGCTTAAAATAAAATCCGGCCTCATTATAACGTGTGAAATTGTTACAAGACTAATCCATTTAAAAATCATGTCATTCAATTATTATCAATGTACTGATAACGTTATTGATTCGCTATCAAATAGACACAATGCAATTTATACCCGATTGTAGGTCGTCGTACAAATCACGAGCTTGTCATCTATATAAATAAATAGCGTAAATAAATTTTGTATGATCGTTTGAAACGTTAAAGGGATTCCAGCGAGATGAAATGTAACTAGAAGATACAAAAAAGATCAAAACATCGTGTGAAACTGATACGTTTATCTCGCACCTGTCGGATCATGTATTATCTCTGTGAAATCGAAATATTGAAGGAACGTGCCGAAACAAGGAGCTCCCTGGGAATTATTCAAATAACCTTTGAAGTCCTTGAACAGCGCAAGATCTTAGTTATTGGACAATGAATTCATCTTGACAGAATCCAAGCGATAATTACAAATCGTCTATCTTGGAAAAGTCAACAAAGACATGAAGATATTAATACTCAGGAATCTGTGATTCTAAAACATTTTTCATCCATAGGTACTAATAGGTATTATAAATTCGAAAGTAACTGTCCGTCGAACCTTCCGACATTACTAACGAGGAAATACAATATTACAATGATCAGATCAGGCAATTAGAGGTGTCAAAGGTAGCAAAAGCAGCAGGAGATGTGACCATAAACCATACGATGCTATTTACAAAGTTCGACGGCAAAGTTTGTAATGCAGCTATCCAAACTAAGTCAACAATGAGGGGTTACATTTGTAAAGCAACTTCCAAAGATTTTGACAATATAGCAGCATCACAAGAAATGGACTTAGACAATCTTAATTCGGCTTGTCTGTGTTATACGCAAGGATAAGATTTTTTGAAACTTTACTCCATCTCTCCTATAAGGTAACTGTACAGAAATGGCAAATAAGAAAACAGACCGACAAAGAAATTGTAAAAAAAAGATATTAAGTTTAGAACACAGCTTGGTCTCATTGTTGATGTCCCAAAAGCCGGATTGATTCGACAGTAATGACGAGAACACAAGTCGAAAATTCTTTGAAAAACCGTCAGTTTCTTCAGAAATTCTCGGGATTGATCTGAGGTTGATACAAAGAGTTGCTGCAATATTGGAAGTGATTTCACGTGGACATCAAATTAATATTGAAAAATTTTCAACATTCTGCCACGATACAGCATTTCTATATGTAGAGTTGTACTCCTGGCATCCCATGACGCCCACGGTACACAAGGTACTGATTCACGGTCCCCTTGTGGTTCAACATGCCTTGTTACCTATCGGAACCTTGTCGGAAGAAGCAGGTGAGGCGAGAAATAAATAGTTCCGGTTATTTCGCCTTAACTTCTCACGAAAGTTTTCTCGAGAGCAATGTAACCAAGACATTCTGAACAGGTTGCTCTTAACATCAGATTCCTTCATGAGTAGCATAAGGCCATAACTACCGAAAAGATCAAGGCCATTTAGCGCAGCAGTCATGGAAATGTTATTGCCGAGTGAAGTTTCTCAATTTGCCACGCCTCCATCAAATGAAGAAGTTGAAATTACCGAAGATATGGATGAAACGAATAATTCTATCGATGAAGACGAGTGGGACTCGTTCTCTGAGTAATTATAACCTAGAATCATAATAAAACTTAAAAAAAAAAATGTTTTTATTATTAAAAAAAAAGTTTTATTACACTTTTTCCTGAAGAAGTAGCTTAAATACGTTTCAATCTTTGCCATTTTCCAAACCCCATTAGTAAAACAAATTTTACTATACTGTTTTGAACTTTATATGTCCTTTAGGACCGCAAAATAATTTTGTCCGTATTTTTGAGTCAAATACCCTTATGTGCGTCGTCTACATGAGCCCTAACATTTTCTCCTTTATAGTAGGTATTGTAAATTTTAAAAAAGTATTATTGCCATAAGGACATTTTTTTAGTAGATATATTTATTTTCAAAACATAGTTTCTAACAAACATTAACTATTTATTTAAACACTTCATGAAGTACCTATGTTTCGACTGCTTTTTTACCCATCAATATGGGTCAAATTTCTCACCTCGCAATCTTTACGTAATGTTTTTAGACTATTTATTTAGATATTTACTTTGTCGGTTGCTAGGCAACGGAAGAGGGTCGAAGTTGGAAATATATAAGTAGATATAGATATTATATTAGTTAGTTTTTTATTAATTATAATTAAACTACTTTGAATAAAATATCCATTTTCAATGGGATTCCTCCTATGGCTAAACAAACGAAACTATTAAAAAAAATATCTTAAGAAGAATCTTTTGTTAGTCGCGATGTCCATGCAATGCAACTGGAACGTTGTTGCCAGTTTCAACAGAATTAAATTAAAAATACTACTGACAATTGGTAAAAAGTTATAGAATGTGACAGGAATAACAATGGCATCTATCGGGCTTAACTGCGTCGTAAAAGGTGGAAGACATTTTCGAAAATGTAACGTCCAAAAATTGCCTATCCCGTACAAATGTGAAAAACATTAGCAAATATGTTACTGTCCTTTCTTGTAGCAAAATCGGCAAACATGGCGGCAGTGAATCCTGCAAACGAATGAGTGTTACCAACAGAGTGGTACAAAAACCGCGCATATGTGATGCGACGCAGCGAGGCGTGTTTTATGTAGGTACGAGCGCTGCGAACGTTTGTTTATGGGCACAGGGGATGAGCGCTCTGGAGTGATTGCGTCGTTTACGGTCTTATCATCATTTCATAATTTAAGTATCTTTGTCTGAATAGAATTCACGATGAAGGTAGGTTGTGGCATACTTTATCCAAGATATTTTAATTTTCGCTTAAATTATTCATGATTGTGTATTGTTAACCGAATTTGCGTTCCATGGTTTGCTGGCCTATTGCAATGTCTTGAGTAACGTTTTAACCACGGGGACAGTGGAAAAATGAAAATGCTGATCCATAAGTCGAATCCAGGACCCCAAAGGCTCAAACTTATGCGCGCTTGTCAACGAACAAGGTATTAAAAAGGTAAAATTAAAGTTTAGTCAGGTAGACACAATGTTGTAATCAGCGCATTCATAAGCAAGTATGAATTATGAATTAAAAGTATGTACATACAGTCCAACTATTTTCTTAATGTCCCTCGGCAAACTTCGTGTTTCATCAGTTATCAGCAGTGATCGGAGTAGGTAGATTGAATTGGGGTCATTGATCCGAAACGTATATATGAATATGGACATTCCTCCGAAATTGGTTAATTATTAAGAAAAAAACCGGAACTTAGATAGGAATTGTATTCAAATGAGCAATATTATATTCTTCATAATTTTTTTAACGGCACACAGTCATGATTCCAAGCTTTGGTAAGTAATATTTTACTTGTTACAAAGAGTTTAAAGCATGTTTGGATGTACTATAAGAATATTTTTAGTATTGTGTTTGTTTGCTTAAGCTGTTGAACATACCATCACCAACTTTGAATTGAGTAGTAATAATATCACTACCAACATTAACAATATTTAATTGAATCCGGTAATACCGGAATTGCTTTCCGGAAAAATGGCTTATCCATGTTATTCTTTCTGTGTGCATTTATGATACAAATACCAAAAATCAATCTACCTACTCCGATCACTGGTTATCAGTCGCCCTTTGCACTTGGTGCAGACCGGACGCTCTCAACCGACTTAGAAGTATATAGAGTTGTTAATACTCTTTAACATAATGGAATTTATTTAAAAAATGGGAGGAAAGCTGTTTGTATTCAGAAATGCGATGATTCCCGAGGGACATTAAGAAACTAGTTGTACTGTACGTGCTGATTTTGAATTCCCTCTTATACAAAAACTCCAAGTGCGTTTAACTTCTGCGTGTATTAAGAATAATATAATATGATGGCTAATTGAATTTCATCCATCGCAATTCCACGAGCATTACAAGCGTTTTATTGTGATTACGCAATCCTTGCAACGCTTTCTTTCTCATTTGAAAACTAAGTATTAACACGAAAATTTAATTTTTGTATGTTTTGTATGTTTCTTGGATTATTTACCTACGTTATTTTCCGTTCTCACAACTCGAGCCGTTTCCTACTTCAATAAAGCACATTATCATAAATTAAAAACAAACGATTTCGGGGCATAAAAGCCAGCCACAAAATATGATAACGCGGCGTTCCACCATTTACACAAAATAGACATGTCACTGTGCCAAAATGGCTGACAATAAAGTGACGTGTGAAAAACAAAAGACGAAAAAAAGCCACATTGTTACCGGCAACCGAGGAAAATAAATATGGCCTACGCTTTAAATTTCTCCACACAGGAAGTTCAGAAGGCTAACTCATAACAACTGGCTTAATGGAATAAAAGGCTCTTGCTACGCTTCTGGTTTGAATAGTCGTCCAGTAAGTTTACCACCGACACCTTCTGAATCCAATCCAATCGAAGAACTCGGTTCAAATTAGCTTGCTGTGTTCACAAGCGATTGAATCGTACTCATCATCATTCATGAGTAATTTTTTGTCTCAGTTTTTATGATAGACAGTTCGAATAATTTATGCGGCCTACCCAAATATCCTTTTTTTGGTATTGTTCGTCGAATTGTCATTAAGTTCTGAGTTGACCTACACGATTACTGATAAATGCGTGCAATGACTGGACACTGGACAGGTCCAGTCAAACCTGTGTGGTTCTTTACTCAAAAGACTATTTCAGACATTAAGTTACATGGTCCTCATATGGCCTGACCAAGATTATGTCTGGACTTTAAAAGAGACTGCGACCTCTGAGTTTGTATCGATGTTTCTTCTCCGAGTGTTCAGATAGGGAACATCGAACTCATCTAGGTTCAAAACATAAGTTATTTTTGACGTTTAAAAGTGTTTCTTTGAACCAATTTACAGAAATTAATCAAATTTACCATTTACAATTATATTAAAATAAATAATGCCAAACTCCGTATTCCTAAAAACTAAATTCAACTCCATACCGTTTGCTTCTACTACTGAGCAACCACAAACAACAGCCAGTCAAAGTTGTGTGTCTATGGACTTATCATTACGCTTTGCCAGTGGAACTTCTGCCCATAGATATAAGTACAGGTGACCCAGGCGTATCTACACTACAGCTACACAGTTCAAGTAATAACGAAGTAAAATAACTTGAATTGACACTCGGGAAGTTCTCTATCGACAGCGGGTGTTCGACTAAAAGGCTTTGTTGACTATTAAAGTTACTAGTTCACAACTAAGCGGAGTTTGATCGGCTCCCGTTTACACTAGTTACTGTACTGTGGAGCTTCAAGTTACTATTAATGTTTATGGAGTAGGACGTCACGTCGCAGACGATTGACTAATTTTCAATTTGATATTTATTTTATTTTTTTATTAAAACATTATGCACAAGTAAAAAAAAAATACTGTACAAAGGCGGACTTAATGCCTGAGGCATTTTCTACCAGTCAACCTTAGGGTGGAGCAGAGATAAAACATGGCAGGTGCAACATAAGTAATAGATAACTTGAAAATTAATACTTACTAATACATACATACATAGATACATACATATAAACCGAATAAACTTTGTCAGGAGAAATAACGATAGGTAGAGGTGAAAACAAATCCAGCAAATCAGCACTGCAAAGATTATGCCAACTTTTCACGGATATGTTCACGTGCCTTCAGTTTGAAAGATAACCGACTGGTTGCCATCCTGATGTTCAGAGGAAGCGCATTCCAAAGAAATACCGCCTGGACAAAGAAAGAAGAGTGAATAAAACCAGAGCGGTGAGAAAGACGTCGTAGAAGGCGATTGTTGGTAGAACGAAAATTTTTACTATGAGCAGAGCATAGGTATTGAACATGGGAAGTCAGGTAAGAAGGAGAAGTGGGTTTGTCGAGTATAGAATACAACATAGACAGAGCCCTCAACTCTCTACGCTGACGTATGGGTAACTATTTTAAAAGCAATCGATGCGCAGACACATGATCATACTTTCGAAGATTGAATACGAATCGAATGCAGTTATTTAGAAGGCGGTCAAGTTTATTGAGGAGATCTGCATTCAGGTCATAGTAACACACATCACCATAGTCTATTATGGGAAAGATTAGGGACTGTACAAGCATTGCCTTTATGTGTGATGGGAGAAGGTTTTTCAACCGATAGAGCGACCGCAGCGTTCCGGTGACTTTTTTACTTACAGTCGTGACCTGTAAGGATTCGAGAATTCGAGTGAGAGCTTTAATTTTTTTAATGTTTTTCTACCAGACACTGGTGCACTCTTTAAATATGCTCGTAGCCTGCATTAGGTTCCCTGGAAATAGGTAATGGTTTCAAAACGAATTTTGTAACTATGGTAATTTTTCATTGTACCTATTCTAAAATTCCCATTTTCTCCTCCTTAAGACTTCTTGTCAAAAGACTGCTTCGTCGTTCTCGCATAAGCATGTTTAAGACTACTCTTATAGTAACCACACTGTCGTTAACAGCAGAGCCAACCACATACAAGTAACTAACTATCACCCTATCCTGTGTGCGCCCGTCACACAAAGAGGAGTGAGTGGCCACTCCGTCCCGCGCATCGCCGGCCGCCGAGACACGCACTCACGGCGCCGCCAGGGAAATTACCGCGTTGTAGACTGCGAGCTTATAACACCACTTGTTTATTAACTTAAACCCTCGCTTTAACAGTTACTGCGCATCTGACGCGAAATAAAAACGTTATTATGATTAATGTTTGGCACCAAGGTATTTGTTTTTGGGTTTAAAATGAGGAACAGTGCAGCAACACCCTGTGGATTTACTCTGCGGTCACTACCCCCTACTTTGGTAGAGTAGATCTGATTCCAGCTACTTCAAAGAGCTTAGCTTCATTTTAAAAGGTGTCCAACTATGCAAATTAATACTCTGAATTGAGAGAAGTAATGGAACTGACGTATTCATTGAGACAGCTTCAACTTCTAAACAGCACTAAAGAAACATCAAAGATAACACGAAGCCTGTCTCCATTCATCACGCATTTTCCAAATAGTTTTCGTTTAAAGGGTCCTTCACTCACAAAGCCTCTGTCCACTCATTACTCTGGCACCCCCAGCCCCGCAGCCCCACAGCCCCGGGGCGGAACGGCTTAACTTTGTATCGATACAACTTGTACAATACACGCTGATACAAAGTTATCTCACTCTAAACACACTGCTATTGACTTCCGAACGAAATAACACTGTTATAAAGGAAGAAGTTTACTTGTTCGTGCCATTTCGATTGGATTTGGGCGTGTTTTGTTGTTCAATGTTAACTGTGCAGAAGAGCGTAGCTGTTGTATCAAAGTCAGAGGCAAACCATGAAAGCTCGATGAAAGTTGCTTACAGACAATCGTTATAAAAAATATTTCGAATGGTGCATTCACTGCATTCAATGGCAAAAGCTGGCCAAATCGGAACACGCACAATGAAGGGTTATCCTAAGAACAAAGCTAAGATTGTAGTTGAAATACATATTCTGTCATACATTCCAACTGCAAATTAATGTAAGTTTGTACCTATGCACAATATTGAGAGATTTACTTACCATGTTATTTTAAGACTATAGACTTCTTATAGGTTTTCCTGTAAATTGTATATAACTATTCTCTGTTTTTTATTATTATTTTAGGCTCAGTAGCTTCGGAGATGAGGTAAAATTACATAGTTTTTTACCCGACTACGGCGAAGCAAAAAGGAGGGTTATGATTTTCACCGGTATGTATGTATGTACATCTGTTACCTCACAACTTCTATATTTCTGATCATAATTTGACAGATGAGGTATCGTAGAAAGCGTCTTGATCGTCCACTGGTTATAGGCTATGTGACGTCACAATATGGCGCCCTCTAGAGGACATAATGTCATGAACATAAAAAAATATTTTTTTTATTATGCCATATTGGGTATCAAATGAAAGGGCTTGATGAGCACATCACAAATATGTATATATATCATATTGTCTAAGCACATAAATATGTTTAAATTGTTAAAAACAAGCAAAGGTTAGACTGCTACAACGGCGCGACGGTAAAATGAAAACCTATTATACAATAAAAAATAAACAAACAAATTAAAGCGGCTCTGGAAAGACTTTATCAGGAATTTATAACGCCTAAATAATTTAAATAAAAATTAAGTTCAATAACTAAAACCAGACTACTGTAAAATGACGCTCTAAAAATATGAAACAAGAAATTTATTCCAGACAGATAATTCACTCCATAGGAAAAGATAACCTAACGGTCCTAACCTAACGCTATAATTACCTACAAAAATATTACACGTATTTCGTGCGCGCTAAAATGTACCTTACGCGCCCGAGTCTACCACGTCGCCTGCCGTGTTGTCGGGCGATCACGTGCGTCATTGAACGTGTGAGATTATTCATATTTATAGGAGAATATGTAATTGTATTGATCACATAATTGATTGTTTACAACAATCTATCACAGTATGAACGTCAGCTGTCAGAATGATAGATGACATTGACTTATAGAAACGTTCTGACGTTCCATTTCAACAATATTTTATTAAACGTAAATTAATGTTTTCTGAATAGAAAGATGGTAAGAATATAAGTTATTTGCATTTCTTTGATTGATATTTCATAGACAGATGTATTATATATAAATGGTTTTAAATGTGACTTAAAAGGCTGTTTCACAAACAACGATTCTAGAGTTTTCAATCATGATTGGTGTTTTATAAAGATCAAAGCATATGTTTATTATCTTAGCAGTACAATAAATGATTAATAATGAATAAGTAATAATGAATATGATGCCAATAATAAATATTATTAGCATCATATTCATTATTATTCACAATCTTATAATGCAATTTTAAAGTAACATGGTGTTGCAAACGATTTTCGGAACATCCATTATGAAATTATACATAATGAAATTATACATATAGATTACAAATAAATACATACTAAATTGCTAAATAATATTATTAAGTTTTAAGTTAGTTCTACTACATAAGATTTGTTAATTATTACTTAGTTTAAAAGTTATTTAGTATTTATGTATGACCATCTATAATTCGTCTTAAATAGCGGGAGAATGGGCGGCAATGTTTGAAGGACTGGTCGGACTGATGGGCTTTAAGATGGGGTGACGACCAATTTACAAGGGAACTTGGATTAAGCTGTTGGACGAGAGAAGACCTCCGACTTATATATAGGATAGACACTGAGTGGTGTCCATGTCCGTAATATTAAGTTGCTAAAAGCTAATATAAGGAAGTCATGTTGCTTATCGGAAGTTCTGCTATTATTGTAAAATGGATTGAAATAATGATCATCAGATCACTTCTGGTGAAAGATCGACTGGCTACAATGTTCATGTAAGTTAATTGTCACTATATCTTGATTATTGCTGATAACTATGTGGATCTGTATGTATTTTAATATGGCTAATATTGCTACATAAGTGTTCGAATTAAGGAATATTCAAATTCTATTTCTTTTCATTGATAAAGTTGTTAGCTTTGAGAAATGGTCCAAGAGATTAATGTGATAACAATACTAAATGCTAATGTAAAAATGTGTTGATATAATACTTCAAAACAAGCTGCCGTGGAGATTCTTATCCTTCTTCTCCACGAAGACCTAGAATTGGAACGGATAACTAGCTTTCTCATTAACGATACCTATTTGACAAGCCTAATTGAAATGACGCGTGTTTGGCGAGTTCCTGGACGATGGAGCCGTCTTCAGAACCCTCAGGAAGTTCACCCATACCAAGGAGGAACAATTATGGTTTGGGCAGGAATTCGTCTTGGAGGACGGACGGATCTCGTTTGGGTGCGGGGCAATATGACGGCAGAACGATACGTCCAACAGGTGCTGGGGCCCGTAATCTTGCCCCACAGAACACAAATGGGGCAAGATTTCCTGCTCATGCACGACAATGCCCGGGCACACACGGCGAGAACGGTAGCAGCTTGGTTACATACACACAATGTTAGGGCCTTAGACTGGCCTGCTCAATCGCCAGATCTAAATCCCATTGAGCATGCGTGGGATATGCTGCAAAGAAGAGCTCTGAAGGAAGTTCCTGAAAATCTGGCTACAGAAGATCAACTTTTTGCGCACCTCAGAAGGACATGGGACAATATTCCGCAGCAAGATATTGACAACCTTGTTCTGAGCATGCCGAATCGTTGCCGATGTGTTATGAACATCATGGGCGCTTTCTCAGACTACTAACTTCAAGTTTATAAACACAAATTAAATGATTTTTCTATTTTTTTCAGTTTTTACTCATAAATTAAAAGTTAATTCATATACGGTTTCCGTCTATGCTTCATTTTTTTTTCCAAAAAATCCTGAAATTTTAATCGAAGTACCTTAACCATTATTAAAAAATGGTAGAATATTAAATAACGTATCTTTTAAATATATACATGTCATACAAATAATTAACACATTGATAGTAATTCGCTTTTTTAAAAATATCCCTAGACCGTGTTGATGTGTGTAGTATAAACCTGGAAGAAATTTTCAAAATGATAGTGAAAACCGTATCAAAATCCGTTGCGTTTAGAAGAAGTAAGCGAATTAACAGACAGACGAAAACAAAGACTTTGCTTTACTTAAACTATAAAAAAAGAATCAACAAAAAAAAAACCCATACATATTATATTTACTTTTCCTCCTCCTTATGCAATTTAAAAAAGATAAAGTTTTGTTGGTCGTTTTATTCTGACAGCCGTGTACAATGCAATATGCACAAGATTTAAAACGGCGCGGGTGCGGTTACGTACCGCACCCGCGCCACCGACTGGATTTTGTTGCCCCGGGGGAACGCGAGCCGTAGGTATGTTAGCGTGTGACCGTGATTAAGGGAAGCCTGTCCAGGTACAAAAATGGTCAAGGCAAAGCCGTGGTCGTGAGCCTGTATACCTACAAAATTATAATGTCACTTTTTAGAGCGTGATTTTTCAGTAGTCGTGTTTTAGTTTTTGAATTTACATTTTATCGTAAGTTCAAAAATTATTTGCATAAAAAGCTTTAAAAAAAAAAATACCCTCACAATAAGCCAGCAAACAACTATTTATAAGGCGAGAGTGTTTCTTTGAATCCTGAGCGCACTCGAGCTTAAAATAATGTTGCTCCCGAGGTGAACACTACATTTTATCACCCTCCATGAGAAAAAAAATGTGTGTGATCCGACCGGTTCCTTCTCACGTATGATTTAAACAAAACCAAAATGTTCGCAGCTGCCATCTTGGATTTACATTTTGATCTCTCTATCTGCTTTAGCACCCTCAAAAACTATGAAAACGACACCCATGGCGAAAAATTTGAAAATTTTCGCAGCCGCCATCTTGGATTTTCAATTTGACCAAATTCACACTTTCTGCCAGCCTTGTTCATACAATGTTTATGATTGATCTCTTTTGTGAATGGAACTTTTACTACATATCCACATTCCAAATTCAAATCAGTTTTAGTCCCTAGGCATATTAAAAAGCTATTTTAGTCCCTGTTTACGAAGAATAAACTAGCTTTTGAATAGATGTGATAAAAATAAGTTTTTCTATTTCTGTATGAATGGACTAAAGAAAACCAAAGCTACCCGAGGCGGCTTGCTATAATTTTCGAGTTCGTTTCGTTCGTTCTTCCGCTCTATATTCTCTTGATTATTCAACTTTTCTGCTTATGTCGATAAAGTAACTCTTTTTTCTGTAAGAATAGTCAAAAGAAAAATGTAACGAATCCGAAATTGTGCACCATTTTTCGAGCTCGTTTTGCTCGCCCTTACAATATGCATTCTCATAATTCTTGAGTTTTTCTGCAAAACTCGACAAAGTAACTTCTGTTTCTGTTTGAATGATCAAAAGAAAATCTAACCTATACAAGGGGTGCAACATTTTCGACCTCACTTTCGCTCGCTTTACATTCTTATACTTTTCTGCTTATATGTCGACAAAGTAACTCAGGGGCGTAGTGATTTTAAAAGAAAGTTAGGCGTATGTTAAAATGTTGGGAAACCCTGACTTAATCGGTCCATTAAATTCGGAGCAAAATGGCTGTGACAGACTGATACACAGACATAGAGTGATCCTATAAATAAGGGTTCCGTTTTTTCATTCGGACGTACGGAACCCTAAAAAGTTACTGTTTCTGTTAGCCTGTATGCTACTGCTGGGCAAAGGCCTCGGCCCATGACTCCCAGTGCTCCTGTGGACCACTGGTCGTCTGTTTTGTCCAGCTCGTCCCGCCAGCTTCTAACGGTTTCTGCCGCGACGTCTTCTAGCTGCCTCAGTACCTAGTCTAGCTGTCTTCCTAAAAAGTAGCAAAGGTATTTTCAAAGGTTCCAGCACTTCAGTAGAAAGAACTTCTGCTGGATACATTTAAGCTAAACGAGCAATCTTTCCAAAGGAATCGCCAAAGAGCACTGGAACGGACATTTATTTAAACGAGCGTCCATTCGGGCGAATCTTTCTGATAAATCTTGATCACAGCTGTTATCTGGCAGCACTGATTGCGCCTTTGAAGGCTCGCTTGCGGTGTAAAAGAGATTTACACCACAAGCGTGGCTCAATGGAAACCGGAAGGGGATACAATTGATATAATGAGCTTACAGACGGGATTTAATAGAAATGCCTAGTAATACCGAGTTCGACAACAATAATTAAGAAGGTCGTATCTAATATCAAACCTTTTTCCGCTTTGACCAAGTTACACATCTAGATTTACACAAAACTTGTTAGGACATCTGACTGATCATAAATCACCACATCCGCTGATAGCAAAAACGGCCCCTAACTTTAGCTAGGGTGGTCTCCATCTTCACTTTCCCCGATCGGGCAGATCACGTAGAAGTCGATAAAATAACACGAGCGACGCGTAATAAGCTTCAACAAACTTCCAGTTTGGCGAACCAATTCATTTAACTTAAGTATTAAAATTCACGAGCATTAAAATTTAGAGCGCTGCTAAAAGCCCTGAGTAGTTTATATACGCCTAGTTGACAATGCGATATGACTCCGCGCCGCCGCCCGCCGCATCGCTGCATCGCTGCAAAACTGGCGGAGTGCACTAATAACACGAGGCGACAATTTCCGTGCGCCGGGCGCAGATTACCTCCTTGGTAATTGGACTGGCTGCGCTGATAGGAAAGCGCTGGAAATGCTGTTAGTTACAATCACATGTGCACGCCGTTTATACTGTGTACACATCGCTAAGGCTCCGGTTCCCCTGGTAAATACATAATCACGCCCCCCAAAGGCTACACAAGTACACATAATTAGGGTGATGTGGGTACTCGTTACCTATGTCTTGTACGCTGTGTATGTGAAATGAACGAGATAACAAACTGAAGTAACATGCCCACGAAATTGTGAAATTACGTCACGGTTTTCAATTGAATTAACCATTGAATTATTTGTTCAGCTAAACCAGCAAAAAGTTAAGGTAAGTTAATCATGCGTAACATATGAGAAACTTGTTTACCTGCTTGGATATGCATGTATATTTGTTGTGGGAATTTCCTTGACCTTGACATTTGGGAGACTGAAGTAAGAAAAATTACGTTAGCTTTCACTACGCAGTAAAAACAAAGTAAATAGCCTCCTACACCAGCTGCAAACATTATACATAATGTTGTCTTACGTTGGTACCAAGTGCGCCATTTGTTGGTTCTAGGGTATTAATGTTCTATGAACCACCTTTAATTTATCAATATCGACCAAAAGTTTTCACGCTTACATGTAGATATTATAAAAAGGGATTCGAGAATATATAAATAAATATCTAGCTAATGAAGTTACTAATGATGTCAGCGTCTCAAAGAGAAACACGGGGAAGGGAGACATTCACGATGACAATCTGCTGAGTAATTCGTTGCGCCACTTCTTCTTCCCAGCAAATGACTTTTGATTGAGATGTGATTTGAATCCCGCTGATAGTAAAACTGAAAACCAGTGGAATTTTGTCGGTGGGCCTGGGGCTATGGCACTATATCCCGGAAAATTGCTCGGATGACGATGATACGAACACCAGCATAATCGGAGTAAAACATACACAGTGAGATAATAACCGTTAGGGCTACGAGCCGTGATGCTAGCACATTGGGTAAAAGTGGGATAGTTGCCCTAGGAGGATAGTCGCCCCATAATTCGGATTGTGGCTTGTAAACGTACTATCATCGCAGTTAATACTTATAAGTAAAGAACACCCCCCACCCCGTTAATGTGTGAGCGGCAACCGCTAAGATTGGACGTATCGGGTGTTTATAGAGAAAGTTCGACGGGCTTGCTCACAAAAATCGCGGATTACGGATTTAATTGTTTCACAAACGCGTGTAACTTTTGATT
Source organism: Xanthia icteritia (assembly GCA_949128155.2). Lineage (NCBI taxonomy): Eukaryota > Metazoa > Arthropoda > Insecta > Lepidoptera > Noctuidae > Xanthia > Xanthia icteritia. Next base: position 24,393,010 of record OX421933.2, read on the forward strand.
TCCGAAGGTAAGTGATATATTATTTTATTGTTATTTGCAAGTGCATAGTTTGAATATTACCGTCAGTAAAAAGCTTTGTCATTTTTTAACGGGTTTTTGTTTAAAAAATTAGGGCATCTATCCCTATTGAAAAGGATAGATGCCTCGTTTTTTGTGAGTGTAGATGCCCTTAGGGGGCATCTATCCCTTATGGCTTAAGTTGATGTTTGTATTTCATGTTCGCATTTCTTCTTTTCAGAAATACCTTGCAAATGCCTATATAAGAAAGGTTAGAACTCATCCACAAGCTTAATGGACGCAAGAGGCATTAATAGCTGCAATGGTATTAAAGAAATATATCGTAGATATGGGATTCCATTGAAAACATTAAGAAGAAAATTCGCAAACAAAAATACTGAAACATAGACATTACGTAATAAAGTTCTATGACCAAAATTCTTTTAAAAAAACAATAAAAGATAAAATGAAAAAGAAAAGAAATCAACACGAAGAAAACAGCAGCATCCTGGTCATGGTGGACTTTAGAACGGACTATCATAAATAAATGCTTATATAAAATGTCTTGTTTGTATTGTTGACCGTTGAGGAATACCTTCGTCTGGAGCTAATCTTGGGAGTAGAACCAGGTCATGCATTATAAAAATGCTTTGTCATCAAAACTGTACTAATATGTAAAATTTCAACTCCGCAGGATAAGAGCAAATGGTTTTAATTCAGCTTGTAAGATTTGACCCATACAAACTAACAACAGATTAATGCAAGAACTAAGAATATGAAAATTAAAACCAAAGTGTAATATGCCATTTCTAAATATTAAAATAAAAGTTGTTAATTATAAATATACTTTGATTTATACCTAAGGGCAACTATCCTCATAGTGATAACAGCATCGGGGCATCTAACCCATATAATAGGCATCTATACTCAGAGCTAGTACCGTACCGTTTCTTATTTTTTTTAATTATAAGCAATAGCTGCATTGAATTCCTTTTTAAAATATAATAAATAATAGACCAATGTACCATATAATCGAAAAATCTGTTTAAATATCATTTAATTTCTAGAAAAAAAATTACAATTTCAAAATGTGGGGCAACTATCCCACTTTTACCCTTATTGTTCATGCGAATATCATCGAGATTTACGCAATTTCGTAAACCTTTACGCGGATATCGGTCGCAGGCAGCGATAAGCTATTTATTGAGGATCGCCGCGTTATTGCTAAGTGTGAACCTGTTCCACTGATTTACATTTCGCATTACATACGGCGGATTTATTGAGTTGTACGCCAAGTGCGTCACAGGAATTTATCTTTAAGTTTTGACTTGTTTAATAAATTTCTTCTTATGTACAGTAAGAGAACTTGATTGTTAAGCACTTTGTCACACTACGACAAATTGCCGTGGTTTATCTACACCACGGCAATTTGTGGACTGTCTTTCCATGTCATCACCTATGAAATGGCTTTCCATTTCATAGGTAACAAGGAATGAGAGTACATACTTACAGTGAAATTAAGTTAAAAGTCAATTATGCTCGCTAATCAAGTTCCCTGATTTAACAAAACCTAGAGGAATCTAAAAAAATCTTGTTACAAAAAATACATACAACACTACCGAAATGACATTAAAAATGTTATTCTCAATTTAATAAAACTATAAACTCCAATTAACATTTCACGTCAACATACGATACAAATAAAGCCGAATATTGAATTTTATTCTGAAACATAAAACTGCGTTTTTGCGTGTTTTCACATTTATCGGTGTAGTGACGTCATAATTATACGTGTGACGAAATAAAGCCTCTCCCTGGTTCGTAAAGCGTTATACTCGAGCCAACAACGCGACTAACCTTTGTGGATAAATAGCTATAGCTATAATTAGGTGGATGTGTAAAGGCGACGCGTTACTTTACTACCTAAATGCTACACCCGTTTGAAACGAGCTTATTCCATATTTTGAGTGGCAATAAGAAAGGAGGTCGCTGTTTAATTGCCAGCAACCGCATTTTGGTACTGTATATTTTTTTTTATTGAATAGTACTCTAACTAAGAAGTTAGCCAAAATAAAACGTTGCAAGTGGTTAGTACTTCAAAAGCACTTAATCAACGTTTTGATCATTTCAACTTCACGCGCGATGTAACCTGTCACATAAATAGGTACCAGGATAACAGATCACGGCAGGCGGTGGATGTTGAACGTGGTTCATACTGAGATGAAGCAGTCACGTGACGGATGACCGAGCGCGGCTACCGTAATGGGACTGTCAGATTGCCCTCTCAGTGATAATCTCGCTTACCGGTTGGTAGGTATGTATGTATACCTAGTAGGCAGTGAAGAGAATTGAAAGTAAATAAAGATTATTTGGGAAAATAATAAGCTGGGTGAACCGCAATTAGAATGGACTTAATTACGGTAATTATGGTATTTGGAAGCGCTCCCTTTTGTCCTGAATTTGCAAATCTGTACCGTTTCTCTGTTTACTGAAGTTTATTTAGCTTAAAGGCTATCCACAGAAATGGCCAGTTCCATTCTACCTGAGATCAGTCTGAAATCCGCACTCATCAAAATCCGTGTGGCTGTAACGGCCACAAGATTAATGAGCCTTGGCCTACGACGACCGTAATATCTACTCCCTGAAGCGAATAATTGAAACTGATGGGATCGTTTCGAGTATGCGCATCCAGTCAGCGTCAGACTGATCAGGCGCAGTTACGGCCGTTCAGATTTATGTATGGTCGTTGGCCGCCATAAAACCAAATCATAGCACAACAACGCGTAGTCTGCGGTAACCCAATACATGAATGCATCATAATATGGATCAAATACGATTAACTACCTCTATTGTGTAATTATGTTAGTCGCCGATCTCTCTCGGGGAATGGAATTACGAGTATAAACATGACACAAAGCGTCTGGCGCGCTATGTTCGCCTAATACACCAGACGCCAGATCGCTTGTATTATGACCGTGTTCTGCGGTTCCATACGTCACGTGAATGACCGACGACACGGCCCTACTCTGAAATAACCAAGTGAACATATTAAATAATAAAACGTAAGTAAGTTCTCCTGCACTATCTTTAGTGTGATTTGGTTCTTTTGATGCAAGAATGTTTTATTGTGACTACAATATGGGGTCCACTTGTTTCTAACTGAAAAAATTATAAATCCAATGAATTTCGTGACTTGTTTTATAATTTAACAAAATAATATAAAATGCAGTTATGACCATTTTCATTGTGCTTTGAAGTAAAATACTAGGTCTCCGTAATGGAATACGGCTATGAATCAAGAGGATTTATTCGAAACCATTTATCTCTCTCATCCCGACTTTTATGTGCAATGTTGAAATTGACATGTTATTTAACCAGTGCATGTTTCACTATAAATGTGACAGACGTAATAGTAATCAGAATGCTAATAAATGAAAATGCATGAGCCTGAGAATCTGAGGGGTCAGTCTAGCCATGGGTCTAAAACTACGCTGAAACAACCGTATTATAAGGCCGTACTATCGGCAGAATGATCGCTGAGTCCACATGCCTCATGTCGACAGCCTCGCGAGCTAAGTCAAAATTAAGTATTATTATTATTTATTTATTTCTAAAACACGTTAACCTTAGTACACTTTGATTTTAGCCACACAACGAAAAAAAACCTCTAGAGTTTATCGGTGCGCTGGCGAGCCGTTCATTTAAATTTTACAAAAAAATAATTATTACATACTACAATGATACATATAATACTTTTCAAATGATGATAATAATTTGTAGGTACATTAATACATTAGGAGAAATTATGTGTAAGGAAACGTTTCGATTTGTACTTATAACTTTTCGAATTTGCTTTTTATAACGTTTTTAAGTCTTCTGGAAGTTTATTAAGTAAAAAGGTACTAAGTGTTCTGCAACCCGCATCCCGTACACATTATTGAACTTTGGTAAGATGTATTTATTTTTAAGTGGTATCGTTCTCAGAAAGTCAGGTCTTGTTTTTTCGGTTAGCAGCTCAGGTTTATTGACTTCCGCAATAGTAAAAAAATCTACTGTTCTGAACACATTCATAACATTACAGTATTTAAAGAGAGTCAAAATCATTATTGTTATTTTGTGATATTACGTATTATCCAAGTCCGATCCTAGGCACATTTGGGGCTAATACCAGCATTGTTCTAGTAACCTACTAGTAGCTGTGTCGGTAGTAAAGGGCGCCGCGTCCGTCGGGGCCGGCCCGTCCTCATAAAACTACAACCTCTACAGTGTACAGACTACACCATGTATAGCGCATACGTCACGTCAGGGGTGCCGTATTGTTTGTTTCCGCAGCACTCGAAACAAATAATCAATCTTATTACGTTGTTTCTTGGTCGTAACGAGAAGTTTTCTTCTTTTTTACTATTTATTTATGTAATGATTAAGTCAAGAAACAAATAGATAGTAAATAAGACATAGGTATACTAGCTGATCGCTCTTGCTTTCTCTAGCTATCGACTGCTGCACTATTCTGTGCAGATTTCCCCCTAAAAATCCATATTGCAACTGCTGACGAATTGTCAACGGCTCCAGTGGTATACAGCAGTATACGACCAGTTAATAGATATAAACAATGACTGCTCACGCGGTTACTATACGTTTCCCAAAGATAAACTGCTGGAGCTGCGTGTATACAGACGGCCTAATGTAGATCGTACATTTTGCCTGCGTAACATCAAAAATTAAACACAATGCATATTGCGTTATTTTTACCTAGATATAACACACACAACTGCTGCAAACAACCAAAAAAAATTATACAGGGATGAGCAAAGTCCGCAAAAAGAATTTCATATTGTTAGTTAAACGAGCTTACCCGAGCCACGTAAAATTTAAGTACCTCCACGAAAAGCGAACCTCATTTTCTACTGGCACAAATATAAAGTTAAAATATAATATATGGGATTCATATTTTCGCTTCCACAAATCCTCGCCGTCCATGTACTAGGATTACATAAGAATGAATCATGTCTTGCGCCGAAGATCCGCTGCGAGGATTGTGCGCGGAAAATATTCAGAATTCAATGAACTTTACTACAGATATTGGTGGGGAGATTCCGGTTTCCAGGAAGTGGAAGTGGGAAGGTGTGTAGAAACCGATACCTTCTGTGAACTGGTGGCGCTTTTACAAACGAATTCGGAGGAAGAACAGATTAAACTTGTAACAACAAAAGTAAGACTTAAGTTTCGCGAACTGGCAGTAGCACCCGCACAACAGGTCAATTACTGGGAAACATTCATTTTATAGATAGTCAAGTCTCATAAATTCATAATATCATCTACTACGACTACTACCCCTTTGTTAACTTATTTCAGTAAGTAGGTACATTAATTGCACAGGTATCAGTATCAGAATGCCACAAGTATAATAGATCGTTACACACACTGTGACGAGCAGTTATTCCACGAGTGCAGTGCGGTAGTACAATTAATATAAATGTGTGGGTGGGCGGTAATTAGCGGTGGGCAGTAACTGTCTCATTACTCGCAATATCGATCATTTTGATACCTGCATTCATGTTATTAAATGAAATGAAATGAAATGAAATGAAATGAAATTGTTTATTCTGTAAATAGGATATTGGAATCACTTTTACACGTCATCTTAAAAAAATAAGTAATTAAAAATTAGCTAGATGAGTTCGGCGTTTCCTATCTGACTACTCTGAGAAGAAAGGCCGAAACAAACTCAGAGGTCATAGTCTCTTTTAAAGTCCAGACATAATCTTGGTCAGGCCATATGAGGACCATGTAGATTAGTGTCTGAAATGGTCTTTTGAGAAAAGAACCACACAGATTTGAGTGGACCTGTCCTGTCAGTGCAAGCATTTGTCAGTAATCGTGGAGCTCAACCCAGAACTTAAGGAGCTCAACTCGACGAACAATACCAAAGAAAGGACATTTGGGTAGGCCTCATAAACTACTCAAACTGCCAGACCATCATTAAAACTAAATAAGAAAGAAAAAATAATAATAATTAAAAAATCCACATAGTCCTCACATTCACAAAAATTTAAAAAATAAAAAAAAATACTTTACAAAGTAATAATGTCATTTTGTATGAAATTTTTATATAATACTGGTATTGATTTTATGATTTTAGCACAAGGCTTAGCAGAGCGAGCAGCTCAATCCCAAGCTTTTTTATCATCTAAATAATCTAAAATTTTATAGTACCCTTTTTTGCAAAGTTTGGTTTTAATACAGCTTTTAAATAGTTTAATGGGTAAGTTTCGAATGTCGATGGGAAGTTTGTTGTAAAAGCGTATACATTGACCCATGAACGAGTTGCCTACTCTGTGGAGACGAGTGCGGTGTACAGCGAGGTTGTGTTTATTCCTCGTATTTAAACTATGAATATCGGAAATCTTTTTAAAATTAGATATATTTTTGTGTACATACAATAGGTTTTCAAAAATATATTGTGACGCTACAGTCAGAATATTTATTTCTTTGAATTTCTCTCGAAGGGAATCTCTCGGACCTAGGTTGTAAATGGCTCGAACAGCCCTTTTCTGTAGAACAAAGATAGTATTAATTTCCGAACAAGTTCCCCAGAGAAGAATTCCATATGACATAATACTATGAAAATAACTAAAATAAACAATTCGGGCTGTATCTACGTCAGTTATCTGCCTAATTTTTTTAACAGCATACGCGGCCGAACTTAGCCTTCCTGACAATTTTTCTATGTGTGGGCCCCACTGTAATTTACTGTCAATAGTGATTCCAAGAAAAACTGTCGACTCAACAGGGTCCAGCTCTATTCCATTAACTTGAACATTGGTATTTAGCTGCCTGACATTTGGCGTTGCAAATTTAATGAGTTTAGTCTTTTTTTCATTCAGGAGAAGATTATTTACATTAAACCAATGCACAACTTTTGAGAGCGCATCGTTCACTAGTTCAAAGTTGACTAACTGACGTTTGATTTTAAAAATAAGGGAAGTATCATCTGCGAATAATACGATCTTATGATTATCCCTTATGTGATAAGGTAAGTCATTTATATAAATTAAAAACAAGAAAGGACCTAGAATTGAACCCTGCGGAACGCCCATGGTGACCGCAGATCCTGCAGATCTCTTGCCATTAACATCGACCCTCTGAATTCTGTTGTTCAGATAAGAAGTCAGAAGGTCGAGAGCCCTGTCCCTCAAACCATAGTGGTAAAGTTTCCTGATGAGAGTATCATGATGTACGCAATCGAATGCCTTGGACAAGTCGCAGAAAATGCCAAGAGCATCTTGCGACTCCTCCCAGGCCTCGAATATGCTCTTCAGTAATTCCACGCCCGCGTCTGTGGTTGAACGACCCTTTGTAAAACCAAACTGTTTCAGATGTAGTAAATGATGAGAATTGAAATGTCCTAACATTTGTTTCAAAATTAATTTTTCAAAGATTTTGCTCAATGTAGGTAATATCGAAATAGGCCGAAAATTCGTAGGATCAGTTGTGCTGCCAGACTTGAACAGTGGAATCACTTTGCTTAGTTTCATCAGATCAGGAAATACACCAGATGCAATACAAGAGTTAAAAACAATTGCTAAAAAGGGTGAAATAACATCAATTATTGAAGACATGGTATGTACTGACAATCCCCAAAGGTCAGCAGTTTTTTTTACATCAAGGTCTTTAAAAGATTCTGTTATGTCTTTAGCAGTAGCAATTGTAAATTCAAAAAGTTTTTCACATTCTGGTACACATTCTTTTAATATTGAGTAAGCAGAAGTTGAGGACGACGATGACAGAGTTTTGGTTGTTAAAATGGGAATATTAGTGAAGAAATTTTCAAACTCTGTTGCCACCTCCACGTCTGCCTTAATATCTACATCATTGATTTTTAGATGGAAGTCACGATTCCGTACTGTCGTTCTTCCCGTTTCAGAATTAATAATATTCCAAGTTGTTTTAATTTTATTCCCAGAAGATATTATTTTATTTTTAATGTGTATGGCTTTTGCTGAGGAACAGGCTCTTTTAAAAGATTTAGAATATTTCTTAAGAAATTCTTTAAAAGTTTCATCATGGTTATAAGTTTTTTCATGGTACAATTCAAATAACCTTTGCCTACTTTTGTAAATACCTGGTGTTGCCCAATCACTAAATATGACGCGGTCACAAACAGGCAATGTTTTTGAGGTGAAAACCTTCCTAAACTCACAATTGATGAGGTTAAATAGTGAAGTATAAGCTCGATCCGGGTCGTTGTGATAAGGCAAACCCGGTAGTTTTTCCATTACATTATTTTTAAATTGCCCTAGGCGACTTTTATTTACAGGAACAAAACTCACTAGTTTTCTTTGAGCTCTGACTGTTTTCTGAGGGAAAGTGACCAACTGGCCACAGTGATCAGAGTCCAACTCATTTATTATTAAATGGCTAGAAGGTGTTAAGTTCGTAAAAATATTGTCAATACAGGTAGCACTAGTGGCAGTTATTCTAGTCGGCTCAAAGAATGTATTGTACAAATTATATGACTTTAATAAAGTTATAAATTTATTTACTATAGCAGATTTTTCCAGTATATTAATGTTGAAATCTCCACAGACAACAACTGTTTTATTACTGTTACTAGTCTTTAATAATACTTCTTCCAAATATTTCTCAAAAATATCATATGAAGCACATGGGGGCCTATACACGCTCATTACAATGAACTGCTCAAGCTCAATGCAAGCTATTTCAATAACTCGCTCAACAGAGAGGCTCACAATGTCCTTACGTTCTTTAAATTTCATATTGTTACGAACAATTATTAGAGAGCCACCACGTATCATTTTAACTCTGCTGAATGAGCTGGCAACCTGGTGGTTGTTAAAGCTGAACATGAACTGGTGGACTTTTAACCAATGTTCAGTTAAACATAGAATATCAATATAACTACAGTTCATGAACAGCTCCAATTCTAATTCCTTACCTATCACACCCTGAATATTTTGATGAACTATTTTTAGAATATTATTATTACATTTATTTAAGTTACTACAATTTGATGGGTGTGATATTAAACCAGTATTAAAATTTTCTTCATTTATGAAGCAAGAGGTTTCCTCTATTGTCCTAATTTCTAATTTAAATAATCAATGTCATTAGTTGTTGCCAAATTATTGGCAGAATTGTTTAGAATGTCATTGCATCGCTCAAAAGGAGCAAGTTGTTTAGCCAAGTTTTTGGCTGAAATACAAAAAAAATATGATAGTGACTCAGCTATCTGTCTCTTGTAATAGTTGGAAAGATAGTACATAAAAATATTATATCTATCTTTTGTCAAATACAAATTGTTACCAACATAATTGTTGGTATCAACTAAATGAAATAAATTATTATTAAATGTCAAGTTATGTAATGTCATATTCATTGAAAATCTTAAGTTATTTTCTTCCTGTGGCAAACTGTTACTGTAAGGGAATGTAAACAATACAATTTTTCTTAAACTAAGATTACATAATGTTCTATAGTATTGGAGCAATTCTCCTTTGTTCACATTTCCCCTGTTACCCATAAAAATTAATAATATAGTGTCCTGGTTAAAGTTACATTTAATAATTTCTTTCATAATATGAAATAAAGAACAACCAGGCATACAGTAATTTATTATGGAGTGTCCCGGATATTCATTTGTCAACAAGTGGCCTAAGTCCTTTCCAATCTCATCGCAAAACAATACTATATCACTCCTTACAATTTGTTTACATTGTTTATTGGAACCAATAATAGCAGGAAATTTCAAATTAACACAGGGCTGCGGTAAGGTGGTATTGCATGTTGTCAATGAATAGTCCGGTGTAAGTACATTGGATGGTGTTTGACACTGCTCACAGTTGTTTGTTTGTGAGTTTACCAGCTCATTCATTGCCAACACATATTCCCTCATCAGATCTTCAGAGGTATTATATTTGCTAGTCATTGAACTAAGTTTTTCCTGTAAATGGTCTAGTTCAGATTGCAAGTACTCCGTGTCAATGTTGTATCTCCTAGTACTTTGCTCCAAATTAAAAGAATACATATCTAATTGTTTTAGTAAATTCAGTCTTTCTCTATTAAGTTTAACATTTTTAATAAAGAACTTTTGTCTTTTAACCATCTTTTGTGTTTTAGTAATGTATTTATTAATTTTAATATACTTTTTGAGTTTATTTTTACTGGTGACTACCCTCAATGAATTACATGACTTTGAATCATCATTACCTGTTAAATCTATTGTGTACGAGGGGTTTATGGCAGAAACCATTGATGGGGCAATAGGCATCAACTCATTGAACAGACTTTGATTCAGCGAGGCAGTGATGTTGTGATTTGTGGTCTGAAGTTCTGATATTTGACTTTGAGCCTCATGTAGCCGCTGTTGTAGTAAATGTTTGTGACTAAGAGCTTGTTCATACTCTACGCTACACTGGCTGAACCCGTCCACAACAAGTTGAAGTCTGTCCCGTTCTTCTATGGCATCAGTGTATTGAGTATATATCTGAGCCATTTCAATTTTTAACTTCCTATTCTTTTCATGGGCATCAAAGAGCACTCTTTCATTGTCATCTATTTCCTTATTCAGTTGGTCACAGGACTCCCTTGACGCCTTTAATTCGCTCAAGGCCTGATTGAGTTTGGACTCTTCGAGGCGAGCACGGGCGCTGCGAGTCAAAGTCATGATTATATGTTTAAGGAAGCGACAAGAAATTGAAAGAGAGAAAGAAGGTAGTTGTAGCAGCAGATTAATTAAGAGACGATTAGTTTACAAGGAAAAATGAATTTTAAAGGAGTTCTGTCACCAAACCAAACTAAGGTTATGTTTACGTTTAAAGGTCATTGGCATCAATAAGTAGCCGTATTAAAAGTGAACAATATTATTGAACGTAAATTTTAGTACGTAAACAAACAAATAGCAAGTAAAATATAAAGAATTGTACCTGATACCGAGATGACAATGCAAAATTCACTTGTGCCGGCAACTGTCACCGATTCACATTGAAATATTTACACTTATTTTGCAATTGGTATGTGAATCTAATACAAAATACACATTATTATCCTATTTACTTGATGAGTAATTGGAAATAGGCCTTAATAACAAAGAAAATTAATATTTAAGATTAAAATTACAAGAACTAATTTAAATCAGCTGTTAGCTGTAGTGTTGCCACAGGAAAAAAAATGGGCATTTATATTGGGCATGATAACGATTCACTGCAGTTCTATTTGCCCGTTTTGTTCGATTGAAAGTTTTTTCAGTTTGAAAGTGGGGCAAATGTAGCTTCTTAATTTCTTACTGTAATTTACTCAATAATATAAAAAAGTCAGTAGGTGTCGAAGTGAAGTTCGTTTAGCTGTATATTATGTATTAAAATAGAGTCATCTAGTATGATCTCAAGTTTCAAGCTTGAAACAGACTTTTTCGGGCATGGCGCTTTTTCGTTACGTGACAATTTCTGCCAGTTTATTCCTACCGGCGGCGGCGCGCCGCGTTAACGAAATTCGTTCCAAAAATGTTGCAAGTCCATGCGTTAACATTAGGGAGGCGAAATGGAACTTCACTTAAATAACGATCAGGCGTGGCCACTCACAAGTACCGACCACTTGTGTAATGTTTGTCCGACTGTTTAGCGACAGGCAATATTGACCGACCTTCACACTTAAGTACCATATTTCCGAAAATTATATAATTAAATACTACCCCTCAACTCGTCAAGATTGAAATCTAGGCACCAAGAGAACGTGACGGGGGTTTGGTAATCGACTTAGGGCTAACGAACGAATTTATATTACTTTAAGTTTATTCTACATCCACATAATTTTCTCCGTGTATGTTAGATGACATCACCGAATCACTATAATCAGTGCACAAAAGTATAAAACAAATAAAGGCTTCACCGACACAGGCGCAAAACGTCGCGTCGCGTCGAGTCTGAGAAACCGAGTTTTTTTTTTCAGTCGCGTCTCGTGTGTTTGTAGATTTTCGCGCGACTCCATAGAAAATGTAGTTAGAATAGATATCGCAAAGCGACACGTCTCGTCCGTGTGGAAGAGCCTTAAAGTAGAACTTTATTCAATCGAACAAATCTAGATGACTCATTAGTCAATAGTTTTAAAAGTTTAATGTGTTCTATTTAATTGAAAGCACCAAGCAAAGAAAGCGCGTTTATTAGTGCCGCCCCTACTGGAGGGTGGTTCTATTCGAGTCAAGAAAAAGGCGGCCAGATAGACGCTGCGCATCAATCAGGCTACAGATTACAGATCGCACGCAACACGTCATTACGAGCCGCCACAATGCCCGGTAATTGGGCGCGACCACAGAGCGCCATTACCCGCTGAAAACGTTCAGACTATAGCTGTGCTCACGACCATTGAACGACAACCCTTACACAATGTAAACATAGGTATAAGTACCCACACTTTGTGAAAACGTTTTCAATGTGCGGTATTTTCAGTAGATACCTAATAAGTAATATAGCTACTTACATAATAGTTTAATAAGACTCGCTACCACAATTTATGGCGATCCCAAAAAATTTAAAAAGTCAAAAAACAAGGAAAATCAAGGAACTTCCAATGGTCCGCTTCAGAAGGGAGGAAGTCTTTACGAAATTGGTTAACTGAGAATTCCTTCTATACTACAAAATAATTATTTCAGTTTAAATTAAAATGATCTAATTGTATACAAAAAAATTGCATGTCATTATGTTATGATTAACTATGTTAAGCTACTATTATACTACCATTGTAAGAACTTTTGTAACCATATTTATGCAAAGAAATCTTTGACTTAGACTTTATGGACTTCTTCAGGGTAGCGGCTGGCCCCACTACTATTCAACATTTATACTAACGACGAACCGGTTAATCCAAAGACAACTTGCTTTATGTATGCTGATAACCTGGCACTTACTTGTCAAGCTACAAACTTTGAGGAGATTGAAGCCCAATTATCCACATCTCTTACTGATCTCGGCCACTATTATGCTGATAATGCTTTGAAACCGAATCCCTCAAAAACGCAATCATGCGTCTTTCACCTCAGTAACAGACAGGCGGGTCATAAATTGAACATCTTATCTTATTTCGGATGTGTTCTGTGGGCGATTGGTACCCCACCAATCGCCCACAGAACACACCTGAAATACCTCTGCGGAACTTTAGACCAGTCGATTACATACAAAAATAATTTCCAAAATGTAAAAATTAAAGTTCATGCCATAAATAATAATGGGGGGGCGTCTCCCAAGTCCTGCGAATGACCGGAGTGGCGCTCTAGTTTTCCGCTGTTGAATATGCCAGTCCAGTCTGGGGTCGCTCTACCTACGCCAACCTAGTGGATACAGCTCTAAATTAATCGTGCCGGATTATAAGTGATTGCCTTAAACTGACCCCAGTACGAATTCTGTATTCACTAACTGGCATTGCTTCTGCCAATCAGGACATCATGTCAGGACCATAGTCAGCCGCATCGAGATGGCGAAGCTACAAGCTGTCTCACGCCTCCTAATGCAAAAGTGCGTCTTAGTGCCCCAGAGGATAACAAGCCGTAAGAGCTTTCTTGGGTGCGTGGGTCCAGCAAGTCCGGCCTATAACAATGCCTCCACAGCTAGATGCAATCTCTGGCGAGAACTGTTAAATCCCCCTGACAAATTTATCGAACCAATTGACAGCCTTCCACCAGGGCATACGTTACTATGCCCGACTTGGAAATCTCTGAACAGACTTCAACCTCTAGTCGGATGGAGCAAAGACAATATCCACAGAAGGGGGTTCATGGACGGCTCAGATCTCAAGTGCGTATGCGCGACGTCTCCACAGACAATGGCCCACCTTCCATCTGGTGCCGCATGTGCACTTAATGACCTTATGAATGCGTCAGCGAGTGCAGTTCACGTAGCTGAATTTTGGGCCCAACATGTTATATGGTCTTTTTGCCGTCGATACGCTAAGAAGACTTTATTAAAACACTAGCTGACCCGACAGTCGCTGACCTGTCCAAATATCAATCTATAGAAAAAAACACGTTCAGTTTTTCCCAAAATTGTAAAATTTCCTGGAACCATTTTCAACTTTGCTTTCCCTTAAAACCTAATTCACGAACATTTTATGATACAAAATACCCAATCAGTCCAGCGTTCTCAAGTGATACGCTTACCAACGAACAGCAGACATTTTTTTATGTATATAGATAAAATCATAAACCCTACACCAAACTATGAACTGTCAATTATGAAACTTTTCTCATTAGCATAACTTTTAGTTCCCATGTAAATTTTTCATACCAACGTGAGATTAGTCAGGTTATAGTGGGTACACCTGAAATGTATCTAGTCGATAGAAAGGATGAAAATCATCGATGTATAAATTAATGTACCAAATGTATGAAGATAAGATACAAAAACATCTGCTACTTGTTTTTTCTGTTTTTATCCTCCAAAATGTAGATTTGTTCGCGCAGTCCGCAGCCGCGGCAGTGCTGGTGTCAGTCAGCTATCATGAACATTTATTTATATCAAAGGAGTGATCCTTGTCCTCGAAATATCTTTAAGAACTACCGTTTTAGCGTGAAAGCGTAACAAATAAATAAACAAATAAACTCACTTTCGGATTTATAATAAATTAAGTTAGGATTTTCAACTTTTCAAACTATATTTCACAACAACAATATCGTCAGTGCATGCAGTAAGTCAGTAAGTAACGTAAGACAAATCCGTTCAAACAAGTATTTCCAACATCTTGACGCATTGTCGCCGATGGGTTCGCGTAGCTGTCACACCGCCCGAACACTCCGGTACCTAAAGTGTCTCAAATATTCAACAGAAGAGAGTATTCCGCAAGTTTTCTTCATTTAAGCTATTCGAGAACATTAAATAAAAGGCTACGAGCGTCAAAGCGAGTTTAAAGTTAGCTCCAGGTTTTTGAACACAAAGATTTTGTTTTAGAACCTGATAAATTGTCTTTGAAAGATACGGTTTAATTTTGGAGGTCTGATTGAAACGATATTTTTAAAAATAGAATTAATGAGGTCTATCGCTTTTACGCAATTCGTCACGTCCTCAGCTTAAATAGATCATCTCGTCATGTCTCCTTCCTGATTTCATGATGTAAAAACAGACTAAAGTTCAATAATAGTACCTATCCCCTGAAAATACCTATTGATTTATAACACACAGAAGTATAAGTATAAATTACATAACTGTCAAAATAAGAAGCCCTGATTTCATATAACAGCCTACAATCATATAAGTAAAGGTCAGACAGACAGGGAAATAGAAAACAAAGCTCTACACCGCAAAAGCATAAACCACATTAAACCAACGTAGCAGAAAGTCTGCTGCACAATTGTACGACATCAAAATGTCAAGCAAACAACAATACAAAAAAAACAATAAAGCGTAAGCGATAAAATTACACTCCCAGCACTATTTACCGTTTGGATGTTTGCATACGGAACCGTCTCGGTCACGACCAGAGCCCGAACGTTCACCCTCTCCCTCTCACCAACCCCTGCAGTTTCGGACGACAAATATTATAAGTCAACTGATATTATTAAACATTTTTGTTTCCGAACAAGTACCTATTTGTTGAGACAGAAGTTGTATGTTATGAAACCAAATTCTATTAATATTCAATATTGTCCCTTTCACACTTTACATCCACAATATTGATTGTTCAGTTCAGAATAGTCGTCGGATCAACGACCTCCCGTTTCAGAGTCAGAGCAAGTTGCCAAAATTAGCAAAGAAGCAAAAATAAACGTAGGATTGTTATCGAAAGCGTGCCTCGCGACCCCTACAGATTATATAAAGGGTATAATATTGTAATCCATAAGCGTCGACGAAGTGTGAAGAGAGGGGCCCAGCGGCCCGAGGGGCCGCCTGCAGTCTTCGCTTGTGTGAAGAGGAAATAACACTCATCATACACGCCATAATTGGCTAATGAGTGACTCGACTACTTTTGTACGAGGATTACGAAGAAAATGGGTGTCAGAAACAGGAAGCAAGTAAAGTATTGCAATCAAATAAGTGTGAGTGGGCGTAGCAGTAGGAACGGAATCAATCACTTTGAATGTGATCAAATTATGAATGTGATGTGGCGAATTGTAAAAGTAAATTGGGAAGTAGGAAGCTGTTTTAGAATTCATAATAATCTTCATTCCATTGCCCATCTTTCAATAAACAACAACGCAACAATAAAACACTTAGCACAATACAGTTTTCTCATAAAGAAACGCTTATTTTATATCAAAAGAAGATAAATTAAAAATCTCACCATCCACTTTTTACAAACGTTTTTATATTGTGCAAATCTTCCTGAAAGCATCCCGCAGCACATTGAAACCGAGCGCTCATTAACAAAACGACTAGGAGCACATAGAACGAAGGCGCCCCACTCAAGTGCAACCTGCAAATATGGCTGGAACAAAAGCGCAGCGACGACGACCTACAAAATTATTGGACGTGTTTCATAATACAATGGAATTTCGTGAGCGCCGACTGTCTACGTCTGTCTCGAGTCTGGACGACTGAACAAAACGTTTTGTATTCCGAATTGTACGGTCGGAATTCTTTTTCTATTCATAACACAATTGTCAAAAAGAAAAACAGTTTGTAGCATAAATATAGCGATAAACTAATGTGTCTACGCTTTTATGAAAGAGATTCATAAGAATTTCAAAGCTGACAATCCATTTCCCACCTTGCCAGCGCGCTACGAACATACGTAGCTCCTAACGCCTACGCCGTAGCCGTACGTATGCGACGTAGCCGTAGGCGGGTAGCGTCAAAACGACGGCACGGTTGGCGCAGTGGTTAAGCGATTGACTGTTGCGCTGCATGTCGCGGGTTCGATTCCCGCACGGAACAAATATTTGTATGACCTACAATTAGTTGTTCCGGGTCTGGCTGTTTGTGTATGTGAGTTTATATGTTTGTAAACGCACCCACGACACAGGAGAAATTCCTAGAGTGGGGCAACGTTTTTAAAAAAAAAAAGCTTCAGCTTTCCCTGTAAATGTTTGAATACCGTTGTATTTCTGCCATCCAATCCTTGAAGTGGCACTAAGTCACTGAAAAAGCGCTCCATTTTAATGAGCTTACAAAAAGATCTCGAATTCATTTCGTTGAGCATTTCTCCAACTTCCACTATTTTATACGAGCGGGCGATTAACTGTGTAAATATATTTCGGAGTGACGAGCTGGGCGACCTCTATTCATGTTCTAAATTAGACCACTGAATATACTCGTCAAGTGTTTTAAGTAAACTTTGTTTGTTTGTACTTACTACACTCGTTTGATGTTCAAGTATAAGCTTTTAGGTTGTTCTATCTTAACTAAGTAAAATTTTATGTGGAAGTGTTGTCGTAGCGTAAAAACCCGTGTTCTGTGCGTGTTTTGTGTTGGTTACAAAAGTAAAAAAAATCCAAAATAAACGTAAAATGTCGTATATATAATAATATAATTCGTTGGATTTTTCCAACGAAAGTAAGCATTTCCCCATAAGTATAAAAAAATCTTGAAGAATATAAACATACAATACAGAACATTTGCTTACTTACGTTCGGAGTTCAATGTGGGCCTCGTAGTTTGTCAATTGTTGACAAAGGCACCAGAATCACGGTTATAGCTAAACATGTTATTGCGCTATACGAATTGGAATTTCGACTTATAGTGAAGAATAGAGGGTCACGTGCTTGCGCACTCACGATGTGACGTCATAGGCTAACTATGTTGCCTCAAAATTAGTACAAATATAACCTATATTTTGAATGCCATTACAATTTTCGTAATTATAAGCCGTGAAATCTGACGTTTTTGTCGGTCAATATTCAACTTACCACCAAGTACACCGAGCGAAAACACGTTTTCACGTCAAAATTGATTCTATAAAAACTGATTTTATGAATCTGACTGATCTCTTAAATTTTTAAGCAAAATATACAGGGTGTCCCGTATCCAGTGGTCCAAATTTTTTTTTTAGCTATTAGACATCGTAACTTATCGTTTAAAAAAAGCATTAGCTCTGCGAAAATCTATAGAAGTTGTGACTTTATCGTACATTTGGAAGTTTATCTAGAGTGTTTATAAAAACCACTCTGGTGTGAAAACTATTCAATTAAACCAATTGAATTTTAGCATAGGAGTAGTGTAGTCATGTAGCTAGCATGTAATAACCCATACTCGTGTATTCCTAAGCTATACCATTTTATTTTAGTCTTTTTGTAACTTTCTGTATGATTTCGATAAATTTACCGATTTTCAAAAAATCACTGTGGAAAAAATGTACTACCGGAAATTTACTCATAGCGTTAAAATCTGCTTTGTAAATATTGTAACATCGTCAAAAATAAAATCATGTTAAGTAACTAGCTAAAAACAAAAATAAAAAATACGATAGTTAGTGACAATTTCTTGTCCGAGTTCTGGTAAAATGCCCACAATTAAAAAACAGGTCTTTACTTCGCGAAGAATGTGAACTTATGCATAACAAGTTCACATTCTTCGCGAAGTGAAATAATCAACAATGTTTATTAGAAAGAATACAATAGAAGATGATTTCTACAATTTTCAAAAACCTTTTACAATAAGTTGTCAAAGCCTCGGTTTGCTATGCACATTTGCACATGCTACATCTGCGAAGAAAATTCCTTCCTAGCCTGTTAAAAGGCTGTCGGTTTTGTCGAATGGTCGTTATGGCCGTTAACCGTTGCCGTTAAGAAAGAAGGTGCACCAGCTATTCGACTTAGCAATGCGGTGGACATCGAGCACCATATCATATTTTGTTATGTAATACTTGTTCTGATGCTACTTTTACCTTAATTTTTATTTCTAGTTCCTTATTTTTTAGTCGCTTTCTGGTTATCGTATTAATTTCATCTCTTGTAAACTTTCTTCAAAATTCAAAATTCAAAAGTCATTTATTCAAACTAGGCTGAGAATCAGCACTTTTCGAACGTCAAAATTACATAAGACAGTCCCCCAAAACGCCCACCCTTCACCACTTCCTAGTGCTTTGGCTGGGAAGAAGAAGTGGCGCAACAAACTCCCCAGCAGCACAGCTGTCTGTTCAGTTAAAAAAAAATGATTCTATATAATAGTATGCAAAATGATATTTACATTACGCAACACAAAACATAATTTAAATTATAAAAATTAATAGCCTTATGACAGCTAGCACACGCCAATATACCAACCAAAAACATCGAGAACTATACTCAAGCAGAAATAAAAATTACTTAGTGAAATCAATATCTAAATAAAAGCCTCCAGGCATAAAGTTAAAGTTAAGTTTTTAATCTTGTCTTGTCTAACTGTAACTTGTCTTAGTAAGTAAAGTTAAGTTTTTAAAATCCCATTGTTTGTGTCTAATGTGCACAAAAATACCTCTGAGAAGGACATAATCGAGTATATTTTCATAAAAACCAATGAAAATGTTACTCTTCAGAAAATAAAAATGAAAACAGAGAGAAGTTACAGCGCCTATAAAATGACAGTTACGAAGCATAAATTAGATGTTTTCCTAAATGATGAGATCTGGCCAGACGGTGTGACATGTCGTCGCTTTATGCCGTACAAACAAGTTTATGATGAGAAGAAAAGAAATATTTCGACTGAAAACGTATAGTGCTACCATGGTAACATTTAACTGCAAAAATATAAAACGGTCTGTGGACGGTATAAAACAGATATGCGGTTTTGCAGACATCATTGCCTTACAGGAGACGTGGCTGCTGCCCTGTGAACTGTCTTACCTGGCGGATATTCACGAAGACTTTGGCAGCACTGGGACCTCTGCAGTGGACACCGGTGTGGGTGTCCTCAAGGGTAGACCCTTTGGAGGGGTGGCGCTCTTATGGCGTAAATCCGTATTCCAGTTTGTGTCAGTGGTGCAGTGTGCAAACCCACGGATATCGGCTATTCGTATTACTACACACGATCGGCCCGTGCTGGTTGTCAG
This sequence comes from Xanthia icteritia, assembly GCA_949128155.2. Taxonomy (NCBI): domain Eukaryota; kingdom Metazoa; phylum Arthropoda; class Insecta; order Lepidoptera; family Noctuidae; genus Xanthia; species Xanthia icteritia. The sequence goes on from OX421933.2 coordinate 24,412,975, forward strand.
TGTTTACATGCCTACGGACTGTGCTGAGAACGTACCGGAGTTCACAGACTGCCTAAGTGCGATTAGTGCTATTATTGAGGAAAGTAGTGTTGAATCTGTTTTCATTCTCGGAGACATAAATGCACATCCAGGTGAGCGTTTTTACACTGAACTTTTGGAATTCTCTACGGAACAGGATTGGATATGTGCGGATACTAATAAACTGTGTTTATCATCTGATACTTTCACTTACATTAGTGAGGCACACGGGTGTCGTAGATGGCTAGACCATTGTATTGTCACGAGGGCCTCATGGCCGTGTGTTGTAGATATATATGTAAAGTATGATGTGTATTGGTCAGACCACTATCCATTAGTTGTTACATGTAACTTTAATGTTATTACACAAAAAATCTTATTGAAGAGCACACCATGTAATAAAGTTAAGTGGGGCAATAGGAGCCCGGAGCAGATAAACGAGTACACAAAAATATGTAATACACATTTAAAAACTATAGATTTCCCGTATGAACTTCAGAGTTGTTGTGGAAAAATCTGTCACAATGATTCCCATAAGGTTATTATCAATAAATTATATGATGATATGATTAATGTGTTACGAAAGGCAGCGACTGCTACCTGTATGATGAAGGAAGGCAAATATGGAAAGTTATTAGCAGGGTGGAATAAGCACGTGAGCGAATCTTACTCGGGTGCCAGGCGGACATTTAATACTTGGGTAAGCTACGGTAAGCCAGCTAGCGGTCCATTGTTCAGAGACATGATTGAAGCGCGTAAAATTTTTAAAGGTAAGCTTAAGTGGTGTCAAAACCATCAAGAACAGATAAAAATAGACTTGATGGCGACACGTTGATAGAATAGTATGCCTTTGAACAGAGGTTGGATTTTACTTTAGTTTTGAACGCATTAAAAGGCAAATCTAGCAAAGAAGAAGGTAGCTTGTTATAAAAGGTTATACCAAGCCCAACAAATGAGTTATGAACCTTATGAAGCCGGTGAAAGGGAGTACGTAGTTTATCCTTATTTCTAGTGTTAACATTGTGAATATCACTGTTTTTAGTATATAAGTGTATATTTTGCCTAATATATAATATGTTGGCGAAAATGAATTGTGATGCCACTGTGAGGATACCGATATCTTTGAAAAAATCTCTCAGAGAAACTCTGGCACCTAGCTGGTAAATTGCTGCTATTCTGTTATTATTTGTATCGTCAATTTATTCTTCAGTTAGTTTTTGTACACATTTATCATACACTAAACATAAAATAATACGTCCTAATTCCAAACGCTGCAGGTCCCAATGGTATCTTAGATTAAGTGACAGAAGTAAACATACCATCGTACATTACCTAATACTTTTTTATCTTTCTCCGTGGATAACTTAATAGTTCATGAAAATATAGAAAAATCTCTATGTATTAACTGTCACTCGTTAAACAAGCTGGAACACTGCCAGGACCTTATAACAAAGACCTATAACTAAAGTTCATTACAATAAATATCAGAAGTATGCAAAAAAAAATTATCACTTCGTTGTAGCTTTAAAACGTTTAAATATCGAATATGATGCAATGGTTCTCACAGAATGCTGGTTGCACGAAAACACTGTTATAAGAAATCTTGATGGATATAATTCATTCCGCACAACGAAATATATAAATAAATCTGGAGGTGTCATAATGTATGTAAAGGAATGCCATGAAGTCGTCGTAACTGAGCCTAATATAGACGATACCTGCCTTATGATTCGTCTTTGTGGCTGTATTAATCTATTAGACATTTACCGGTCCCCTTCTTTTAATAGTTTAACAAACTTCTTATCGTCACTTGATGAAAACTTAAGTCAAGTAAAATCGAAATCGGTACTGGTAATCACAGATTTAAATATTGACATACTCGCGGACAACCCTAGTGGAGACAACGCCGCCAATGCTTAATGGCACAGCACGCACTGTTACCTGCGATCACAAAGCCAACCAGAGGAAACACCAGCCTTGGTCATGCTCACGTAAAAGGCTGTGGCTCAGTGATCGGTATCGTTGTTAAATCTTCGTTGACAGATCACGATATTGCTATGGTTGGAATCAATACTAAAACGGAAAATGAAAATAAATACATGTGAAAAGTTATCCAAAAAGTGGACTTTGAAAAACTGAAATCAGATCTTGAAACGAGGATTGTTCTCCTGTCACGTGTAGTCAGGGCGTCAATGAAGTACTCAAAGCCTTTGAAGATATCCCTGATCGATCTTCTTAGAAAAGTAAGAAACAATTACAACTGTAGACAATTGCACAATTGCTCTATTAAAAAAATATTGGCATCTGCCAAAGAAAACAAGCGCTCCCCCACTAGAACGAATGACCTCCGCTGGATCCATCAAGGAATCTTTGAACCACTGCAATGGTTACTTTGCTTCAGTGGGAAAAACCCTTGCAGACCAGATATTGCAAAGCCTGTCCACGACTGAAGAGGATTTAGCCGCAAAAATCAACAAATCGACAGTCTTAAGTTGGATACTATTAAAGAAACTGGAGCCTCCTGGTAAAAGAGGCGTGGCCCTAAACTGGTTCCGCAGCTACTTAACGGATAGCCGGCAGTGTGTTAGAGTCGAAAATCAGATAAGCGATATTTTTTTTTTTTTTTCTTAAAACGTTGCCCCTCACTAGGAATTTCTCCTGTGTCGTGGGTGCGTTTACAAACATTTAAACTCACATACACAAACAGCCAGTTGTTCCGTGCGGGAATCGAACCCGCGACACACAGCGCAGCAGTCAATCGCTTAACCACTGCGCCAACCGTGCCATCACTCAATCAATCAATTGGGTGTTTCTTTTGGTGTACCGCAGGGTAGTCTGCTGGGGCCGATTTTATTCACAATTTACATGGATGACATTTTAAGAAATGAAATTCCTAACGCTGACTTGATGTGTTACGCTGACGATACAGTTATCATTTCCCACTGTGCCGACAAGAAAGAAGTACACGAAAAAACCGAGTCTCGAATGAGCAAGTTAGCCAACTGGTTGAATTTAAATTTACTCACCTCAATGGAAAGAAAAGGAAATATATAACATTTAGAAAAACGAACAAAACACGGGTAAGAAATTGACATTTTGTAACTATCGTATTTTTTTTTGTTTTTAGCTAGTTACTTTACTAGATGTTATTTTTGAAGATGTTACAATAGTTACAAAGCAGTTTTTAACGCTATGAGCGTAAATTTCCGGTAGTAATTTTTTTTTCACAGCGATTTTTTGAAAATCGGTATATTTTATCGAAATCATACAGAAAGTTACAAAAAGACTAAAATAAAATGGTATAGCTTAGGAATACACACGAGTATGGGTTATTACATGCTAGCTACATGACTACACTACTCCTATGCTAAAATTCAATTGGTTTAATTGAATAGTTTTCACAGCAGAGTGGTTTTTATGAACAGACTAGATAAACTTCCAAAATTTACGAAAGAAGTCACAACTTCTATACAATACATTTTCGCGGAGCTAATGTTTTTCTTAAATGATAAGTTACGAGGCCATTTGGCTAAAAAAAAAAATCGGACCACTGTATACGGGCCACCCTGTATATTTTGCTTAAAAAATTAAGAGATCAGTCAGAATCACAAAATCTGTTTTTATTGGAATCAATTTTGACGTGAAAGCGTGTTTTCGCTCGGTGTACTTACTTGGTGGTAAGTTGAATATATCTGACCGACAAAAACATGTCAGATTTCAACGGCTTATAACTACGAGAATATGAGAATATTGAAGTTGACTGCAAAATAATTTCAGATGTCGTCTCTTATCGGCCGTAAATTTGGATGGAAAAATGTCGCATACATGAAAGGTTACTTCTTATGGAATGCAATGCGACTACTAGTCCAGTGTCGAATAAATCCAATGGATACTGCAGTATCGGAAAACGTAAGATTTTTTACATAAGCCTATAATAACATAAAAAGATTTCGTCTCATATCGCATATTTACGGTTCGGTTATACTTTCCTCGGTAATGTAGGTTAGGTTAGAACGGAGAATACTTTTTACTAGCCCACTCTTGACACGAATGACCAGAGCGCGCTTAATTACACGATGAGCAAGATGTTAAGACCAGCAACCGAAGAGCCCATATTCGACACGACTGAGTCGAGCGAATAACGACAAAGTTCCTTAAAGCGAACGAGGCTCCAGTAATGATAGAGCCAGCGAGTCTTTTTAACTGCATCATCCAAGAAGGTAAAACGCCCGGGGCGTGAAGCAATGATGCGGTGGTTGTGTTCTTCAAAAAAGGTGACAAATCCTTGCTGAAGAACTATAGACCCCCATCTCACTTCTAGGCAACATATACAAGCTGTTCTCATGGCTGTCTCGTGGAACTCGTCATGTCTCATGGCGAGACCCGCCTCGCCATGAGACTTGACGAGTTCCAGCCACCAAAAAAAACTGGTCTTCGAAAAGGCTTCAGTACCGTAGACCACTGTTTGGCAGATTGTGAGCCTTCAACTCCATCGAAATATGGGCAGTTCTGGCCTCTCTGCAACGATGTCCAATTGACTACACGGCACTACATCGTGTTGACGTGTTTGTATAACGCTGCAATGATGACTGTCCAGATCCAGCATAAGGAAACTAGCCCCATCCAACTGCTCAGGGGTATGTGACATCCCCGAAACTGTTCACCAATGCGTTGGAGGACGTCTTTAAGATGCTGGAGTGGACTGGACAGGATATCAACGTAAACGGCGAGTTTATCTCAAACATAATGGCAAAGACGCTGCAACAGTAAGACCAGATGCTGCACAGCCTAAATGGAGCCTCTCGGCGGGTTGGCCTTGGCATGAATTTGGACAAAAGTCACGTACAATTCGCATGTCGAGCCAAGTCCAATCCACAACGAAGGGTCGCTTCTCGAAGTTGTGAAGAAGTACGTCTACCTAGGGCAAGTCATCCAGCTCGGAAGACACAACTTTGAGAAAGAAGCCGACAGAAGGATCCAGCTAGGTTAGGCAGCGATTGGAAAACTTCGTCAAGTCTTCTCGTCATCAATCCCGCGAAGACTAAGGTCTTCAACCAGTGCGTCCTGCCCAATATCATCCGGTGCCGAAACGTGAACACTGAAAGTCGGGCTAGTCCACAACTTCAAGGTCGCTCAGCGCGCTATGGAGCGGGCTATGTTCGGAGTTCCTTTGAAGGATAAGATCAGAAATGAAGTTATCTGGAAAAGAACCGGAGTTACCGAAATAGCCTGCAGAGTAAGCAAGCTGAAGTGACAATGGGCTGGCCATGTTTGTCGAGGGACCGATGGCCGGTGGAAAAGACGAGTCCTAGAGTGGAGACCACGTATCGGCAAGCGTAGTGTGGGACGCCCCCAGCTAGCCGGCGACCTTAAAAAGTTAGCTGGGACAGACTGGATGCGGAAGGCGGAAGACAGGGTGTTGTGCAGCCTGGGAGAAGCCTATGTCCAGCAGTGGACTGCGATAGGGTTGATTTAGCACAATCACAAGAAAATCGCGAGCACAGTTTTGTGGCGAGCCTGCGAAGCGAGCGCAATGACGCCATAGATGAGCAAAGCGCGATTATTCAAGCATTGTGCGAGCGAAGCGAAAACAGGTTAGGAGAATCCCAGTTTTATCGTCAAATGTAGTCCAAACCATATAATTGTTTGTACAAGAGAGTTAACAACTATGAAACGGTCTCGATAATAGTTATTATTCGTATTTGGTGGCATAAAACATAAAAATATTTACAATATAACGACTTTATAGGCAACTATTACGCGTGTCCCAATAATCGTTACAATAGTACCAATAAATGTCACATTCGATAAAAAATACTTTTATATTAAAAGGGTTCTAGATTTCAAGTTATATCGTTAGTTAATTAAATTAACTAATTCATCAAACAATCAGACTTACCGTAGACCCCACTGAAGTTTCATAAATCAAATCACAAAACTACGTGCTGAGTTTCACATTTAGCAGCTAAACCAAAAAAATTAAAAAATTGTGGTACACACTTTTCATGTCAAATATTTCAGACGCCATTACAGTTAAAACTTTGTGTTGTTATTTTAAATATGCAATATGTTGCCATAAAAATCAGCTACTTTAATGTAGAAAAAGATATTGATATTTTTAGATAATTTGACGACTTCTGGGTCACTGACGACTTCACCCGCTTTTACCTTATTATTTTCTATTTGTATAACAGACCATCCACCTAATTCCGCAAAATTTTCTCGAGATAACCGCAGCCAAGGAGACGTCATATATCTCTGGGTTGAGTTAAATGATCCGAACTTCCCGGGAGCGATTTCTTTCATTTACGGAGATCGTTATAATATAGCCCAATTTTCTTTTTCTTATCTCTGCATCGTTTGTTTCCATCACAGATATGATTGACGATAAATAACGTGACGATTCGATTATAAGTCAATCACTGTTCGGAATTAGGAAGGTATTGTTGATTTATGTTGACGATTAATAAAGTAACAATTGTTTTGGTACACGTGTTAATAGAAAACTGTTATGTATCATCACAATATTTTTCACAGCGGTTGTGGCTATGGGTCGAATATAAATAACTTTATTGCGTCAAATTCGCCAATACTGCAGTTTACCGCGCCGATGTATATTTTATATTTACGATCCGTTCGGAAAGTCACTGTACATTTATTTTGGCGCCCAACTGGGACTTTATTTTATAAGTGTAATTTTAGGTTTTGTGACTATTAAAATACCTTTGTCACGATAGACAGCAAATAAGGCTATTTTCAAATGACTATGAATTATAAAGTCTAAAAAAAGTAGGGTAAAACGAATGAATTGCAGTCTGCCATGAATAGGAAACTTGTACCTACCCTCCGTAACAAAGCCCCACTTTTTCTTTACAATTTAAGGAAAAATAAAGATGAACATTATACAAATAAAGCTAAATACTCATTATGGCAATTTAAATTCAGAATGGGAACGAAAAAATCCTGCCAGTCCATTTAAGGGTAATGTAGCTTCGGCACTCCCTGAAAATGAGATTCTGGAATCGCTATTGTTGGATCTTACTCGTCGGGTCGGCGATATCGTTTACGAATTATTAACAAACATAAAACAGCGTTAAAACGTCTTTAAACCCGCGTTTACCTTGAGGTAACGGATATTAAACTCGCTGTAACTGAATAATCGACGCAAAAATGTTAAACAAGCATCGTCCTTCGTCTCATTAATAACGTTTCTCTTGTGTCAAAGTATTAAATTCAAATCTACCCTCATTTGGGTAGTATTTTAGTGGTTACTTAGCAAAATTTTGTTCGTAATTCCTTGTGGATGGGTTGTGATAGCGCGAGTCAACACTCGAAGCGTGTAGTGCCATGGCTCAGACGTGTAGTGGGTGACGCGCGATCCGCCGATATCCAGTTAATTGAAGGACCATAGCCACAGCACTATGGCAGTAATGACCGCCACTCGCCGACTCAATTACACTACTCTCTTACATGCTGATCGAGCTAGATAATAGTTCTATTGTTAAAATAACAGAATTTAATTAGTTTGAAATAAAATGCGCGTTTGCTACGTTGGCGTGTTAATTTTTACGAGACATTTTACTTTTATGTTTTAAATAATACTTTAATTCTACCTACCTACAAATAAATAGTATTTTCTGTACAAGAAAAAGTGTGTTATTTGTTAAACATGACTGTAATGTTTGATTTTCTTGTAATACAAAATGATACACCTAAGTCTAAGTACCTAAATTACGAAACACGAAAAAAGTGCGTTCAAAATGCAATTCTCTGTGGTAGGTACCTAGCACCTGCACCTACATACATCCAACTCCCTAATGAATTCAATCCCGTTATAATCAAGAGCTGGCAATAAATTACTGTTAGCACAAAAACTGCAGTATTTGACTAATTGCAGCATAATCCTCAAAGTTTACATGCAAGCGGGACGAGCGGAAAAATAAAAGACGGCGTAAAAAGGGTTGACGAGGCAAATTGGCACCGCGTTCATTAACCGATCTCTCTCCGGCAGGGCTTTGCGCTCATCCCGCCACAGCTGAAATCGTCCGCTAAATAACATTTACCTGATACAATGCTTGTTCCGGATAAACGCCGGTGTCCGCTGAGCACACGTTGAAAGCGATAAATATTTCACTACCGTCAATTTCGTCAGCCAGTCGGAAAGTAGCGGGAATAAACAGGCTTGAAAGGTAATTAAATGACCGTCTGTGTAAAATATTAAAATAGATTATATATTCGAGACTTTATTGCCTTAAAATGTTTGTTGATAAAATGTCCAGTTTTCGAATTTGAAGCAAATATTTCAGGATAATCATTAATCAATCACACCACCATTAAAACAAATTATTGCGCTTAACGACAAAATTCCGCCATATTTATGAACGGTGAAAAGCACGACATTTTGTCGGCAGCACGTTATTGAGCGAGTCGGTCGGTACAAGTTAACAGCTCTATTTCCACGCCGAGGAGGATTAGCCATAAGCGCGGTAGAAACAGGCAAGCGTTGTATTTACGACAGTTCGCCGCTTACATGAAATATTCATTTAACGCCGGGTTAGGGTTCGACGGGATACAGCCAATAACCGCAAATAAAATTAATACTTTATGCCCAAATTGTACCGGACGCGTTAATGTTGTAGCGACCGCTATTAGCATTATCTATATCGACTACGTTACATTTGTTAATTGTTATATTAGAGGGAAATTCGTATTGCATTGACAAAACACCGCAAGGTCAAAAATTAAATCTCTAATTGGCTTTGGCGTTCATTTCATTCATCAGATGAAACGCATTGAATTAGCCCTGCCGTCGTGTCTGGCTGGCCAGACTTCCCTTTGAGGTAAAAGGCGACTTTAAGGGATTTTCCTAAGCGATGCGCATCCATCTCTAACTTGATAATTCCTCGGGATAAGACTGGGTTGGTTAACCTGATGAGATAATTTTATTATTTAAAGAAGTCATAGAGGCAAGGGTGTTATGAAATATATTGATGTACTTAAATAGATCAAAATATTATTACGTACATAGCGTAGCAAATGATATCACACGAACGAATGACATGGTTCTTAGATTCTTACTAATATACTCTTCAGAAGTACGAAACGGCTGAGCAGTTAAGTTACTTCAATAAGTTAACTTCCGGAGAGCTGTTATTAATTAATCCGGATTATACGAAATGAAAACAGATCCTGAAATACCAGATTGGAAACGAGAAAACATTTTCGGAATTAACATTATATAACAGGGAACACGAAAAACAAGGACATGTGTTGCCATTTTTAGCACTCCACACCACCCAGATGTTAGATAGAACACCACCAAAGGTTGCTTTTATCAACAGCTTAAATAGAACATGTAATTATTTACCCTGTTTGCACATCGTCGCTTGGCGTGTCTTATACTATTACCATACCTACGTTTTGTTTTATACTCCGGTACGCGCGGCTTTTTGCGGTCGCTTAACATTCGAATTTTATGAAATGTTCCTAGATATCTCTATTCAAAGCC